>CP098318.1:1200000-2400000 GCA_030389615.1 Epichloe typhina subsp. poae | reverse complement strand
CCTCTGCTGAACGGGCGACGGATCCTGTCCGAGAGCCACGCCGCTCCCTTCCGGCGGCCCATTGATGTAGTCGTTGAAGCTGCGGGGAAGCAGAAGAACCATGTAGTCCAAGATGGCGTTGATGGAGTGCTCATGCTGGTCGTGCAGGCGCTGGAACACGAGATTCTGATCACTCAGGCCCCTGTTCGCGCCGTGAAGCCCGTTGATGGCCCTCGTGATCACACCCTGTTGCTCCCGCGCCTCCCGCAGGTTATCGCGGAGAGAATGCGCGTCTCTCGTCTGCATGCTCTGGCCCTGCGCGTCGAGCCCGGAGGAGGAGGGGGAAGCCAGCTGGTGATTGAGATTGTCCTGCTGCTGAGATGGGCCCCCCATTTGCATCGGATGGCCTCCGGCCGTGATGATGCCGTCACGACCCGGTAGTGGTGGCGGCGGCGCCGCCGCCGCAAGCTCTCGCCTGCTCTGGTTTCTCTTGATTCTGAAGAGAAGCCTTGGACGACCCCGGATGAAACACGGGTGTCTGTACTCGGTCATGTCCATGGGAGCGCGGCGCTCCCCTTCTCGATCGACGGTGACGGGCATTGTGGGAACCTTTTGGAACCCGTACATGTTGAGCTGCCGAACAAAGGATGGGAAGTTCTGGTGCTTGAATATCTCGGGAAGCAGCTTGTCGACAAACTCTTTCTTGTCAACCACGATGAAAGACGTTCCGTCGTCTGACCAACGGATGAGGTCGTCATGGTTCGTGTCCTCGACCAGGCTGTGTGTTTTGGTTAGTGAGAGGGGAGGGGGGAGGAGGGGTTGATAGATACAGCGGCGTACCAGGCAAGCTTTTCGATAAACGGTGCTATCTTTTCGACAATCTGCAGTTCTCGGGACGACGTCGAGTCCATGATGCTGGTTGTCTGTCCAGCTCGATTGATGTATATCTTGCTCTTACTGGTCTCTTCCTTCTTCCCTCGTCATCAACTTGAGACAAGAGATTTAAATTCCGCCTGTCTGGAATGGACATGTGTATATATATCGTCTCAGCTGGGGGGCACATCAACGGGGTCGTCAGGGCATCTTCAATCAGCCTGTACAGCACCCTCGAGAATCTTCTTCCAGTATAGTGAGCACCTCCTCCGTCCAAGGACACGTAGCTTGATGAGCGCCAGTTCCTCCATGACAATAAGGGCTTGGCACGTTTTCGTGAGACAACCCCGTGCCGTCTAATGGGAGGGGTCCACCAGAGCCGGAGCATTTCCAGCGCGACATCTACATGTAGATATCGTATCATATCGTTCACGACGACTTGTTGCTGGACGCGTGGCCAGTGGAGGAGCTTTTCTCCGGAAGAGGGGGGGGGGACAATTCCAGACCCTGGATGGTGGAGGTTGATTCTTTGGCGTGTCCGAGCAGAGTACATCTTGTACTGTCTCCGAATCGATCCATTCGCTATGCCAGGGTTGTACATCCGCGGTGGCGGTGACGAGTTGTTGATATGGGAATCCCACGAACGACCTCGAATGGGCCCACCGTGATAAAGAAAGTATTTGCCGAAGCTCAATCCCATGTCGAACCGCTTTCGTAGCATCCAGGAATGACATCCATAATGTCCGGTGGTCAAGTCCTTGCAGCCGTGGCAGCTTGTCACGAAAGTTTCGAGCAACTGCGTGACTCCAGTATTATCCACGAGACTGCCAATTCATAAATTGAAGCCGGAGCTCCCATCTTATATAGATATACGGCTCAACATGACAGGTACGTAGTTTACATCAGCAGAGTGCTGTGCCTAATATTGCACCGCATCCATGAAATCAACTTGCAGGGTGGTCTGCGAATTACGACTACCTGCCATGTCTAGCCCTACATATGTATGTCGAAGACTAGCATGGCATCCATGGATGGATAGCTCGTGGCGAAACAGTGACTCACTCACTCGCATCTGATCCGCACTTTGTATTGTTTGTATCGTGAATGATACATAAGCACGAAGCAACCTGGCTTTCTGCCGAAGCGGCCTTTGTGGCGATGCGCGTGGTAAGAAAGTGGGAGAACTTGCTTCCTTTGACTCGGGCGTGAGAAGTTGGCTCGCGATAATATACCCAACTTGTCGTGCGATTCTAGCATGTTCTCGAGTCTTCCCGCCTTTTCATGGAGAATGAAGAGCGAGTGGGGCAGGGAGACCAATCACACCCAGGTACTTTAGGTGCACGATGTCACGGCAAGATGTACATGGATATACAAGTGAATGCCTGCAAACCCAGTTTCTCTGCCAAATTTATGTATATTTGCGCCCGTGATAATGCGACTACAAAGCCTTGCGCAAGAGGCTAGCTGGGATCCAGCAACCCAATCGACCCGCCTTTCCAGTTGAGAACTACCCAAAGTATGCCATGGATGGATATTTTGCCCTCCTGCTGGCCGGCCTATATATTATGAGTCTCTGGACGAGCATTGTAGTGCAGCTCTCGCCCCCAAGTCTTCTCGGCCTCGGGAATTGCCCACTTCCTCATCCAATCCGTCTGCAACACCTGACGTACACTCAGGCGATCTTCAGGTCTGAAAACGAGCATACCCTTGACCATCTGGAAAAGGGCATTCCTCTCTTCCTCACCCATCACCTCCATTTTCCTCCACCTCCTTGGCTCCTGGATCGCATTTTCAAATCGTTGATCGAAAGTCCACGTCTCCCTCCCCTCCTTTGGCTTCCCGTTTCCGACAAAGCCTTTCGACCTCCCTTGCCATGTCTCCCACCATTCATCAGGCATCGGTCCGAGGGCCTCAACCTGGTCCGCGGTGGCATCATCCGGCCCGAAGAGCCATTCGTCAAGGAACGGCTTGACTCCGAGAATCTCCCAGATAGTGCACCCAAGACTCCAGATATCAGATGTGTACGATAAAGGCCTCGTTGGCTCGAATCTGACTTCAGGTGGTTGAATATGAAGAGGTGTATACGACTCAAACCTGGACTCCTGCGCAGGGCTGAAGGCCGTCCCAAAATCGGTGAGAAGAATCTTGGCTTCAGGGACTAGGACCTCATTACTGGGCTTGCCAAGCCAGATCGGAGAGTAGACGTGTGTGGGGACACTTGGTGACGTGAGCGGCTGCTTATCAGCCTTAACTACAGGCTCAGGTTCCGGGGAATCGAATTCGTCGTAGAGTTGCTGGGTGGAGAGGTGGTCGAGCCTTGGCAATTGGAGGAGTATGTTCCTCATATGAAGATCTAGCAGGTGTTAGAGTCTTGGTTTGGGGGAGGAACGGGGCGTGGCACTGACCCCCGTGGACGTATCCCAACTGATGGACGTACGCCAACGCCATGGCAAGCTGTGCAGAAAGTGACCTGGCGACGTCGAGCTGGAAGACATTATAGTTTGCCGCGTCGGCAAGACTACACCTTGCCGGTGCGGTGACGAGGCATTGGTGTGTCCCATTCGGCCCATCGATGTTGAAGTGATCCCGTACTAGGGGAATCAGATTGCCTCCGAATTCTCCATCTTTGACTGCAGCGGCGGAAATCCGACTCAGCAGTTCGACTTCCTTGAAGTTGCATTCAGCTACGCCGACTTTGATCGCAACGTACGTAGCAAGTTGCTCATCCCGGGCGAGCCAAATGGTTGAGTAACTACCGTACCCAAGCTTGTGTATGATGTGGTATCGTTGTTGGAAGACGTCACCAATCTGAATGGGATGATATCCCCCTGGCCGATAGCGGTCAAGTGTTTCGACGCCGTCAATATACATGTACTCGTGCAGAGGGCGATGGGTTGACATGGTCGAGGTTTGATGTCTGCATCTGGGGTATCTACTGGCAATGAGCTTACGCGATGCCGCAGCCAGTATTCGTCCTGGGATGGAACGAACGATTGGGTAAGCCATCTCGCCGTGTTGAGCGGGAATTTACGAACAAGTCGAGAAGGAGGTCCATAGGGGACGCCCGCCCGCCCGCCAATAAAGGGCCCTCTAAACGCGCATCTGTCTTTTCTTAAATGCGCATCTGCCCTTAGTCCTAAAACAGAAGGACAGCCCACCCACCTAATTTTGCTATGGCTTATATCTATTGATTTTTACTATTAACTA
Source organism: Epichloe typhina subsp. poae (assembly GCA_030389615.1). Taxonomy (NCBI): domain Eukaryota; kingdom Fungi; phylum Ascomycota; class Sordariomycetes; order Hypocreales; family Clavicipitaceae; genus Epichloe; species Epichloe typhina. Next base: position 2,395,941 of record CP098318.1, on the reverse strand, counting down.
AGATACTTATTCTATATAGTATTTAAAGATATTATATTATTAAAAATGCTACTATTATAACTATTATTACTACCATAATAGCAGATTATAGAGAAGAAATTATAAGCGTTATAGTAAGCTGCTATAAGCTGCCCGCATTTGCTACTAAAGAGAGCTAGTATATTTAGTAGGGAATTAGGTATAAATGTACTTCTTCCGTTTTAGGACTAAGGGCAGATGCGCATTCAAGAATAGACAGACGCGCGTTTTAGAGGTCCCTAAAAAAGCCCAGGTGCTCACCTGAGGCACCAGGGTCCACTATTAGAGCTAAGCGCTGGCGATGGCGGTTGGGCCGATGTAATCCAATCCACCAACTGCAACATGATCTAATTTAAGATGGCCCCTATCATCACGATGTGTATTCGGGAAAGTGAAACGCATAACCACCCGGAGCAGCTTCTCGATTCCTTCTTCCCTGAAAGCATTGGATAGGTTGCACGGGTGCCTTGTATGGTTTGTTGTGTCCATTCTCAGACCCGCGCGCTTCAGCAGCGCCAAATCAATACCCAAGATGCAGTCAACGTCTGACATGATTGCTGGGCGGCCAACTGATGACTTTCGCATAAAGAGGCCTTGGATCCCATGAAGTGCAAGTGCATTGCGGCAGGCCAACTCATTAAGCCATTGTATTTGAAACTGTTCGCTACAATGTCTACGATCAACATCGTCAAATATTACTTCCACAAAGAGTATGTCCCCACAACCGCAGAGGGCATGCGTCAGCTTGTGGCCTTGGCCTACCAGACTGCAAGAGACAGGCAGCTGTACCCAAGGGCGGTCTTCATCCGGTATGCTATATTCTCGAAATTGTAGATTGGATTACAGACCCAATCAGCAAGAGAGGGCTCGTGCTCAGGCTAATCTCGAAGAAGATCTGGATTGCATCGTACAACTTTTATCAACGGCGTTTATCAACTAGACCCAAAGGGTCTCCATGTCACCATCAGCTACAAGGATAACGAGCACCTGCAGAAAGGCACGCACATCACCTGTCATGGTTATGTCAAAGACGAAGAAAGCATGTCTTTCAGAGAGGCAACTCATGCAGAAGAAAAGCTCGACTCAACCCGGAAGAATAACAAAAACCACACCGCTGTATACCTTCACTTTAAGGTCGGCTAAGAATATCATTACACTCACCTGTACACCACTTTTTAATTTATGCGAAAAAGCTATCAATTAAAACGTACGATTAGCATGTGTCAAGCACTTGGACAGCATTCAATCAGAGCCATCACCAAACTCATGATACAGTTTATGCTATGGCTCCTGGATCTTCCGGGAGTAATACTGATTTACCTAAACTAACTATTAAACAATATTTAGTCTATAAATGAAAGTGTAAGCATTCCACCTCAAGAGTAAATAAATTAAACTATAATCCTATAGTCTAAAAGATTCTATTCATCTTAAGAAGTACAGCTCAATTAATTAGTTACGAATTAGTATTAAGTTCAGTATTATTAATTATTATTATGATAAAGTACATAGAATTCCATGAATGCTCGAGACTATTAGTAGTATTCAGCGTATCATCATCACAAACTGTTGATTTGACCAACTTAGTACCAAACTAACAAGGGTACTACTGTCAACAAGTACTAAGTTGCAACACCACGAACTATCCGCGCCGCAGAATGGTATTCTGCTCATGTGCCATCTGGAAACGAAGTATAACCTGCTTCGTGTCCTCGGTCAGGAATATTTGCTCCGTCATGCTCTCAATCAGATCCGAACAATACCACTTGACATACCTACAATTTCTCACTTGAACACAAGAACCATGGCCTTCGCGCACCCAGGCATGAACTCGTTCCATTCGCCCAGTGTTCCCAAAATACTAAGCGAGATGTCTTCCAGACTCGCAGTCTGGTGCTTAGCTGTCCGTGAGATCTGTGTTGCTAAGGGGGACTGTGGCCTTCGAGAGCTTGCGGCGGAGGTAGAGCCTCAGATTTGAAGCAGAACAAGATGAAGCAACAAGAAGAAGCAAGGGAGGGGAGTTGTCTGGGTCACCCAGCACGTGCGCGAGACCACAATTTGGGCGACCCCGCTTTGGCGCTGTGTCCGGTGTTGAAACCACCAGAGTCCAGACGTTGGTCACTCTCGGAGATTTTCCGTGATTTTCCGTGATTTTCCCGCCTCTTTGGCCTTGACTAAGCCCAAGATCCAAAATCATCCACGCCCGCGGGGCAGCTAGATGCCAACGCAACTTGTGTCAGATGATAGAGACAAGAGAACGACGCGCGACAAAAATGTACATGCACACCACTACGTCCGTACATCCGCCGATCCTACAAAGAAGGGAGGGTCCAATTCGCTGTCCCGTTGATAGCCTTCTTCCCGACCGAACATGTACAAAAACACCACGCCATTCGAGGAAGCGAAATGGGGGTTTGCTCGCCACGCCGAAATTGCCCCCCCCCCCCGTGACCACTGAGGCCACTCCATGACAGAAGGGTGGGTGGCTTGCCCAGCAAATTAGCCTGCGTCTCTCGGATGATGCCGATCATCTGGAATCGGGTGCCAAGCCAAGCCAGGCCAACCATGACAACGTCTGCATGTGCCGTGCAGTACTCCGTACTCTGCCTAATCATGACTACATATGATCCGGGATGACCCTGGGAGCAAAGGCTCGGCATTCCAAAATATCGTCAGCAGAAGCGCTGGCTCCAGGCAGCGGTGAGCATCTGCATCGTCGGGGAAGATCTCCGGTTGCATTGGACGAGTCCGATTATCAGCTTTCGCTTCCGTATCCCTGCTGGCCATGACGACGTCGCAATGATTCGCAAAGATGGTGTCCCAGGTGTTGCCGCAACCTAGGCTCTGGCTCAAGGGATAGCCGAACAAAGGCCAGAGCAACTTCGTGGGAAAATGGCGAAACCAGCACCCGCCCAGCCCTCGCCGCTATCCCATTGTCAGTTAGACAAAACACCCATGCGGCAAGGCGCCAAGAGCAGCCTCCAGGCGCTAGCCAACGCATGCTGTTGCTGTTTCTCGTTGGAAACAATGGGCTTAAGCGGGATCCAGACTAGAGATCACGGGTCATCACGACATCCATACTCCCCGTACGGACATGTACCTTTTGATGGTGTTTGGATCATTCTATCCCTCCGAGTGGAGCTAATTAAATGGCTTTGACAAACCCCCCGAAGATCAAAGATACATGCCATTACCCTCAGACCTCGGTCTCTTTGCAAGTACCCGTCAGAAAGAGAGGCCCTGGACCACCACGACCACCAAACAGAGGCCCTACCCAAGGTTGAAACTCATACATAAGGAACGTTTGGCCCTCAGCATAATACTTCTTTCAGGACGGCGCGACTACAAAACCATTCCCCTAGACGTCTCCCAATGCAAGACTGTTCCTGCTTCTCGTCCAAGTCCTGATCTTCAGGACCACTACTCTATCCTCAATGGTGACCCCCCGGCCCGGCAACGTGCGAAGCACCTCGTTCACGACGCCTCGATGGGAGCCGTCGGGCCCAACGTTGGCGCTCCGCAAGGACAGCGTGGCCGGACCCATTGGCTTTCTGAACCCTACCTCGGCCATATACGACATTGAAAGCAACGACCGGCCCGGCGGCACGAGGCATGACCTTGCTGATATCACCGATGCCGAAAAGCAGCAGAGGGCCAAGGTGCGATGGAACGCGCGTGACTACCGAAAAGGTACGGACTGACTGCATTGCCTCCGATCCAGTCCGGGCGGGACAATCCGCACTTAAAACATGATGACTTGTGCCTCTATTCCCCCTAGCCGCGACGCTGATATTGCACAGGTCGACATGTTCTCGTTCTGCCGCCGGCCGCCCCTCTCGCCTCCAAGCTGCAATATGGCTCCCACAGGGTTCTCCTCGGCATCGGCCGCATGTTCACCCTGTACCCCTACTGGGACGTCTCGTGGCTCATCGGCATCTCCTTCACGGTCGGGTGCCTGATCTTCGTGGCGTCCGGCTTGTTCTACTGGCTGCCCATTGCGTTCCCGAGCACAGCATTTCCCAATGAAGCCCACGTGGCTGACGGCGTTAGCGCATTTGTCGGCGCGACGCTGTTCCAAGTCGGCGCCGTCTTGCTATTCCTCGAATCGTACAACGACCGCGCGGAAACCAAATTTGGGGGGGCCATAGAGGACCTATTTGTGAATCGTCTCGGGATCGCCCATCGAGTTCGTAACCACCGTCCCAAACACTTCAATGCCGAGACCCCCCTCAACCAACCACAACCGGTACATGACGACGGCCGCCCCAGATCCATCTCCCCCGGCATTGACAGCAACTTGACCCCCTCTGCCACAGGCGAACGTGAAGAGCTCAAGCAAGTGACGTCGCGTCACGAATGGAGTGATGACAACATCGTCTTCAGTGAGCGACAATGGCAATGGTGGCCATCCTGGCATGACGTGACCACGCACTACATCTATGAGATCGGCTTCCTCGCTTCCTTGACCATGTCCGTCGGCGCCACCATCTTCTACATCTGTGGCATCCTTGCCCTTCCCGGAATCTTCAGCAACCTGAGTAGACCGGTCCTCCAGGGAGCCTACTACTTTCCGTATCTTCTCGGGGGCGTCTTGTTCGCCGTTGCCTCGCTCTTGTACATCCTGGAAACCCAGCCGAATTGGTACACCCCGCAGCCTTACAAGCTTGGGTGGCATATAGGTGTGTGGAACCTGATTGGCGGCGTGGGATGGACGCTGGCCGCATCGTTTGGGTATTGCACGCCAGAGTGGTGCGAGTACCAAAGCCAGCTCACGCTGATATGGGCCTCGACGGCGTTCAGCATCGGAAGTGCAATGCAGTGGTATGAGTCATTGGACAAATATGTCATCATTGTTGAGAATTAGATATCCTTTCACAGACAGCAAGCGCGCAACAGAAGCGAAATGCGAAGCGCAATCTTCACACTCGTGTTTACTCTCTCAATCTACCCCATCTCGCCCATCAAATACCTCCAGACTTGTTTTGCTCAAGAGTGTTGAATTGATCCAACGATCCAGGAACGTCTAATGTTGTAATCTTGGGTACAGGAGATGCCCACCTTCACCGACTATCCGCCGTCAGCAGCTCCAGAACAGGCCCAACCACTTCCGCATCCAGTCCCAAACTCAAAAGACTGCCGACCCTGCTCCCGACTGACTTGCTTCCCTCCACAGCTGCGGCAAAGATCTTGTCTTTCAACTCAAACTCGATTTGTGCCGCCAAAAGCCAGCTCGTCACTCGACTCCTCTTGTCCACAACACTAAGTTGCGGGTCGGGCCCAATCTGAATCTCGACGTCTACGTGTTCGCGTTTGTCGCGTCGAGGTATGACTACCAATCCGGGCATGCTCGAAGATTCATCCACGAATGACGTGTGCGACACCTCTGATCCTCCGATCCTGACTTTGATGTCGGACGGAACTGACATGACGGACAGGAACCTGAATCGCCAGTGCTTCGTGGACGCAGATACGCGCAGTCGACCTCTGGATTGATCGTAAACGAGATTGATTTCGCGGGTGTTTGATTCCTGCGCATCGGATGATGCGATATTGTGGGGTCGAGCATCATCCGCTGGGTCCTCTACGATGGTAAACTCTCCGTCATGACCGACGACAATGATGGCCTCGAGATTGACGGGGTTCTTGCACCCGTTCTTGGGGGACGTCTCTTCGTCGAGGGGGATGATGGACCCTTCAGGTGCGAGAACGGGCATCGTTTCGAGGGGTCGAAACAGCTGGGCTTCCCGGTCGCCGTCATAAACCAGCCCGGTGAACAGGTCGACGTGCCGTCCGGGAGGCACCCAAACGTTCACACGCGCCAAATTGGTTCTTGCGTTCCGCGGCTCACCAATAGGAGCGGCCACGAGGCTCGAACCGAAGAAGTACTCGTTCGGCTTTCCGTACGCCTCTCCGCGGGCGGGGTGCTCCCAGTACAGCGTACGGACGAGCGGCTCATGGCCACCCGTCACATTCATCGTGTACAGGTACGGCATCAATCGGTGTCTGAGCTTCATGAAGGCCTCCATGGTGTCGCGAGACTCTTGTCGGTAGTTCCATGGCTCCTTGGACGTCCATTGACTATGGGAGGAATGTAACCTGAAAATCGGAGAGAAAACCCCGAACTGCACCCACCGAGTAGCCATTTCGTCGTCTCGGGAACCGCCCATGTGGCCTCCGATGTCATGACTACACCATCCGTAGCCGATGTTGGAAGCCGTGGCCGTGAATTCGGGCTGAAACCTGAGCGATTCCCACGTCACGATGGTGTCGCCAGAGAAGCCTACGGGATACCGATGGCTTCCTGGCCCGGCGTAGCGGGAGAATATGATGCCTTTGCCCTGACCATTCTGGTTGACACTGTCTTGGAAATGGTAATAGTTCAGCAGCCAAAGCGGATCCAAGCCAGGGATTCGTGAAGTTGGACCCTGCTGCCAGTCGATCCACCAAAAGTCGCACGTTTTCTTCTCCAGACTACGATGCAGAACATTCAGATAAACGTCCATGAATTTGGGCTCCGTGGGATTGAACAGGACGGGAGCCTTTTTGGAAACATCGTGCCCGAGTGCCTTGGCCATGGGTTCATAAAGGTCTTCGTGGTGGTGTACTCCCGCATGCGGATGGTCGTTGAGTGTGATCTTTAATCCTCTGTCGTGGAGGGCCGACCCAAACGCTTCTGGGTCGGGAAACAGGTCCTTTTCCCAGGTATATCCGGTCCAGCCTGCGTGCGGTATATGGTCACCCTTGACTTGGTGCCAGTCCATGTCTATAACGGCGACTGACAAGGGCACATGTTTCTGGGCAAACTTGTCCATTAGCTGCAAATACTCGTCCGCGGTGTACGGATGATATCGGCTTCACCAGTTGCCCAAGGCCCATCTTGGCAGCACGGGTTGACGCCCAGAGATGTCAAAGAAAGACTTCATGGCTGCTTTAAAATCGTGTCCATAGCAAAACATGTATCCATCAATGCGATCCCCTGGTCTCCGCGGCGCCACGGTTCCGTCTCCATCAAAAAGCATTGTCTTGCTATCGTCAATGATGGAAAACCCAGAGCGTGACAGAATCCCGTCACCCATGTCACATCGGCCATTGACTTCGTCCAGTGTCCGGGCTGTGCCACCGAGGTTATCTTTTACCGTCTCGCCATAGTGCCAGTCTGCTCCCCAAAGAGTGACTTTGCTGGTGAATGCAATGGCGAGCCCGCTTGGGCTGAAACGCTTCTTGTCATAAGTGACATGAATGTTGCGAGTGATGATTTCAATTTGCTCGTCAGTGTCGTTCACGGTATACTCTGGCGGGGTAAAGTTGCGGTTCAGGGCAAATGCAGAAGCACGGTCCTCAAAGACGCCATCTTCAGACCACTCGTATCGAAGTATCGTGTCATTGATGAGCGTAAATCGATAATTTGATCCAGACACGACGGCGCCTGGATTGGCAGCTGGGTCGCAGGGAAATGCGTACTTGTCCATAGTTATTGAAAAGCGTATAGCTGGATTAATTTTGTGGCAATCCCCCAGCAGTTGGAGTCGTTGGATCTGTTGCCCGGCAGCGGGTAATATGACCGATTGTGCGCAGGTAATATGATCGATTGTACGCTCTATGCGCGTAGGACTATATTAGGGAAGCTAAAATACACCTTATTAGAATATGTAATTATAGAATAAGAAGTATAGGAGATTTACTATAACTACTTTATTTATAAAAGAAAAGCTTTAATTTTTTTATTTATATAAGAGAATTAGTATTAATTTAATTACTTTTTTTACCTTTAATTATCCCTTTTAATTATATTTTTACCTAAGTTATATACTATATAGTAATAGTTATAAGCCTAGGAGGTATATATTTATAACTTTACTAAATTCCTAATATATAAGACTTATATATATATAGTGCCTTACTTACTAATTTATACTTATAATAAATACCTTAACTTCTTCTTACTTAAGTCTTAAGACTAATATTAAGTTAGTCTTATTTAATAAGTAAGAGAAATAATATAAAGTATTAAAGTAAACTACCTAAAGCTAAGAGATTTAAAAAGGGTTAATTCTTAGCTTCTAAAGCTTAACTTTAATTACTTATAAAAGCTCTTTATAATTATACTAAAGGGTTATAAGGCTTTTATTACTAAGAACTAAGGAAGTATAAAAACTAAGCTTACTTTCTAAGAGGCTTTTTCCTTTTTTTCTTATAAGTATATATTTAAGTATTAAGTATATAAGGTAACTAAGTCTAGAGAAAGGATTATTAAAACCTAGATTACTAGCACTATTAATCCTAATACTTATATAATAGTAATTAATAAGATTAAGAAGGAAAATACTAATAATAAGAAGCTTACTCTTTACTAAATTACTATTAAGCTTAAAAAGAAATTCTTATTTAGTTAAGTTATTATTAAAGTAAAAGTTATAGCTAAGTATATAATATATCTTAATAAAGCTAAATATATAAATATATAATTTAAGTATTAGAATAAGTAATAAGGAAAGCTATACTAAAAAGCCTTAATATATAAGATTAATAAAGTTTAGGGTCCTAATATAATTTATAACTTTATTATAGTAGTTAAAGTATATTTTAACCTTAAATAAGTAAAAACTAAGATTATATAGCTAGTATAAACCTTAGACTTTTTTCCTAAGAAAATTACTTTTATAGGTATTATAGCTAAGTATACTTAATACTATAGGGTAATATAAACTATATATACTAACTTTAATAAAGAAAGCTTTATAACTATACTTAAGGAATACTTTAACTAAGATAATAAGAAGTAAGACTAGAAAAATAATAATCCTAAGAAGTGCTCTTATTATATAAGTAAGGCACTAAATACTTACTTTTAGTCTCCCTAAGTATACTATACCTTATACTATATAGTAACTAGTAAGAAAGTTTAAGGATTTAAGCTTTCTTTAAAGGTTAATTATAGGAAAGTTAAGGAATACTATAAGAGTATAAAATAAAAGAACTTATATACTAAGGTAGTAAAGAATAAGTAAATAATAAAAGGCACTAAAAATTATAAAGAAAAGAAGTTACCTAAGGCTATTATTACTATAATTATTAATTCTAATATTTTAGAGAGTATAGCTTCTTTAAAGGAAGCTATACTATACTAAAGAATATAAAGTATATACTCTTAGAGAGTACTCTCTTTAATAACTATAGTGCTCTTTATATTATTAATAATATAAGTTACTTTAAACCTAGAACCTTTAAAGAAATAGTTAATAATTATCTTAAGGCTAGAATAACCTCTTTCTAGATTATTAGAAAAGGTACTTATATAATTAAGAATATTTTTAATAGGCTTAAGGGAAACTTATAGAAAACCTTACTTTATAAAATATTATACTTATAGAAAGGTTTTATATAAATATTATATTTAAGAGCCTTCTTTAAAAGAAAGGTATATAGTACTATAGAGTAGACTACTCCTTATATATTAGACCTTTTTATAAGAGCTTATTATTAGCTAAACTTAAGAGAAAGCATAATATTATCTTCCTTTAATATAAGTCTCTTTTCTTTTATAATAGTTTTAAGTAAGAAGTAAATTTAGCTATAGCACTAGTAATATTCTTAATAATTAATTTAGAAGTAAATAAATAAAGCTTATAGTATAGTTAACTAAGTAAAGACTTATATTTTATATAAGTAAACCTTAAAGAACTTTAGTACTTATATTCTAGTTACCTTAGAAAGAATACTCTAGCTAAGAGTTATACTTATATAAAGGGAGTGTAATTATAAGGTATAAAGCATAAAGACTATAAGATATATACTTTAGTTTATGCTTACTAAGTTATTTTAAGAAGACTACTAGAATATATATTACTAAGGCTATTCTAAAGAATTTATTAGGACCTTTAGGACTATAAGACTAGTTATAATAATATAAACTAGTTACTAGTTATAAAAATAAGTTCTTAAGTATAATTTAAGTTTATATATTATATAATAAGTTATAAGTAATAGTATTTAATATACTTATTTACTTTAAATAATAGGTTATAAGGTAATTTAGATTATTAATTATAAAGATTAGGTAAGATTATAAGGGAGCTATTATTAGCTAATTTACTAATATAATCTTTTAGATATAGGTATGCTTATAAGGCATTAATCTTAAGCTTACACTACTATATACTTATAAACTAAATAAAGTTACAGAGAGGGTAGGCTAGATAATTACACTATAGTTAAATATAATACTTATAGGCATAAGGCTACTACTAAATCTATAGTTAGAGAGTATATAAGTAGTAGCGTACCTTTATAATATTAGTCCTATTTAATAATCTAGTTAGAAAACATTACTAAAGACCCTAGAAAGCTAGTTTTATAATAATACTTAGCTACTAATTAAAAGCTTATAGCTAACCTAAGGCTAGATTAGAGTAGGTTATATACATATAGCTACTACGCCTATCCTCTTAAAAGGGATTATAAGGCTAATAAATATAGATAATTTTATAAGATAAATCCTAGGGGTTATATTAGATATCTAGTTAGGTATTCTGCCTCTAATATTTATTATATTTAAATCCTAAAGCTAGGAAAGGTTATAATAATAAGAAATATTATGTTTAATAAGTTAATTTTTTATAATATAGTATATAAAAGCGTAATTAAGCTTTTAATTAATAAGCTTAAAGTGTAATTCTAAGTCCTTAAAATTAATACTAAATTAGATAATAAATTAAATCTTTTTCTTATACTAATTAAACCTTAGATAGATTAGACTAAGAGTTTAAACTTAGGGGTAAACGCCTTATAGACTTCTTAATTATAACTAAAGAAAAAAGAAGCTATTTATTTTAATAAGGATATTAGACTTTAAATACCTTAGCTATTACTAGATTTACTAATTAGAGAGTAAGAGACTCCTAATCTAGGTACTTAGAAAAGCAAAATAAAGTATAAAGCTTTAGATTTATATACTTAAGGAAGTAATATAATAATAAATCTAATAAGTAGTAAGTAAGATGCTATTATAAGGGCTTAGGAAAGCTAATATTCTTATAAGGTTCTAGAATACTAAGTATATAATACTAAGGACTAAGTTATTAATAACTTAATAAGTAATTAACTACCTAAGCTAGGAAATAAAGTAAACTAGTAATAAGATAAACTTATAAGAGTAAATATTAAACTAGTTACCTATATAGAAAGCTTAAAGGAAGCTTTAGCTATATAGTTAGAAATTATAGAAAAAAGCCTTAGAATAGTTATAATATAAGAAGGTATATAGACTAGCTTAAGATTATAAACTAAAAGAGAGTAAGGCTAGATTCCTTTATATACTTTACTAGTAAGAAAGAAGAGAAAAAGACCTAATAAAGCTTTTATTAATAGCCTTTAAAACCTAAAAGACTTTTTCTTAGAGTTTAGGAAAACTAAGGATAAAGACCCTTATAAGCTCTTTCTAGGAGATTAGGATTTTAAGAGCTATAAAATAGTGTTTTTAGTAATTAATATATATTATAATAAGGAAAGTAAATTACTCCTTAAACTAAAGAGAAAAGCAAGGATTATTTATTAATTAAACCTAGCTAAACCTTTAAAGTTATAGAAAAGAGTAAAGGATTATTCTCTTAAGGAGAAATAAATTAATATAATAAATAAAGAGATTAATAAGCTAAAAGAATAAGGAATATAGTAGTAAATAAAGCATTTAGTAGCTTAATTAAAGCCTTTACTATTAAAATAAGTGTTTTCTTATAAGTTTAATAAGAAAGGGATATTAATTTATTATAAGGCGTGTTTATATATACATAGAGATCTCTAGGAAACCTTAATAATTAAACACACTTATACTATAATGCTTACTATATATATATTCTATATGTTTATAGTGCTAGTTACTAGGTTTAATTTAAAGACTAGGTAATATAATATTAAGAATACTTTCCTTTATATAGAATATAGAAAAGAAGGAATTCCTATAATATATAAACTTCCTAATAGCTTTATAATACTTAGAGAGTATATAAAATTACTTAAGGCTTTATATAAATTAAGGGACTTTTTATAGCTTTAGTTTAAAGAACTAAGTAAGTCTCTTAAGAAGCTTAGGCTTAAGTTAAGCTAAGAGAAGCCTTACTTATTTTATATAAAAGATTAGACTATTTTCCTTATATTCTTTATAGATAATATTCTTATAGCTTTTTATAAAAATAATAAGAAAATTACTAACTAAATCTCTAAGGGACTAAAGAAGGCATATAAATTAGATAAAAAAGGTAAGGTAAGATTCTTTCTTAGGATTTAGATTATTAAAGACTAATTATAGTAAAGGGTATATCTTAGTTATAAGGTATATATTAGTAAGATTAGGGAGAAATTTAGCTAAGTAAGAAAAGGCACTTTCCTTACTATACTAATCCTTATAGTAAAGTATTATAAGTTTATAAGTAAAGCTAAGAAGTAAGTAATTAAGGTTTACTAAGAGAAAATTAGATTAATTCTATATACTATAATTATAATTAAACTAGATATAGCCTTTATAGTAGTAAAGTTATTATAATACCTTATAAATTTAGGACTAAAGTATATAAAGGCTATAAACTAAGCTATTTACTATTTGCTTATTATATATAAACTTATACTATGCTTTAGTATAAGCACTAAACTTTAAGCTCTTTAGATCTTAAGTAATACTTTATTTGTAAATAATCTTAAGACATATAAATTATTATAAGGATATTTAATTACTCTCTTTAGTAAACTAATTATTTAGAAAGCTACGCACTAAATAATAGTAACTATATTTATAATAGAAGCTAAATTACTTACTTTATAATAAGTAGCAAAGGAAACTATAAGTCTATAGTGCCTATTTAAATGTGAGGCCCCACTCACAACACGGATGCACCCCGCTAGTGCACCACGCTATAGGGCTAGGTCCACGTGATACTAGTAAGCTACTAGCTATAAGCTAGTAACTCGCACATATAACACACTTAGACCTAGTAAGCTTTAGTTAATATATAAGTGCCCCTATACCTCTTACCTAGTTATCCCTTTATTCTTATAATTCTAAAGCTTCTCCTACTAGCTACCTAAGAGTAATATAGGGGGGAGAACTACTTAATTTACTAGAATAATATTATATATTACTTAGGACTTACTAAATAATAGTAATACTATAGCTAATAATATACTATATTTTATAAGAACCTTATCTAAGACTAAATCCTTTATAATAAGGGTAAAAGAGGTAGTAATTAAGAAGTAAATTACTTAGCTTAAGTAACTTAAGGAACTATAGGAGTAAGAATAAAAACTTACTAACTTACTATAACTTTATAAAGAAGGAGTGCTAATAAAAAAAGGCTAAAAAGCTAGTATATTCTTAAGTCTTAGTAGCTAAGAAGTTAAGGTCTAAAATATTATAAAACTCTAATACCTTATAAACCTATAAAAGTATAAGATATAGCTTAATAACCTTAACTATGCCTTTAAGGGGGTAAAAAAGAAGTATTATTAGGATAACTAAAAAATCCTTTTCACACTTAATTATATACAGAGCATTGCAATACAATACAATACATTACACAATACAATACATCTAAAATTTTACAATACAATACAATACATGTATTATTTGTATTGTTTTGTATTTTTTTCTTTTTTTTAGTTTTAAGTTAAATTCCTTAATTATAAGGTATATATAGTTAATATAATAGCTTATAATAGCTTATATGTATATTACTTATATTACTTATATAACTTATATAACTTAAAATATTATTAGTGTTAAAGTTTAATTAAAAATAAATAAGTAATAAATTTATAAAATATAAATATAAGTATTTATAAGTAAATTACTATAGAAAAAGCTAGACTTTTTAATTATTTAGTATTTAAAGGTTTTTAAAATATTAATAAAATAAAATTCCTTTCTCTTTTATGTTTTTTAATATTATACTAATAAAAAGTAAGTCCTAATATTACTATAAGACTTACTTTAATATATTTTACTTTTTTAAGCTAAAATTATATAACTAAGTAAAAAGATTATACTAGGTTTATAGTATAACTAATAAGACTTACTTCTAGACTTACTTTTATATATTTATTTCTTCTAAGCTAGAATTATAAAACTACATAAAGAGATAATATTAGGTTTATAGTAAAATTAATAGGACTCACTTTTAGACCCACTTATGTATAAACTATATAAAACTCTCTTTTAAGCTAGAATTACATAACTAAGTAAAAAGATCATACTAGGTTATAGTATAACTAATAGGACCCACTTTTATATATTTATTTCTTCTAAGCTAGAATTATAAAACTACATAAAGAGATAATATTAGGTTTATAGTATAATTAATAGGGCCCACCTTTAGACCCACTTTTATATATATATTTCTTCTTAGCTAAAGTTATATAACTAAGGGAAGGAATTATATTCGGTTTTTAGTGTTTAAAAGACTCACTTTTAGACCCACTTTTAAAAACGCTATATAACTAAGTAAGTAAGCTAAAAGTAGTATAAATAATTAAACTTACTTCTAAAGCTTATTTATTTATCTATTTAATATTTCAAAAATATAGTATATATATTATAATTATTCTTCATATTATATTTTAACCTTTCTTTATAAGCTTTTCCTAGGTTTTTTCTTTTCTCTTAGTTTAAAAAAGGTTAAAAGCTAATATATTCTATTATAATTATAATAAAATAGTTTAATATTAAAAGAAGCTTTTATTAAATAAATTTAAATTTTCTCTTTATAATAAATTCCTTATATATAAAAATATATTTTTATAAGAGTTTTAATCTTATTTATTTAGAATTATAAATTATTTCTTTAGGGTAAATATTGTATTTAAAGCAAAAAAACTATATTAAAACGCATAGTAAATCTTAAAAAAAAGCTAGAAAGATAAAATAAGCTTTAAAATATAAAGAATAAATATTACTATAAGTTAAGCCTAGATAATACTATTTATAGCTACCCTATATATATATATAGCGTAATAGTCTAAATTAGCTAAAACTTTATAATTTTATAACTAAATACCTAAATAGTATAGAAATTTAAGGATATCTTACTTAGATTATATTAAAAATCTACTATATAATAAGTATATATACTACCTTACTTTTTTAATAATACATTGTATTGTATTGTAATGTATTGTATTGTATTGTATTATATTGTATTATAATGTATTTTTATATAATAAATAATTATAATAAATCATAGAAAATAGATATAAGAATAAAAAGACCCTTAATATATTAAGAAAAAATCATTCTATAAAATAGATATAAAAGAATATTACTAAGATATTATGTATTTAAAATAAGCTTACTTTTCTAAGTAAGCTAAAACTTTATGGATTTTTAAATAAATAACTAAATTATTTATAAAAATAAGGATACTATAATTAGATTACATAAAAAATCTTATATATAATAAATTTATATAATACCCCACTTTTATTTTTCCCTAACAATACATTGTATTGTATTGTATTGTATTTTTAATACAATACAATACATAATACAATACATAGGGCAATACAATACAATACAATACAACAATGCTCTGATTATATATATATAAACTACTAGGTAAGATAGGACTAATATATTAAAGAATAACTAGCTAATAGCTAGGATTACCCTAAGGATAACTAGGATAAGTTCTAGGACTAGACCCTTATGCTACTTAAGAACTCTATAAGCTATAATATATAGATAGCTACTTAGCTAGAGAATATAAAGTAAAAGGAGAGCTAGAGCCCTATTAAATTTAGTATTTACTTAGATTTACTAGAGAAATACCTTAAATAAGCTCTAGAAAAGATATATACTCTTATATTCTTTATAAAATTAGTCCTTAACTTATAAGACTATATTAACTTATATATAAATATTACTAGGCTAATATAAGAAGAAGTTATATAACTTACCTAATAATTTTAGAAAGTAATATTAAAGAATAAGCAAAAGCTAAATAATTTAGAAGAGAAGGGCTTATATAAAGCCCCCTAATATTAAAGATATAACTCTTCACAAGGCTATTAGCTAAATAAGGACTAAAAAGATAAGGATAAGGATAAAGAAAAGACCCTAGCTACTTACCTAAATAATAATAGGCTATAAGGAAGAAAATAGTGCTTTAATTATAGTAGTATAAAGTATCTCTTTTATAATTATAATAAGCTAAGGAAAGACTAGTAAGAAAGTTAGGGAAACTCCTAGAGATAAAAGTAAATACTCTTACCTTTACCTTAGATACTAGGGTACTAGTAAGACACTAATTTTATATACTAGTTACTATTTATAAGTAAAAAGATATTAAAATAGTAGTAAATCTTAATAGTTACGCTAAGATTAATATTATTAGTGCCTAGTTTATATAGACTTATAAGCTTAATTAGGCTAAGGCTATAGCGCCTATCCTAAAGGTAGTAAGGTCTCTTATAGTTCCCTAATATAGTATCTATAAGGTACTTATTATAATCTAAGACTTAAGGGGTAAAAAGAAGGACCTTAAACTACTATATATAGCTATTAATAGGGATCTAAGAGTAAAGGGAAGCCCTATATTAATTAGGATATATATACTTATAGAAGAATATATATACCTTTACTTATACTTATAAGAATAGTAATTTAAGAAAAGAAAGGTAGCCTTTTTACTACTAACTTCCTATAAGTTTATAAAGGTAATGCGTAATAAGATAATTATATATGCTATTATAGGTATAATAGAAGATAAATTTATCCCTCTTAAAGATAAAGAGAAGGCAAAAGCATATAAAACCATTAAAAATATCCTAGAGAAGCTATATAAGTTTAAAGATATATTTATATTAGATAAGGCAGGGAGCCTTCTATTAAAGAAGTTAATAAATTACGTAATTAATCTTATACTAGGGGCTATACCTCTATATAAACTAATCTACCCTCTCTCCTAAAGTAAACTTAAAAAGCTCTAGAAATATATTAATAATAACCTAAAAAAAGGCTAGATAAGACCCTTAAAAAGCCTAGTGGGCGTGCCTATCCTATTTATGCTAAAGAAAGATAGAACGCTCTAACTATATATAAATTACTAAGGACTTAATAAGGTAACATAGAAAAATTACTATACTCTCCCCTAATTTTAGAGATCCTTAATTAATACTAAAGGGCTTGTTTTTTCTTAAAGATTAATATTAAGGATATATACTACTAAATCCGTATTAAAGAGGGTAATAAGTAAAAGATAGCCTTTTATATATATTATAAGTACTATAAGTACCTTATAATACCTTTTAGGTTAACTAATACCCTAGTTACTTTCTAAAGCTATATTTATAAGGCGCTTTATAGGCTAGTTAATACTATTTATATAATATATCTAGATAATATCTTAATCTTCTCTAAGATAAAGGAGAAGTATACTAAACATATTAAGTAAGTCCTAGAACGCATAAGGTTAGTAAAGTTATATATAAAACCCTCTAAGTGCTTTTTTATAAGGAATTAGTAAAATTCCTAGGGTTTATCCTTTTTATTAATAGGATATTAATAGATACTTACTAGGTTAATATAATTAAAGAATAGAAGGAGCTAATAAGTTTTAAGGATATATAGTTATTTCTTAGATTTTATAACTTTTACTAATAGTTTATTTATAAATACTCTAGGATTATAGTACCCCTTTACACGCTAATAAAAGGTAGTTAAAATAGTATCTAGACTAGGAGGTTTATATTTAGAGAAAAGAAGTAGCTAGCATTTAACTAGCTAAAAGATGCCTTTTAGCAAGTGCCTTTACTCTAATATTATAACCTAAGTTAAGTAATACATATTAAGACAAATACCTTAATTTTCGTAATATTAGGAATCCTATCTTAGTAAGATAATAAGGGCTATTAGCATTTAGTAGCCTTTTAGTTAAGGAAGTTTATAAATACTAAATATAACTATAGTATAGCTAATTAAGAGTTACTTACTATAGTAAAGTTATTTAAATACTAGTAATACTATATTAAAGGTATAAAGATACTTATAGAAGTCCTATTAGACTACTATAACCTATAGACCTTTATAAGGTAGTAAAAGCTAAATAAAAGGTAAGTATAATAGTATATATTTCTTTACCCTTTTTATTTTATAATTAAGTATAAACTAAGGAAAAGTAACCTTATAGATATACTATTAAGAAGGTTTAATTATAAGGGTAAACTTATATTAAATAAGGCACTCTTACTAGAGCTTTAAAGGAAAATAGTAACTACCTATATAGTAAAAGAAAAAGTACTAATATATTAAAGAAATTATAGTATAATACTAGTTTTAAAGCCTACTAAGTTAATAGTAACCTAAGTAAAAGGCTAGTTAGCTACTATAAATCTAGTAATAGGTTAGCTAAATAAGGGTAATTTTAAGGAGAAGGTAATATATATCTAAGATATTAATATAGTATAAGTAATTTAAGGGGCTATTATATTACTAAATCCTTACTAATTTATAGTAAATAAACTATTAGTATAACTACTATAAAAGGCATAAGACTAAGATTTAAATTTATAAAAACATAGAGGTAAGGTTAATTCCTAAGTAAAAGGGAGGGGAAAAGCTAGTCTATAGTTATATAGTATAAGGGGTCTTCTAATATATAAAGACTAGGTAGTTATTCCGCAGGAGCTTATTTTATAATAGAAGCTTCTATAGCTATACTATAATAATTTACTAGTAGGTTACTTTAGGACTAAATACACTCTTAAGCTACTAAAATATTACTATTAGTAGCTAGTAATAAGTAAAGCTATTTTAAACTATATATCTAGCTACAAAGTATACTAGTATATAGTAGCTAGAAGGCATTACCTATATAAAAGCCTTAAATTACTACTAATACTAAGGTAACCATAGGTAAAGATCTTAATAGATTTTATTATAGGATTACTACTAGTATAGCTAGGTAACTAAGAAACTAATATAATCCTAGTAATTATAGACTAATTTACTAAGTACTTTGTCTTCCTTACTATAGAAACTATAATTAATATAGCGGAATTAGTAAAGCTATTCTATAAGGAAATTAAGCTTTAATTTAGGGCACCTAAGGGTATTATATCTAATAGAGAATTAGTGTTTATAAGCTAATTCTAGTTAGATATATATTATATATTATACATAAAGTAAAGGCTTTTAATAGTATTTTACCCCTAAACTAATAGGCAAATAAAGAGAATAAACTAAGTACTTAAACATTACTTATAATACTTTATTAAAGAAAACTAATAGCTATAGCTAAAGCTACTTCTAATAGCTTAGTTTATATATAATAATACTATTAATAGGATAATAGGTTACTTCCCTAACTATACTTTTATAGGCTATTTACCTAAGTTTTACCTAGCTCTTAAGGGTAAGAGTAAGGAAAGGGAGGTGCTAGAAGCTTATATATATATAGAAAAGCTATATAAGGTTAGGGAGAAACTAGTATATAACTAGGTAAAAGCTACTAAAGCATAGGCAAAGTACTATAACTAATAATACTAGCTACTAACCCTAAAAGAGAAAACCTTATATTACTATTAGCAAAGAATATTAAACTTAAGAATATAAAATAGAAGCTAATCCCTAGATTTATTAGGCCATTTTATATACTTAATATAGTAGGTAAATAAGCATACTAACTAGCGCTACCTAATAAGTATAGTTAACTATATAATATATTTTATATTAGTCTATTAAAGCTATAGAATTACTAGGAAGACACTATAAATAAAGAAATACTAATACTAGACCTTAAAGATAAAGATAATAAATTTAAAGTTAAAGAAGTTAAGAATTATAGGAAGACTTATAAAGATAATAAATACCTAGTAAAATAGAAGGATTAGCTAAGTAAATATAATTAATAGGTAGTAGTAGAAGATATAGAAGGCGCTTAATACATAATTTAGGCCTTCTATTAAAATAAAATAAGAGGGAAGCATAGTAAGATATAAGTAAATCATAAGTATTAAGGGATAATATTACTATAGTAAAGGTTTAATATTATTAGTTACCTAAAAATTCTGCCTAGAGGCCTATATTATATTATAGAAAAATAAAGGAAATAATACCTAAAGTATAAGTAAAGTAACTAGAAAACCCTTTATTATAGCCCCTATATAGGAGATAACCTTAGTATTAATAAACCTATACTTTACCTTATTCTTATTAGCCTAAACTACCTTCTCTATAGTATAGAAAAAGTAATATACTACTATAGCCTAGGTAATATAGCCTAGATTTAATAAATAAAGCTAAAGAACTATATATACTTCTTATATAGCTATAGTATTCTCTAGGTTCTCCTATTAAAATATTAGTAAAGCCCTAGTAAATAAATAATAAAAAGCTAAGGGTAAACTAGAAAAGAGGGGAATAAGGCTATAGCTACTAAGGTAACTTATAACTACTACTAAGAAACTAGATAGCTTTAGTAAGAAATAAAGGTAGCTTATATAGAAAGGTTAGTAAATAATAAGTAACTAGGTTAGGATTTAATAGACTTAATACACCTTTATAACACTAGTTAACCTAAAGATAATATAGTATATAGTGTTTATATAGTTAAATCCTATAACTAAGTTAAGAATATATATAGTAAAGCTATAGTAAGTTTTCTCTAAAAAATATTAATACCCTTCTTATTTAAGGTAAAAATAGTAATACCTATAAGGGCCTATACTTACTTATAAATAACTATTAGATTAGAAAAGTTACTAGCTATTATTACTATAGCTTAGTATAGAAAAGTTAGTAAGTTAGAAGTATATAATAATAAAATACTAAGTAACTTACTATCTTATAGATATTACTATACTTATTATATTAGATATAATATTTTAACTACTTACCCCTAGTAGCACTAACCCTAAGTAAAGAATAAGGAAAACTATATATAATCCTTAGTAAAGTAGCCTTAATTAGTAAGTGCCTCTTAAAGCTAGCGTAACTAGTGTATAAGTAGTATATATAAGAGCACTTATAAAAGTAAATAGTATTAGCTTCTATAATAAAATAATAAGAATAAGTGTATAATAAATTAAGGTAAATAAAGTCTAATTAAAATTAATTAGAATAGTCTAAAGTTATAAGAAGAAAAAGGGAGTAATATAATAATAAGTTATAATAAAATTTATATTATAAAGCTAACTAATTTATTTGTTATTATTTTAATTATTATATAGTTAGTAAATAGCTATATTAAGGCTAGCAAAAGCTATTTAGAAGCCTAGCTATAAGTAAGGGAATAATTATAAGGCCTCACTTATAATATAAATACACCCCGCTAGTGTATTACGCTATAGGGCTAGGTCTACGTAATACTAGCAAGCTACTAGCTATAAGCTAATGACTTGCACGCATAACATACTTAGACCTAGCAAGCTTTAGTTAATATACGAGTGCCCCCATACCTCTTGCCTAGCTATCCCTTTGTTCTCACATTAAAGATATTAAATTTAATGCTTATAAAGACTAGGTTATTAACTATAATAATTAGTAAATAATTTAGCTTATATTAAATAAGAGTAAGTAATTAAACACTTAACTATATTATATTAATATTTATAATATATAGTTAAAGTAAGAATTTAAGAAAGGAAGCTTTAAGATTATGTATTTACTAATAGCTAAAATGCTTACTAATAGATTTATAAAGGCGTTAAATTAGGAGTAATTTAAACGCTTTAGATTAATACTTAGGTTAGTAAATTTATATATATTATATAATATTTAAAGTATATAGGTTACTAAGGAAGTATAGGAATATTAATAAGGGGGTATAAAATTAATTACCCTAGAAATATAAGAAGGCTTTTTCCTTAGTAAGT
The DNA here is from genome assembly GCA_030389615.1 of Epichloe typhina subsp. poae. NCBI lineage: Eukaryota > Fungi > Ascomycota > Sordariomycetes > Hypocreales > Clavicipitaceae > Epichloe > Epichloe typhina. Next base: position 2,374,065 of record CP098318.1, on the reverse strand, counting down.
AAAGCGCTTCTAAGGCAAATAAAATTAGTAAAATATAAACTCTAAAACACTATTATATAAAAATATATATATAAATACTATTCTAAATAAAGAAAATTAATAAGACTTATATAAGAAAGTAAATAACTTTCTTAAGATAAGCTATTACCTTAGTTACTTTCTTATTAACCTTTACTAAAGAGCCCCTAGTAGTAGTAATAGCCTTATTACTTAAAGTAATAACTTCTTTATATATAAAGTCTAGCTTTATAATAAGTTTTAATTAGAGTTATAAAGCCTTATAGTAATGCTTTACTATTTATATAAGTTATTAGTAAAAAGCATAAAAAAAAGAGAGAAATACGCCTAACCTTAGAGTCCTTATCTAGTGCTAATAGTATTTACTTAGTAAGGGGAATATAAGTATTATATAATAGTTAATAATAGTAATTACTAATCTTATATAAGTAATATCTCTAAGATTATTTAAACCTAACCTTATAGTAATAACCTAAGTTACCCTTACTTATAATACTTACTTAAATATACTTATTATAAGGTATATCTTATAAAATACTATAAGATATAAGTATATTAGGCTATAAAGTTAGTACTTACTATTTAAAAGGGAAAAGTATAGTATAAATAAGTTACTTCTATAAACTATATAAAGAATTATACCTTATACTATCTTTTACCTAGCCTTTTAAAGAATATAAGGTTTATAAAGAAGTATACTAGGAATACCTTCCTAAGGTAATTATAGGAGATAATAACTTACTAGTAAGCTACTTAGAGTATACTAGGGAAAGAATATAATTACTATAGGCTATACTAAGGCCTAGAATATTATTTAATACTAAATTACTAATAATATAAAGCTTATACTTAGAAGTAATTAAGCTCTCCTAGGAGTAAGCCTTCTCCTTAGCTTAAGCTTATATATAAAGAGATATATTAATTAAAATAAAGGGATAGTTAATAGAAAGTATATTAAAAAGGTAAGAAAAAGAAAGCCTATAAATTTTATATTAGAAAAGCCTTTATAAGAAAAGAGTATAAGTATAAAAGTAAGAAAGCTTACTTTAATCTTATATTAGGTTTACCTATAATAATAATACTATATATTTACTAGTTAAGATAATAATTAGTAGTCTTAATAACCTTAATACTAATTAGGGGGTGTATTACCTAGTAGTAAGTAATATAACTAATTATACATAAGTAATATAATTAATTATACGCTCTATACGCGTAAGACTATATTAAGGAAGCTAAAATGCACCTTATTAGGATATGTAATTATAGAATAAGAAGCATAGGAGATTTACTATAACTACTCTATCTATAAAAGAAGAGCTTTAATCCTTCTATTTATATAATAGAATTAGCATTATTTTTAATTACTTCTTCTGCCTTTAATTATCCCTTCTGATCACATCTTTTGCCCAAGTCACATGCCACATAGTAATACGAATCACTGCCTCCAAGGTGGGGGGCGACACCATGCGTCAGCCAGTCGAACAATTTAGGGAGCATTCTCTCCGCTCTCCCTCCAAGGTACCCCGTTTCTTCTCTCTCACAAGGTATTCATTCCCTCAAGGTATTTATTTCAGGCCGTGTTCCAAGCATGTCTAGCACACTTTCTGCTCCGTGCATAAGCATAAACGACATGTTCTTCTTGCTTTATGCATGTCGTCATTGGAAAGCTGCATGCTTCCATGGGGTCACGCAGCCGATGACGAAACATGGCCAGAAATTTATTTGCATGCATGGTACGGAGTACAACATCGTGATTGGCTGTTGATCCAGGCCTGGATGTAAAGTTGCCAAGGGCCGTATCTCCTCGCCAGCAACGGACGGACTTTTTTTTTTCTAAACGTTAGGGCCTTCCATCATCAAGACCTTTGTTCACCGGGAGCCTTGTTCATCATCTTGAGACCTTTATCAAGCAAGACCTCCAGAAGCTGAATCGCAACCATGGCTGAACAACTTGCCGGGCTATTCTATGTAAGTACTATTCTGTTCTGCCCCACTTGGCTCTCTTGGGCAACCCCTACCCGTGATAACCCGTGCGCACTGCGGAGTAGTCGGACCAGTTTGTGCTCACTTTCCACATGCCGGTGTAAGACCGTACGGAAACCCAGGCTCCTTTTGGAATTTCCTCCAGCCCTCTCAGCCCTCTCAGCCATCTCAGCCATCTCAGCCACGCGCAGTCCTGACCGGGTCTCGCGGGTAAACCCCGTCATCTCAAACTTTCCGATCACCAATTCGGGGCTTTATCAGATAAGATCTTCACCCCGTTGAACGCGCCTGCATCTGTGTAACCGTTGCCACGTTGCCACGTTGCCACGTTGCCACGTTGCAAGTGCAACAGTGGTATCGTGGTATCGGGGTATCGGGGAGACGACCCCTGAGCGGCACGACATGCATATAAGCAGAGGAGCGATTATTTGCTCTGATATTCGAGTTCACCACCCAATCGTGATTCCACGCATGGGCATTGAGATTGCAAGTTCATCTTTTGCGGTATTTCCACTCGCGCATTGGTTTGCAACCCTCTTCGAGCGCTAACACTCTTTTGGAAACGCGGTTCCTGCATGAACTAACTGTATACACTATACTGCATGCGCCGTAGCTCGAGAGGCGGGATGTTACATGTTATACCCAGCCACGTCACAACTCTACTGTACATACCATAAAGCCCAGGGGCAAGACGACTGCGCATCTTTGTTCAAATATGCATTGACAAAAAAATACAGATTCATCCCTATACGTGAGCTTGTGCCGGATCCCACACTTTGAGGGAATTGATGGGAAGAAAGGGGGGGGCTTATCAGCCCACCAAAGTCCCAAAAATTGAAGAAGGGTTTTCTGTAAACAGCACAGCAGAAAGGTACACCCAATCTTCTCCAGGCTGGTTCTAGGGCCACTTGAATATAACGGCTCGGCAAAGTGTGCAAATATCTCAGCCTTCAATCATGTCAAAACTGCACAGGCCCCCGCGTCGAGCAAGCAAAACCGTCGACATGCGACGAGGCTGCAAAATCCCATGCACCACCGGGAATATCGACTACTTTAGTCTGTCTCAGCGGCAGTCTCTATCAATGACGCTACAGGGCGGGACCTAGGTATGCAACGCAAAGGCTACGACGTACTACTTGCCCTTGCTAAATACTAGGAATGCTTTGAAGGATGAAAATGGCTTCGTTGGGCTCACCATGGATTGACCAACCTCTCTCTCACAGCAGAACACATGTGTAAAGATGAGAGCTTCTTGAAAATTCCAACGCAAGAGCAGCATGAAGGGCTGGGGGCGACGATCAAAAAGCAGCGGGAATATAAAGCCCCTCGCAACACCCTCAATGTCGTCTCAGACGTCAGACAAAGTTGCTTGACTGGCCCTGTGCTCTCTTTCTTCCCAGTTTCTGCGCGTCCTTGCAAGCCTGCGATCAGCATGTATGCTCGAAACGTGCTAGCAGCGTTGGTCGTCGTCGGCCACGCCAGCTACCAGGTTGTTGGCGAATGCGGTTGTCAGAACGCCGTCACGTTTGAACTCCAGCCCATTGAGATCGTCTGCAGTGGCAAGACCATCAGGTCTACTAGTACTCGGTTCGTTGCCTTCGGAAGCCTAACTTACCAAGCCCACCCATCCATCATCCATCACGTTTCAAGGCTGGCAGGTTATGCTTTTGCCATAATCAGGACTATTTCCACTACTTGTATCGTCGGCCCATCACCCACAGGCAATCCTCCCGGTGAAAATCAGGGAAAGCGTATCACTACTGTTACCGACGTTTGCACCAAGTCCGTCCCTTGTACGCCGTCGACAAAATACCCTCCGCCGTATTGTACTAAATCATGTACTACTACGGTACATACTTATCCTCCGCCTGATACAGCTCGACATGCGGATGCCGTCACGACCGTCACCGATGCTTGCACTAGCTCTACCCCTTGCACGGCGTCTACGCAATACCCTCCTCCGGACTGCACCAAATCATGTACTGCCACTGTACATGTGTATCCTCCATTAATCACGGGCGCCAACTCTCCGGATGCCACCACGACTGTTACCGGTGCCTGCAACAGCACTGCCCCTTGCACGGCGTCTACGCAATACCCTCGTCCGGATTGCACCAAATCCTGCACTGCCACCGTCCATGTTTACCCTCCGTTAACCCTGGGTGCCAACTCTCCGGATGCTACCACGACCGTCACAGATACCTGCACCAGCTCCGTCCCTTGCACGGCGTCTACGCAGTACCCTCCGGCGGACTGTACTAAATCATGTACTGCCACCGTACATGTTTACCTTCCGTTGGCCACGGGCGCCAACTCTCCGGATGCTACCACGACAGTCACAGATGTTTGCACCAGCTCTGCCCCTTGCGCGCCATCTATGGAAAACACTCCTGCGGGCTGCACCCAGTCATGCACTGCTACTATGCATGTTTATTTTCCATTAAGCGCAGGCGCCGCTCCTTATTCTCCATTAAACGCAGGCGCCGCTCCTTATTCTCCATTAAACGCAGGCGCCGCACCGGATGCTACCACGACTGTTACTGACATTTGCACGAGCTCTACCCCTTGCACAGCGTCTACGCAATACCCTCCTGCGGGCTGTACCGAATCTTGCACCGCCACTGTACATACTTATCCTCCATCAGCCAAGGGCACCCCTGGCGGCGGTATCACGACTATAACTGATACCTGTACAGCTTCAACAAGCTGTCCGCCTTCTACCGAGTACCCTCCTGCGGGTTGTACTCTATGCAGTACTACAGTCCACGCTTATGCTCCGCCCATGTCGACACCTCCGGACATCATCACGACTGTAACGGAAACCTGCACGGCTTCAACGAGCTGCCCGGCCTCTACGGAAAAACCTCGTCCGGATTGTACTCGTTCATGCACTACCACTGTCCATGAGTATAGTCCACCTATGACGGCACCTCCGGATTATATCACGACTGTGACCGACATTTGTACAGCTTCAACGAGCTGCACGCCCTCCATCGAGCCGCCGCCACCAGGCTGTACTCGTCCATGCACTACCACTGTCCACGACTATTATCCGCCCTCGTCAACGCCACCGGAGTCTTCACCCTCGCCAACACCTCCGGATGTCATCACAACTGTGACTGGCACCTGTACAGCCTCGACAAGCTGCCCGCCTTCTACGGAGCCGCCGCCACCAGGCTGTACTCGTCCATGCACCACCACTGTTCATGAATATCCTCCACCGGATGCTGTCACAACTGTGACTGGCACCTGCACTGCATCGACAAGCTGCGCCCCCTCTACGGAGACTCCGCCGCCAGGCTGTACTCGTCCATGCACCACCACTGTTCATGAATATCCTCCACCGGATGCTGTCACAACTGTGACTGGCACCTGCACTGCATCGACAAGCTGCGCCCCCTCTACGGAGACTCCGCCGCCAGGCTGTACTCGCCCATGCACCACCACTGTCCATGACTACGTTCCAGCCTCGACGACCAGCACATCAACATGCGTCCAGCCTGCTTGTAAAACCGGTGTCGCACGAGCATGGTATCCAAATGTCTTTGGCGAGTTCGACGGCTACAATGAAAGATTCAACACTTCCTTCTACAAGGAGACTAGGCCGGACAGCCAAACCATCGTCGCGGACTTTAACGATATCGGGGACGCCTCTTTCGGCACGGTCAGGTCATACGAGTACACTGCCTGGGTACACACGTGCCAGGGAGGCAACTTCACGTTCAACATTACCAGAGCCGATGACATCGCTCTCGCATGGTTCGGGGACAGGGCCTGCGGCGATTTCCAAAAGGACAACAACCAAAGCTCGACGAGCTACCAAGGCGGACCAGGGCAAGGAAAGTCATTCACCACCACAATCGCACCAGGGGAATATTATCCCGTTCGCTTGGTATATGCGAATGCGGGTGGGCTGGCCATCCTTGACGTCAACATCACGGGCCCAGAGGGGATGGTAGAGGAGGGGAGGAACGACTACCAATTCTTCCCACAGCCATGTGACAATTCCAACGGCTTTGTTCCCTTGGGGACAGAGCAAGTAGAGGGTAAAAGTTGTGTCGTTATCTGAGCGGATTGCATGTCTCATTGCAAGTGACGGGTTGCTTTTTTTACAATCTGTGGCAAGGGCGGTAGTGTCGTGGGCCGGCTTAGTCAACTTTTGACGTTTCAGCCAATTTTAGCTTTCGCGCGTTTCAGTCATTTTTTTCTCAATACCAACAACTTCTTGAGTCGTCGTACAACAAAAACCCTTGTCACCTGTTGTGCGAAGCCGATCACCGAGCTCCGAGTCTTCCCCTGAATGATGTTGCAATACTTCGTACACCGCTTGAATGATTTCATGTACAGGAATTAGCGGGGAAATGAAGGAGCTAGGGGCTACGATTAATAGGGGCCTTGACTTGCCAACGATTTACATAGAAAATATATCTTTTAGAAGCGCTTACTGCCCTAGTTTTTCGTTCCTCTCTAACAGCTGCGATTAGCCACAAGTGTAGTGTAACTACTTGTCAGAACCCTGAAGGTGTGCAGGTAAGCCACTAGACCAAAAGATCCACCAATGCTAGCTGTCGCTGCATTGCACCTTACAATTGATTATTAGGCCCGTGTGTCGCCTGACACCCCTGTACTATTTTAGAGGGCTCTCAGGAAAATAAATAAGGTACATAGCGCTACTAGAAGACGTAGAAATTATCTATATGAAATACAATAGAATCTGTACTTACTGATCCTAGCCCCCTGTCTCCCTTATTTCCTTTCTTACGTCCGTACTTACTTCGCTTAATCCTCCCTGTCATGTAGATCCGTAAAATAATTCAGGGGGTGTACTGTAATTCAATGGGGGCATGGTACAACGACTAGCCCCACGCGGGGCGGTTACTATTAGCTTTTAGTGGCTATAGTGAGTGGAGCTGTTAGGGGTATTTGCGCTATTAGTAAGAGATATCCCATTGAGCGTGCACTAGCAATTTTCCTTGATAGATTGCTACATTGCCTTATTGATTAGCTTAGATACATAAGCAACGCGTACCTACGCGGTCGCCGGTCACTGACCTTGTGGCAGGGGGGCTGTGGGGGCCCCACTGGCCCACAAGCTGTAGCACGCTCAAGGAGATTAGTAAGAGATACAATCCGCAGTCGGGATAAAATGCACGTAATCAGGTACATGCTTTTTACCCCATTTAGTGCCACACTAAGCCATGGGCAGATCTGTCATTGGCCTTGCTGCCCCTGACTCCATACGTACCTGTACAACGGATCCGCATGTTAAAACAAACAGGGATTAGACTGCAGAGCTTCCCCCCCGCTAGCTTCGCCAAATTAGCTCCCCGGCAGGAAAGAAAAAAAAAAAAGGACATGATTATGTGCTCTGACTATGTAGTACACACAGGACCTGACCTCGCCTCCTCTCTTCCACTGTCTTGCCCCCTCTCATGTTCTTGCCTTCTTCCCAAATCAATCCACCTTCTGGCAAGTCCCAAGGGCAATTGCAATTGATGGTTTGATGGCCGTCTTGTCCGCCGAAATGTCCAAGCCTACGAGTCTCACCGGAAGCGAGAGCGAGTTCGAGTTTATCGAAACCCCAAAAGTCACTCCTCCTGTCTTAAAAAATGATGAAAATTGTGGTGTCCGCACCACCGAGGTAACAATTCATGAGCCCCCCTTGACTGCCTCACTGTTGTACGATTGCTAATCAACCACGTCGTAAAGTATCTCTCCATCAAAAATGCCCCTCTTCCGGCTGACGGTCCTGGCTCCGATTCTTTCAACAACAAGATTTTCCTGTCCGTTCTGCTCGGAGTGCCTTACTACCTGAAGTGGAAGATTGGCGGTGGCCTCAAGACCTTGCTCTTCTTGGCCCTGCTCATTGACCTTCCTCTCTTGGCTGCTTGGTGGCTCGTCATCTCCTCCATCAGCCCTCGACGCAATGACAAAGTCAAGCTTCCCGGCCGACCTGTTGAGTTCTACCTCGATTTCAAGAGGGATGCGGATCGCGCCAAGTACCGCGGCTCAAACAAGATTCCTATGGAGACTTTCCATGAGATGTACTTTGACGGCGATGTCGACTTCAAGGGCGACTGCCTTGAAGTCATGGAGTACCGCCACGACTGGGCTAGCTTCCGTTTCACCATTGGCCTCATCAAGTTCTTCTTGCTCGGCATGATTCCTGAGCTGATCATGCACACTCGATCCCAAGGTAATTTTTTTTTTTTTTTTTTTTTTGCAACTCTCCTTTCCCCCGCGTTTCAACTCTCATCGTTGCATCTGGAGGCTAAGTTCACTATAGACGAGGAGCAGGTCCGAGACCATTACGACCGCGGCGATGACTTCTACGGCTGGTTCCTTGGCCCGCGCATGATCTACACTTCTGGCATCATCTCAGACATTAACAAGGAGGAGACTCTGGAACAGCTCCAGGACAACAAGCTGGCAATTGTATGCGAGAAAATTGGTCTGCAGTCTGGTGAAAGGATGCTGGACATTGGCTGCGGCTGGGGTACTCTTGCCCGCTTCGCCAGCGAAAACTATGGCGCCCGCGTCACCGGCATCACCTTGGGTCGTAACCAGACTGCCTGGGGCAACAGTGCCATGCGCAAAGCCGGTGTCTCTGAGGAGCAGAGCAAGATTCTGTGCATGGATTATCGTGACATTCCTGTTCCCGAGGGCCGCTACAACAAAATTACCTGCCTGGAAATGGCCGAGCACGTCGGTGTTCGTCATTTTTCCGGCTTCTTGACTCAGGTCTACAACATGCTCGACGACGATGGTGTCTTTTTCCTGCAGATTGCTGGTCTCCGAAAGCCGTGGCAGTATGAGGATCTCATCTGGGGTCTTTTCATGAACAAGTACATCTTTCCTGGTGCTGATGCCTCCACTCCGTTGGGCTGGGTCGTTGACAAACTTGAGGGCGCCGGTTTTGAAATCAAGCATGTCGATACTATCGGTGTTCACTACTCTGCCACCTTGTGGAGATGGTACCGAAACTGGATCGGAAACCACGATAAGGTCGAGGCCAAATATGGCAAGCGATGGTACCGGGTAAGTTGTTGGATCAAGCAACCCTCCTCCTCCTTCTTCTTCTTCTTAATTGACCCGTTTCTTTGGCTGACACGGCAACTCGACACAGATCTGGGAGTACTTCCTTGCCTACTCCACCATCGTCTCCCGACAGGGTAGCGCCACCTGCTTCCAAATCACCCTGGTCAAGAACATCAACTCTACTCACCGAGTTGAGGGTATTGACTCCCAGTTCAACCTGTCTGGTGCTCTCAAGAATTTCAAGGGCGATCTGAAGGCTTGGGAAGCCAAGAACAACGTCGCCTCCTCCGCTGACTTTGTTGGCTAAAAGGTCGTCTATGCATACCATATACAGAGACCTTGATTGGCTTTCGCCCCGTTGTTGTGCACATAGGCACAAAGGCAGCTTGACTTGGGGATCTCGTTTATTTCCAGCGCCTCTCACCATTCCTCTTCTTTCAGACAGAAGTCGGTCGACACTGGCGGAGGTTCCAGGGGTCACAAGCGTAGAAAAGCTGTAATGACATGTCTGTCTTGAAAAGTAACGAAATTGCAAAGTATCCACGTTTTTCTTTCCCCGTGCACGCAAATCGTCATTTCCAATGTCTTGTCGTGCGTGAGATGTCTGTCGAGGCGCAAACCGGCCCAGGTGCCTCAAACGTGGGGCAGCTCAAATTGGCGTCGACTGGGAACACGCGACATGCAACTCACTCACCCCCGTATTAACCCGTACACCCACCTACTACACCCCGGCCAGCTCGCCGTCAACAGACTCAACATTTCAACACCACAAGCTCCTCCCTCCCTACCGATCAATTACTGCCGATTCCAGCACATCTTGATCAAGATGCTGAAAAGTATGGAACGTCTTGCTAAATCTTTCCCGCCACGACCATGTCTCTGTCGCCGACCGAAGCTACCAACGCATCGCATCTCATTATCCCGTTCCCTCAACACGTCATCCTCATCTTCCCCCATCAATGACCTCCGGTCCCGCGCCCCCAAATCCATCTCAGACTACCTCACCCCCATGCCGTCTCACCTCCTCACCACAACCATCTCAGACCTTGTGCACGACCTGCCGCCCTCGCCGTCTTCGCCGACGATGCACACCCCCGGCAGGATCCTCCCCCAAGGCCACCACCTCGTCTACTTCCCCATCCAGACGGCGCCGTCCAAACTCGGGCCCGACGGCGCGGACCCAGACCACTCCCCCGGCGCAGAGTACCCGAGAAGAATGTGGGCCGGCGGGGAGGTCATTTTCCGCCGGGGCTGGGACGAGAGGCTCGTCCTGGACGGGAGACCGTGGTCGTGCCGGGAGGAGATTGGGCACGTCGAGGTTCGAGGGGCGGAACCAGAGGACAAGGTGTTTGTGGATGTGTGGAGAAGATATGGCGCCGGCCACGAGGGCGGCGGCGCGAGAGCATGGGACATTGAGGAGAGGCGGACACTTGTGTTTATGAGGAGCGCGCAGGCGAAAGGGTCTTCCGGGGGGGGTGCTCCTGCTCCTCGACGAGCAATAAAGTGTTTGTCCGCCATCTGTTTTCCCCCCGTTCCCCCCAATTCACTCGAAGTTGAGACAAGTCCGTCCCGGCTGACCCCATCCGTTGTGTTATTTGAAAAAAAGTCCCCCACAAACCAAGCTACTCGTACGGCGGCGTCACGCCCTCGCCCAGACACCTCTTCTACTTCTCGGCGCTCACGCTCAACGCGCACTCCATACACGTCGATCGGGCGTACGCGCGCTCCACCGACGGCCACGGGGACCTGCTTGTCCACGGGCCGCTGACGCTCGTGCTGATGCTGGGCGCGCTGCGCGGCAGGGTCGCGCGCATTGCCTACAGGAACTACGCGCCGCTGTACGCAAACGACGAGATGACGCTTTGTGTGCGCGAGGCCGAGGCCGGGCCGTGGGATGTGTGGGTTGAGGGTCCGGGGGCGGCCTGGCCGTCAGGGGGACGGCTGTCATGGAGACGTGAGGCTACGGGGGAATGTCATGTCTGCTGCATGCCCGGGGGGTTTTCGAGTAATTTGTAGATGATCATTGATGATATACTCCGTACATTATCGGCAATTATTATTTGGGCCCCACAACTTCTATTGTGAGAATGATGGTATCCAATGTGCCCCCTGCCCCTGCCCCTGCCCCTGCCCTACCATGAGATAAACACGTCGTTCGCCGATACACACAGACTAATAAAGAAGGAAACTACAATGACTGAACCTGACAGCTTCAATGGGAGGGGGGAAACAGAGAAGAACAAGGTGGGAATTTAGTCGGCCCATCCGAATATTTCGCTCACTGACAAGGTGTTGCTCCTCAACCCCGTCAACGTCACCAGAAGAAGCACCAGGTCCAGCACGACAAGCAACACCCCCGCCATCATGTACCGCGGGCTGAAGACGCGATAGAGCATGAGATGTCTCCGCAGCCAGCCCGCCCAGCTCATGGTGGCCAGTGCCTCGACGGCATAGTACGCGACAAACACGGCCATGGCGCGGGCGACTGTTTCGAGGACCCCCTTTTGCTTGGGGCCGACCTTCCACATGGAAAGGAGGGGCACGCTCACGGCAGCCAGGATTTGCGCGCCAAACGTGTTGAGCATGACGACGAGGGGAGTCCAGGGGTATCGAATGGTGAACAGGGGGATGAAGGCGCTGTCCCATTGGATGCTGGACAGAACGGCCTGGTGCCCCGTTTTGAAGTAGTACAAGTTGCCGAGGATGGCGAGCATAATGGGTCCGATGGTTTCGGCCTTTAGGTTGTTGAGGTCGATAATCTCGGCGAGCGAGAGAATCTGCCACATCATGAGGGCGAGGGCCCCCGCGCCCATGGGCTTGCTGAGGAGCAGGCAGGCGGCCAGCATGTTGAGCGGGAGCAGGAGATACCGCGAGCCGAAGACGTTGCTGTATCCCAGGATGGCGACGCGGGGTTGGCCGGTCCTGGAGGCTGTCGAGACGATGGACACGCTTGGCGGTGCCCAGATGAAGGCCGTGGTGCCGGCGACGAGGGCGAGCGCCAGCGTCATCTGCGCCAGGTACACGCCGGTTTTCTTGAGCGTGCCCTCGGACAGCTTTTCGGCGAACCAGGCGCCGTTGTTGGCGGCATCAACGGTCCAGTACATGGCTGACATGAACAGGCCTGCTCTGAAGACGTATCCAATCCACACGGGTGCCAGGCCTTCGTAGGATCGCGTCGGCGTGAGGAACGACTTGATGATGGACGGGAGGCAGGCGAAGACGGCAAAGGGGACGATGAGCTGCCAGGGGGCTGAGACGGTGGATTTGACGGACGCGTAGTACGTCGACGCGCAGTAGGGCATTTGCTCCTCGCGACACAGCGTCGAGTATGACGCAAGGCGGCCGAGCAGAATGAATACGACCGAGTGGTAGACGGCCATGGTGCGTTCGACCTTGGACTCGATGCGGAAGGAGGACACGATTGCTGCAAACCCGAACGTTGCGGTGAAGAAGAGCAGGATCTGGTCCTCCCAAATCGTGTACGAGTTGGAGGCAAACCCGACCGAGTGGCTGAGGGTGAAGGCGACTGAGAGCCAGCCCCAGGCTGTTCGCGGCAGCAGGTTGGTCAGAGTCTTGCCGCCGTCGTGGATGCCAGTGCCCACGGCAGTCAAGACCAACAGCACGACGAGAGTGGCCAAGCGGTCGAGAGGCTGATGTCTGTATACGGCCGCGGCCATGAGGGCTCCGATGATGAAGAGGAACCGGGTGTTCCACAGCCCGCGGAGCATATCGCGGTGGTAGTACTGATCCGCGTGAGGCTCGGCCTCGGCCTCGGCCTCGCCCTTGAATTCCAAGACCTCCAACTTCTTCTCCGCGTAGTCGAGCTCCACGTCATTCATGACCACGAACTCGTCGTCCTCGGCTCGGGAGGCGTACAACATGAGGAGCACGACCCCGATTGCGGCGACGACCACGCCGGAAATCATGCGGGGAATGTCGAATCGAGCCCACAGGTCTTTGCACACAAGCAGGGTCTGTTCCTGGAATCTGATAAAGGCATTGTAAATGTCTCTGTGAGACGAGATGGGCACCTTTCGTGCCTCGGTCCACAGCGCAGCAGGTGAGTTTGCGTCGGAGCGAGGAGGAATGCCGCGGGCTTTGAAATAGGAATCCTGGTATCTCTCAATCCCGGCGGATGCCATGCGAGAAACAGCGGCGAGATTGGTCCAATCGTTGCCCTTGGGCCCGGAAAAGGCTTCCTCGATGGGACGGCCCAGATTGTTGTAGGGAATTGGAATCCCCAGCAAAAGGGACAGGGTCGGAACCAGATCAATCTGGTTGACGGGTCGGATCTTGGCATTGGCAGGGGGCACGGCATGTTCAGGCAAGATGCGTCCGAAAACGGGCGACTTGGAGTACATCCAAAGCGCAGCCTCGATCTCGTCGTCGCTTTCACCGCCGTGGTTGCCCCTGTCGTCCATTCCATGGTCGCCCATCACCACCAGCAGGGTCTTTTCGTCAATCGTAGCCGTAAGTCGACGGATGAAATCATCCATCTGCCGCAGCTTGGCATTCATGGCAGGATGATCCGGCCCATAGCGATGGCCAGCGTGATCGACACCCAAGCAGTGGCCGATCAGCAGATCCCATTGGCTCTTGGCCTGGGGCTCCATGAGCGGAAATATGTTGTCCATGACGCCATTGTCGACCGTGTGGAGATCATACACGTTAAAACTGTCGTAGGCCTTGCTGATGTTCGGTTCAAAGTAGCCGGGGAACAAAGACACCCACGTATCGTCACCTAGATGCGCAATCTTTTTGCCAGCATTCTTGAGCTGCATCAGGATATTGTCCTCGTCAATCGCTGATCCCGCAAAGTTGCTACCGGCGTCAATGAATGTCGGCAGAGTCCCGGTCGTCAAGCCCTTCAATCTCTGCAGCGTCGTCGTCGGGGGGTCGGCAATGAAGGGACGTAGGACGGCATTGCGCGGCGATTTTGCAGCCTTGTCGTGTAGAAAGGGGAAAGCATTATGAAATTCGTGCTTCTTGGCCTCGTCCTGCGGCACGGTAAAGTCGTAGCGCAGAGCGTCAATCACAATCACGACGGCGCGATCAAACGTCTTGGGGTGCCAGCAGCCTTTCTCGATGCTCAATGGCGCCAATCTACTCTCAATAGGCGGCATTGTGCAATTCGACTTGTCTTCCAGGACGAATCGCGTCAACAGGAAGCCGCTCGTGAAGAGCCAGATGCCAACGACGTGAATGACAAGCAGCCATGCCCAGAACGCGACTGTCCACCACCATCTTCGCTCGTACGACTTTTGTCGCAGTTCGTTGAGTCTCTCCCTCTGGCGCTCCAAAGCCCTGGCGGCCTCTCGTGCCGACGGCTGACCGAGCGCTTCGGCTTCGGCTTCGTTGGCAGTCTGTATGCGCTTTGCCTTGGCCCATTGCTCGGCGATGGCCTTGTAGTCGGGCGGTGGTTGCGCGCGTGACGGTGACGCGGCGGCCTTGGCCTTGCTTTTGGGGGTTCGCGGGGGCATCTTGCTTCAGTCCAGATCGCGCGTCAATCCCAGAGCCATCCATTGACTGTGCTGGCGCTCTGGGAGACGTATGGTTCGAAGGCAAAGAGCTGAGTCGCGCGTCCACAAACCGCGAGAAGCACGGAATTTGAAGGTGGACAATGGAACTGGGAGGCGCAGGGGCTCCACCCCATGGATTATAAGCGAAAAACGTCAGGAGCCTTACCCTGGAGGAGTGATTACCGAATGTGGACATGAATCCTGATGAATTGGTCTTGATGTAATACTCCGTGCGGATGACTAATAACCTAAATAGCCCTTGCCTGACTGCATTCATCCATTTATCCCTTGAGCGATACCTTCAATCGTGAGGAGATGCTTTGGGCTTGAACACACCACGCTTCTTCTGCTAGACACGTAGGCTCGGATTTGCTCGAGGCAGGATTGGAAGCTTGCGCCCACCCAATCAACCAGACGTCAATGAAAACCATAACTCTGTATTATTAAGTATAGGCTCGCAATCATACTATTCATAGGGTATCGAATTCGCCACGCAATCTCCCATCATAACTTGTCCGTCATTTTCGACTTCATGCCTTCTTGCTGGCCTCCTCAGCCTCAGCCTTCTTCTGCAGATCATGTTCCACACCACGCTGTTGAGCCTTGCCATCGGCACGCATCTGATCGTAGTGAACCTCTCCATCCTTGTCGCCGGTAAGACTGGCAACGGCGCCGCCGACAGTGCCCTGAACGCGAGATCCAATACCGGAGCCCAAGTCATTCAACTGCCCCTTGGCTTCTTGTTGCTGACCCTCGACATTCTGTTGCTGACCGGCCGTCTTCAAATTCTGACCCAAGTTTGTTAATAAAGGACAACCCAGGCATGGGAGCAGAGGTCAATTACGAGATACTCACCTCGCTACCAACGAGATTACCAACCGTCTCTTTGGCAGAGCCAACAGTCTGGTTCCATGAACCGGCATTTCGATCGGGGTGGTCTTTGCTGGCGCCTCCGTCACTGGAAACGGTACCTCCTGGGACCTTGACAGCGGCTTGAGAGGCATCGTGCTCTGTTTTGGCGGCTTCTTTCTTGACGTCGCCCTTGGCCTGGTCTCCAGTGTTACCAGTCAAGCTGCCAACAGCACTCTGAATGGCACCTGTGGCCGAGTCGACGTACGACTGAAGGGTGGAGGGTGCCTGCTTGTCGGACATGTTTGCTGGGCTGGATGGAAACTGTGTGTGATGACTGATTAAACGAATTTCAGTAGCTGGAATGAGTAGAGAGCTCTGATAAGCAGAAGTGTCTGGTGGGATTGATGGGATGAAGAGAAGAGAGAAAACTTCAACAAAACACGAATGAAGGCGGAAGTCGGGTAATATAGTAAGTAGTACGCAGGCAGTTCTGAAAGGAAGGAAACCTGCCAAGAAAACGAGAGGCCTCACTTTCCCGTTTCAAGGGGAGTGAATGGGACTGCCACATTGGCTGTGATGTCATTTATCGTCTACTGGGAGATGATGGGACCATGTAATATGGCAAGTGGCGAACGATGACCTGCTGCAAGCAAGTGTTTTGGTGGCGGGGCAGCTCGCCTGTGACGTCACTTTCCGGACAGCTCATGCAGCAATGGATCTGTACGGAGTAATCCGTATGACGAGCATGAACACTCCTGGCTGTGCTCCATTGAATGATGAAAGTGGCAATTCGGTTGACTTGGACGCAAAAAACATGGGCTGCAACAGCCACTTCAAAGGCCAGGCCAGGTGCACCAGCAATGTCGATCTACTAGGAGCTCGATCCCAGCACGTGGGTGGTGAAAGTCTCAGTGACTATAATATGCCATGGTCATAGCCTAAAAGAGCCTAGTAGACGGCGCGTCATAAATACAATCGTCAGCTGTATCGAATGGATGAGCCAAGTCCGTTTGACTGCCCTGGATTCGAAGCATTCCCGCACTAGTCTGGACCTTCTGCGCCAGCTGGCCATCTTGTGATTGTCAAAGCAGCCCAGCCAAATTGTTCCCATCGCCCACACACTTTTACCAACGTTGTACTACTCGATACTTTCACAGTTGAACATAATTGCCTGCGCACGATGTGTTAGTTGAGAGGAGTAAAATCGGGGGGAGCTCAGTGAAGTGAAACTTGATGTTTACCTGGAAACTGTCCTTCCTTTCCATTAAGCCGGCCGGACCACCACTCGTTCTCATTCTGTGTTCTAGTGACAATCTCGATGACATCACCGGCTCGGAAACTCAAGTCCCCATCAGCTTGGGCTGAGTAGTCATACAGGGCTGTTACGGTTTCTGCCACAGGTGCTGCTGTCAAGCGCTTCGGCTTCGGCTTCGGCGGCGGAGGCTTTGCTTTGGCCGCCGCGACGGTTGACAAAGCAGTGTTGTTTCCAGGTGAATATGGCGGCGGTGCAGCCTGGCTGGAGTCGGCAGACGGGCGGCTGTAAGCACCAATCTTGGGGCTCGGGCTCGGGCTCGGGCTCGTGCCGGTGCCGGTGGCTGATGGCCCTGCTGTCAGCAGTCCAGGTTGCTTGCCCCCTTCAAGGGCTGGTTTAGCTCCGTATCGGATCGGTCGAGGTCGCCCGGTGGTCTTGAATCTGCAAATCGACAAAGCCTCTGTACGGTCCTGGATGTCCCCACGCTTCTCAATGAAAGCGTCCTCGATATCGAGCGTCAGGTCAAAGTAACCAATATCGCAGCGCTGCATACGCTCGTGAAGCGTGTAAAATATGTTGAGCTGCATGTAGTAGAACGATTGGAAGAGTGGTTGAATAAATTCCTGCTCCAAGGCGAACAATGCAGGCAGCTCTTCTTTCAAAAGATTGTTGAAGTACTCGTAATCTTGTGTGGCCTGCTCGACATCTCCCTCTGCTTTCCACATGGCCTTTTCGTCCTTGGCCGTGCGCTCTTTCTTGTCCTGCAGCTTCTTGAGTACGGCGCGGTGTCGGTCATAGTCGAGCTTCTTGTGTTCTCTCTTGAGAGCCGTTTTTCGGATGACCTTGATAACGTCCATCAGTTCGGTAGCTGGTCGGATAATCCTAGTCTCGATCATATCCAGCTCCGGCGCGAGAGTTTCTTGCAGCTCTTTAACGATGGCTTCGTACTCCTCACAAGCCCGAATTCCTTCTGGGTTTCCTTCAGGTTTGATACTGTCGGGATCTGACATGCGGCCTGAAATGGGCTTGTAGATCTCCGTCATGGCCTGGCTGAACTCGATCTGATGGTTGAGCATACCATTGATGGCTTCAAAGTATTTCTGGGACTCATCGTGCAGCTTCTTGGTCTCGACCTCCAATTCCTGAAAACGGCGCTCGGCATCGATGTAAACCGCATCCTTGGTATGCTCTCCGATGTTGAACTTGTGTTTGATTTGTTGAGGCGCCTAACGACCATGATTATCCATTAGCATTTAAAAAGTATTCTCAGTTGCATCAGTACAGCCTGCTATTTTTGTTTTGTTTTGTTTTGTTTTGTATTGGCGTGCTGCGTCACCGAGAACCGCCAAACTTGGAGAAGAGGGGCAGCGACCACAGAAGAGGTCAGCAAACGTGACGTACCCTAGTAAGGCTCTTGGAGAAGCCTTTGAAACTCATGATGCAAAGCCCTGGTAACTATGCTCGCACAGAGGAAGAGAAGGAGTAAGGAAAGAGGCGAGCCGTTAGTTGCGCGCAGGGGCAGAGAACGAGAAAGAGGCGGACGCCTGGCTTTTTGAGGAAACCCATAAATGAGGGCATTGACGTCGGTATTGATTGAATGAGTTGGCTTGTTGGCCCAGGACTTTGGTGACTTTGGTGACGACTTTCAGTGGCTGTGCTGCTGATTGTGGCGCAAGTTACTCCGTACAGCGTTCTGGCTTGGGCGCCGTAATAACCTGTCGTCAGCACTGCCCCAGCCTGCGAGAAACCATCTGCGAGGTTGCCAGCCAGGGCCCAGCCTGATCACTGCGCGGTGCATCGTCAGACAAATCCATGCTTCGCCCTCGGCCCCTTTCTGCACAGTAATCCGTACAGAGCGCCGGCATTGTAGTTGCACTATACTCGCATTGCGTCAACTCCGTTGCAATTCTATCGTCTCTGAGTAATGCCATCGCACTGCCCAGCATACCGCCCACACAGCTTTCAACTTTCCTCAGCCGGCCGAGCCGCCTCCTTGTTGGTCTTGTGGTCTTGTTAAAGGCGCCGCCGGGTACTGGGCTTCTCCTGGCCAATCAGAGGCTCTGTAAGGACGCCTTATCACCGAGTGGCCGAGCCGAAAGCTCTTTCATGACAAATTCCTAGTTATTAGTTTAATATGGGGAGGCTACGACTACATTTCGCCAATCGAGGTGCACGCTTATTATTACTAATAAAAGGCTTTCCCCTGCCTCACCTCTCCGCTCGCTGAGTTTCGAGTCTCGGCATATGCAATCGCCCGCATCGCACACATCACAATCATGTCGAGTTTAGCATCGTGCGCGTTAAGGCGGACAGCGAGCCGCCATGTCGCTGCATCCGCCCCTTTGCGAGCGTTGCCTCGCGCAGCCCTGGTGGCGACACGATCCAAGGCGATGAGCAGAGGATATGTGACTGAGACCAAGCAGGATCAGGCTCGCGTGGAAACTGCCATCAAACTGGACAAGAAGGATTTCGTCAACATCCCTCGTCCCCCGATGGGAGGGCCTGTTGATGCCAAAATCAGCCCCATGGCTGGTAAGGGGACGCCTTGATGATATATGCCTCTTCACGCTTCACAGCCGAGCACTAACCAATACTTCGCTGCATAGAAGTTCTCAAACAGACTGCTGTAATGGGAGAAGGCCAGCGGCCGATCTACCTGGATATGCAGTCAACGACCCCCGTCGACCCCCGTGTGCTCGATGCCATGTTACCTTATTACGTCGGCGTGTACGGTAACCCGCATTCTCGGACACATGCCTACGGCTGGGAAAGTGAAAAGGCTGTCGAAGAGGCGCGCGAGCATGTTGCCTCTCTCATCGGCGCAGACCCCAAAGAAATCATATTCACGTCCGGTGCCACGGAGAGCAATAATATGAGCATTAAAGGCGTCGCCAGATTCTTTGGTCGCTCTGGCAAGAAGAATCACATCATCACCACCCAGACGGAACATAAGTGTGTGCTCGACAGCTGTCGACATTTACAAGATGAGGGGTTTGAGGTCACTTATCTGCCCGTACAGAAAAACGGCTTGATAAGCATGGCCGCCCTGGAGGCAGCCATGAAGCCCGAGACTGCCCTCGTCAGTATCATGGCCGTCAATAACGAGATCGGTGTCATTCAGCCTATCGAGGAGATTGGCAAGCTGTGTCGACGGAAGAAAGCATTTTTCCACACCGATGCCGCTCAAGCAGTTGGCAAGATCCCACTAGACGTCAATGCCATGAACATTGACTTGATGTCCATTTCATCCCACAAGATCTACGGCCCCAAGGGCATTGGCGCTTGCTACGTTCGAAGGCGACCCAGAGTCAGAATAGACCCCATCATCACCGGCGGTGGACAAGAACGTGGTCTCCGAAGCGGCACTCTTGCTCCGCCGTTAGTTGTTGGGTTTGGTGAGGCCTGCCGCATCGCCAAGGACGAAATGAAGGTTAGTTCTTGCAGCCAGCACCCTTTACGCTCGAAACGATGATCTACTCCACAATCATGGCGTTCTGAAAGACCCGTGACAAGGCCCTTCGTGTTGAGTGTCGCACCCTGTCTGTATTTTGAGCCGGCCCTTTCCTTTTGGTTTTTGTTTTCTCCGTTCTTATTCAGCCGGCCCATACACTTGCTTCAGGCGACGGCACAAACTAACCCTGTTGTAGTACGACACCCAGCGAATCAAGTACTTGTCCGACCGACTCATGAAGGGCCTACTTTCTTTGGAGCATACAAGCCAGAACGGTGATAAAAATGCTTTCTATCCCGGCTGCGTCAACGTCTCATTTGCATATGTGGAAGGAGAGTCTCTCCTCATGGCCCTCAAGGATATAGCCCTGTCTTCCGGCAGTGCTTGCACGTCTGCGTCGCTCGAACCCAGCTATGTGCTCCGCGCGCTGGGAAATAGTGACGAGAGCGCTCACAGTAGTATTCGATTCGGAATCGGACGTTTCACCACAGAGGCAGAGATTGACTATGTGCTCAAGGCAGTCCGGGAGCGAGTCAACTTCTTGCGACAGCTGAGTCCTTTGTGGGAGCTTGTGCAGGAAGGAATCGATCTGAATACCATCCAATGGAGCCAGCATTAGGGAAGCGGCGAGTGCAATCTGGCTAGCTGGTTAGTTGGGTGGTCACTTGTGGTCGCAAAATATTAAAAGCACAAATGTGGGAAAATCGGAGTTGACTGGAAAAAGCTCCCTGGCATGGTAGGTAGGTGCCTTTGTATCAGCATTGTATAACACGATACCTCTTTCTGCGAGTACATGAGACAGGAGACATGGGATGTCTCATGACTGATAGCATACCGTCTGTCGCTTACGCCGCGAGAAACAAGAAAGTTGCAACACGCGCATTAGTGCACCTTTGCAGTGACCCCTCCTGAAATGCTCGTGACTGCTCCGTTGCTGAACTTGATTATCTTGACTTGACCTGTGATAGCGAGCACCTCCGCGCTGCTGCGTACAGAAGCACGCTTGAGGACTTGCAATGATGACATGCACTTGTCCCCACGAGGCCTTTTAAGACGTATACCCGGGGCAAATTTGTTCACAAAGTCAAACCCATCAGACATGGCGTTTCTGGAATCATAGCAAAGTGGTTATTTGAAGGCAATATTAAGAAATGACCGCTAAACCGACTGTCCTGCCGAAAATACATTCATCGTATATCACGAGGGGTGTGCTCGACAATCTCACCGTGCTCACAGCGCCTCACCCGAAATCAAAGCCTTCAACTCCATGGGACTAAGTGTGCTTCTCCGCCTAGACGCTGTCTTGCCGACCTTGCGATCTCGCTTCCTCTTTTCCGGTTTGGCAAGGCTGTCAGAGGGACCCAGGTCCTGCTTCACTGGGTCGCGGGCGGGTTCTTGTTGTTGGCGTTGGCGCCGTGTTTTGCTCGCTGGTTCTTCGTCTGGTGGTGCCTCGACCTCGACCTCGACCGTAGCAGTTGCTGCCGACGTGGACATGATGGGCCGGGATACGCCTCTGGTCGAACCACGCGCAGCTTTTAATTTGGCCCTCACACGGGCCGCGTCCGCTTCCCTCTCTGAAGCGGCGAGTTTCGCTGCAATGCTGGACATTGTCAAAGGGCTTTGCGCTGGCTTCGGCTCCGTGTCCCGGGGCGGCCTTGTGCGAGATTCGACGCGTGTGGGAGACGAGTGAGTGGTCAGGGTAGAAGTCTGCTTTTGCGTCTCGTCGACTTTGTCAGCGGCTTGAACGGGGTCATCGTGCTCGTCGTTTCCTGGCGGTGCAGGTGCAGGTGCAGGGGGCATCTCTACATCCTGCTTCTTCGGTAGCAATGCATCATCCAAGGACGTTCTCGAGGGTGAACGTGGTCGTTCGGCTGGCCGATGCACCCTACTCGGGAGACTCGATTGAGATGCTAGCGCTCGCGGCCGGACCGGCAGAGATCTCATGGATTTCGACTCCGAGGTTGGAGCACTCTCGTCGTCATTGGAACCGTGGTGGCTAGGCCCGAACCGTAGCTTTTCGTTCCTCAAAAACCCTCGATTGCCGGCAGACCTTGAGTTTACAAGAGGACTGGGCTGTGGACGTCCAGGAAGCGCTGCGGATTCCAGAGACTCATCTTGCTCGTGCTCGTGCTCGTGCATCGACTCCTGGTCCGGCCGATCGAACATGCCTTGACTGCCGTCTGCGACGGGATACTCATCTTCTGGCACATGATCCTCATGATTTTCAGCATCACTATCGCTGTCTCCCCCGACATCGTCGAAATCTTCGCCACCGGCATAATCAGGCTGCTCTGCATTTCTCGGACAGGGGGAGTGTAAGAATTCGTGAGCATCATTTTCCTCAGGCTCCTCTTTGACGGCCGACAGCCCATGGTCTGCGACAACAACCCTCGTCTCATCCAAATCTTTGACGCGAACAGGGCTGAGACGCATTCCCATCTGCAAGTCCTCGTCGCAGACGGGTTTCCCGCTGGAAGCCATTCTCTTCCGCCATCCATCCATAAGATGCACTGCATCTTTCCAACGGGTCTCCATTTTCACCCAACCAGTTTTGAGTCTGTTGATCTCTTCCTCTCTGGTGACAACCTCTTCGATTGGAACAAAAGACGGGTTGGTGAGAATTGTCCTCATGTGTTCCAAGATCGAGTCCAGCTCTGCTACCATGTCTTCGTACGTCGGCCTCTTGCGGACCTCCTCGTCTTCTTTCGTGTCTGCAACCCAGCCACTCATGTCTCGCAGCTGCGCCATGGTTTGTTGCATTACACCCAACATGATATCATTCTCTTCGGTAAGATGCCGGGCAAGGTTCGCGAGTGTCGTGTTAGTCTCGCCCCGAAGTTCGGAATCATAGTGCAAAGAGTTACTGATGGTCGTGGTGTTGTCCTTCTCGTTGCCAATGTCACCTGTCACGGTAATTGTTGTGAGCGCAGGATTCGCTCTGGTGCCCCTTGATCGACCAGCTTCACCGAGCTGTTTTTTCAAAGTCTCAATTTGGCGATCTCGTCGGCGGATCTCTGTGGCGCAGCATGAGCGGGATTGGGCGACTAGAGACCTCATCCGCGCAACGTCCTCCTTCAGCGCTCTGGCGTTGGCCTCTGCAGACTTGAGCTGCGTTTTTAAAGTAGACTCTGCTCGTGTCGCAAGATCAGCTTTGCGCTGGGCCTCGGTATACTTGTCGTTGGTGCGCGTGAGATCGGCGATGAGCTTCAGATTCTCCGCACGCATGGCGCGCATTGAAGTCGAGAGAGATTCTCGGTGTTCAGCGTCACGCTAGGTTTTGTTGTCAGCGCGCCAATTCGAGAAGTCGTTTGCCTATCCAGACTTACGTCGCGACGCAGTATCAGGTCATTCAAGACGCTGATGATGCGCCCTGAAACCTCGGTGTCTTCTTCATCACTTCTTCTCGTGCCTGCGAAATCGATGGAGTCGCCATCGCGCAACAAGCCTCTTGAGAGCAGCTGATTGTTGATATACAGCGACGCTGTACGAAGATTGTCGGTATCGATCATGTTGGTCTTCGTAACCCGTCGTAGGAAAATGATTTCAGGGTCTCACAGCAAAGCGTTCATCTCCTGCGAAAGCCCAGGACAACCCGACGCTTCTTTGCAACTTGTCACGAAAGCGATTCTGGTGCGATGTCGTTGTGCATGGTTGCCATGTGGGGAAAGTAAACAAACGAGAGCGCCGCTCGCTGACTAAGGCGGCACGGCGGGAACGTCAAGTCCAAAAAAAATCTTCACCACACGATTGCACTGAAAGCTTGCTAATATGTATGTTTTTTTGCCGATGAAGTAATTTCATTACATGGCTCTTTGAGTAGCTGTGTGTCTATTTCGAAGGACGTCGGGTCCGACAGTCTGACGGCAAAGGCGACGTGCTGGTGATGTGTCTACGGCTCATCACAATGCTACCTTGAAGACACTATAAACCGAAGCGCGGAGCTTTCTGGCAATATTTCGTGTCTGTGATAAATAATAAGAGAAATCAAAAGAGACATTGCTGTCTCTTGCTTGCTTTTGTCGGCATGGATAGAAACTGGCCATTAACCGACGGCATACTTCCCCATGTGGTCGTGGCTCTGAAAATTCGAGACTGACATGGTTATAGCAGCTACCCAGTCGCGTGCCAGTGTCTGACGGCAGACCTATAATCCTCTGTTAGAGTTTAGGTCTCGGAGTAGTGAATTTGGCAAAAAAAAAAAAAGTGAGGCTATTATATCTCAGACACATTTGAGAAGATTTTTTAGTAACGCGGTTGTTTTCGGCATTGCCAAGTGGCGAAAAGAGGACGAACCTCGGATCGTCTCGGCGATTTGATGGCCCCGCGGCGTCATCATGATATGGATGTAAATTCAACAGGGTGGCGATGGAAATAAAACACATACCTTGTGTAATTGTGAATCTTTCGCCCCCTCGCAATAATTTCATGTTTCAGGCTTAAATTTGCCACGCTTCTGCCGCATAGCGTCAACTTTCCGCCTATCATCATGGAAACGTCGCAGCAAAGCTGCTTGTTCTTTCTTCCGCTGCTCACGCAGTTGGAAGCGGTAGAAATTCCCAAGCTCCGACTTCTTCTTGTCGGCCTTGTCAACCATTCTTTGTTTGGCCGCCTCAGCTTCGTTGCGACTGGCCGGCGCGGCTCTGCCACCGCGTGTCACCGTGACAAAACCGTCCTCATCAGGTTCGTTGCGCAACCGCTTGGCCAATTCGACAGCCTCCTTCTCTTTTTTGTTGAAAGCATTGAAGAATGCGTGGACTGCTTTTTGTGTAGCAGCCTTGTCAACCCTCGAGAGCTGCAAGTGTGTTGCTATCCAAGATGAACCTAATAATGGAACCTGATCCGCCAAGTTCTCACCCCATACCGGATACTTTTTGGTCTTGTGCACTTTGGTGATGGCTTTGAGCACCAGCTGCACACTCTTTTCATCTGCAAGCAAGACAACCGCCGTACTGCTGCTTCTGTGTAATTGTCGGGTCCATATCTGCGGTAACTGTGACTCTTGTTCTTCCCATTTTCTCTCTTCCGCTTCAAGATGCAGCATTTTCCTCTTTTTGGCTAAAACGTGTACTTTGGTCGCTTGGGCCGGGTCCACGGGCAGGACAGTCTTGGCCTCATCGTCGAAACTTATTGTTTCGAACCTTCCAGCCCCTACTAAGCTTGTGAAGACGGCTCGGAAATGAGGCTCTGTACTGTCGCTTGGTATATTTTTCAAAAAAAGACTTCGTGAATCGTTCGCGGTAGGAATCTTTGGTGTATTTTGTCGGACGCGCACCTCATGGATGGCGCTGAGAGGAAATGAAGGCATTGAAGGCATGCGGATGGGCAAAACAGCGAACTCGTCGCTCGACGAGATTAGCGCTGGCATAATGACGTATAGAGCGAGCCTATCGCGGCAGAGAGCCGTGACCGTGTGAAATCGCCAACTTGATTGAAAATCAAACAAGTCGTCGGCAGTACTCGGTATTGGCATCCCGTCACGGAGAAAAAAAATTAGCGCCGCCAGCGTATCGATTAGCCATGTGCCAATAGTGCGCCACGCACTGTCTATGCGGCCCGACAGAACCAGTCAGGTTGACGTCCGCCGGTCCGTAAAACTGGGCTTGTGATGGCTTAGCCCACCTCATTTCGGAGCCTTCACTCTCATCACGACACGGCGACGATAACGCAACACGCCCTCCAGCCGTTCGTCATGAAGCCTATAATTGCTGTGCCGGCAACTCTTGCCCTTATACTGAGAGCTTGGTCCAAGAACTCACTCACCCCTGCTGGCATCGTCGCGGCTGCACTTACGGCCGTGGCACATGCTTACCACCCATGGAATCTACCTTTTGCTCTGCTCTGCGTCTTCTTTCTGGCAGGAACACGAGTTACGCACGTATGCGACTGGTACAGGCCCTTGGAAACTGTGCACATGTGGCTGACACAAATCGTAGATTAAAGAAAATGTCAAAGCAGCATTGACGATGCATTCAAAAGGCAGCTCCGGAGGCGAGGGGCCGAGAACCCACGTGCAAGGTGAACCCGAGAACTGTTACGAAAATCAAGAATGCCACATCCTAAAATGCTTCTTCCGTAGTGTTTGCGAACTCCTTGATGGCGTCGATTCTTACAGTCGCCCACGGATATCAACTGCGGAGTCGAGTTGCCGCCTACGCCGACCCCAACACGCCGAACCCGGAAAGCAGTATTTGTTATTCTTGGGGCGGCGATCTTCTGGTCGTGGGGATTATCGCCAACTATGCCGCCGTCGCTGCAGACACGTTTAGTTCCGAGCTAGGCATTTTATCAAAGAGTCAACCACGCCTGATCACGTCACTGAAACTGCGAAAGGTCCCTCGGGGAACCAACGGAGGCGTCACTTTGCTCGGCTTGGCAGCTGGCTGCTTTGGTTCCATGGTGATAGTGGCCGCTTCAATGGTGTTTTTGCCTACGTGCACCGCTGATACAGCACCAACTCTTGGGGGCGGGGTGCCATGGACTTTGGCGCAGCGGCGGATGTTCATGGGAGGCATGGTCATTTGGGGTACGCTGGGCAGTGTTCTGGACAGTTTTCTGGGAGGTATTTTCCAGCGATCAGTGCGGGATGTGAGGTCCGGTAGGATTGTTGAAGGCGAGGGTGGTAACCGCGTCCTGGTCTCAGCCTCTTCTCCGCAGACAGCCATTCGAGCGGCGGCGGCAGGTTCTAGTGATGCACACGGTAAGAAGAGTGGCAAACAGGATACTTCAGCTGTTGATGAGCAAGACGAAGCTGAAGACATATATGATGCCAAGAACAAGCACCGAAAGCCAAGCTTTGGGGACCAGCGGCCATCCAGAGTGGTTGAAAGTGGATGGGACCTCCTAGATAACAACGATGTCAATTTCTTGATGGCATCAATCATGAGCGTGGGCGGTATGGGCGCGGCTGCTTGGTATTGGGGCGTTCCTTTGGAGTCAGTGTTGAAGCCGTAGGGAGAGAGATTGATTCGGGCAAAGCTTTGTAGCCCCTTCAAATGTCTGACATGATTCACATACTTTTACTTGACAAGTATGTGACAGATCCACGGCAGTATTCTCCAGTCTTGCTTGCGCACGATTCGCCGCTCCATGGCCTCGTCTGAGATGTCGACGGCCTCGAGCCCCGACATGTCGAGCGACGGCGTTGACCCCGAGCGAGCGGGCTTGGAATGGGGTTGGTTGGCTTTGTGCTATAGTTATCTGAATGCTCATCGGAGACTCGGGGCTTCTGGTCTCGTCTATCCACCGCCAGAGTCGCTTATCTGCGACGGGTATTCATTCTCCTGCAATCTTACTTACTCTGCAGACATTAACGCTAGCGTGGCTCGAATATTCTCACCTTTTGCTGGACTAGTCGCGAGTTGATATAGTGCCTCTAGATGATGGAAGTCCTGTAGAGCACCAAGATTCACCAAGCGTATTGAATGATGGCAGTTCACCAGCTTCCCATTCCTTTTCTGATGGTCGAACGCTCTGACATTTGGAACACAGGCAGTCCCACGCCAACCTACTAACCCTGCAAAATGGGCTTACAGTACACCCCCTGAATTATATCACAGATCTACATGACAGGGGGAATTGAGCGAATCAGGTACTAGAAGGGAAATGAGGGAGACAGGGGCTAGGATAAGTAGGTACCTAGATTCCCCTACATTTTATATGGAAATTTATGTATCCTCTAGTAGCGCTATATACCCTGCGCATTTTCCTTGTAGCTCTCTTGTAGCTCTCTATTACAATACAGGGGTTCTACTACACTTACAGCTGATGGCAGCTGTTATGTAGAGAGGAATGAAAAAGTGGGGCATGTAGATTTGCAAAATAATTCAGGGGGGAAGTGTAAGCAGGGATAATCCTCGCCAAAGTCACACGTGAGCAATGCCAAATGTTAACAAAAATATCAACTACGATGCTTCGCCGAAGACCAGTTCAACCACCTACGCCTGAGTACCTCCCTTCTGTGCCCAGTGGGGCTTTCAAGAAGAGTTGTTACGTCTATCCTGATACCGCGTATTATTTGCGAGATGGTGAGTTAATCCACACTTCTCTGGCTGCATTTGACTGATACGTACTCAGCTGGCGATACTGAATGGAGCAGAGGTACAATCGATGCCCGTACAGGCAGTCCTATCGTGTTCGGGACCAGGAAAACACGACCGAGGCCCCGTGTATGTGACAATATACATATGTGACATTATCCAAGCTCCAAGCTTCGTATGCCGCCGAGGGCACAGTGGGTCGTTCGACGTCCATCCAGGGGGCCATTGCTGTGGTCAAGTCTTGCGCGAATTCCCGGTGCATACCACTCCAATGCTTGTTTGTTGTTGCCCGGGATACAAGCCCGCTGGAGCTGTGCATATAATATCCGCCCGGATTCTTCCACAGTTGGAAAATTGCGAGATAACTGCAGCCCAAAGCTTCCGAGACCTATCCGATGGTCCGTCATCAGACGACTCAACCATCGTGTTTCAAAGACCTTCATCTCTACCGTGTACCTCGACAGTTAATTCACCGACGCTTTCTCCCGAAATATAGGTCTTGGGTTAAAGAGCGGCAAGCACGACACAAGTAGGAATGTGTTATAGGTAGATATATCCGAGTGGCGTTGCTGTGATGGACGGCACCAACTTCCGTCTATGTGGCCACGTGCCTGCAGCCACATCACGATAATCCTGGGCTTTACTTTGCTTGCTTGAGAGGTTTCCTCCATCCCCTTTCGCCAGAATGCAGCCCAGAGCTGGAACACGACTTGTCGAGTCGAGGGTTGATTACGAGGGAGCCCACACAATTCGGGAGAGAGGTGAATAGCAGTACTGTGAACATATGCTATTCTACTATATTTCTGCGCGTCAAAACGCCTCGACTTGCTTACATTGGGAATTACCCCACTCGTTGCGGGGTAAATAAGGGGTCTGGTAGGGTCTGCGCTTCCGCGTTGATTTTCTTCTCCTGTGGAACGAGCTTCCATGCGTCATGGACTTATTGTTTCTACCGCCGTCGATCAAGCAGCGCGCCTTCGCTTGCACAACCCCCCCTTTTCCAGCTCACTGGTCTAACGGCGGCGCGGTGCCTTTCCCCATCGGACCCTCGGGTTGCGGTACATGAGGGTCGGTCGTGAATGGCTCTCTGCTGCTGAGGGACTTGACGCGACCGAGCAGATACTCCAGGTGGCGGAACGCGGCACTCGGCGCAAACTGAGGCACCATGTGTCCGGACAGGGAGACGCCCACATAGGTCAGCCCTCGCTCGGTGTGAGCGGTGCCGAGGACGCCTGCCCCAGCGATAGTGCCGAGGTCTCCTCGCCGATGGTACGGGACGTAAAAGGGCTCCGTGGGTCGTCTCTCGAATCCCAGCTTGCCGCCAAACGTCGTGTTCTGGATGGCCAAGAGCGTGGTGTCGGCCTGCAGGACAAAGTCGAGCGCCCTGTGGCCGATGACGACATTCTGGGTCCTGTCAATGACGCCTCCGAGCACGGTGGTGCTGGGCGGAGCGGACGTGTCGTGGTCGACGAAGACGGGGCCCCCGCAGGACACCCAGGTCCGGTCGAGAGGCGCGTTGATGGCCTTCTTCACATCCTGTCGGTCAAAGTAGATGGACGCTCCCTTGGGGAGATAGTCAAAGTCGCCGGGGTAGCCGAGCACGTCCCACAGCAAGGGACAGGTCGTGGCAACATGGTAGGGGTTAAAACAAGGATTGATTCTCGCGATGGCATTCCCGATAGCCCCCGTCATCTCATATTTGCCGCATCCCGGCATGGGCAGGCCCGTCTTGGCGTCGAGGCCGGGCAGAGGACTGGGCAGATGGCCGCGGGCAGGGTACGAGAGGTAGTGGTCGCGCAAGGCGGCGAATCCGCATTTCCTGTCCGTGTCGTGGATTTGCTGGACAAGGGAGTCGTTCAAGGGGAACAAGCTGCGGTGGTATTCCACGAATGGGACAGCCACCATATCGCCCACTCGGTTTTCTATGAGATCCGGGTCGTAGATCATCATGCCCTTGACGTTGAAGTACTTGGGGTTTTTGGCGTCGAGCATGGCGCTTGCTATGTAGGAGCAGTACATGCCTCTGTTATTGAAAATTTGCGCATTAGAATTTCTGCCCCGTGGGATTGAGTAGCTCCGCCTGATTTCAACCGAGAAGGGGGGGATCAAGCACGCACGCATACGACTCCCCGGTAAGGTATACTTTGTATCCTTGCATGGAGAATGTGTCGATGAAGTTTCGAAAAAAGCCCATAAACTGGCGAGCAACGTCGTCTTCGTTCTTGGCAGTCACAGTGCCTGTGGAGAAGCCCGTGTTGATCGGCTGCTCGACCAAGAGAACATTGGTGAGATGGTGCCATGCCCAAGCGTTCGCAACGGGCTTGTACGTCCCGTACTGCCAAACGAACGGCCCAATTTCTTGCAGCAACCCTTCTAGAGATGAGCACCCGGGCTGAAGGGGGAGGGAGGTGAAGAAAAAAAAACGCGGGATTAGCTTTGCGAGTAGATGAATTTCCTGGGCTATAGGGGCAGGGGCCACTTACACCGCCGTTGAGCCAGATGACAATCTCCTTGTCGGCAGCAGGGTTGGTAGAGGGCTGAAACCAAAAGTAAAACTTGTCCGGGCCGTTGACGTCCTCCGAGATGGACATTTGGCCCGCGTAGGCTTCCCCGATGTCGAAATCGACGTCCGGGATGCGTTTGCCGTTGAGCAAATACTCTAGTCAACGGCCCCCCGCCCAAGCGTTAGTCGTCCGTCCTGACCGTGTCAACTTCGTTGAGGGGAGGAGAGGTGAGCTCTCACTGTTTGTCTTGTCGTTGTGGAATCTCTTCATTTCGACGGGCTCGTCCCGCGCCCACTTGTCAAACGGAACTCCTGCAGGGCTTCTCGCCTGCGTCCTGGTCCTGTCGTGGAGGCCGCGGACCGTGTGCGCCGAAGCGCCAGCCAAGGTCGCGATTGAAACGAAAACACCCCAACGCATCGTAAAGGCTTGGAGAGAGGAATATGAGGATTCTAGTGCCTCGTACTATGTTAAGATTCTTAATATAGTGGGTAATGGAATAAGAAACTTTTTAATAGAACGGCGGCGGCGCTCGTCTTTATACCGCGTTGTTGTGCTGCACAGCGTCATTCCGCCGACGAATGAAATAGAAGGCCTGCTCTGCGTTTTGCCGATCTCGCTTACTCGTCAATGAATTGTCTCCCGATCACCTTTGGCTACAGGAATCGCGTCCACCGCGTTCCGGGTAGATTGCGCCGCGCCGCGCCGCGCCGTTCCAACTCACCTTCCTCATCAGGAAGGTGGGTTTTCGGCACTCAAGTTGATAAGGACAGGCGTCCTTAATAATAAACGCACCTGTCTCCACAGTCTCGGCGCTAGCGGAATTCGTCTCGTATCTAGGGTGGAGCCTTCTAACTAGCAGAATAGCATATTATATAATGGGCGTACATTTATAATGGTACTATATAAGGTATGTTACAGGGCGTGTAGTATGCACAGGCTGTGAGAATGTACAGTGTGTTCTGGAATTCCCTAATAGGCCAAAAGACCCGTTCAAAGTTAAAAATGTGTCCGCCGCTTTCCCTAGTTTGTCTTTAGAACCCGCTTATATGTCTTCTTACTCAGCTTTACAAATGAGATATATTCTGTTTTTTATAGGAAGCATAGCTACACGGACTATTCCTAGTAGCAGCCTAGTTTCACGACTGGGGTCGGGTTGTGGTGATGAACAGAGTGAGGGCTAGATCCGCCATGGCTGCTAGAATAGGGCTACCCAGGGGCAAGGTGCGTGAAGGTCTCGAACGGCTATCTAGCAGCTAGGCGACGGCTCTTAGTCATCCAAGGAAACCCAATTCTGTCTCAACATGACAAGCACGCACGACTTTGAACCTCTCTTTTAAAGGCTCTCTCCTACTCTCCTATTATGTCAGTCCCTGACCTACGCACGTATCGCAGGCAAAACGGAGAAAATTCCTTCTAGCATCTAATCATATTGCAGGAATTTACGCGTCCCTTATAGTGCTATACGTCACAACCAGGGGACATCACACCCCAAAGTAAAAGCGTCGCCAAAATCCCGCGTCTCCATCTCCATCTCGCCCTAGACGGATTCGCCGAGGACACTCCATCTCCATATCTCCTAGACGGATTCGCGGACGACACTCCATCTCCATCTCTCCTAGACGGAGTCGCGGAGGACTCCGTCTAGGAGGGCACGTTTGCCGTGGATGTGTCCCGCACGAGATATCGCGCGGTTTCGGCTAACTGAGCGGATTGCCCGGGATCCAGGAGCTTCATCAACCATGAGCTGCGCAATCGGCCATGGATAAAGGCTCGTTGACGGTTCTCGTGGCCGCCTTTCTGCATTGATGAGACCCCGTATGGACTCTGGAGTACACGTCGAGCACTTGCCACATCTGCTGACCGGTAGATCGAAGTAATCAGGACACTTCTTGGAGGACGAAAAGTTTAGGTCAATTCGGAAAGAACAAACTTGTAGCATTCATAACATTCATAATGCATCAGGTACGATATTTGCGCGCCGGGACGCGAGAAATCAAACCCCAATCACCGACCACCAAATGACAGACTGGATACAAATGTACATGAAGATGACAGCTAGCCGGCTATGTTAGAATCACATTCACCTACTTCGCTTCATTCCCCCCTCTTGACCGCAATTGCCGCATCCAGCGCATCCTGAAACATATGCAGCAAGTCCTGCGTCTCCTCCAACTCGGCCAATATTGGCAGGCTCTCGTCCCTGACATCACATTCGATCATTCTCTTCGCCTCCTCTTTTCCCTTTGCCAAACATGAATATATTGCAGGCAAACCTGATAGTCACATGGCCGCCGAGATAGGGGGACGGGTAGAAGCGGTATCGGTCGTAAAACGCCCTTGTTGTCTCGACACTCTCAAATCCCACGGTGAGGCATCCGTACCCTGGGCTGGGCAGTTCCGGAGTGCCTCGTCGCTTGATTGAAAGGGTCGTAGTTGATCTTGCTGGCTAGGATGCTGGGATCCTAGAGACTTACAACAGGCGACTCGGGTTGCTCTGTCATGCTGTTGTGTGGGAACTCTGCCATTGCCCGGGCATTGGTGTTGAGCCGATGCCCCCCTTTTTGTGGTTTTTTTTTTTTTTTTACAGCCCGCCGAAATAACGTGCCGGACACGATGGAACAGCTCATATCAACGCGCAAGTGTTTTCAAGCGCGGTAAATCAGTAGTCTCGAGTGTTGGGTTCCCTGGAAACTCAACGATGGCAAAAATGATACAGCGTCTCTTGGCTCGCTTCCTCGTCCAGCCACGTCCACTACCTTGCGGGTGAGCTTGTCGGGCGAGATGGCGTGTTCGCTGCGCCGCTTGTGTGCGGCATGGCTCGTGGTATATTCCCGTATGATGGGGTCGAGATACATCATGCAGGGCCATTGTCCGGGACCAACTAACTCACTCTCTTGGCTATCTCTTGAGAGAGCTGCGAGATGAGACGAAGCGTGATTGCCGCTGTCAGCGTCGCAATCCCAGGGACCGTTGCAATGGAGGGACGTTCATATCGTGCGAGAATGCTGCGTTGAGGATGCCCATGATTGCAACGAGTCGTCGCGGGTGTGGATGGGTGCGGGCGCACAATAAAAGGAAGGAAAGGATGCGCTTGCCGTGTGCAATGGCCGCATCCTCGAGGGGCATTCTACTCCGTCTAGACGCCCCCGATTTCTTGCGTCAGCAGCGGGTTCACGCAGATTGTCACAGTTGTGTCTTGATCGTGTCTGTGTAACTCGGACTAATACTTCCAATCGGAGCTTGATGTCTCTTCATGAATCATGCTCCACGCAGCTTCCTTACTCCAAGGACAACTCCAAGGACAGCACCGACCTCATGACGACTTCCAGCTTTGAACCACAGTCCTGGATCATCGATGTAGACCTCCAGGCCACGAAGCGATCAGGTCGTGCCAACACGCAGCCATCCTCGTCCACCTCCCTCCGCCTCGCCCAGTCAAAGTACACGTCTTCATAATCTTGCTTCCACCCAATCGAGTAGCAGTCGATCTGAATACCAAGCTTCTCCGAGACTTTGTCTGCGGCGCTCTTCCAGTCTCGTCCACCCGGGCCGGTGAATAGACAAAACCGCCCATGGCCAGCCAGGTCAATGGTTGACAGTTTCGCCCCCGGGACTCGCGAGTTGAGCCACGCGTGCGGCAAGCGACTCCCCGGCAGTGTGGTAGCGTGGTAGAATTCCGTCGAGTCCTTGGCGGCAGGCCGCTCGGGGTGCTCCTCATCGTCTTTGTAGACCGCAGGTGACGAGTAGAACTGGTTCATTTCCACGCCGAGTCCGTGGAATTCGCTGGATGTCTTTTCGATGCCCGACTGGAACTCTTGTCGCCGCCGCCGTCCTACTTCTCCCGGGTCGTCAAACTCGGCGAGTATGGCCGCCCTCTGGAATCCGTCTGGTTCTAGCAAGCCGACTGCCTTCATCCAGGATGAGTGGTCTCTCAGACCCGCGTTGGCGCGGGTGATGACATCGACTCCTACTGGCTGGCGCTCGGTGCTGAAAGTTTCGAGCAGAGCCGGCCCGGCCTTGTTGGACAGAACATAGGATACCTTCCATGCTAGATTGAATGCGTCTTGTATGCATGTGTTTGAGCCCAACCCGTTGAACGGAGGGTGGCGATGGACCGCGTCACCGAGGCAATGGCTGCGGAAGGGAAACTCTCATCATCAGTCTGCGGTGAACAACCAACAAGTGAAGTGGAGCAATGAAACTCGCTTACACATTGCCGTCAGAATAGTATTCAGCGACCGTCTCGTTGATCCACCAGTTGCTCACGTCCAGGATCTGCGGCACCACCGAGTCATCGCCAATCACTTCCTTGACCCGCGCCATGTACTCTCTCTCCGTGGCCAACAACATCTCAAAAGAATCCATGTCCGCGTCCGGCTGAGGCAAGAAGATGAATATCCACTCGGTCCACGGCTTCACCATCCGCAGACAAGTGGCCCAGCCCCAAGGCGGATGTTCTTCGTCTGGCCGGAATACCCAGTGCAGATTTCCCGTCCGATTCTCAACGAGATGGGACATGTCGGCTTTGACTAGCACATTGAGAGCTCGTCCCGGGCCGGGCTTCTTGATGAGTGGAATCCCCAGGTCCCTCATGACTTGGCTACTTGCTCCGTCGCATCCAAACACGTAGCGCGCTTGAATACGATACGCATGGCCCGTCAAACTGTCTTGAACTTCAGCCAAGTTTTCATCAGGCTTGTTCCGGCTTAGTCTGAGTAGTCTGGTGCTGAAACGCACAGTCCAGCCATCATGCACGGCGCGTTTTACGAGTATGGGCTCCAGGTCAGTTTGCGGGAGATCCACGTGGCCATCGCATGGACTGGCTACTTCGTAGTCACCCTACTTCTGTCAGAGATGAAGCCGGGCTGGCATGAGTCCTTACCTTTCGATGCGGATCGTGACCCCAAGAATACGTCCTCGCCAGTTCCTCGCCCGCCATCGAGAGGCACCATCTTGTGTGCTGCATGTTCTCTGAATGAGCCGCCATTTTGATACATTCGCGGTCCAAGCCGATATCACGCAGGCATTCTACCTTCTGTCAGCAAAGTACACGAATTGCTCGACGTTGGCTCAGCGCTTGCAGCTTTACCCATGGCTGCCATGTTGGTGATGTGTGCTCGTGGCGTCTCCGCCGTGCCTGGCGCGGCAGAGATGACGATGCCGGTATGTCCTGCGAGCATATGAGAGACGTCTTCTCAGAGTCAAGACAAGGTTTCCCGCTCAACATACCATGAGAGCCCAAGAAGCACGCCAGCGAAGCGCCGGCCGGCCCAGCGCCGA
This sequence comes from Epichloe typhina subsp. poae, assembly GCA_030389615.1. Classification (NCBI taxonomy): domain Eukaryota; kingdom Fungi; phylum Ascomycota; class Sordariomycetes; order Hypocreales; family Clavicipitaceae; genus Epichloe; species Epichloe typhina. The sequence goes on along the minus strand of CP098318.1, from coordinate 2,338,129 downwards.
CGATGAGCAGATCGGTTTGGACAGTCGTCACGGTCGTCACGGTTGTCCCGGGCATCATGACTGGTCTTGGAGTGCGATGCAAAGGCATCTCTCGAGTTCAGAATCGGCCACTGGCGCCATATTTAATACTCACCCTGCTCGACCGAGTGTGCTACTGTCCCGCGTACTTTTAGCCGGCTGCGCGTGCGCGGGCTGCTCTTTTGGATCATCTTGGGCTTGGCTCGTGGAAACGGGACGGGACGTTGGGTCAAAACCAGGAAACCAGGAGGGTGGCAGATGGAGAAGCCGTTTCTGCTGCACGAAAAACGCGGCGCAGCCGACTGGCCACTCATTTGTGCGACAGTTTTTTGGTCCACTTTACTCCGAACCCCATCATTATCAATCCGTCTTTTATTGATTTGAAATCGCATCCGTCCAATTACGTCCATTTATTTACCCCGCAAACCCCCGCAAATCCCCACAAACCCGCCGTTGCATGAATCCACTCGGCCCCCCTCACTCACCGACCAAGTTACAAACAATGTCCTCCAACGCGGCTCAGAAAAGATCAACTTGGTGCGTATTGCGCATGTATAGTACAACCACGCTGACTTTCAGTTCCTACTAGGCTCTGGCCTCCCGGTCGTCGAGCAGACAGATGAGCGTATATACTACCTCGGCCTCTGCTCAGAAGTTGGAACCCTGTACATTATTAGCTTTACCTCATCTTTGAAACATTTCGGGACAAACTGGTGTTCTTGTTACAATCTATTATGCGCGCGCAGGTTGTCACTAATCACTGTTTCAAATCTTCAGCGCGGCAGGTCCGTAGTGAAAGTTGCACAGATAGACTTGACAAGTTGCAAAGATGCCGTAGTGCCCGGAGTAAATCGCAATGGATCATGCAGAAGATTAAAAAAAAAAAAACGGTCTCACTAGTAGTCGGATTTGTGAGCCAACAACATGTTTTCCTTGCCCCCGCAAACAAGCCATCCTTGTCTCGAAGCCATTGGTCACCCAGAGACTGCACGTCAGTCGTAGACTTCAAAGCTCGAGTGGTGGACGGGCACCGTTTTTGCAGCCAGCTAGATCCAGATCCTTTGTGATTTTCCATGAAAAAGGCTGCGCCGCCAAGGCTGCGCGGCCATGGCTCGTTGTCGCTGCTCTTGGGGACGACGTACAAGTCACAATGCATTATACCCATGTATGAAAAATGCCATGACCCTCTATTCATTCCCCAAGCAAGACAATGCTACTTTTTCCCATTCAATTTCTTTTTTTTCCCCATCTAATCCATGCCCTTTCTTACACTAGGTATGAACGTTGTGTGCAGTCCCATCTGACAGCAGATTAAGAAACAAGGAACGTGAGCCCCTATAACGCAGCTGCCACCCGTTGGTAGTAGCCATGATGGAGCGTGGGAATGGAAACGGGCTTCGCATCCCTTGGTGAAAACCCAGAGACGCGCGCGAGCCTGCTCTCTCAATTGCGGTCACGTCGTGCACTTGAGGCAAAATATTTGCCTCTGCAAAGTGCGATACCGTGGCGTCGTACATGATGATACTCAAATTCCTCTATGCAGCTACCACGAGCTAAGCGACAAACTCGCTCGTATGGCCGAGCTCTTTTATTTTCCAACCAAATACTGGGGCATGAACAAGGTAGTCATGGAGTTTGTCAAGGGCCCCCTTCCTTATGATGCAGACGCAAACTGGATATGAATCTGCTTCATCATGACACTCGTTCGAGCTTGAGGTCGTTTAGGAACATGTATCTGCTCAAAACGATCCAGCACCATCGGAACCACGCCATCTGGCTCTTGTGCGCTTTCGTCATGGCACTCCAGGCCTGCGGCAGTCCATGCTCTCCCGAAATCTGGTTGAGAAACAGCAGTGAGCTGGGAGATTTCGTCCCGGGCGTGCCAGTGCTGAAAGCCCACTTGCACAAGGTCGGAAGCACATCCAGAAACGCGGAATATTTGCGCAGGATCGGCACAGATGTTAGGGTGTAAAGCTCCACGGGCGACTCGCAGCCGGGCTTCCGAGCCATCAGAGTAGATATGAAGGCTCTCGCGCCATGGTAAAGAGAGACGTGGTTCGGGTGGGAGGATACGCCGTCCTGGTCGAAGGTGATGAGCACGTCGATGGTGGCGGTCGGCGCATCATGGCCGCTGCCGAGATGCGCCTGCGGGGCGAACGGTGTGCAGAGGAGAGCGGCGATTCGGTCCTTGTCCCAGGTCGCCGTGATGGAGTCCTGGAAGTCTCTGGCCGAAACGTGTCAGCGCTGGTTTTTGTCGAGTTCTTTTTTTTTTGGGGGATGCGAAAGATTTTCCACGCACTGGTTGTCGATGACGAACACATCTGTCTCCTGTCTTACACCCAGCATTGTACAGCTCTTGATGAGCTCCTTCTTTCGAGTTTCGCCGAGCCCTTCGGCATTCCCTATCTCGTGCAGAAACAAGGCCAATCAGTACAGTACAACTCTCCAAGTCGCCGGGCGCCGGTTTCACACAGGAACCCACCTGTGCTTAAGCAGAGGACCTTGACGTGATTGCCTGTCTCGGGCCGTGTGAGAGCTAGGAGAGTGGGCGCAAAGAACATGGCCTCGTCATCGGGATGCGCAATTAGCAGGCAGATGCGTTTGTTTCGCAGGCGTGGGGAACGAGCTTGCACGATGGGGACGGTATAGATGTATATTAACGGCAGTAGAAGCACTACGACTCCCATGGCCAGCAGCGCCCCCATGGCTCTCTGCGAAGGATGGTCGGGTCGCACGCGCAATGTGAGAGAAAGGGGGGGGGTTGGTGGTGGTGGTGGTGGTGGTGGTGGATTGACTGGAGCTCGGCGACAACGTATTCCGTAATATTGCAGGTGGCGCCTTGGTGGTGCGCCGAAGTTTGATGCCCGAACTGACTAATCAACGGCGGGGATGAAACCCACTGTGCATTGGTGTAGATACATATTACACTAGATCTCCGTACTCCGTACATGATACATGTTGGCTACATGTTTGCTACATGTTGGCTTCATCCATAACTACCACTACCCACATCGCCATGTCGCCAAACTGGACCCGACTCATCCGCTTCATAGCAGAAGAAGACGGCCAGACACACCTCGGCGAGGTCGATTCCTCCCACCCAGACATTGGACTCGCCATCTTCGAGGGCAAGACCGTCTCCGCCAGGGCCATAACCGGTTCCGTCTTCGACGGCATCGTCTCGTCAAGGACCTTGACCGTCCACCGCGTGCGTACAAACGACCCGTGAACATTTCTTCTCCAACACGGCTAATGGTCAAGTCTCCGGGGGAAAAAAAAAGCTCCTCTCCCCGTTATCATCTGAACACGTCCCCATCATTCGCTGCATGGGCCTCAACTACCGCGACCACGCCGCAGAGGCCAAACTACCCATTCCCGACGTCCCCGTGCTGTTCATCAAGCCTCGCACCGCACTCAACGGCCCGTTCCCGGCAAAGATCAACGTTCCCGCTCTGGCGCAGGACGGCACCAGCGACTATGAAGCAGAACTGTCCTTTGTTATGGGCAAGTCCGGGCGGGACATCCCCGAGGCCGAAGCGATGGATCACGTCCTGGGATTCACGGCCAGTAACGACGTGAGCGCGCGCACGCAGCAGTTCAAGAACAGCCAGTGGTGTTTCTCAAAAGGTGGTGGTCCCGTGGGCTCGCACCGTCGGGGAAAATGGACCCAATGCTGATGTTGAGACATTGTACTAGGCTTTGATGGATCGTGTCCGCTCGGTCCCGTTCTCGTGTCTCCTTCTGCTGTCAAGGATCCGCACGATTTGCGCATCAGAGCTCTCCACAATGGGAACGTTGTGCAAGACTCGAATACTCGGTAGGTGGTCGGTCCGCTGGGGGCAAACGATGCCTCATTCTGTCGGAACTGGCACTGATGCTGTTCTTGGGCTGGGACCAACGCTCCTAGCGAAATGATCTTCTCCATTCCAAAAATCATCTCTTGGTTGTCCCAAGGCACGACGCTGGAAAGGGGCACAGTTGTCATGACAGGCACGGGGCCTGGAGTCGGTGCAATGCGTGATCCAAAGGTGGTGTTGAACCATAATGATGATATCAGAGTCGAGATCCAGCACATTGGGACGTTGATCAATACAGTGTATTATGAATAGAGAGAGAGAGCATGGGTAAACCCGACGTGTCCACCGGATGCATGGAACGAGAAACTTCCATCCATCGTCAACTTATTTTGTAGATCGGGAAGTTATCTTGGCAACGCTCGCAAAAAAAAAAAGCACCCGTCAAGGACTAAAGCTTGCAGCGAATAAATGGGCGGTTACTGCATCTTCACATGAGCCAAGAAGAGCCTCGCGCAGCTGCCAGGATGCACTCTGAGAAAACCGTGCAGGTGCTGGACAATCCTTGTCCGCATTTTTCATGTATAAAGCTGGCCGGAGCGACTCTACACAATCCAAGCAGATTGCATCTCTGGTCGAGTTTTTGAAAATTTACAAGAAGAGAGAGGGTCAATTGTTGAAGACTGCGATGGGCAAAGTGGAAACAATGGCCAAGCTGATTCTGTACGGGGCAGAGCCAGCCCCTTGTTAGTTGCGAAGGCCGCGTGCCGGAAACCTGTGACAAAAAGCCTCCCATCTCCAAAAACGTTTCTGTCAATGCCGGGCCTTTTCATTCTATAAACCCTCTTGATATTCCAGGCTCACTTCCCGGAGACGTGCCAAGATCGACGGTCCACGACGGTCCACGACGGTCCACGACGGTCCACAGTGCTAGCTCTTGTACTATGATTCAAGCTTGAAGGTGCGCGTCCTTGGGTTTGAGCCAGGTGGTGAAAAGACCTTTCGTGTTATTATGTGGGAGATTAGGAAGACCCATCTCATCTACCAAAAAAATCATCTTCTGCGATCAACAAGTTCGCTCCTGTAAGCTCAACGACTTCTGTGACGATATTTGTTGCATCGATAAGACAAGCTCCACGGACCTAACCGAGCCGAAAGATTCCATGCTCGGCTAGTATTGGAACGGAAAAGAGTGTCATGTATGTCTTGTGGATGTTTATAGAGGTGAGCATGAGCATGAGCATCATGAGCCATCTCGAGCAACATCAAAGGCGGCCCTTCGCCGGAGCAGGTTGTTTGCGCGTTTGTAGATGCGACAGGGGCCCCTCGCCTGGTAAGTTTGCCAGTCCTGACTCCTGGTCAAGGTCGGAGATATCAGACAGCTGCCGATACCCGTCGTCTTTGCCCGTGTCTTTGCCCGTGTCGAGATAAGAGGCAATCCGTACATATGCAACATGATGCGGTTGCGAGGCAGCAATTGTACCACAAAGGACACGCAAGACATTCGCTCCATCAACCAATCGAACGAGCCGCCCCGCGCCTTTTGTCAGGCAACTGCGAGATACAAGCATGGAGCAAACAACCCGAGACTTGCACAATCACAACTGGCCTTTTTCATCATGCGTCTGCCATTCACCAGCTGCTTTCGTCACCCGCTGTGCTCACGTGTTGCGTTTCCATACGACCGCACGCGGAGTATAAACGAGAATAGGAAAAGTTGTCTCCGCTAGATGCCAACGCGAACAGGCGTGACCAAAAAAAAAAAAAATCCTTGGCACCAAACACCATCTACTCTCGCAGAACACGACAAGTCTAGAAAGGTCAGACGACTGCATCGTCACGGAGCGCATTTCTGGAGAGTAGAATGAATTTCGAATCGGTACACAGGGTATACTAGATCGAACAACAGCAAAGTCAACAATACGAACGCTTCGACATGATTCGATGCACCGCTCAGCATGTCATCAGACAGGCAGCCATTGACCTTTGAGGGCATGGAACAAGGTGAGCTGCCTCCCTGCTTTGACGCTCATTGAAACCCAAAAGGAAATAGATGTTTACAGCAGATACGTCTCGACAGCCCTGACTATGCTGGATGCCAAGATTGCCTCCAACGACCTGCTCATGAGCGTCGCCCCGCTCAGGCTCGTCACGGTTGGGGGATGCTTGGCCGTGCGACTCTGCCATAACCGGGAAGCTTCCTATGACATCGACTGCCTTCTCGACCCACACGTAACGGCCGTCGAAGACTACTCAGCCGAATTCGAACTAGTGATCCAAGACGTCGCTCACGAGGGCGGCTTCTATAAGGACTGGCTGAATCAGCAAGTCAAGATCTTCGTCTCCCGCAAGCGTCGCATCCCTTTGTTCATCGAGTCGGTACAACAGGACATAGTGGTGTACAGTGGAAAGAACCTCGTCGTGTATGCCGGACGTCTAGACTGGGCACTGGAAAGCAAGGTTCGCCGAGTATCTCATTCCCGTAGCCGTAGAGGACACAAGAATGTCGATCTCCCAGACGCCGCTGCCCTGATTCATCTCATGAGAAAGGACGGCGATGGACTCCCCATAAGCTTTCAGTACATTCGAGATCTGAACTTGAATGGATTCGACTTGCAGCCAACAGAGGAGGCGCTGAGAGAAATTGCAGAGTACTATTTCAATGAATATGGGGAGATTGGTCTCGCCGAGATGGTTTGGGATAACGACACGGAGAAATGGAAGGTGGTGGGCGGCTCCGAGTGAGTCCAAGATTGGAAGTCTTGAGACACAGTCTTTATGTCTGCTTTGGTCAATTCTCTAATGAAACACGCGCAGACTCAGACCGTGTAGAAATGCCCCGTTGCCATGTAAATATTTCTTCTGTGGAACGGGCTGTCGAAGTAGACGCCCTCGTCCGAGTGGATCAACAACTTGTCCTTCAAAGCTGGGACGGTGGTTGTCCAGGGAGGGCAGACTTCGGGCTCAAATGGCAGAGGCTCATCGTCTCGACTCGCAAACGGTGTGTCGTCCCTTCGGAGCCCCAGACTTAACCGCCACATGAATGATTCTGCCAAGATTTCTGCCAGAGATGCCATCACGGCGTATTGTTCCAAGTCCTCGCACTGAGGATCCGGCAGATTAACGCTTGCCCACTGAGGAGAGCTTTTACGCCAAAAATACTCCGTCTCGTACGAGATCATGTGCCCATCTGCGGCGCAGAAAGCCTGGTACAGGCGATAGAAGCATCTTTGAGGCGTGTCACGAGCCTCCCATAAAGGAATTGACCGGAGGTACATCCAGTCTCGACCCTGACAGGTAACCGAGCCAGGATCTGCCATGATGTGACGAGGAGAAGGAGGCATGGTTGCCGGAAAATACCAGGAAGGAAGTGGCCATAATAAACGCAAGACGAAAAGGTATGGGTGAGGTTGCGGAGGATGTTTCAATGAGCGAGCATGGCGTAGAGCATGACGGAGACCAAGCCCCGTGCTGGTTGGGACGAGTCGGCGGCGAAGCTTGATCAGGGGCCAGCGGTATTGGATGGGCAGGTAGCGAAAGTTCCATAGATAGACCAGCAAGTCATACAACCAGCCCATCACGCACGCGGCCTTGGAAAGCGGCGGGTTGGTGCTCTACGGTGCGAATCAATATTGACTGACCAGAACACTGAAGGGAGACGAGACGAGACGAGCCTTCACGACGGGGCGGGTCGCCTGTCCAATCAGCTGAGTGACGTCAACTGGCATTGGCCGGGGGGGAGGAGGGGGGGCACTGGCCCACTGGGTGATTGGGTTTAATTAAGCTGCCAGATGCAGCTGGGTGCAGCTGGGTGCAGCTGCCAGGTGCCTCTTTTGGCAGGGGTCGTGGGTTCCTCGACCAGGACGAACTCACTTACAAGTTGCAACCTCTCCTTCCCAAGCTCGGTGCTTATGTCTTTTTCTCCCGGACTTTGCCCCTCTCTTGATCTGTCTATTGCCTCTATCCCCACAGTCTTGCACACTTCCAGATACGTTCCATTGTATTATTTTTCGCCATGGCTGTGGAAACATGGGCTGCAGACTTCACCACGTCCTTTGAGGTGGATAAACTTCTCGAGGTCCGCCTCTCTGGCAGGAAGAAAATGCCCGGCTTGAACATCGAGACAGGAATTGACAAGAAGATTGTAAATCACCCCATCAAAATTAATAAGTTGGGGCTTGAAGGGGACTGGCATGACCTGACCTTTCATGGTGGCCCAGACAAGGCAATTCTCGGATGTGAGTGACGGTGATATTATCGCAGTCCGCTAGTATTTGGATACAATGAGATAAAACAAGACAAACAACAGCCACTCACCAAACTCGTCATTTTATCATAGATTGCTCATCGCATTACCCTAATTGGGCCACTTCGTACCCCGACCGCCGTGATAAGTTCGTTCCGGGCGGATTCGGCGAAAACTTCGTCACCTCTCACATGAACGAACGCAACGTCTGTATCGGCGACATCGTATCAGTAGGCCCAGAGGTTGAATTGCAAGTATCGCTTCCCCGGCAGCCATGTTTCAAGCTCAATCATCGATTCTCTCTGAAGAATTTCGCGCCTGTGACGTACCAAACCAGCCGAACAGGCTGGTATTACCGAGTGGTTCGAGAAGGCACCGTGAATGCGGGCGACAAGATACGCCTGGTAGAGCGAAAACACCCACAGTGGACCATGGAGCGCATACAAGAATACTTGCATCGAGATAAAGACAATTTTGAGATGAACAAACTACTCTCAGAGGTGGAGGCCTTGGGTGAGGAAAGCCGCGGCCAATTCCGGAATCGGGTGGCCAAGGCGATGAAAAGAAAAACTCCGAGGCCTGCCGAAGACCACTGGGTGGATTATAAGATCATCGAGCGTAGAATGGAGACACCGAGAGTAGTTTCACTCACCTTGCAGTGTACAGACCCTGATCCGGATGCTGAAAACTCACTGCTCGGAGCACACGCTCGACTCAAGTTACCCAATGGACTCATCAGAACTTATTCCGTCGTGTCAAGGGGAGATGAAATATCAAACTTGACCGACAAGATTGAAGTCGGCGTTGCTCTCGACGAGAACAGCCGCGGCGGTTCCCGTTATCTTCATCAAGACTCCAAGGTCAACGACATCATTCAAGTCAGCCACATAACAACCGACGGGAAAGCAAACAACGCGGCAAGCCACCACCTCTTCATTGCCGGTGGCATCGGCATTACCGCATTTCTCTCTTTGATAAGGGAAATGATCTCCATCAATTGGAGCTGCAAGCTCCACTATGGTGTTCGCTCAGCAGCCGACATCCCCTTTGCCGACCGATTGACCGCCTTCAAGGACAACGTTGTCATCTACGACAAGTCCAAGGGGGAAAGAATGGACATACCATGCATCATCAAAACAATGCCTTGGAATAGCCACGTCTATGCCTGTGGGCCCAATCGCATGATGAAAGCTGTGAAAAGCGCCGTGCAGGCATGCGGTATTTCACCCGGAGAAGTTCACTACGAAGCTTACGCAGCGGACATTTCTGGAGATCCATTTGAAGCCAAGGTTGCGAACAAGAACGGCAAAGTTCTTCAAGTGAGCAAGGATGAGAGCTTACTTCAGGTATTGCGGCGCGAGTACCCCGGCATTGCGTCCAGTTGTGAGGTAGGAAATTGCGGAACGTGCAAGGTTTCTCTAAAGAGCGGACGTGTTGATCATAGGGGTACGGCACTCTTGCCGGAGGAGAAGGATTCGGCCATGTTGGCTTGTGTGAGTCGCGGTATTGGAAGAGTTACTATTGAAATTTGAAAGAAGCAAGAGAATTGACACGCAGGTTACTATCAAAGTCACCCCCAAAAAAAACCAACAAACTCACGTCTTTGTATCGTGGAATCTTTTTCAACAAACTTTTTATTGATACTTTCTATTGTTGTCGACTACCTGCGTAGTTCTGTAGCTTAGAGACATTCAACTCCGATTTTTGAATGTTCATCTTTACGGCTGCCTTGCTAAAGCAGGTGCGCTCCTGCCCCATGAGTTCGACAAGGACTTCCTTCGCCTGACGGAGCATTCACTTTCGGGACCTTAGGATCAAAATCCTTCTTCAGCATCGTCCCCTCTTTCGCTAGCATGAATACGTCTCCCCTGGAGAACAGCCCTGATGTGCCGAACGACGACCCCAACAATAGAGAAAGCCTCCCCGAGTTTGGAGTACGTATTCCTGATGGCGGCTTACAGGCCTGGATCATTGTATTAGGAGGGTTCATTAACTACTTCGTTGTTTTCGGTACGGGAGCTTCAACATGCCTGACTCGGAGCGCCTTACTTAACAGACTAGGTATCATGAACTCCTGGGCCACCTTCCAGAACTTATATGGACTGCAACCGGGACCATGGCCTACTGCGAATGCTAGAGAAATAGGTTTCATTGGACATACTCAGGTTGATAACTAAATTCATGTCCAAATCACATTCATGTTCCGCGACTAACACGTCAGAGCACATCGTTTACCTCACGGGAGGTTTGATATCAGGGCCGATTTTCGACAAATGGGGCGCGCGCAAACCATTGTTCGCGGGCGCAGCTTTCTGCTTATTATCTTTCGTCGGCGCCGGCTACTCGACCAAGTTCTGGCACTACATCCTTTCACAGGGAGTCCTTTTCGGCGCCACAGGTGCGCTGATGTAAACGCTGCTCCTCGCTCACCCGAAAAGAAGAGGCGTCATGTACTAACGAATGCAAATCTGTCAATCTGCAGATTGGACCCGACGGCCAGTGCGATTACAGGGTGGTTCAGCAAAAGAACAAGCATGGCTTTGAGTGTTGCCGTGTCTGGGTCAGCTCTTGGTGGCGTTTTTTGGCCGCTTGTCATCGCGGAACTGCTCGAGACGCTGAATCTGCGTCAATTGCACCTAGTACTAGCAGCGACAACAGGACCTCTGGTTACGATTGGATGTTTGCTAGTGCGAGAGAGAAAGGGAGCTGCCGGTCATGACAATTATGGGCGCCCAAGCAAGAAATCGCAAAGGGGTGCGGCACATGCAATCTGGGACTGGCGCTTCCTCCTTCTGTGTTTCTCCCTCCTCAGTCTTTATACTGGAGTTCTTTTGCCATTCACCAAGATTACAAGGTGTGCCCTTGATAACCAAATCCCGCTGCGTCTAGCTCATGCGTTGGTACCAATCATGTACGGCGGCTCTTGTCTTGGAAGGATTGGAGCTGGTTGGCTGGCAGGTAAATTGGGGGGGTCAGTTGTGCTCTTCTCTCCTCAACGCAAACCGAGCTGAACCACAGCTTATTGATCAGTTGGTTTTTTTTTTCAGGTTCAATATCATGTTTTCGATGGCCCTGTTGGCCAGTCTCCTAGTATTCTGCTGGATCTGGATGACGAGCCATGCCGCGCAGACCGCATTTGCTTTCATATTTGGCCTGCTTGGCGGAGGCCTGTCACCACTCGCTTCTGCATGCATGGCACAGACAACTCAAGATATAGGTCATATTGGGTTGCGGTTCGGGGTCATGATGGCCGTTTGCTCCGTCGGTTACATTGGCAGTGCGCCTATTACAGAACTTGTACTGCAAAGGACGTCTTGGACCGGAGTTCATGTTTTTACCGGCACTGTCTGCTTTATAGGGGCGTTATTCATAATAACGACCAGATTCTGCTGGCAACCGAAAGTTTGGAGCAGATTTTGACCTTGTTACAATGGAGAGATATATGCCACCTAGTTGAGCTCGTCTTAGCAGGTGAGTTGTTTTGTCAAGGTACAGTGATAGAGAATGACATTAGATGGTATTTTAAACGTGCACCCCATCATTTGACATCTTCTCGCGCCTTCCTCTCGTCCGAGGAAGACCGCAGTCTGAGGACTTACGAACAAAAGAAGCAGACATGTATAGACAAACGGTGCCAATGTATCTTGACCGAATCCACCAATGATTGCCATGACCTACACAAGAGCACGAAGATGTATCGTCGATCCAAACTACCGACTACACTCATCATCGCTTACGTCCAGCGGAGTGTTGGCTCTCGTCCCAGCGTGCATCTTCCAGGCATTCCATGACAACAGGATTGACAAAAACATGGTGTTGTAGGCCGCCGCGGAAAAGAACCTTCATCATGTTGACTCGTGAGAAGACCGACCAGGTATCGATTCTGGTACTGTGATGGCCGAGACGAAGTCGACATCTGTAGCCGTATTCCACCTGCCCGTCGTCGGAGAGCGCGGTGGAGTAGTAGGGTCCCACGCCTCGTTCCAAAGACGTGATGACGCTAACTAGGCTTTCGCGCAGATCGCGCCGCTGCTTTCTCGCCACCGATTTGCTGCTCAGCTTGGCGAGGTCACTGATGCGGCCGATGAGTCGTTGGGGGTCGTAAGGCAGCTGGAACGGCTCGCCTGTCTCTTGTTCATGGTTCCGCGACGACTCGAAAATGAGGGCAATGGATTGTCCGGCGTTGCATTGGATATTGGTATCGGAACTGTCGAGCTGGTCGACAAAGGCGTCCATGGCGGTATCGGCAAGGTCGGAAAAGTCATCTACGTGACTTGCTACGAACGACCAGCCGATGATGGCGGCAGACACGACGGATGCGTTGTCGTGCGATTCGACGCTATCGCCATCACTTTGGACAATGTCCACGAGATACTGCATGACCTCCAGCGCGGCGTCTTCCAAGCCTCCCGCGTAGAGAACCGCCATGCAGAGCGCGTAAATGGCATATACTTTGCACTCGTCATCGTCGTCGTCTACCAGGATTTGTTTCAAGGCTCGTTCGCTGCTTTCAAACATCTCCAAGTCCTCCGCTGTGCCTACGGTCAAGCAGTACGCCTGCAGACTGAGCAGCCTCTCGCGAGCTGTAGCTCCGCGATCCGCCTCTTTGAGAAACAACTCGACCAATGCCGCCGCGGCGGGGTCCAGCCAGTAGTGTGTCTCTGCATTGTACTTTGTGCGCAGAACTCTGACATACATCTCTAGGAGTTGCTCGCGAACATCGCTATTGTTATGCTTTTTGTCTTGCAAGTTGTCGATCAGAGCCAAGGCGTCAAACTCTCTTGCTCCTTCGTCCGGGGTCGCTGCTCCAGAGCCCCCCGAGTGCACACTCGACATCATGTCGTCAAACTCGAAGTCGTTGTCATCTTCGCTATCGCTCACATCAGAGGCAACCCGGCTGTGTACAGTAGAGTGTGTCGGTGACGCCAGAAGCGAAGGCAAAGGGGATCCTCCAGGCGTGGCGGTGCCAGAAGCACGGCCGGATTTGATGGCCTTTTTCGAGGTGGTTTTGCCGCTACCCTTGAGGGCCTTGACTCTGGCGTGGTTCATCATGGTGCTGAGTTTGCTTGATGTCCTCAAAGATGAATCCAGCGACTGGCGGATTCGTTGCGCGTGAAGATGCGACTGTCAATGACGAACAGTCGGAGGCGGCGTTTTTGGTGGGGAGCTCTCTGGTGGCAAGAAAAAGCCCTTCGAAATGGGCTATGCAAGCCAAGGGAAGTAGGTTTATGTATATGTGTATCCGGAGCTTATTGATGTCAAGTCGGTGGTTTAAGCGTGCTTCGCAGGTAATGGGAGATGGCGGTCTTATTTGTTGTTGCGAATAGTGTTGGGAGCACAAGGTCCATAGGGAATGAATGATGATGCAAAAATTTATGCAGTGCGGTCTTGAAGTGTCCAGGAAAAAAGAATGAGAAAGCAACAGCTTGCTACTGGCTGTTGGGAGCAGCTGTCGTTGGAATACGAGGTCAAGTTGGGCGTCGAGAGAAAATGTGGAAAGAGGAAAGGCGGTAAACGGACGAGGTGCAAGAAATAAATGGCAAGCAAAGGCGGGCAGCGTGGAAGTTGGTGTGGCGGCATGCAATGGTCATGATCGCTTGTTACTGGCTGCTGACTTGGGCCCTTGGTGGAGCAGTGGCCGGCCCACATCACCACCAAGGGCCAACCCACGAACTCTGCGGGGAGATGGGATGATGACTTTCCCGACGTCATCCTCAAATGCCACTTTACGCGGTTGACGCGCTTTCCATCTAACTCGTAGTCCATACTGACTGATTATCACTCTGACGTTACCCCACGTGCAGCCTCTCAAGACACCACATCTGGTGCGGCAAGTGATGGTGGAGCCAAGGTAGAACCTGCATACAGTGTACACATGCATGTAGACCTGTCTTGTCGCAGATGGCTTGACTTGCAGCAGGTGATGAAGTACATACGTAGTGACGGCTTCTCCACAAATGTACGTGTCTGGTGATCATCATGCCATCCCAGGGTATCACACCATTCTAATAAGATGGAGGAGGCATGGGAAAGATGGAAAGGCTGGGCCCGTAACCGTGGGCATGGAAGGAGTTGGAGCTCCGGGATACATGGTTCTTGGCAAATTAAAAGTATGACTGTGAGAGCCTCTTCACTTCACCTGACCACGCAAGGTGGCTTGCATCCGAGGCATGCATGTCGTGTCTAATAAATTGACCCCTCACAGTGCATGTCAGTTTTGGGTTCATGACGCTCGTGACCATGGATGGAAATCTGATGCTCCGCGACACCACCGCTGCAGCGTACTCGCTCATGCACCTGGTGTTTTGGTGTCGCTCGTTGGATTATGAGAGTTAAGGAAGTGCACGTCATTGAGTTCATCTTGCGCTTGCATGCTCGTAAAGTCAGGACACAGTCAGTCTTTGAGTCTGGTCTTTTGTACTCCGTGTTTCCATTTCCAAATCGGACTGTCAGGTAAGTTCAACCCCGCCATAATAGCTTTGCTCCGGCCGCCACTTGCTCGCAGCTGGCAGCCTTATCAGCGACAATCCCAAACAGCCCTTCGGCCTAATTCTGAGTACAAAGTGACATGAAACTATGGCGCTTTTTGCCTCGAAGCCCAAGTACTGGCGCACTTTCATCGAATGACAGCGAACGCCCCACCTGCCCGGCCAGAGCCTCTTCGTGCGCTGCCCCTCTCCCGTCAGCTTGCTCTTCTTTCTTCGTCATCTTTTCTTTCTTGGAGACGGCTCAAGTCTGAGGGACTCTCCGCACTGTCACTTCTTCTTGATTTCTTCTTGGAGACGATCCAAGTCTTAGGGATACTCTGCACTTTCACTCCTTTTGATCTCTCCTTGGAACTGTTATTGGGCATTCGATGATCCACGCCCCTCGACCCACTGATACTCGAGTGTCGTCCGTCTCGTAATGATCGGGTCGTTCTATCGTGAACAAACACAACTTCGGCACTTACGATATTACTGACCTCTTGGGGCCTCGGTTTAGTGTTCAAACTTTCCTCTGATTTCTTTTTTTTTTACCTTTGTTGAACCACGTGACGGCAATAACTCACCAAACATGGCGGTGGAACCGCATTACACTGATGAGGGTTCGTTCACGTTCAAGATCGTTGCTCTCAAAGATAAACTGACTGAAACTTGAGTGTCGCTAGTGCAAGTCGCCCTAAAATCAATCAATACGGATCCGGAAAATAGGTTCCTCGATCGTCATATCCTTCTCACGAAGTACAATACCAAAGCCGACATTGGACGCAGCACCAAACGAGATGCAAGATTGGCTGCGCAGCCCAACAATGGATGGTTCGACTCTCCTGTCATGTCTCGGAGTCATGCCAGACTACTTTTTTGTCCAAAGCTCAACGTGTGTCCGCTGATGTTTGCTTTACTCTCGAAACTTGGCTGACTCTCTTTTTATAGAGCATTTCCGTAATGGATACCGGTTCACTGCATGGAACTTACGTCAACAACAGCCGCGTCGTCCAACGCCAGGTGCGAAAGCTGACTTCTGGTGATATACTGCGATTCGGCGCCCCTATTCAAAAAGGACGTGAAACATTCCAAGCATGTGAAGTGAAGGTTGTGCTCAAACAAGGCTCGTCAAAGTACGTATTCTCACTACATTACGTTGAAGCACTTATATGTAACAACTTATAAGCCCCGGAGAACGACCGTTGGTGTTCAAAGTTCCCGATTCAACAGACGACGAGGACAACATAAGTGACGTTGATGCGGCGGTCGACTCAAGTGTTGCGATTCTGCGGAGGGCCGGCATGGCTTCCTCGCGTCCAGAGGAAACCGCTACTGCTAGTACTATCGACTTGACTGAGGAGGAGGCCTCGGCGGTGGAGTCTGCAGATGCTTCTGGCATTAAAGAACTTTCTGATCAGACCACACCGGACGACAAGCCCATTTTCGAACGAGATCGTTTACGCTGGATACCCGAAACAATTGAAAATCTTTGATGACGAGAGCGAGTCGGGCACTAGCCCTCACAGCTCCAATTCTTCAATTCTGGTTGACACAGATGAAGAATCTTCAAACTCGAATAAGGAAGAACATCAGGATGATGAGAGATGTGATGTATCTGAGTATGACGCAGTGGAATCGGACCTTGACCACAGTGCGTTGGCATTCTCACAGCCACCCCATCGTGCCAGGCCCGGAACTGGCTTAGACGACCCAGATAACTCACATGAAGAAGACTCTGCCGCCCAAGAGGCCACTGGTGCTTCACAATCTATCTCAGACCAGAAACACAGCCCAGACGTACAAACGTTCGAAATAGAGACTAGCGTTCCGTCGCCACGAAGCGCCAACGTGGACGCTGTATCGATGTTTGTCATTTCTCGGCCGCTTGCTAATCACCTGGAGTCTTCCGCAGGAGACCCTTCATGGGTTCAGATCGCAAAGGCTGAATATTTCGCCGCGCGGGAGCATAATCGTCAAGTTCACGTCTCTCATGGGGATAAACTGGAGGAGACCACCCAACGTAGCTCTGTGGATATTGCAGAAGATGACGGTCCGTCGGTATCATTTCTAACTAGTCATCCAACCACAAACGTTTTCGGTCCCTCCGAGTCTTCGACTTGCACAACAACTGCTGCGTTGCTTGCTTCTGGAGAGAAATTCTTGCCAACTCCAATTTTCGAGGAAAGCCCTGCAGAGGGAAATATTCTGGAGGAGTTATTTGATGACACATCGGCTTTCTCTTACGAAACGAGTAAGAAGACCGTTGGGCAAACGGATCGAAACACGATTCTCCCAGATATCGAGAAGACTGGTTTGACCAATGAAGATGACGTCGAGTTGCCTCCGTCCCATCCGCCCGATTCTAAGCGTCCTTCCAGAAAGAGAAAATCTGACGATATCTCGGCTCTACTGCCGGTCGAAGTGGAGCCTGACTCTTCACAGACACAACTCGAGTCATCGCAACCGGTGATCAATCTGGAAACTGCATCAGCATGGTCCTCAGACGTCCCTCAGATCGCTTATACAGATCTTGCCTCTTTTTCAGAGAGGCCAGTCAAGCGCCTGCGACGAGCGGCTGAGATCCTCGGGTATGCGGCTCTTGGTGGCGTCGCTGTCATGTCTGCCCTGATAGCCACTGCGCCAGCGTTGTAACAGGAACAGCTTGCACACGATGAAGTTGACTCTGGTGTTTTTTCTTTGCCTGAAGTCTCGCACATCTTACCGGTTATTCATGGAGTTTGACGTTTTGTGTCTGAATTATGTTACATTGCTTGGCGCTATTTCTCGTCCACTGTTTCTCGCTGCACTGTTGTTGCAACCGAAAGAATAGTGAGGATGAAGTAGGCTGGGCGTTTTTGAACGCCTGCACAAGGAGGTCGTCTTGTTGAGATGTTTATGATGATTAATACCTCTTTTCTTCTTCTCTTTTAGGGCAGGACACGGAATGATACTAGTTGAACCTTTTTCTCATGTGTGTAACAGGATGCAAGTGAAACGCCCTCACCATCGCTGGAACAGAGTAACTGTTCGCAAGCCGTGTTTGTACTTGGCTGCCGTGTGATGCAACCAGAATTATGATGATATCTGTCCCGCGTAACCCCTCGAGTTAGGTTTGATCAACATGATTTTGATACGCAAAGTACCAATTCTCGGACACGTAGCACGTGGCAAGTTGGGCACTCTCGGTGTAATCATTGCAGGTTACTCGTTAATAATTTATTTATTACATGCTCCATCCATCCAGACTTGGCTTGTGGGGTGGTGGAGACCTCAGCTTCCTGCTAGCCGCCGGCTTTGAGCTCCTCGCCCGTCCGTCAACTTTACGACTTCCCCGTTTGTTGCATCTCGCAAGCCCGACAATCAACATCGACCTCGCTTCGTCCACCCCGATCTTTGCTGCTGCAGGTCTTGGTTCTGCACCGCACACCAGGCGCAAGTGGACTGTGTTTATTCGCAGTTTGCGCTCCCAGTCCGCCGCCATGTCTGTCATTCTCTGCACCGGTATGCACGCGCCTCGACCTTCTCTGCCTGCCTCCCTTCCATCTTCAACAGCATCCTACTATATCCGCTCGCCTACTAACCGGGACCCATCGGCAGCGGGTTATGACCATACTATCAGGTTTTGGGAAGCGCTCTCGGGAATTTGCTCGCGCACGATTCAACATCCCGATTCTCAAGTCAATCGACTCTGTATTTCCCCCGACAAGCGATTCGTGGCCGCGGCGGGCCATCATACGGTCAAGCTCTACGATATCAAGTCCACAAATCCCAATCCACTGTTGACATTCGAGGGACACACGGGCAACATCACCGGCGTAGCGTTTCACTGCGAGGGCAAATGGATGGTGACGAGTTCCGAGGATGGGACGGTCAAAATCTGGGAAACAAAAACCGGCTCCATTCAACGCAGCTACAACCACGGGTCTCCCGCAAACGATGTTGTCATTCATCCTAATCAAGGCGAGATCATCAGCTGTGATCGGGCGGGAAGTGTGAGAATATGGGATCTGGCAGAGAACACATGCGCGCATGAGCTTCTACCCGAGGAGGATGTCCCAGTGTCGAGTGTCACTGTTGCAAGCGACGGGACGCTGCTCTGCGCGGCCAACACATCGGTGCGTACATGTCCACGCGACTCCCCAACCTGTTGTATTGTCCCGCCCTCTTGAACTTACGGGGGCAGACATGTATGCCGTGGGCGCTAACGAACTGACACAGGGAAACGTCTTTGTGTGGAAACTACAACAAACATACGACCAGACGCAAATCATGCCAGTAACACATTTCAGCGCCCACAAGGAATACATAACGCGCATTCTTTTATCGCCGGACGTGAAGAAGCTTGCCACATGCAGTGCGGATCACACAGCCAAAATCTGGGAAGTCAACAACACGAAACCACGAGACGAGGGCGAGAAGGACCCGAAGCCGTTTCCCCTCGAGGCAACCCTGACAGGTCATCAGCGATGGGTATGGGATTGCGCCTTCAGTGCCGATTCAGCGTATCTGGTGACTGCCTGCTCTGATCATTACGCGCGACTATGGGAAGTGCATAGTCAGCAGATCATTCGACAATACAATGGACATCACCGAGGTGCCGTTTGCGTTGCGCTGAACGATTACTCGGAGACGCGTTGAGGGGGGAAAGGGCACATGTACCCGATTGACGCTACTATTGACATGATAACAATTTGGCGAGGCACTTGACACAGGAGTGCGCAGGCCACGGGTCAGCCTGATGACGGCCAAGCCAGGAGCAAAAAAGTGCTCATGGTGTGGGACTTGCATTGATTGGGCAGGGCGTTTTGTTATACACGACGAGGCGCCGAGGGGATTTCACATTCCACGCACAGTCTTGGCTGCTTTGAATTCGTTTCATTTTGAACATGGAAACTGGGTTGCATGGTGTTTATCGTAGTGTATACTACGCATAATGTATACTTGGGAGTACATACATTGGCCGGGGTGGCGCAAGATATTGATAATGGCGGCAATGGGACAGTCTCTCTCGGCCACCATGACATTTTGCGACAAGCGTCTGTCGCATTTAAATTTTGCAAATTTCAACGTCCCAACGCCTGGATGGGATTTCCATCTCTTCTCTCTTAGTTTCAGTTGTTCTGCTGGCTGTTTGCAAATGCCCTGGTTATTGCAGACAATGCATTGCCTGCCAAGTGGATTGAGGAAAATAACGAGGGTAACAGGGCTTGCTGCAACATTGGGGGATCTGGGTGAAGATCTCGGATGAGAACTCACGAGACCTCATGAATCAGTAGTCCAGGTAACATCATTAATTCGCAAGCCCTTTTAAATAAAAAAAACTATCATAACTATATACTACCCCATCTTTGCATATACTCGTTTTTTTTTTCTCTTCTTTTTTTTCTTCGCATTTCTATATCCCCCCCATCTTGGCCTTGTCCCCTCTCCTTCCTTCCTTCCCCCCAACTCATGCGGTGAAAGGCACAGCTGCACCGCCGCCGCTGTAGGCATTGACGCCCCTGGCAAAGTCGTCGTCGATACCCTTGACGAGGTTCTTGGCCACGGTGTTCAGCTCCTGGGGGACCTTCTCGATGACGGCCTCGGAGAAGTTGGCGGTGGCAGCGCGCAGCTTCTTTGTGGTGGAGAGGACGATGGGGCTGACGATGAAGAGCTTGTCGAACTTGGGCTTCTGGGCAATCAGGTCGTCGACCGTCTTCTTGGCGTCGCCGGCCAGGCCGCCGACGAGGTCGGCGATGACGAGCGTGTCGTCGTAGCTGAGGGGGGGGGAGTCCTTGGCCGTGGCGGCGCCGGACTTGAGGGAGCCCTCGAGCTTGCTGGAGGCGCCGAGGATGGGCAGCACGCTGAAGATCTGGCCGTCGAACTTGTTGATGGCGCCGTCCAGGTTGACGAGGTCCTTGGTGATGGTCTTGAGGGAGTCGCTGATGGTTTTGACGTCGGCGAGGACCGTGGCCGCGAGGGCGACGGCGAGGGGGACGGCGGCCTTGAGCAGCATCATCTTGATGGGGAAAAGGGGGAAGTGGAATATGGCTGAGGGTGGAGGGAACTTGATCTTCAGGGGATTGATCTGGATCGGATAGAATAACTTTTCCGGGGGGAAGCGACTGCCTTGATGAAGCCTTTATAGAAGGTTCCTGGGCAGTAGATTGATTTTCCTCCCCCTCTTTTTTTTTTTTTTTTTTTTCCCTTAGTCTATCTTCCAAGTCTAATTTCTGTTTTCCATCTTGCACCATGACGAATAGAGCATATGCCGCCCCCTGGGTGCAATTCGTCGACGGAGCATCGCGAGACTCTGTGATCAGATGCCTGGTTGCATGTGCCTCGGCGCCGGCCTGCGCAAATTGCACCAGAGTTGCGAGAAAGGGGGTGATGATGGCAGGCATGGCAAAGTGCCATGGCCCGCCACATTAGCAACGGAATCGACTCGCATCCGTGGCCAAGAGGCTAAGAACTGCGACGGCGCATGTGAAGTGCGACTCTGGCCCCCCGTTGACGCAACAAACCCCGGTCAACCCCAGATCCAAGGGTGCGGGTAGTCCCCACCTACCCCACATCCATCAGACAACACATGTTGCCGACGCACATGTGGTTTCCGCAACGCAACTCCATCCATGATTGTGTGTCAGCGAGTTGCGTTACCGTTCAATGGTGTCGTGAATTCGACTGTTTATGTATTGCGTTTCTCTCAAGACCAAGTTTGCCAAATCGAGCAAGCAATGCTATACTTCAATCTGCTATGCTTTTTGTCAATTTTTTTTTCCCATAATGATTTATTCCTCAGTTCTCAAAATCTCTACAACCACGGTCCACACACGTTGGCCGCGCCAAGTCGGAGGAACACGCGAACTTTACAATGAAACAGGCAAGCCACAGGCTCAACAAACCTAGGGATAGAGCAAGAAAATATATGACTTTTTTTTTTTTTTTCATTCGTTTATACGTAAGCATTCATCATCTCACACACTAAGCTGGTTTCACGCCCCCCCTATCACCCCTATCATGGGCCCCCACGTCTCTACTTGTTGACACAGTTGGCCTGGTCAAAGGCGGCCTTGGCGCCGTTCAACACATCGGTGACGCCCTGTGCCTGCTTCTGGGCAATGGCCTTGGCATTTTCGGGCACCTTGGAGACGGTGACGTCGACGAGCGCCTGGCTGTTGGTCGCGATGTCGGCAATGGTTTGGCGGACGACGTCGCACTCGTAGTCGGCCTGGATCTGGGGCTTCTTGGCCTTGAGGTCGTCCACCAGCGCCTGGGCGTGGGTCCTGAGGTCCTGGACGGGCTTGAGCAGGCCGAGGGACTCGGAGAGGGTGAGCTTGTCGTGGCCGGACACGGTCTTGGTGCCGGACTTGATGGTGCCGACCAGGCCGTACGAGGCCCTCAGGACGGGGCCGGGGTTGCAGGTCCAGCCCTTGACGGCGGCGTCGAGGCCGTCAATGTCTTTCTGGACAGAGGCCAAGACGTCGACGATGGGTTTCGCGTCGCGCGCGTGGAGCGGCGAGCCATGTGCGCTGCTGGAGATGGCGCAGAGCACGGCGGAGGCAGAGGCGAACTTCATTCTGGCTTTTGGTTTTCTTTCTCGTCTATGGTTTCGAGTGATGGATTAAAAGAAGAGGGTGGGGGAAGGAGGAGGAGGAGGAGGAGGAGGAGCTTGATATGATGGTGTTGTATGATTACGACGATGAACATCCCGAGTTTTATACATGTGCGCTTTTCGTCTTTTTCGTCATCCAACCCATCTCGCCAGCCCTTATGCAGCGTCGCCCCATTGATGCAACGATGATTCTGGCGACAATTAGCATGGCAAAAAAAAAGAAGGAAAAAAATCAAGGTTCCTCCCCGCATTCCCACATGATATGTCACGAGCCTCCGACGCATGTGAGAAGGCGGCAGGCAGTTGGCCGGAGAAAAAAAAAAACAAAAAAAAAAAAAAGATCGACTGTGCAGATGGCATAGTGCGGGGGATACTCATGTGATGTTCCATTGGCCGAATTGATCTTCACGTCGCAATTGCAACTTGCCGCCGTTGGTTGATGCACACGCCGGAGCCAAGAGTAAGACTGGCCCATGTGTCTTGCCATGTGTCCCAGATGATCAACCGGGCGGACGTGCTGGACCCTCGCACGGGTCGGCTCCGACTTGTCACTCGATCTATGTACATGTAGATGACTGGGCCCGGATCTAGGACAACCCGCCTTTTTGGGGGCGGGAGTGGCAGGGGCGTCTAGAGAGAGACTTGGGAACATGGCCATGAGCGTGCGTACCATTTCCGTGACGGTGAGCGTCTGGCATACGAACGATTGTGAACGAATGTGCGCTTCTCAAGAGTCTGTTGCAGGCCATTTCATGCGGAGCCATGTGGGAAATATTGGTTTGTGTTTGCCATTTGCACATGGGGCCAGCAGACGTCTTGCAAGAACGTGTTATCGATGGCACGGATAATGGTGTAATCTGCGGTAGACAGTATACTTCATGACAAGAACCCCTCCCTCCTCATTCGTGTATTTACCATCAAGCAGCCAAGCTGAGCCGGTGGTCAAGACTTACTCTGCACACACAAGGCAATTCCGACCAGAGAGAGAACCATTCCCGCGGCGGTATCTAGAATCCAAGTCAACATGGTAACAACGGCTTACGCGCTCGGGACATCAAGGCCTCCCTCCTCACCTCTGCTGACAACTTTGCCTTCGACATACCAATCTCCCAGAACAGTGAAGAGAAAGGCCATGGTGTTCACGATGGGAACAGTCAAGCTCAGCTCTAGAGGAGAAATCACGTCCCGTCAGCGAATTCAGTGGAACAACAATATGAAAAAAAAAAACCAAGACACGCTGACAAGCGAAATTGGCATACCAGCCTGGCCAATGAGGAGAAAGAACCAGACACTGCCGGTGAGGTTCAACAACAGAGGGACGGCATATCGCGGGTTCCGCAGGAGGTCGACGACGGAGAAGAAGGCGCCGTACAGCTTGCTCCGCAGCCAATGATTCTTGACCGAGTCTGTTTCCAGAACGGGATGGGGCTTCGGCCGATGGGAGCGCGCGGCGCGGCGGATAAACGGCGTGGTGAGGCCCCAGGCTAGCCCGACGAGGATGAAGCTGAGAAGGTAGTTGATGAGGGGGGGCTTGGCGTCAGGGGAGGGGACTGGCTGGGTCATTTTTGCGGTGGGAGATGGTGTCGTGGTTGCTGTTTGGCGGGAGGGAAATGATGCATTGTTGGATGTTTGGAGGAAACTAGGACGTCCGGAAAGGGGTGCGGAAAGGGGTGCGGAAAGGGGTGATGGATGGCCTATGGGTGGATGCACTAGGCCAAAGCGCGGGCTCCGTATGTACATACTTGGCGATACGGAATGTTGAAACGACAAAACGACCCGTCCCGGCAAGAACCATTAACAAGTCAACGGATTAGTCCGTCTCCATCCACCGAGTACGGACTCTCTCTCACGCTTCTCAAGGGTGTGATCCAGACGGGCGCAGTCGTCTAAAATTCGGCGCAGTCGTTTAAAATTCGTTATTTTTAGACCTATAATTCCGTAAAGACTAGGGCCTTCCTATTTTTAGTTAGTGTTTTTACAGCGCACGCCTATAGGTAATTACTATACCTTTAAAGGCCTTTATTTATAATATACTAAGATAGCAAGGGCTAGTTAGATAGCTAAAAAAGGGAAGCTATAAAGAAAAAGTTATATTTTTACTACTAGTATAGTAAAAAAGAGTATACTAAATATTTTAGCGTACTCTAGTTAAATTAGTATACTCTCTAGCTAAACTAGTATACTTTATATTCTTTAATATACTAATAAAAATAAACTTCTTTTCTTTAAAGTAATTCCTATTAAAGTTAGTTAAAGAAAATAATAATAATAATAACCTATACCTTACTATTACTATATTAATTCTTTATAATATTTCTTTTATATAAAATATACTATAAAATAACGCTAATTCTCCTATAACTATTAGGTATTAATTACTAATAGTCTTAATTACCTTATATAAAAAGTTCCTTTATACCTCTTTTACTTTAAGGTTTTAAAATATCTTTTATATGCTAAAGGCTATGTTTTTTAACCTTTATTAATAGCTTTAAAGTAATATAAACCTTAAGCTTACTAAATACTAGTTAATTAAGTAGATAGTTATAATCTTCCTATAGATTATAGTATTTAATAAGCTATAGTAAAATATAGCTTTTTACTTTAAATTAGGCTAGTTATTAGTATTAAGGATATTCTATAAGCTTATTAATCTAATAAGGTGTTTATATATTACCTTTATTTATTAACTAAAGCTAGATTATATTTCTATATATATTACATTAAATCTAAGCAAACACGTATTCTATAGTATAATAAGTATAATTAATAGCATATATATACCTATATTTATTCTAGTAGTAAAGTAGCAGTAATTCTTCTCTTAAAAGAGTAATATATCTTAAAATATACTAGTAGCTATAAATTTTAATAATAATATCTTTATATATATATTAGTAAGCGCTAAGGGATTAATTTATAATAGACTACTACTTTAAACTACTATTACTAGGTTATTTTAAATACATAGAAAGCGCTTTTACCTTATAGATATAGGATTTTATATATAAGCTAGGTTACTTATGCCCTTTATAAGTATTTACTATTATTTAAATAAGAATCCTAATAATAAAGAGAGGCTAAGAATAAGGGCTAAGCTTTTTAATCTCTAGTATACTATTCTTTAAGTAGTAGTTAAGAAACTCTTTAGGTATTATAAGTAAAAGTTTAAGATAATTTACTTTAGCACTACTAAGTATAACTTTCTAGATTAGATTAAGATTATTTATACTATAATAGGCCTATTTAACTTTATTAAGTTAAGTAGTATTACACTAGAAAAGTAAGGAAGGCTTAACTTAGAGGTATTAAATAATAATAAATACTAGCTTATTAAAGAGGCTTATAAGCTAGCAAATAGCTTTAATATAAGAGGGAGTCTAATAATATAGCAAAGTATTATTATAAAAAGAGGCTTTTATAGTTATTAGTAATACTAGCAAGAAAGAGGCATTAAGATTGCTAAGGATAGAAGTCTTTAATAAGGGAGGAATTATTAGGTAAGTAATTATAAGGTTATTAGGTAGGTAGCTATAAGGTTATTAGGCAGGTAGCTATAAGGTTAGGGAGATAAAACTATAAGTAACGTAAATTTTATATAGGTAAAAATACTAGTAATCCTTATAGCTACGCTAATTCTACTATAACCTTCTAACCTCTTCCTTTACCTTTATAACCTTGCTTTTCTAACCTCTATCTTTACCTTTATAACCTTTTCCTTTACCTTTATAAATAATAGCTAAAGTTTGTAGTTATAAAAGCCACTTTATTCTTATTTCTAAGCTTATTTTAAAGTACTATATTCTTTAGATCTTCCTTTACCTAGCTTATTACTTTTAATATCTAAATAATACTATAGCTTTTATAAAATAACTTATAGTCCTCTAATACCTTATTAAACTTACTATCTAATAGGTTACTTTACTAGGTAACTATAGTATATATATAAGAGTACTCTTACTTTTAAACTTAAGAAAACGCTAATTTAAGTACTATAGAAACCACTTTTACTATTAATTAATTTATATTCTTCTTCTAAATCCTCTAAACTAGTGTGCTACTTAGGGTAAATCTATTAGAAGAAGGTAATAATCTCTCTCTAGTTAAGCTTAGGGTTAACCCTCTAGGGCTTAGAGTTATAACCTAGCTAATTTATTCTAATATAAGCGTAGTAATAGATTACGTTAATTATACTAAGGTAAAGGGATTATCCCCCTTAGTTAGATTAATAGTCTTAAGCTAATTAATACTATTATCCTTAACTATTTTACTAGTCCCTTATTAATTATTATCTTTATCTATTAGATTATTAAGAGGTTAGGCTACTACTATAAAGCCTATATTATTACCTACTTCTAAAATAGTACCCTTAGCTAGTAAGTTCTTAGAGAAAATATTACACTAGGTATTATAAGTAATACTATTAGTAACTAATAGTAGCTAGGTTATAACCTTTCTCCTAATTACACTATACTTCTTTTTAATTAGCTTAGTATTTATATTACTTATCTTAAGTATATACTTAACCTTATTATATTATATACCTAAATAGCTTTTAGCCTATAAAAACACTTACTAATAGTCCTATAAGTTATAATACTTTTATTTTACTAACTTTATAATTTATTTATACTAAGGGTAATAATCTTATATAGTAGGGATAATATCTTATAAAGTTACTTAAGTTATACTATACTTTATACTATTTAATTTACTATTAACCTAGGCTTTATAAAGCTTCTTTAGTAAGTAAATTATTTACTTATTAGTTTACCTTACACTAGTACTACGCTAAGAAGTAGTAAATTAACTAGGCTATAAAGCACTTTAAGACTAAGAAGAGAATATTTTAATAATAAGAGTATAAAGATATAAGAGAAATTCTCTAATAATAATTTATAATAATTAACTTCTTTATAAGGGAAAAGCCTTTATTTATAATTAAGAGGCTAGGGTAGTGTAAAATCTCTTTACTCTCTTATATATTAATAAGAAAAGGCGCTATAAATAGTATAAAGTAAACTCTCCACCTAATCCATAGCTAACTTATACCTAGCCCTGTCTTAAGTGCGCCAGCTTTTAAACAACTGCGCCCGTCTGGATCACACCCCAAGTTCTCATTCAATGACTTTTTTCTCCGTATGTATGTACATATGTACTGTACGTATGCATTGTGTCTCGGGCTCCACTTAGCGCCACGCTCAATGACGGCAAGGTATATGATTGGCAGCCGGCTGAAGACAAAAGGTTCCCTTGTCCCGTTCGGCTACCCGCGAATCACCGTATGACATTTTTAGAAGCCCAGATTAAATACACTAACCTCTTTACTCACAGTTTACCCACGAATCGCATCTGGCCTTTTTTCAACCCTAGATGTGCGGACCCTAGATGTGCGGACCCTGTCACATCACCGCTCTCATGGCCGTGGCCGTTTACTAAGATTGGAATTCCTCTACGGCTGGAGAGCGGCAAGACAGGAGCTGTGGAAACAACACATGCATGGACGAGGATACGGTTCTCGTCGGCTAGTCCTTGAACCATGATCCTCATGTGTTGAGAATCTGTCTGGACCGATGAAGAAATCCTCACGTGGGAGGACGCAATAGACTACAAAATGTGGCCAAAATCACCCCCCTGACTACTCCGACGAGGTAGCCAGAACGGGACTTGTCGTGATCAAGCACAAAAGACATGCGCAAATAACAAACTGGGCTCATCAATAGTCATTCCAACTCTCACTCTCAATTGACAGCGTAGTATACAGTTCCGGATATCCCCATGTTGCTCGCGCATACTTGCGGCTGATCTTAATCCTTCTCCGCAATGGCTTGTAATCTGTCGTCGATCTCGTCCTCGGTGAGCATTCGGAATGCAGGGTTGGTGCCCTCTTTACCATCGGTGCGGGGACCGCCGCAAATACCAATCTCAATCTCTCTCTTTTTGAAATCCATGCTGAGCACCGTGCTCAGCGTCGTGATTGCCAGCTCAACAACTTCCTTCCATGTTCCCTCAGCATGCTCCTTGTTGCGGAGCTTCTTCTCCAAATGGTTCAGAGCCTCCTGTTGCTTGGGTCCTGCAGCGGTGCCCTTGTAGCCGATGTAGTATCCTGCAGGATCGCACTTGTAGAGTTGTGGGCCGAACTCGGCATCGAGGGAGATGATCGTCGTAGCAACACCGTACGGGCGCATGTACGCCTGCAGGGGAGTTAGTCAAGACCGCCCGCCCATTCCATCTAGGGCTGGTGGTAATCACATACTCTTTGGGTGTAGACTTGGCTGATGTTGGCCAGTCTCTTGGCCAGGACGTCGGCGGGCATCTCGTAGCCAAACTTGTACCGGAACTCGGCAGCCTCGCCCTGAGCTCTTTGGGCGAAAGATCTGGCATCGGCAATGGAGCCAGTGATGACGCATCCGACTGATGGGGAGATCTGGAAGATGTGGGAGACTGAGGAGGGGTCGATAAGTTTGTCCTGTTGATTCCGTTAGCAATCTGCACAGCCTCGGGTAGGTCAGCAGTCACTGCCTGGTACTTACGGGGACCTTCTTTTGCGACAAGACAACGGCGCAGTCCTTTCCTCGTACACCTACAGACATGATGTTTGCAGCGGTGATTGCCTTGAAGGCATATTCTACGGCTGGTTAGCGAACTCGCTGTTGTGGCAAGAGGCAAGAGGGACATGACGTCTCTCTCGGCCCGGCTTGCGAGGCATTTCGGCTGTCTGGGTTGCTGAGAGATACGAACCAACTTGGTACAGTCGACCATTGTCGGAGAAGATGGTAATGTGTCTATCGTAAGCGCTGGCTGATAAAAAAAAGCATGAACGTTAGATCAATTGTACATGTCCCTATTATAGCCGGCTTGAGCTTGTCGTGCAGGCTGACATACCAGACATTGTGGCAAAGTGGCGGCCCAGTGCAGGGCGAGACAAGTATAAATAATGATTGAATTGTTCAAAGAACAGTCCAGACTTGGCGGCACACTGGAGGAGACTATGGTGAGGCTGGAGTTGATGACGGCGGTCATGCAGCTGTCGTCGGATGGGCCAAACGCGCGTTACGTGAGCATGAGCTTGCCTGGAGCGGCATGAGGCAGGCAACGGAAGCTTGCGAGCAGCAAGGCTAAAAGGCTGCATTGTTGCCTTGGTGGCAGCGGTTGACGCCTCAGGCAACTACTTGACGAGACCAAAGCTTGACCCGAGCTGAAGAGGCATCAAAGGCATCAGTGGAGCTATTCAAGTCACAACTCCACTCATGCAGTCACAAGAATAGCGCTTGCTGCCCAACCAACGAGCCATCATCACCATTGGCAAGTCGCTGCTTGCCTTGGTACAATTCTCAAGCCGTGGCGCTTGTTGGTCTCATTCTTTCTCAGCTCGATTCCGGTGCTTTGTGCTACATATTGGTCGATGATAACGTGTGCCTTGTCTGCCATCGTTGAAGCCGGGACAAGAGGGGCCAGGCGGCTAGGCTACACACATAGGCAAGGGAAGAGAAGGGAAGGGAAGGGGCCTTTGATGGGACCCAGAAAAAAGTCGAAAGATCTGCTCGGTAATAATAGCGGCGGTTCCTAAAATCTAGTCTCCCAACTCTGAACCAACAAAGCTTTGTCCGACTTGCCACGATCCGTTTCGTTCCCTCGGGCATCAAGAAGACTAGAGTGGTTAGAGTGGTTAGAGTGGTGTGCTGGCTTCACCTGTCCTCGCGAGAATTTGCGCCGCCATCCAAGCCCGTCGTCCTCCACTCGTGCCATATCTTGTCCTATCTTGTCCGCCCAGCCTTTTAAAGACTCCTCCCTCCTCACACCACCCAGCAAAAGCACAACTATCTGTCAGGAGTCAGGATCCAAGTACTTGATTCGAAATGACGTCGTCTCAAGGCACAACCGCACAGCAGGTGCCAGCCTGGAAACGTTTGGGCCTCAAACTCAAGCAGCCCGGTGCTGCACCCGACTCTGCCATTGGTACCCCGGCCGTTGGGCATCCAAGCAGGTCCCAGCATGAAGCCCAGTCGAACAAGAGAAAAGTCGATGCCCCGCCGGCCACAACGCCCTCTTCTGCATTTAAAAGGCCTCGAAGGGAAAGTCAGGGTCGCCAGATTACCGAAAACAACTCACACCCGCCCAAGAAGAAGCTTGTCACATTTGGAGACACGCCGACACGCAACGGAAACACTACGGGCCAGAAAGACTCCAACACCGACAACAAGTCGCCCAGGCCCAAGAAAAGCAAAGGTCCAGCCAAGAAGCAGACGCCCGTGGAACCTGCTGATATCAAGCCTGCTCTTGATTATCTCCGACAGTGGAAATCATCTCGCGACAGCTGGAAGTTCAACAAGAACCTCCAGTCTCTCCTCATCAAACGGGTATTCGACGCCGATGTCATCCCCACGTCCGACATTGATACTTTCTATGAATATATACGCGACCTGAAAGGATTCGTGAGGACCAGACTGCACGAGACTGCTATGGAAGTGAGGACAAGGGATGTCGCAGACGGCCCATCGGGGTTCCCGTCAGGTACCAAAGATGTCGAGAGCAAGCAAGAGTCGTACGAAACGCTACTCTCCGACCTGCTGCGTGCGCAGCACCTTGGCCAAAAGCGCAAGGGCTACGACGAAGTCGAGTTCATTGCCTCGTCCAGTGCGGGCGACGTCATCATTCGCCGTGTCGTCAAACGCATGCGTGCGGAACTCATCATCGACGACCTGTCAGATGGCGAACAGACCGACACCAGCCGGACGACACAGTCGTCGGACAACACGCTCACCACAAGCGACAACCATGTGACCATGACGACTGACGGCGACAAGCAAGTCGAGCTGAACCATGGCACGGCCAAGCGCCGGCGCAAACTCCGGGTCAATGTGGACGACAGCAGCAGCTCGGCATCAGACTCTGACAGCGACTCCGACTCCAGCAGCAGCTCATCGGGTGATTCTGACGATTCCGAATCCGACGACGACGCTGATGGCGACAACCAAGAAGACGATGGCTACGAGTCATCAAGCAGCTCATCCTCCTCTTCGTCCTCCTCGGCGAACGAGTCCGACTCCGATGATGATAGTGCCGATGATGATGATTAGATGTATAAACGAGACTTTTGAGAGATTTACCCTCGCGGGATGTACGGAAGGGGCGTAGAATAAGGAGAAGAATGTCGGCATTCCTTTTTTTAGACTGTACCATGTATGGCATTCACACCGCCACTGGTGGAGGATACAACAGGATACCCCGTACGGCCATGTAAGGGCCATTTGATTGGACTTTTTTTTTTTTTTTTCTGGTACAAACTTGGGATTGTATCACATTCATATAGGAAGATGTCCGTATTAGTTAGAAAGCAGCAATGCAAGAAAAAATGTTTATGCCTCAGTTATTCCCGTCATGCGTACAATTTAGTAAAACCCCCCTCGGGAGGTTGCAGCCAGTTCCTCTCATCATATTTCCTGTCCTCACCCTCGATGATGTGGAAGGTGTAGATGATCCTCCCCTTTGCGCTCGTGTTCCTCTCACTCTTGTGCAGGAGATTCCCATGGATCAAGACCAAGTCACCGGCCTTGACCTCCCCGGGCACGTAATCCCCGTCCAAGTCACGGTCTCTCCTCGCACCACCACCTCCTCCTCCTCCTCCTCCTCCTCCCCGGGGAACTTACTCCCCGCCTCGTTAACCACCATCTCCGTCCCCGCACCCCCCTTCTTCCTCACCAGCCTCTTCTCCACGCCCGCCCACTCGTGACTCCCCGGCAGGAAACTCAGGCACCCATTCTCCAGCGTGGCATCCTCCAGCGCGTACCAGAACCCCGTCACCGACGGCGGATCCGTGTACAAAAAGGTCGAGTCCTGGTGAGGCGGCACCGCGGCCCCTATCCCGGGCTGCTTGCAGATGACCATGCTCTGGAGGCATCGCGGATCGACGTACCCCAGGGACCTTGCCACCGCCGCGGGAGACACCTCCTCCTCCTGCTCCTCCTCGCCGGCCCCCGACCCCGACCCGATGAGTCGCGCAAAGGGCGGCGACGACACGTGCAGGCCGTGGCCGATCTTGTTGACGGCCTTTTCCTTGGGCTTGCGCAGGTTGCCCGCCGCGTCGAAGGCGTCCTCCTCGAGGAAGAAGCGGATCTTGTCGCCCGACGTGAGGAAGTAGTCGTCGCCCACGTGCTCCGAGGTCTGGCCCGTGGAGAAGCGCGTGAGGGGGTGGTCCTCGAGGGAGAAGTTCCCGAGGAGCGACTGCGTCTCGGCGAGGAGGGACGTGACTGTTTCTGGGCGCAGGGCGTTGCGGACGATGAGGTAGCCGTCTTTGTGGAAGGATGAGAGTTGCTCGGGCGTTAGGCCGGGCGGGGGCGGGGGCATTGTGCCTTGTTGTGTTTGGTCTGAGGTTCTTGTGAATGTGGTGGTCTTGTCTTTTTAATTTTTTATATGGTCTGGACAATCATGAGGTGCAACGTTGGTGTTTGTAGGTCAACGTTCGTGACATGAGACGACGTCATCCCATCCCCCCCACCTGAGACCTCCCTCGGCGGGGGTTTAAAGGTTCGACTGACGAGACGGGGACCTCCGCATTTTGAAAATCAAGCACAGTCCGTATACCACTAGTTTCTTTCGAGTCTCCTACCATGTTAGTACCTACACGAGCAGTCATGTTCCTTTTTTGTGGTAGGCGGCTCTGCAAGAAAGGCGTCGCTATCGCTGGCAATCGTATTCAATCATGTTCTGATTGCCCCCATCCTCTATAAACCTGCCGCAGATGCAGCAGGTATTTCAACCCTATAAACGCCCGAGTGAAAAAGATACGCCATGCGCCTCAAGTATATACACAAAGCAAGCCCCTGAGCTTCACGTCCAAAGACAAAAATGCTAGAATGCGAACAAGACTCCCTGCAGCTTACGCATCAAGCGGGTCCTCCAGAAAATCGTACCCTTCTTCAGGGGGCAAGAGATATGCCGACACTGTCAGGCCTACGGCGCTAGCCAAGGAAACGATGGCACTGGCGAGGCTGATGCTCCAAGAAACGTCGAGCTTCCAGCCGGGGATGGTGAACTGATCGTCGTGGTCGAACAGATAGGCTACAGCGGAGATGACGACGAATTCAATGAGCGACACCATGGTGAGCATGCCACTGACGAGGGTCCAGCCGGTTTCACGTCTATACCTGCCGCCCTTGATGACAACTAGGAGGCAGACCAAGGTCGCGAGACACAGGATGGCGGAGAAGGACGCGAGAAATCCAACCGTCCTCCATACGGAGCAGAAGTATCGCCCATTCTCTCCTTGGCATAAATCGGCAGGAGGGTACGGCCTGCATGGCGGGTCATGCGTACTGAAGCAGCGTTCATGCAAGCCCACATGTACATCAAAGCTGTCGCCTCTGGGTGAAGTGACGTGGTACGAGATCCAGCTTGGCTGGAAGATGGAGGCTATGATCATGGCAGTCGCTGCATTGTCGGTGTCGGTGTCAGCTACAGTACTTATGGTGGCAATTCAACAAGTCTGCGATAAAATCAGGCCTTTCAACTTCCCCGCTCTTGCGTGCGTATTCCATTGTTCAAGACTCAGGCGTGCGAACATGTCGGCGGTGGCATTGTCGGTTTGACTTGACCTTCAAAGACGTCATTGTCATTGGCCGACTTGGCAGAGAGGGGGGGGGGGCGCAGGCACAAGACAAGAAAACAAGTGAGGACTCACAGGCTCCAAAGGCCGCCAGGGCCAACGAGTAAACATAGACGCGAGTCATCTTGGAGACGTACACACGCGGTTTATGGCGGTGTGTGGAAAGACGAGAGAAAGGTTGTTGGAGCAGGTCTGGGTGAATGAAGGGCGAAGTAATTCGACAACGACATCGGTAGGTGACAAGTGATGATGTGCAGTGTGGCCAAGTGTGGCAGTGGCAGGCAGCAGCCGGCAGTTATTTGACTGGCCCAGGCGTTTGTGGAGAACTGCCCACCCCCACTGCCCAGTGCCCACCACACACACCACACACACCACACACACCCCCATCAGGCCGACACGTCACGACGCACAAGTGACAAGTTATACCATTGCCGTCGTGGCTGTCGACAGCATCCCGAGCAGGAAACCAGAGAAAACAACCATGCGAGCACCTTGCCTCGTCCACACAACCAAGCTCATCCACCAGACCAAACCCTTCTTCTCCTTGCCCACCAAGTGCACGAAGCACCCGCTCCGCAAAATGTCCTCCCGCCCGACAGCCCCCGTGCTCAAAAAGCCCGTCAAGCTGGCCTGCATCCAACTGGCCCCGGGACCAGACAAGAAGGCCAACCTCACCCGCGCCGCCTCCCAAGTCCGCCGCGCAGCCTCCGACGGCGCCAACATCGTCGTGCTCCCAGAATGCTTCAACTCCCCCTACGGATGCCAGTTCTTCCCTGACCACGCCGAGACGCTGCTCCCCTCGCCGCCCACCCCAGAGCAGTCCCCCTCCTACCACGCGCTGTCATCCATGGCGGCCGACAACAAGATCCATCTCGTCGGGGGGTCCGTCCCCGAAAGGTACGCCGCCGCCACCTCCACCTCGCAGAGGTACTACAACACGAGCCTGACGTTTGGCCCCGACGGCCGCCTGCTCGGGACGCACAGAAAGCTCCATCTCTTCGACATCGACATCCCCGGCAAGATGACCTTTAGGGAATCCGACGTCCTCAGCCCCGGGGACAAGGTGACGCTGATCGAGCTGCCAGAGTACGGGACCATTGCCGTGGCCATCTGCTACGACGTGCGGTTCCCCGAGATGGCGACCATTGCTGCTCGGAAGGGGGCCTTTGCCCTCGTGTACCCCGGGGCGTTTAACCTGACGACGGGGCCGCTGCACTGGGAGCTTCTGGCGCGGGCGAGGGCCGTGGATAACCAGATCTACGTCGTCATGTGCAGCCCTGCGAGGGACATGGGCGCGAGCTACAATGCCTGGGGCCACAGCATGATTGTTGACCCCATGGCAAAGGTGCTGGTCGAGGCCGGGGAGACGGAGACGATTGTCGAGGCGGAGCTGGAGCCGGATGTGTTGGCGGAGACGAGGAGGAATATCCCGTTGGGGTCGCAGAGGAGGTTTGATGTGTATCCTGATGTAAGTGAGGGCAAGGTGCAGTTTGGAGAGTCAAGTGTGTGAGAAAAGAGCATGGCACCATCAATTCATGGTTCTATTCACATAGTCGCGGACATGCTGCGACATAAGAGTCCCTCCTCAAGTCAAGAGGTTCTGAGAAGCCGCAATGGCTTTGAACGAGCTGAGAATAGCTCTCAGCTGAAGTAGAGAAGAAAAAACTGTTCTTGTCCAACCAACATCTCTTTGTTCACAACGCGTTCGCATCTGCAGCCATGACAAAATCATATGTTACCGGGGCATACGAATAGCTCCTTCTCTTTGAATGTTTCCAACTGTGCCGAGCAGCTTTAGCTCTTTTATTGAAGGGCCTTCTTGGCAAAGTTGGGCAGGATGAAGCTGGCCTTGTGAATCTCGGAGTTGTAGTACCGGCACTTGGCCTCTTCCTCCTCCGGAGTCCACTGGCGGAGTGGGACGCGGACGTCGCGGCTGGCGTCCTTGCAGCAGACCATGAAGCCGATCTGGCCCGAGGGGTAGGTCGGGATGGTGGTGTAGGCGTACTCGGCGACGGGGAAAATTTCCCTGCAGTCTTTCTTGAGCTGGGTGATGAGAGGCAGGTGGAGCCACTGGTTCTCGGCTGTTAAAGCAAAAAACGGAACAGTCAGCAAAATAACGACTGCCTAGTTCAACAAATGGAAAAAGGGGGTTTCGCTTAGGAGCGCAACTTGGACGGCCCGAATATCGGACTTGACTGTCAAAGTAACCAGCAGGTTTTCGCGCGCAGGTCATGCAACTCGGGACTACCGAAAGCAGAGCCAGGAAAGCAGCCACTAGCTTCGGGCAGTCCCTAGGATGGACGGGTACGTTCAAGTCTATGATTCTTCAGTACCAGTTGAAAGATCCAGCTCATTTGCTGGGCAACACGATGATGGTTTCATCAACCTCTGCCTCTCCTAGGGACCCCCCGCACTTTCCTCCCAAGAAAAATGAGAACATACAACCTTGGGTAGTAATGACGCCGCCATCGCGCAGGGCATCATGGAGAAGTTGGAAGTAGGGCTTCTTGAACAGGCTCTCGGCCGGGCCTTCGGGATCGGAGGAATCGGTGATGATGACATCGAAGCAGTTCTTGTAGTCGTCGAGGAACTTGAAGCCGTTGCCAACGTGGACCTTGGACTTGGGGTGGTTGAAGCCCTCGGCCATGTTGGGCAGGTACTGCTTGGACAGGCGGATGACAGCCTACAAGGCGAAGGACATTAGTGAGCTAGACGTGGTTTCTCCCCCCTCCTTCAGACGGGACGTTTTGTTTCTGGCCTATTCACCTCGTCGATGTCGCACAGGATGGCCTCTTCGACGCAGTCGTGCTTGACAACCTCACGGAGGACACCACCATCGCCACCACCAATGACTAGAACCTTCTTGGGGTTGGGGTGAGAATGCATGGCGAGGTGGGTAATCATCTCCTGGTAGGAGAACTCGTCGCGCTCAGTGCACTGAATGACGTTGTCCAAGATCAAAACGGTGCCATGGTTGGTGGACTGGAAGATGAGCACATCTTGGTACTGGCTCTTCTCGTGGTGGAGGACCTTTTCGACCTTGAGCATCATTGCCTGGCCTAAGAAGAATTATGAGGTTCCGGTTCGGTTCGCGAGCAAAATGCCCTGTGCGCAGCGCGTGGGGGATTCTAACCGGGCCACATGTCTGAGATCTCTCGGAACCAGCCATCTATGAAGTCATGTCAGCAATGCACTGCGATAATAGCACAGTCAATTAGGAAAGTAGCGCTCTGTCGCTCTGTGCCATGGCAATGTTTCTTTCCGCTGGGCACCGAGGGGCTTCAATTGCGAGCGCGGGGTAGTAAAAAACCAGGACAAGAAATATGAGCAAAGCACGAACCTTTGATGGTGGGGTGAACAATTTCAGACATTTCGAAAGAAGAAGAAGAAACGTTTCGCGACGTCGAATGCGAGAATCTGGGTATCACGGGAACGGGATCGGGGAAGAAAGAGGATGGGCAAGCCTGATGATGCCTATGGGCTGATGATGCTGTCAATTCAACCAATGGTGGGGGTGTGCAAAAATTTTGGCGGTGTCCTTTTTTTTTCGTCCGCGGGGCAGATCAAAGTTCACTGACTAGCACTGACTACTGACTGGACAGTGCAGACAAGCCAATCGTGTTCTCGGGCTCTCATTTTCCCTTTCCCACACAACAACCCACACAAAAGGTATTGCCATGTCGATCTCGGGGCTATACATGAACATGTCGCAGCTAGCAAAACAAGGACCATTACGCCTCAACGCCTCATTCGCGGCGATCTGCAGGAGAATGTGCCCCCTTCCCCTCGGCTCGTCGGCAAAATCGGGCAAAAAACAGAGGCTAACATTGGGCATTCAAGGAATAATCACCACAGGTCAGCCGGGGAACCGACCCGGGCGCGGGATCTGCCTGCGTCTCGGGGGCCTCTACTCCGCAGAATAACATTCAATAACATTCAATATAACATCCAACACTGGCCAGTCAGTCCCCAGTCCCCTGACAGACAGCCGAGAATCGTTCATGCCGAGCCCTCGAGCTGGTTTTCGCATGCTTGCTTGAGCGAGCGAGGCGAGCCATTCACAAACGCATGTTGCAGCTAGTTTCAGGCAAGCCAAAGCAAAAAAAACTGGCAACCGGTTGTTGGCGGCTGTTGGCGGCGCCACCCAGGGATCGGGATCAGCGTCCCGCGCCGCCTCGTGAGCAGTTTTTTTTTCTTTTGCTCAGACTCTCGGCCGGGTAAGGATGTGTGTTTGCTTCGACGGAATCACACCTTCCTCACGGAGTACGACTTTTTCAACTTGGTCGGACACTGGACAAGATTTTCATCGTAGAATATCCGACTGCTTGGACGATAAAGACTGCTGCTATTACAGTCCGTAGTCCGTATAGCCTGGCAATCCTGGCAATCAGTGATGCACTCCACTGGGTTGGCTGGCATGCCATGGCATGATTGACAGGTCTGGTCTTTACCCAGATTTAGCCTTGTACAGTGCAGAAACAGATGTTCCCAACAACGGCAATAACAACAATCCATGCCAGCAAGAAACTGGTTGTTCGAACCGGGTAAACGACCGTGAAGGCCATTCAATGGGACCGTTTTGCTTGTCGCGAAGAATCGGCGCCGGCGCCACCCTGGCCACTGGCCCTGGGTCATTCGAAGGAAGGCTCCACCTATCAGACCCCTTGTCGTGATCCTTGGCGCAAGAGAGAGACACACAGAGAGAGAGAGAGTCATCCTTGGTGGCAGAGAGAGTTTTTGGCCAGAGATTTGTAGATATTGTTGTTTCCCCTCCCCCAGGGGTGCTGGCCGGCTTTCGCTTCCTCATTCTCCCACCCATCACATCATCTGTCAGCTAGTCAGGCAGTCAGTCGACACCACCTGCGACTTCCAGTCTTCCGGGTCGTGAAGGGGTCTTCTGCCGGGATTGCGCTGTTTGCCTCCTCGGTCGGTCCCTGCTCGTGGCTCATTTCTTTTTTTTGTTTTTCCCCTGTCAAGCTTATAAGTGAGTACCTGTCTCTGTCTGTCTGTCCGTCTGTCTGGTGGTGCTTCCAAGTTCCCACACAGACCTGTCAATGGTAGCGTTGTTAACAAGCCAGCACAGCAAAAAGGTGCTCCCTACTTGGCCAACAGGGTGCAATTTTATTCCATCACCTGCCGTTTGATTCAGCGGCATAAAGTTGGCGCCATAGACATTCTTTTCGACTGTCGGCCGAGCTGTCAAGCCGTCGCATTTTGTCGTCGCATTTTGTCGTCGCATTTTGTCGTCGCATTTTGTCGTTGCATTTTGTCGTCGCACAGACGTGCCTCTGCCACCTGCTGCTGGACCGGCCCGAGTGCCAGCCAGCCTCCCTCGAATCTAGCGACCGCCCCGCCCCCTCACCCGCGACAAGAATATCGACTGGACGCCCGTCCAAGGCAATCCTATTTATCTGTCCGGCGTCAATCACGTCTTGTCCAGGTTGGGTCAACATGTGTTTTGGCAGCCGGGGATCAGACAATAGCGGCGTGGCCCGCTCGCGCGATATCGACCGCGGCATTCGTCAAGATGAGAAGCGCATGTCAAAGGAAGTCAAGCTTCTCCTTCTGGGTACGCCACATCTCGCGGAACACATCCGACCAGACTTGTTCTGTATCGGCTTCCCTCGTCGCAGCCGCAATCTTCTCATGCAACAAGTGGAATGTTCAATGCCGTGTGACGCGTGTGACGGAAGCTTTCCTGCGTGGGCAATCTCTCCGTGCACCCCATCCAGCCTACTGACCTTTGTGTGACCTGCAGGCGCCGGCGAGTCGGGCAAATCTACCATCCTGAAACAGATGAAGCTCATCTATTCGCAAGGCTTTACCAAACATGAGCGGCTCGAATGGAAACCCGTCGTTTTCAGCAACATCATTCAATCCTTCCGTACCATCTTTGAGGCCATGCAAGAACTGAATTACGGCTTCGATAACCCCGATAATGAGGCAGGTCTCTCTTACCATGATGCGTGTTTGCTTCTCGACGGCTGATAAGACGAACGACTTTCTGACTCGCGTTACAGAAATACATGGCGCACATTCTCGTAGATCTCGAACTCGGCCAAGAAGACAAGCTTCCACAAGACTACCTGGAGCCTATCAAAATCTTGTGGCAAGACGGTGGAGTGAGAAGGGCAATCGCCAAAGGCAACGAATATGCGCTGCACGACAACCTGGCATAGTGCGTCTGTCTGACTTCCTTCCCTCCCTACTTGGGCTTGTTGAGAAGAAACTGTTTCTGGGGTCCGTGGGTGTATACGGCGGATGATGCTGACCAGGTCGACGCAGCTTCATCGATGACATGGACCGAATTTGGGCCGATGGATACGTGCCAAACAACCAGGACTTGCTTCGCTCACGACTCCGGACCACGGGCATTACTGAGAGTGTTTTTGACCTCGGCCAGCTGACGTACCGCATGTTCGACGTGGGTGGTCAGCGATCAGAGCGCAAGAAATGGATCCACTGCTTCGAAAACGTAAACTGCCTGCTATTCCTGGTTGCCATTAGCGGTTACGACCAGTGTCTAGTTGAGGATAAAGACGGGGTATGTCGCTGTCGCTGGGTAAAACACCCGTGCGTGGAACGAGCTTCGACGGCTAACAAATCTGGCAGAACCAAATGAACGAAGCGTTGATGCTGTGGGAGTCCATCGCCAACTCTCACTGGTTCACCAAGTCGGCCATGATTTTGTTTCTCAACAAGATGGACCTTTTCAGAGAAAAACTGCCCAAGAGCCCCATCACCAAATACGGTTTCACTGATTACCACGGCCCCGAGGCCGATTACAAGGCCGCCAGCAAGTACTTCCTAGACAAGTTCCGCGCGCTGAGCCGGAATCCCGAGAAGGAAATCTACGGACACTTCACCAACGCGACGGACACCAACTTGCTAAAGATCACGATGGGTTCCGTACAAGACATGATTATCCAGCGCAATCTGAAGCAGTTGATACTGTGACAATGAAGGCAAGTTCTGGTATAGGCGACGACCAGAACATTACTTGTTCATACGTTTAACTTTTTTTTTTTTGCTCCCATTGCAGAGGAATGCATCGCGGACTTGAAATAACTGTTCTCGCACTCGGACATACGCATACACGTCATCTTCGCTAATCGTTTGTCCGCCGATGACAATTATCACCAGGCGGTTTTTTTTTTTTTCAAGCGAAATTGACGCATAAACGCGGCAAAAGCAGCGCCTCTATTTTTGCATCTTGAAAATCTTTGAACAACAAATCCATGACTACATGGGTGACGACCGCGACCGCTCAACTTTAATTTCTCAACCCTGACGTCACTCACCCAGCTTACTTGGGCCCACGAGCGGTGAACTTGCAACGTATACTACTAGCAAAGCGACACCAAGGGGCTGCACACGGCACGACAAGTCTCTTCCGAATTGTTCCCAGATGTCGCGCTGGAGCGGCGACGGGGCGCGCTGATGATGCTTGTGGAATCCGACAGGGACGGCATCCCGAGGAGCTGCCATCTATTTCATCCCATGGGTATGCAGGAACCGAGGCAGGCTGGCTGGCCGAGTGAGGAATCTTTCGCTGTACCGACGCTGGCGCAGTTGCAGCATCCCGATACCCAGAGGCTCGCTAGCTTGCTGCTCGTGGCCTGTTTGTTCACTTTCATTGGTGGTTTTCGTTCACATTTTCTGTGGTGGTCACGGGTGCGACCTGTGCCAGATCTCGAAGGTGGGTGGGGGGAGGGATGTAGATGAGTGGCAATTCAGTCCATACTTGGGATATGACGTTGACGATAACGAAGATGGTGGGAAAAAATTGAATATTTTTTTTAAAAACATGCATGCAAGTATTTGCGAAAAGAAAAGAAAGGAGGCTAGTCCGCAGTGGCCAGCGATTTAGCGATGACTAGCTCGGCGGAAAGTGTGCGTTGTTGTCGCTCCTGCCCCGATTTAGACTTTTTGTTCCGCTGGCTTCCCCGCGCCCGCGCAGATTCGCTAAAATGAGTATTGCTATTCGTGCGGCCAGAAATTGCCGGTGCATCTGCCCCGCTCTGCCCCACCTTTTACAGTTCTTGTCGTCTCTTGACGTTAGCAATAACCCGCTGAAAAGCCATAACTCCATGGCCTTCATACGTCGGTACAGCCTACAGGACACGGTCGCATCGCTGGCGTCTGGCGTCTGGCGTCTGGCGTCTGGCGTCTGGTAGAAAATAAATCACGCCATGAGGAAGCGGCAGTACGTCCCGTAGGCTGTACATGCCCTGGTGCTTTCAATGCTTACTTACGGACTTTGCTACTCCGTAATCCGTACACGTGCACACCAACTTGAGCCAACATAAAAGCAGGAAGCGTCCAGTTTCGAGGTTGGCCCCCAATCTAGAGCCATCTAGAGCCATTCAGAGCTATCCAGAGCTATAGCTGCCAAAGACGTGCAACAACCGGCGACCATGGTCACACAATCACGACTCTGGCTGTCCGGCGTTGCTGGTCTGGCAGCACTCGCGGCCGCTGCCAACGATGCAATTACGAGCGACTCGTATTTCTATGGCCAGTCACCCGCCGTCTACCCGTCTCGTACGTTGCATGCGCAGATTAGACGATGCTCATTGCCGCCCCAGCAGCTAACGAATTTGCTCCAGCTAAAATGACGGGAGGAGCCGAGTGGGCCGCGGCATACGAAAAGGCAAAGGCGTTGGTCGCCCAGATGAGCTTGGAAGAGAAGGTGAATGTGACTGGAGGTGTCGACTTGAAAACAGGCTGCTCGGGGAGCATTCCTCCGAACAAGCGGCTCAACTTTCCTGGCATGTGCGTGAGTGATGCTGGCAACGGTCTTCGCAACACCGATTTGGTAAACGCATATCCTGCAGGTATTCATGTTGGCTCAAGGTGCGCTTCCCTTTCTTCTCTTCCCTTCTCTCAACTGAGCCTCCGACATGGGCCATGACAGGCCATGCCAGGATGGCCTCCTAACATTTCATTCCCTGCCAGTTGGAACAAGGACTTGGCACGCAGGCGCGGCGCTGCCATGGGCGGCGAGTTCAGGAGGAAAGGAGTCAACGTGCTTCTGGGACCCGTCGTTGGACCAGCTTGGCGAGTCGCCAAGGGAGGCAGAAACTGGGAAGCCTTCTCGGCAGACTCGTATCTGTCTGGCTCTCTGGCGGCGCAAACGATTCAAGGTGTTCAAAGCGAGGGCGTGCAAACAAGTCTCAAGGTACGTCCTTTTTTTGTTTCCCCTTCTCACACTCTGATTGATGTTCTTGTTCTAACATGATGACAAAAAGCATTACATTGCCAACGAACAAGAGTTGAACC
Organism: Epichloe typhina subsp. poae; assembly: GCA_030389615.1. Classification (NCBI taxonomy): domain Eukaryota; kingdom Fungi; phylum Ascomycota; class Sordariomycetes; order Hypocreales; family Clavicipitaceae; genus Epichloe; species Epichloe typhina. Next base: position 2,295,123 of record CP098318.1, on the reverse strand, counting down.
GCAATCCAGTCGTCGACGAAGTCGAGGCTGTGTCGTCCAACATTGACGACAAAACTATGCATGAAGTTTATCTCTGGTATGTCGTTGCATCCGCTCCTGGCGGCGATTCCTCTCTCCTGTTTTAGAAGAAGAAGACGACGACGACGACTGTTTTCTCCCTAACTCTAGATGCCATGCCAGGGCCTTCCAAGACGGTGTGCGCGCCGGCACTGCCAACATCATGTGTTCATATCAACGCATCAACAACTCGTATGGTTGTGCCAATAGCAAGACTTTGAATGGAATTTTGAAAACGGAACTCGGCTTCCAGGTGGGCTTGTCATTTGACCCAATTCCATGTCTTTCTGAATGAGTCTTGGCTAACAATGACTTGAGGGTTTCGTCATGTCCGACTGGGATGCACAACATGCTGGTGTTGCCACAGCTCTTGCAGGAATGGACATGGTCATGCCAAGTGGGAGCAAGTTTTGGGGCAGCCATCTCATCGAGGCTGTCAGGAACGGATCTGTTCCCGAATCTCGAGTTACAGATATGGCCACGAGGTACTGTTTGCTGAATCTCTCCACCTTGGCTGTAGGAAGGAAAGAAAGGGTTGGGGTGGGGGGGGTGTTATCAGTTTGCTGATTTCATGATGCAGAATCTTGACTGCCTGGTATCAATTCGGACAGGACACAAAGTTCCCAAAACCGGGCATCGGCATGCCACTTGACGTCAGACAGCCTCACGAAACTGTCGAGGGCCGCGATCCAAGAGACCGACCAACGCTGCTCGAGGGAGCCATTGAGGGACACGTACTCGTCAAGAACACCAAGGAAACACTGCCCCTGCGATCTCCTCGGGTTATTTCCCTGTTCGGGTACTCGGCAAGATCGGCGGATTCCTCATCTCCGGGACCGGGCGGACTGTCCATCTATCTATGGCGTTACGGCATGACACCCATCGGCTTGGATTCGGCTGTTGCGGGTGTGATCAAGTCGTCGAGCTCACGACTGCCAGACATTGCCATCAACGGCACGATGATGGGCGGCGGCGGTTCCGGAGGAACGACGCCGGCTGTATTCGTCGCTCCATATGACGCGCTCTCTGTGAGAGCCGCGCAAGATGACACTGCTCTGTATCACGACTTTGGCATGCCAGAGCCGGCAGTCGTAGGCGGCAGCGAAGCATGCATCGTGTTTGGCAATGCCTGGGCCGCCGAAGGGCATGATCGTCCCAGGCTCTCGGACAACTTCACCGACACACTCGTCAATACCGTTGCCGGGCAGTGCAGCAAGACAATTGTGGTGCTTCACAATGCCGGGCCACGCCTTGTCGAGGGGTTCGTCGACCACCCCAACGTCACAGCCATTCTATTTGCCCACCTGCCGGGGCGTGAGAGTGGGACGAGCCTCGTCAAGCTGCTGTACGGAGAAGCCTCGCCGTCCGGGAAGCTCAGCTACACGGTCGCCAGGCAGGAGTCGGACTACGGTCATCTGCTGAGACCGGACGAACCAGCCGGCAAGTTCGAAAAGTTCCCGCAGTCCGATTTCACAGAAGGGGTGTACCTCGACTACAAGTGCTTTGACAAGCACAACGTCTCGCCGAGGTACGAGTTCGGCTTCGGTCTGAGTTACACAACCTTCCATCTCGCCAATCTATCGATCCGGCGCGTGCAGGGCGGCAACTCGGGCGAATGGCCGCTGGGGGCGATTGTGCCGGGAGGCCCAGCAGATCTGTTCCATGACATTGCCCTGGTGGCCGTCGAGGTGCGCAACACGGGCAACGTGGCGGGGGCCGAGGTGCCGCAGTTGTATGTCGGCATCCCCGGTGGTCCGGCGAAACAGCTCCGCGGCTTCGACAAGCCCTTCCTGCGGCCGGGACAAGTCAGGACTGTCGAGTTCCGCCTGACACGCCGGGACCTGAGCACGTGGGACACGGCGGCGCAGAAGTGGCGGCTGCAGAGGGGCCAGTATGCCATTCATGTCGGAACGAGTAGTCGAGATTTGCCCCTCCAGGGTACGCTCACGATTTAACATGGTTTTGACGGGGAACCAATGAGTCGTTGAGATGTAGGAGATGCAAAGAGTATAAGATGCTTGATTATATATGAATTACTATAGACTTGACATGGCTCTACGTAAGAGTTGTCGCCATGCTAGAGAACCGACCATGTGGTCTAATAAACACAAGTAGCAAGCAAATGTGCGCAGAACCATGGGCCACGGTACATTCTAGAAGAACGGGTCCGCGAGAAGCTCTGAGATGCCGGAACCCTGCCCTTTTCCTTTTCCTTCTCCTTCTCCCCTTGTTAAGAAACGCTTCGTTACCGGCCCCGGTGGGCCCCCATCGGTGATGACGGAACATGATGGCCGGGGCCATTGTACAGGGTGTCTCGCCTGGTCTCGGGACATTTTGTCTCACATTGCTTTTTGCATCGAGGACCGCCCGTATCCCTGCTGGCAGGCAGCCAGATTGGACATGACGAGCATTTCTCAAGGTCTTGCGTCCCTCAGCCACATGAAAACTACATGTAAAAACTACCTGCCCACAACGCACGACGGCACGACAGGGGGGGGAGGCTCCCGAAGGAAGAGCCGGCCGTGTCTGCTCGAGCACGGAGGAGTGGAAGCCCTGCTACATGCATCGATCGCAAGAGGAACAGGAACAGGACAACGAAATGAAAGGGGGGGATCCGATCCGAAACGGAGCCAACTCATCCTGAATCCTGCTAATAAACCGCCAAATGCGCCCGGGATCCCAGAAGAAGGCGGAGAAGAGAAAAAAAAAAAAAAAATTCGGCACTTGGCAAGTGGCTAAAAGCGGCACTCTTTAGGGAGAGGAAAAAAAAAAAAAAGGTGCTTGCCAAAATAAAAGGATGCAACTGGCTCATCAAGTCGGAACGATCAGCATGGCGTATCCATCCCTTTCCTTGTCGATTTCTTGACAGCTACGACGGTGCGAGAGCCGCCGTCACCCACCGACAACAGGCCGTGGCTCTGGCTCCGGCTAGACACACGCCTGGGGGCCTCTGCCCGTAACAGCCCCCAATCGCCAGTCATTGGCCCGTCAGCCTGTCCATCCCCCCCCCCTGTTCTGAGTTTTTTTCGCTGTGAGGTGTGGGGAGGATCGGGCCGCCACGTCGCACCGCGATCATGTCCCAAGCACGATGAGTGACAGGCTTTAGCCGCGATACGCTTGCAGGTTCCTGTGTGTGTGCGTGTGTGTGCGCCTGTCAGACTGACCAGACAGGAAAGATGGATTCACTGCGGGAAAACGAGGAATGGCGCCCCCCAACAAGTCGCAACTTGTGACTTCTCATCCGCACCAGCACCAGACAAGACGCCCCCCAGCGCCGGCAACTCTGGATGATAGCCACACGCCGCCGACGTTGGTGCCATCCACAACGTCCACAACGGGGCGCTGTTATCGTGAATGGTAGCATGGAATCTTGTGCCGCCCGCCGTTTAGAAGCGACGTCCGCCTCTGTTCCTTGTCTCCTTGCTGATGCTTTTCCTAGGGGAGGTAAAAAGGAGTTAGTCGGTCACTGTACATACTCCTCCATAACCCGCGGAGAGAAGAAGGGGGGCCCCATGTATGACGAGAACCAACCCCCATCCCTCATTTATCCGCAGGCCCTCTCTCTCACAAAGGCCCCCTTGCCAAGTGCTGCCTAGCTCGTGGAAACTGACTTGGTGAGAGATTGAGACCGTTTCCCTTCTTTCGCCAACATGTTGTGCCACTGGGCTTTTGTCACGACTCATGGCCGGGCTGCAGCCAGTGGAAGGTAAAGGGGGGAGAAAGGCCTCTCATGATGGAAAGCTGGCGTTTGTACCAAAAACGTTGCCAAGAAAGACCTATCCCAGACCTGGCTTGAGAGATCTCACAGATGGCCGGCGGAGATGCATCTGTTGAAAGTTGCGCGAAGTAACCCCATGACCCTCCCCCCATCCCATCTGTATCGATGTGCCTGGCCTGATAGCCAATTTGCCGCGAGGAGGATCGGGCCTCTGCATTGCGAGGTTCGTAGTACGGAGTACGGCAAATCAAATCGAGCCAATGCCCAGCCGAGATGCTGTGTTTGATTGGTCAGTCGTCCCCATTTCAGAGTTTTTTTTTCTTTCTTTCTGGGGGGAGACGACCTCGTCATCTGGCGTATCCGGTGCTGATGATGAAGTCCTGGTGTGTGAATATTTAAGCGACGGGGCTCCAGTCGGTCAGGATCCTGCCCCTGCCTGCGTCAAACTGCTCCTGCCTGCGTCAAACTGCTCCTGCCTGCGTCAAACTGCTCCTGCCTGCGTCAAACTGCTCCTGCCTGCGTCAAACTGCTCCTTCTTTTCCCTCGGTAACGTGAGCCTCAACGTGCAAAGTCCCCGATCGGTCGATTTTTCTTCGAAATGACAGAGCCGGAACATCATTGGCCATTGCCCTCCCTTGAACCACGTCTTGCTGTCAAACTCACTCGTAGTCGGTAGTCGGTAGTCGGTACGTTTTGCCGAGTTTGCCCGCAATATCCCCTCCCAACAAGTCGTTTCCATAACATGGGCCCGTCTGGCGGTGTCGCGAACAATATGAGCATCACCCACACCCCAAAAAACCACGCCATACTACCCCGGCTGACTGACTCTGAATGGTCTTGATACTCGTCACGTTTGCTTTCATGTCTCGGGTCTCGTCTTTCGCACATGTTTTTCTGCTATTTCTGCAGAGTACAGTACAGTACAGGGATTTGCTCTTGGGCACAGAAGCGCCCGCTTTGTTGGAGGTTCCATGGCCCCCCCCCGCTTGATGGGATCTAGTTTCCTCCTGGGCTCGTCTCACTTGGCTCCACTTCCAGTCTAGATTTCTGGGTTTTTGAGATGAATCTAATCGGGGCCTTGCATGGAAGCGGGTTTCCAGAGGACTGGTAGCTTCCTGATCCCCCGCCCGTGCTTCATTATCAAATCAAAACTCTCGTCAGTCAGATAAATGGATACAATTTTACCAAAAACTGACTCGGGTTGTCCCTGCAACCTGGTACTTGTGACGGGGCTCCGCATCACGCGCTGGCTGCATCAAGGATGGGGGGGTGGTTGAGTTGGAGAAGGGAGAAAGAAGGCGGCTGAGGCAGGCAAGGAGGGGGGTGTGGATGGGGATCCCGGTTGTTTCCAACTTGACAGCTTTTTTTCGAAAATCATGGTTGAATCCACCCGGTTGCAAGCCTGGGGGCGCACAAGCACATTCTCTGCAGCGGCGCAAACACGTCCGCAGGAGCAGAAGAAGACATGCATGCCATGCCTTTTGCTCGTTCGGCTGCCGCAGGAATCATACGATATCTGTCGGACCATGAGTTTTCCCGCCCTTAGTTGTCCATGGCTAGTCGGTTTGTATGTACGGATTTCCGGAGTATGTATATACAAAAATACAAAATGACCCCCTCGGCGCCGTCATGTTGTTGCCAGCGCCCAACTCCTTGGGCACGATGAGAGCAGATAATAAAGCTTGCGTCGTAATTGGTGCGACTCCGTAATCCGTACCGAATCTACACATGTACATTGTACACATGTACACATGTACATATGTAGAGGGAGGCCAACTGGGTCCATAATGATGGCTCTTATTACCATCGTGCTGCTGGAGTCACCGCCCCACCCTCCAAGACTTTTAGATCACGCCAAGCTTAATTGCCAGATGTTCGATTTCCTTTTCCTGGGAGCAGGGTCCCTGCCAGCATGATTTACGGAGATGGCAGCCCACCTGGTGGAAAGGGTTGCCAAAACCGCACCTATCACATCTCATCTTCGTCGTCATGCAACCCCTTTGTAAAAAGTACATGTACGCATTACGGAGCACCAAGACCCGTCGGCCGCTTTTCTAGCATCTTCCGTGCCATCACGATCGGTTAGTATTCCGAGCCTCGCTTTTCTTTTTCCCTAATTTTTTTCTTTTTTTTTTTGCTTCTTCTCATAGTCGGGTGGTGGGATGCTGAGAAAAAGCGCGTGCGCAATTGTGAGGCTGGCTCGTCATATCATCTGGTGGGTGTGGTGAAGAAAACTTGGACGGGGTCCTCGTGGTCTGTTGTGGAACAGGTGAAAGCGGTCCCGATTGGAATCACTCACCGATGGCAATCCTGGAAAGAGGAAGAAAAAAGTCCCTTTGGGTCCCTTTGGGTCCCTTTGGGGTGGTTGCGCTCGGTATGACCAGAGAGGTCGATGCCAAGTGGAGAGAGCAATAACTCATTCATTTGAAAAAGTCGATGAATTTTTTTCGTCTATAATACATGATTGCTATGCGTCCGTACATGTAGATTCTGCCTCATTGCTACGTGATTTCGCGTCGCTGTCCCGTCCCGTCCCTGCGCGAGGAGGCGTTCGCTGTGTTTAACGATGGCGGTGTGGGCTGGCCTTGCTTTGTCCATACATGATTACATGTAGATCGGATTGAAATCGCCCAGCTAGTGCAGCTAGCGCATCTGATTTCCCATGACAACAATTAAACGGGTCTTGGCGCGTAATCCGTACAAGTCGATGCAAAGTCGAGGGCTTGAGAGCCACGTGTGTTGCCATGTTGGTGGAGCTTTGGATTTTTTTCCCACTGCCCTCTGTATTCCGCAACATCCCTTTGACAGGTATCGAGAATCTCGCGTTACCTAAAACAACGCCTCAACAGCCAATTCCTGCCTAATGGTTTTATTATGACTAGATCCAAAGATGAAGTGACTTTTTTGTAAAAAATGTCCATAATAAGGAGCTGTTTATCTGGCTTAGCCACCGCGTTCAGGAGCGGGCTGCTAATGCAGGCACATATTGACTGACCTTTCCATGACTGGCTACTCCCCACGGCAGAAGATGGCATCGTCAACCGCATGAATATCCGAACCTTGTTAATGACAGTCATGATGAAGCCGGGTCGTAATGGGCAGAGCCAGCTATAGTTGTTCATTTTGAATGCGGCCTTGACATTTTACCAGGGTCGTTCGTTCAACCAGCAATAATTCTGCATCTTCGGACTATGAGATTCTCTCTGGCCTCGGCTCCCTGCTCGTCGTTCGAAAATTCCAAAGTGGCAATTCGAAATCTAGATCATGTGAAGCCACTTTCATCATCCCGGGTTGTGACTCAACCTCAACGTACATCAAACGTCCGTGACATTGCATCTGCATTGCCTGCCGGTACTTTGACGTGTCAAGTCTATTTTTGATTTGACGGAAATACATGAGTTAGGACATGCTTAATAGGATGACTTGAAAGAGGGTAGGAATAGTGTGGCGTGGTAGGTAAGTGTAGTAGAAAGCTAAACATCCGAATCGGGAAGTTCAATCGAGGCGACTGCAGAGATATGATTCGTTGTCTTCAACGACACCCACGTCCCTCCAAAGACCGTAGACACCACAGCCAAGGTAGGCAAATGAGACACGCAGACCAAGACACCAAGACGTAGAATGAATCAAGAATCTGCCCCACTAGCGAAGAAGCTTGTTAACGCCACGATGTCCTTCGATCTGGGGGAGTGAGTGAGTATGGTTGCAAAAATGCAAACATCAATATCAACATCACTGGCCTGTACTCCGTCGTCATTACTTGATGCGTCCGAGGGCATGACGCTGTGCTTTATCGGCGACATTGGCTGCTGAACTATTGGAACAAGCAGATCCCAGATGGCCTCGGTTGAGAGGGGGCCAAAAGAGAGCGAGCGGCATGGTGTACATAATAAACCCGGGCGATTTTTGGCTAAACGACGATGCAATTTGAAACTAGAGCTCCTTTAGCGGGCCTCGACATGAGATGGAACTGCGTCGGGGATTCATGCCAGATACGATTTGAAATCTGGCCTTTGAAACGGGATCACTGTGTTTCAGGCCCACGAAGGACGAAGAACGAAAAGTGATGACAAGTAAAGCCATGTATGTGCTCGGGCGAAAGAAGAGCATGAGGTCCCTCCTGAATCCTGAATGGAAGGGCGCCTTCCTTGTACATGGTTGTACGTGGTTGTACGTGGGGAGGAAGGAGCCTCGGGGCCTTGACGGGCTTGACAGTGCACTCACTCCCTTATTACTGACAAAGGTCTGGGTGGAATCTGCTGGAATCTGCTGCATCTCAGAACGGACTGTGAGCGGTTCAAATAGTAATAGTTTGCGCCCTCGACCGTTGCTTTCCTCCTTCTTTACAACATCATATGCAGATTCACCCCCTGCCGCTGGTGATCAACGTCTGTCGATGACTCCACAAGCGATGGCTGCCACACTCCCACTCCCACTCCTGGACAATGGTCAGAGAGAGTCTTGGACCCCATCATCACTGGGCGACCTGGACCTGCCCAGAGTTGATCAGAATCTTCACGTCTAGTCATTATCGAAAGCTTGGCTCACGTCAACTCAATGTGCCCACCGGACCCCCCTGGATGGGTCGTCATTGGGATGAGCGCGGTTGACGAGCCAAAGCATGGTGCATCTCATTTCTTCCAGCACCCGTCATGCTCCTTTTAGCGTCGACAATCTGACCATCTTGATCATCACGGTCGCACTCACCACTCTAATTATCACTCGTCCCACTCGGGGCCCTGGTGCCCCCTGGTGCCCTGTCAGAAGCTCTAGAAGCGCAGGAAAACCTCGAAACCCCGTCAGACCCGTCGGTTCATTCCTTCCCCCCACTGAGCCTGCCGTCGCCCGAACCTGTGGCCTCGATGAAACAAAGGCCTGGGCAACAAATGAATACAAGAACCCCGAAATGCGCAATGTGCAATCCGAGATCCGAAATGAAGAGCAGCAGCAGCAGCATTTTCACTTGGTGCGGCCGCCGCTGCACGCGAGGACCAAATCGAGAGACGTTCTTCTCCAGTTCCGATCAGTTCGATGGGCAAGGGCAAGGGCAAGGGCAATGGCAAGGCAATGGTGAATGGTGTGGCTGGCTCGGCGATGCAGCAGCGGGCTCGCGTTCCCTGCCGTTCAACAATAGCACACATCTCAGTTGATCACCATGGCGCTGTCACTAGTGCCTCGACTCCGTGTTCTTGAGCACCCCCCTGGTGGCGGCGTAATATGTAGCGGCCTGCTAGCTCCACACCGGCCAGGACTTGCTGCGCGGCAGGAGAGGGAGTGTATTATATACAATCGTGTGTACGGATGTGTGTACGGACGTACATACGCCCTCTGGGGTCAGGGCCGGGCTAATGACGCCTTTGTCTGGCGCACCTCGACCCATGGCACTTCCACGTTGTATCGCGGCCATCGCGGCCATCGCGGCCCCGGCTAGCAAGGCCAACTGACTAGCAGCGGCGAGCGCACTTGCAATCCAGAAGCGCGGATCTCTCTCATCTGGCGACCAGACTCCACTCTGGCCATCTGCTCGACAAGGACCCTTGTCTGATTGAATTGGACCAGGAGCACAAGCCAGATTGACTTTGGCCCAAATTGGGGATTGGGGGATTGGGGGACTGGATCAGAGCGGATCAGAGCGGATCAGAGCTGATGCCTGTACAATACATACAGACAAGCAAAGCAGGCAAGCGGACAAGCGGACAAGCAGACAAGCAGACAAGCAGACAAGCCGGCAAGCACACAAGTCGGTCGGGCCCCGTCTGGCATCCTCGTCGTCGCCAACGCCACCACGAGGTGGTGCCCATCGCGTCAGATCTCCTTCAACCAGCCCTGGTCCCCCATCCCAGGCGCCTGATGGTCCGGTAGTATCGGTACCTTTTCCCCTTCCAATGCTTATATTGCTATATTCCCTTTTTTTCATTTCATTCTTCTTCGCCTGTCCCTTTTCCTACCCTTTCTACCTTTCCATCCCGCTGGTCCCATCCCAATCTCTCCACCATACACAGGTGAACACTGTCGGCTGATTCTGGATTTTGCCGTTTCATAGCTGGCCCGGCTCTCCGATAAGCTTCTGCTCTGCTTTCGCGTCACAGTCTGTCACCTTTATCAAAGGGACTCGATGTGTCGACAGCCTTAGCTTTCTCCACATCTCTCTCGGTCCCTTGCCTCGCGCGCTATGGAACCAGGTGTCTCTGGATCCCGCCCAAGGTGCGTCTCACATTCCATCACTTTTGTCGACAAGATCGTGGCCCTTGCCTCGTCGCTGTTTCCCTCGACTCCTCCCCTCGTCATAGCATTGACACAAGTCGTCCGTCTATAGTGTTCACCCGACTTCTGCCGCCATCTCAGAGCAGCATCAACGGCAACATCCGCATCATTTCCAGCCACCACATGCGCCCACGCCGCCCCCCGCTTATCAATCGCAGCGAGAACACCTCGACAGGCGATATCGAGAACAGCCTGCCATGGCCGCGGCCACTGTGCTCACACCCAGTTCCCACTATCCTCCTCAGCCTCCTCTATACCCCAACTACCAACACCATCAATTTGAAGCGCCGCCGCCGCCGCCGCCGCCGCCGCCGCCTCCACCAACTGTCAGCGCCGCCGCCAGCAACATGATTTCCAGTGAGCACCGAAGGTCGTCTGACGACAAGGAGCAGCCCGGCCGACAGTCCCTGCCGTCCATATCGGAAGTTATATCTGGCGCCAGACCGAGCCAGTATCCCCCATCTCAGTCGAGCATGCAACCTGGGTTGAGCTTGCCCTCGCCCTTCCCTCCAGCTTCTCGCCAGTTCGCAGAACCAGAGAAACATTCCCCTCGACCACTTCATACCGCCTCGTCTTTCCCTTCACGGCAAGAAAACATGCCAGCATTTGCGGAATCACCACGTCTACCTTTTAATGCCAGGCACAGTCTCCCTCCAGTTATTGACCGCCGATCAACCCCCCCGACAAAATCCGAACTACCACCACATCATCGTCTGACAGAACCTCAACCAACTTCGGAACCTCATACTACCAATGGAGCTTACGGCCATGCTCCCGCGCCTCCTCCACCCACATCGCATCCATATCCTCCTGGGCACCTTCCTCCTGGTCAGGTTCCTCTCCCAACGTATCCCATTTCCCCTCGCAACCCCGGCCCACCACCACCTGGACACTACGATCCGCGAGGAGCTCCGATGCGCCATGACGAAGCAGACTATGCTAGTCGTGCAAGATTCGAGCATGGTCCCACCCGACATTTCGAAACGTGGAATTATCAAGACTCGCTTAGTAGGGTACGGTTTCGCCTCTCTCTGGGGTGGTTTTTTCCTTTTTTTCTTTTCTTTTTTTCCCCCAAAATGCTAACTCAAGACCTTCCCTTTGACAGATTGGATCATCTTCACGCACCATCTTCAATTTTGCTGAAGCGTACGGTCGAATCGCGCAGGAACAACACGGCTCGCATCCCATCCCGGAACGGCTTCCCACCGAGCGGGAGGTCAATGACATGCTCGCCAATGTTGATCTGATCAAGCGATCACTCGAGCAGGTGAAGGATGCCGTCCAAGCTTCTATTCAGAGCGAACGTGCCAGGGAAGGCACGAAAGTGGAGGGACCGTATGAGGAGGATCATCAAGATGTGCCAATGTATGATGATGGCATGAAAGCCCAGTACACAATGACAGAGGTAAAAAAACGTCGCGGTGTAAGTGAAAACACTACGGTCTAGAGAGCATGGAAGTTCCCCGATACTAATGGCTTATGACAGCGTGCCGCCCCTCCAGGCCGATGCCACAGCTGTAATCGAATCGATACCCCTGAATGGAGGCGCGGGCCCGATGGCGCCAGGACCCTCTGCAATGCCTGCGGTCTTCACTACGCCAAACTTGAGCGGAAGCGCCAGTTGGAAGCCCGATCCCTACGACCGAAACCAGAAGACAGGAATTGATCCATGCGGGAAAAAAAAAAAAAAAACCGAGATGCATCTCAAGACTATATCAGACAAACAGCATTTCCTATCAAAAGCGACATTGATGAGATGAGTTGGTTGGTCACCTCGGTTCGTTCATGAACTTGTCCTGTTTCTTTCATTGTGATTGCTTTCCCATGAGAAACGTGGTCATGGGACCTTGGAGCTGGAGCTTAGGCTGGCGAGCTGAAAAAGAAGACGCCCAACGCCACACGGCTGCCAGCCACTTTTTATACCCCCATGTTGCCCCATCATTTTCTTGCTGCGTACTGCGTTACCCAGCGGCGCCGTGTACATCATTTTTTCCCCCCATCTTGTTTACAGACAGACCAACTCTCGGATACCTTTGTCTTTCCAAGGCGGATTCTTGGCATTGTTGGCGTTATTCTCCATTTGTTCGGACTTGATGTCTTAACAAACATGCATTTTAATTTTTTTTTCTTTTTCTGGGCCCTTTTTTATGGTCATGTTTTGTTTTATTATTAGCTGCCCCGGCAGATTTGACTTTGGCAGTCTCACGGGGGAAACAAGCTACGAGAGGATGGGGAGGTGTTTAGACAAAGACATGAGAACTTGTTGCCAGTACAACCAGACAGACCCAGGAGATGAATTCTTGGAAAAGAAAATGAAAGAACGATAACAGAACTTGTGAACCCAGTATCGCGTCCTCACATGATTGACACGATTCCCTGCTCGTATTCGGGCACGTTGCCGCTGGCGTTGCGCCATTTATGTCTCTCAGCTTGGGTTCCGTTCTCTTCTGGGACTTTGTTGGTTGAGGACCCATGTCGGTCGGTTGGTCAGGACTCAGGACTGTCGCTGTAACTCATGGATGGGGCGGGAGACGGGGGTGTTGGTGGACAGATGTGCTGAAGCCTTTCACCAGTGCGACCGTGGACAAGGATCTGCCCAGCCTCGAATACATGCAAATACATGCATGTGCATTTGTTTTAGATGAAAGACGCTGGTACCAGCTCTGCGTCGAGACGTGACATGACATGACACGCATCGCTGGGGGCCAGCACCACAGCTACGTCCACCTGCTGCGAGCCAGCCATAATATGCAAATACATGGAACAAAGAAACGTGCCTCCGTGGCCGAGCAGGTGTCCTCGCATGCCAGCACCCAGACCAAGACCAGAAGTCGTGCCACGGTGCAGGGAAGCGCGTGCTCCAATCGTCAGAAGTGGGAGGTGGGAGATCGTCGTGTGACGTCGGTGAGAGACTGCTTGACTCTAGAGCCTCGGTGGAATGCATCTCTCACGCGGAAACATGTGCTTCTTGTTGCACACAAAAGCGCCAAGCAAGTTGTGGTGCCTTGAACGGCGGTTTCCAGTCGCTCAACTTTTTAAACACAAGTTACCTTGAGGGGTGATGACCAACTTGACCTCGATCGTCCCAATTCCTTGACGCAGTGATTTCAGTCAACACGTGATGTTGAGGATTCTTGGGGTACGCGCCCAACCGCGTTGTGATACTGGATCCAAGTGTCCAACCAACACCCAGATGTGCGCGATTTAGGCTCATTAGGGTAGGTCTGGGACTAGCATAAAGTGACTCGCCCCTATTCCAGCATGCAGCTTCGCAGCTGGCAGCTTTACGGAGGAGCATCAGTTATTGTCTCAGCCACAGGTCGCGGGATTTGGGTTTCGTCACCGCTGGCGGCTGGACGCCTCCCGCTCTACGGGGCCGGCCTCGAGAGTGGCCACACGGCTTCGAGATCACGGGATATTCCAGCGAACAACCAAGGTTTGTTTTGGAAAGCGTTGACGAGCACGTTCTCGCAATGCCGAGCATGTTTCTTGTTCGTCCGCGTGTGCACAATATGTATATTTTAGTCTTAATCCACATCAGGGAATTGCGATTGATGGACTCACCAAGAGTGATGAACTCACCAAGAGTGATGATTCAGAGTGTCTTGCTTGACGGCCCGCGAAATCTATGAGGCAGCAACAAAGAGCTGGGCAGCAGCGCAAAGGCACATGGGAATGTGAGATCGACTTGGATGTCTCATTTGGAGACACCAGAGGGACCAACTTGCAAGGGACCAACCGAAGCCGCCTTCTTGTTGTCCTCGGTCCGGTTTGCTCCCACTCCCGCACAAAGTAGCCTGGATGCCTGGATGCCTGGATCTGGATGCCTGGGCGGAAGCATGCTCTTACTCCATCCAGTAGGGCTGCTCTTTCCTTGCGTGCTGCGTGCATCCTTGGCATTGTGAACTGCGGCCCATCAACTTTCCGCACTTCCAGATCTCTATAAGGTGGAAGTTGAGGTCCTCATCCGACTCGGTCTTAGCTACGACTATTACGGAGTAGTTGTCCGCTATCTCTTTGCTGCCCGTAAGGCTACACTTTCGTACTGACCCACTTTTCCTGGCTGGCAAAAGGGGGTGACCCCTAACCTTGAGGGATATCTAAATGCGCATACCGCGTTTTTTAAATGCGGATCTCCTTGGACTCTGTCCACCTTGTGGGTTGGTGGGGCCCCCATAGGCCCCTTGCCACAAGGTTAGTAACTACATAAGTACGCGAAGGTATAGTATAGTAGTTTATATAAGGAAAATTAGTAGTAATTTATTATAAAGCATGCTTACTTTAGAGGTCTATAGTATAGTAGCTAGTGTTAATATAGCTTATACACTTATAATAACCCTAAATTTAGTTACTGTGAGAACAAAGGGATAGCTAGGCAAGAGGTATAGGGGCACTCGTATATTAACTAAAGCTTGCTAAGTCTAAGTGTGTTATGCATACAAGTCGCTAGCTTATAGCTAGTAGCTTACTAGTATTACATAAACCTAGCCCTAAGGCATAGTGTCCTTACCTAGTAATATACTAGTATATAAGTATTATAAGTAAGGCCTTATATTTACCCCCTTATTTTTAGCTAGGCTTCTAAATAGCTTTTACTAACTAGTATATAGCTATTTACTAAGTAATAACTATATTAAAATAATAATAAATAATAGCTAGTGCTTAAGTATAAATTTACCTTTAACTCTCTCTTATATTATACCTTTTTCCTTTATATAACTATAGTAATCTTTTCTTAAATTGTATTATATTATTAGTTACTATATTATTACTATAAAATCTAATAAGGAAAGTATTATTATTATCTATAATATTTATTTAAAGGACTATACTTATATATATTATTTATATACTAGTTATATAAAGTTTAAGAAAAATCCCCTAGCTAAGCCTAAAGTCTCTTAAATTAATTATTAATTCCCTAGCTTTATAAGTATTATTACTAAGGGGAAATACTTAAAGTATTATATTTAATATATAAAATATAGTAATACTTATAAGATAGTAAGTAAGTTATTTTTCTAGGTTTTTAATACCTAATTACTTATATTTCTTTAAATAATACTTACTATAAAAGGGGATAACACTAAGCCTTTATTAGATATAATACCCTCTAGTGCCCTAAATTAAAGCTTAATTTCCTTATAGAATAACTTTACTAATTTAGCTATATTAATTATAGTCTTTATAAGGAGGAAAATAAAGTACTTAGTAAATTAGTTTATAATTACTAGGATTATATTAGTTTCTTGCTTACCTAGCTATACTAGTAGTAATCCTATAATAAAGTCTATTAAGATCTTTACTTATAATTACTTTAGTATTAGTAGTAATTTAAGGGTTCTATATAGGTAATACCTCCTAGCTACTACACACTAGTATACTCTATAGCTAGATATATAGTCTAAAATAGCTTTACTTATTACTAGCTACTAATAGTAATATTTTAATAGCTTAAGAGTGTGTTTAGTCCTAAAGTAACTTACTAGTAAATTATTATAGTATAGTTATAGAAGCTTCTATTATAAGATAAGCTCCTATAGAATAACTACCTAGGCTTTATATATTAGGAGACCCCTTATACTATATAATTATAAACTAGCTTTTTCTCTCTCTTTTACTTAGGAGTTAACCTTACCTTTATACTTTTATAAATCTAAATCTTAGTTTTATGCTTTTTATAGTAATTATACTAATAGTTTATTTACTATAGATTAGTAAGGATTTAGTAATATAATAGCTTCTTAAATTACTTATATTATACTAATATCTTAAATATATACTACTTTCTCCTTAAAATTACCCTTATTTAGCTAACTTATTACTAGATTTATAGTAGCTAACTAGCTTTTTACTTAGGCTACTAAGGTAGTAATAGGTTCTAAGACTAGTACTATACTATAACTTCTTTAATATATTAGTATTTCTTCCTTTATTATATAAAAGCTTCTTTTACTATATAAGTAATTACTATTTTCCTTTAAAGCTTTAGTAAAAGTACCTTATTTAATATAGGTTTATTCTTATAATTAGACTTTCTTAATAGTATATTTATAAGGTTACTTTTCTTTAGTCTATACTTAATTATAAAATAAAAAAGGTAAAGGAATATATACTATTATACTTACTTTCTATTTAGCTTTTACTACCTTATAAAAGTCTATAGGTTATAGTAGTCTAATAGAACTTCTATAGGTATCTTTATACTTTTAATATAGTATTACTAGTATTTAAATAACTTTACTATAGTAAGTAACTCTTAATTAGCTATACTATAGTTATATTTAGTATTTATAAACTTCCTTAACTAAAAGGCTACTAGATACTAATAGCCCTTATTATCTTACTAAGATAGGATTCTTACTATTATAAAAATTAAGGTATTTATCTTAATATACACTACTTAACTTAGGTTATAATATTAGAGTAAAGGCACTTACTAGAAGGTATCTTTTAGCTAGTTAAATACTAAGTACTTCTTTTCTTTAAATATAAACCTTCTAGTCTAAATACTATTTTAACTACCTTTTATTAATATATAAAAAGGTACTATAATCCTAGAGTATTTATAAATAAACTATTAGTAAAAGTTATAAAATCTAAGAAATAACTATATATTCTTAAAACTTATTAGCTCCTTCTATTCTTTACTTATATTAACCTAGTAAGTATTTATTAATATCTTATTAATAAAGAGAATAAACCCTAGGAATTTTACTAATTCCTTATAGAAAAAGTACTTAGAGGGTTTTATATATAACTTTACTAACCTTATATATTTTAGGACTTACTTAATATATTTAGTATACTCCTTCTTTATCTTAAAGAAAATTAAGATATTATCTAAATATACTATATAAATAGTATTAACTAGCTTATAAAGTGCCTTATAAATATAGCTTTAAAAGGTAGCTAAGGTATTAGTTAACCTAAAAGGTATTATAAGGTACTTATAGTGCCTATAATATATATAAAAACCTATCTTTTACTTATTACTCTCTTTAATATAAATTCTATAGTATATATTCTTAATATTAATCTTTAAGAAGAAATAAGCCTCTTAGTATTAGTTAAGAATCTTTAAAATTAGGGGAAAGTATAGTAATTCTTTTATATTACCTTATTAAGTACCTAATAGTTTATATATAGTTAGAGTGTTTTATTCTTCTTTAGTATAAATAGGATAAGCATACTTACTAGGCTCTTAGAGAGTCTTATTTACCTTTTCTTTAGGTTATTATTAATATATTCCTAGAGCTCTTTAAGTTTACTTTAGAAGAGAGGGTAAATTAGTTTATATAAGGATATTACTCCTAGTATAAAATTAATTATATGGTTAGTTTACTTCTTTAATAAGAGACTCCTTACCTTATCTAATATAAATATATCTTTAAACTTATATAACTCCTTAGGGATATCTTTAATAGTTTTATATGCTTTTACTTTCTCTTTATCTTTAAGAGAGATAAACTTATTTTCTATTATACCTATAATAGTATATATAATTATCTTATTATATATTACTTTTATAAACTTATAAGGAGTTAGTAGTAAAAAGGCTACCTTTCTTTTCTTAAACTACTATTCTTATAAGTATAAGTAAAGGTATATATATTTTTCTATAAGTATATGTATTCTAATTAATATAAGGCTTCTCTTTACTCTTAGGTCCTTATTAATAGCTATATATAGTAGTTTAAGGTCTTTCTTTTTACCCCTTAAGTCTTAGATTATAATAAGTACCTTATAAATACTATATTAGGGAACTATAAGAGCCCTTATTACCTTTAGGATAGGTATTATAGCCTTAGCCTAATTAAGCTTATAAGTCTATGTAAACTAGGCGCTAATAATATTAATCTTAGCATAACTATTAAGATTTACTACTATTTTAATGTCTTTTTACCTATAAATAGTAACTAGTATATAGAATTAGTATTTTACTAGTACCCTAGTGTTTAAGGCAAAGATAAGGGTATTTACTTTTACCTCTAGGAGTTTTTCTAATCTTCCTACTAGTCTTTCCTTAGCTTATTATAATTATAAGTAAGATAGTAAGTATTACTAT
This sequence comes from Epichloe typhina subsp. poae, assembly GCA_030389615.1. NCBI lineage: Eukaryota > Fungi > Ascomycota > Sordariomycetes > Hypocreales > Clavicipitaceae > Epichloe > Epichloe typhina. The sequence goes on along the minus strand of CP098318.1, from coordinate 2,277,016 downwards.
AATTATAGCACTACTTTCTTTCTTATAGTTTATTATTATTTAGATAAGTAGCTAGGGACTTTTCTTTATTCTTATTCTTATTCTTATCCTTATCCTTTTAGTCCTTATTTAGCTAATAGCCTTATAAAGAGTTATATCTTTAATATTAGGGGCTTTATATAGGCCTTTTTCTTCTAAATTATTTAGCTTTTACTTATTCTTTAATATTACCTCCTAAAATTATTAAGTAAGTTATATAACCTCTTCTTATATTAGCCTAGTAATATCTATATATAAGTTAATATAGTCTTATAAGTTAGAAACTAATTTTATAAAGAATATAAGGGTATAGGTTTTTCTACCCCTCCTAAGTACGAGGTAAAACTGCTTAGCTTACTACACCCTAACACCCTATTCCTTTAACTTCTTTTTATTTACCTTATAAAGCTTATTATTAGGCTTACCCTTATTTTTTAGTATCTTTTCCCTTATGTTATAGATACTATTAATTATCTTAAGGTTAGATTTATCTTCCCTTTCCTTACCTTTACTTTTCTTCTTTTTTACTATATTATTTAATATTTCAGATAGTGCGGTGTCTTTTTTATTACCTTTAGCTATACTATTATCTAATTAGTTAGTTGTTAATTAGTCGATTAGTAGCCTATGACCTACCTGGTGATATAATAGATGCAGTGCGTCTGTTACGAATTAGATTGGCTGTAATTAAGAATAAGTTGTGGTTTTTTTTTGGTTTACCTTAGAGCTTTAAAGGATAAGTTATAAGATAGAAGAGATATAAAGAGATAGAATAAACATAGTTATAAAGGAAGGGGAAATTATATTAATTTATGCTATAAGTAAAACTTAAATAGATTTGAGTTTAACTACGGTTACGAATTATAACTCTTGTGTAATCATAGCTATAAAGTTTATTACAAACTTTGTATTAACCTTTTAGCCCCTAAATTTGTGGCTTAAAGCTTGTTCCTTTGTTTATATTTTACCTAATACTATAGTAATTATTAAATTTGGTTGTTAATTATTACACTAGCTAGGTATTGCTAGTAATTTTTTTGTTCCTTAAAAATTAGATGCATTGGCCACAGTCAATGACCCCAAAAAAAATTAAAAATCAATAGGTTTTTTCTAAAGCTTATTTAAGGTATTTCTCTAGTAAATCTAAGTAAATACTAAATTTAATAAAGCTCTAGCCCTTCTTTTACTTTATATTCTCTAGCTAAGTAGCTATCTATGTATTATAGCTTATAAAGTTCTTAAGTAGTATAAAGGTCTAGTTTTAAAACTTATTCTAGTTATCCTTAGGGTAATCCTAACTATTAGCTAGTTATTCTTTAATATATTAGTCCTATCTTACCTAATAGTTTATATATATATAGTTAAGTATAAAGAAAATCTTTTAGTTATTTTAATAATACTTCTTTTTTACCCTTTTAAAGGTATAGTTAAGGTTATTAAGCTATATTTTATACTTTTATAAGTTTATAAGGTATTAGAGTTTTATAATATTTTAAACCTTAACTTCTTAGCTACTAAGACTTAAGAATATACTAGCCTTTTAGCCTTTTTTATTAGTACTTTTTCTTTATAAAGTTATAGTAAGTTAGTAAGTTTCTATTCTTACTTCTATAGTTTCTTAAGTTACTTAAGCTAGGTAATTTACTCTTTAATTACTACCTTTTCTTTTCTTATAATAAAGGGTATAGTATTAGATAAGGTTATAAAATATAGTATATCTCTAGCTATAGTATTACTATTATTTAGTAAATCCTAAGTAATATATAGTATCACTCTAGTAAATTAAGTTATTCTCTTCTTTATATTACTCTTAAGTAGCTAGTAAGAGAAGCTTTAGAATTATAAAAATAAAGGGATAGCTAGGTAAAAGATATAAGGGCACTTATATATTAACTAAAGCTTACTAGGTCTAAGTATATTATACATATAAGTTACTAGCTTATAGCTAGTAGCTTACTAGTGTTATATAGACCTAGCCCTAGGGCGTGGTATCCCCGCCTAGTGGTGCGCTAGCGCACGAGTGTTATGAGTGGGGCCTCACAGTTACTAACTAACTAAAGCTCCTAATAATCCTAATTATTATATATATAGATTTATACTTACTATATAAATACCTTATTAAACTTGGTATAATAAAGGAGAAGTGCCTAATAATTAATATTATAGCCTTTTAGTAATTATATAAGCGCTAAGAGCTTTACAAGATCTAATAAATTAATAAGGAAAATAACCTAGCTAATACCTTTATAAAGGCATTACTAAATAAGGCCCTTAAGAGCTTTATCTTAATAAACTAAATAACTATCTAGATAAAGGGATAGGTTACTTATATATAATATATATATAGTAGTAAGAGAGATAATCCCCTAGGAGAATAACTATAGGGATAAGATAGTAATACCTAATGGATTTATGCCCTTGTAGTTAATATCCCTAGTAGCTATACTTACGCTAACCTACTAGTTTCTACTAGTGGATTATAGAGATTAATAGTAGTATATATGAGGTAAGAAGATATTATTTATATGCTATAGCGTAGATAATAGTGTTATTTTAGGGAAGTAAGGGATTTAGAAAAGACTTACTTATCCTTATATAAGCTTATAGATTAAGTAAGATTATTATTATTCCATTCATTAGCTACTATATGCTTAGATAGGCTATAAGTTCCCTTTCTTATATCCCCTATTAATTAAGTTATTAATCTATCTTTTTCTTTTTTCTTTTTATAATTCATATTACATATTAATAATTATGTTAAAAGAGAGAGGTTTTAGTTTTAAAACAAAGGTAATATTAATCGCGTTTTATAGCCGCAAATACCTAGTAAAAGATTAGGCCACGCGTAATCCTTACACGTAACCTATAACCTAGTATCTTAATTAGCTAGGAATTATAAGGCTATAAACGCGTAACCCCTTTTGCTTTTATTATTATAGCTTTTACTTTTAACTTCTCTTTTCTATATATAAAATGTAGCCTAGAATAGATAGTTAATAGAATAATACTATTCTTTAGGCTTATAACCTTATTACATTGGATGCAGTGCGTCTGTTGGTTTCGAATTGGATTGGCTGCAATTGAGGATAAGTTGTGGTTTTTTTTTGAAAGGGTTTAAGTTCGCCTTAGAGCTTTAGAGGACAAGTTATAAGATAAAAGAGATATAAAGAGATAAAATAAACATAGTTATAGAGGAAGGGGAAATTACGTTAATTTATACTATAAGTAAAACTTAAATGGATTTAAGTTTAACTATGGTTACGAATTATAACTATATCTTATGTAATTATAGCTACAAAGTTTATCGTAAACTTTGTATTAACCTTTTAGTGTTAGGAGCACGGAGGCTAGGGAGTTAGGGACAGAATAGTTACATAATAGAACCCTTACATAAGCCTTAGGTTATGCGAATAACTAAGTAGCTATTAGATAGCTATGTGTATATAGTAAGGTATTTAGATAAGGACTACTTATAAGGTATTGTCACGACTGGATCGGGAAGATATAAACAGAGTGAAGGCTAAGGTTCTTAGTTATAGCTAGAGAGCTACTACTTAGGGGTAAGTATATAAAGGTCTTAAACTCTAACCTCTTACATACCTTATAGGTAGTTCTTATCTAAATACCTTACTACGTACACATAGCTATCTAATAGCTACTTAGTTATTTACATAACCTAAGGCTTATCTAAGGGTTTTATTATATAACTATTCTATCCCTAGCTCCCTAACCTCTATGCTCCTAATATACTACCCCCCTAATATATAATTATCCTTAATTAAAAAGAAGCTACTTAGCTAATATAAGTATACTATATATAGCTTATAATAGCGTTTAATATTACTAGCTATTTTATAAGTATATAGCTATTATGTTCACTTAGGATAATAAAATAAAAGTTATAGGGTTTTAGATAATTCCCTCCTTTACTCTCTAGCTTTAAATAGCTATATACTTACTACTTTATTACTTCTAATATATATGCCTTTACCTAATAATTTATTAATACTAAGTAGGCGGACTACTTATATTAGATTTTGTGATTAGGTTAAATAGACAAGGTGCTACGCGTTATTTAAAATAAACAAGCTCTTATCTAATATTAGGGATATTATATTATTCTTACTAGGAGTTCGTAGCTAGCGTGCGTATTTGCTAGTAGTAAATATAACCGTGAATATTATGATTTCTAGATTAGCTATATATAACATGTAAATTACTTAGGGGTCTAAGGCTAATATAAAAGAGGCTTGCTTTTCCTTACTTTTATATATTCTTTTCCTTAATCACGTTAATTTATGCTGTGAGTAAAACTCAAATGGATTTGAGTTTGACTGCGGTCGCGAATTATGACTATATCTTGCGCAATCGCAGCTATAAAGTTTGTTATAAACTTTGTATTAACCTTTTAGCCCCTAAATTTATAGCTTAAAGCTTGTTCCTTTATTTATGTTTTACCTAACACTATAGTAATTATTAAATTTAGTTATTAATTATTACACTAGCTAGGTATTGCTAGTAATTTTTTTGTTCCTTGAAAATTAGATGCATTGGCCACAGCCAATGATCCCAAAAAAATTAAAAATCAATATATTCTTTTCCTTTATATTCTCCTTTAATATTATAAGTTACCCCTACTTATAACCTAGTAGCTTTATAGCTACTATTATAGTAGTTACTAATATCCTATAGTATTATTTTATTATCTATATCTAATCTTACTTAAATACTTAATCCCTTTTAAACACTAGAATATTAGTTACTTTGCCTTTTATACTTATGTTCCTATAGTATATTACTACTAACTTACTAATAGTAAATTATATCTAAGTGCTATAGTACTCCTATTTTATTAGATTCTTTAATAGCTAAGAAGACCTCTTAGATATTTTCTTCAAAATCTCCTAAGAAGTAAATAGCTTTAAAAATTTTAATATAAGTATAGTATCTCTATCCCCTAGTGTATACCTTACTAACTTATAGCTAGTAGCACTAGTGGCATAAAAATCCCTTATATATGCTATATATAGTAAGTAGTAATATAGGCTATTACCCTTAAAGATAGTAATAGTGTTATTTTATAGTATATTACTAAAAGGAAATTTGCTTTAACTAAGTGTGCTAACTCCTTAAGTATAACTTTACTATTACCTTACTATATACTATTACTAACTTATATAAGTAACTTAATAAAATATGCCTATTATATATAAAATAATAAAGACTACTTAGGGGTATATCTTCCCTTTTTTTACTACTTATACTTATACTAATATACTACTAGTGCTTTACTTACTTTATAAAATTATACTAAGTGCTTTTTAAGCGTATTAATAGTTATATTATCTCTAATAATAATCCTTACTTTCTTAATAATATATATATATATTTATCTTTATAACTTAGGTTACTACTAATATATTACTAGCGCTTAATACGCGTAAAATGTAAATATTATAATATACTTTTATTTATAAAGAATGCTAATAAACATAGCTAGGCTAAATAAGCAAGGCTAATCACAGAGGTTATATAAGAGGCTAATACTAATAAGAGAATTACTATATTACTACTAAGTAACACTATTAATCTAGAAGTCTAGATTAATATCTTTAATAGCTTATGCTTTATTATTATAAAACTTTCCCTTAGTAAGTTTCTTAATATTCTTACTTATAGCCTTACTAACTTACTAATAGCTTGCTATATATATACTTACGCTTCTTACTTATATTAGGCTATTAGACCTTTTAGGTAAGCTTTATATATATATATATAAGGAGGGGGATTTCTTTAATAATAAGGACAAATCCCTTACCTAGGGCCCTGCTACTAACCTAGCGCCTAGGAATAAAAATAATAATACTAGGGGCTAGGGCTTAACGTGAATATAGGGTAAATAGTACTAGGTAGCTATAAGGTAAATTATCTAAGAAATTATCTAGTTTTTTTTTATATATTACTATTACTATCTAATCTTTACTAAATACACCTCTATATTTATAAACTAGCTACTTAGTTACTGCTTATAATTATTAATAATATTTATTATAATAAAATCTCTTCTTTTAACCTATGAATTCTCTAAAGTATTATAGCCTTTCTATTTAACTAGGTATTTCTAATATCTTTTATTATAATAATATATAATAATTCTTTTAACCTTAAACTCCTATTTATTATTTATAATATTATCTTATAGTAAGAACGTGTCTTCTACGCTAGTTAGGTCCCTTATAAATAGTTTAAGGTTAGTAATATTAAAAATATTATATAATTATGTACTAGGTAGTAGCTTTAATTAGTACACTAATCTATAAGTTTTAATTACCTTTTTAACTTTATAAAGGCCTAGGTACTTTACACTTAGCTTCTTACTAGGTTACTATAGGTTAATATTCTTTGTAAATAATAAAACATAGTTACTTACTTTAAACTTTATTAGAGTTTACTTCTTATTATAGTGCTTTATATACTAGGTTTATAAGTTACTTAGAAGCTACTTAATTATTATGTGTTTATCTTTTAGCGTAATTACTTAAGTCTTTGCCTAGTTATTTATTACTAGAATGTTTGTAATTACTTACTATAGGCCTCTAGGGTTATAACCTTATAGTGCCTCCGCTAGGGTATAGCTATAAGTTAAGTAAGCGCTTATATTATATATAAACTAGGCTATTAATAAGTTATTTACCTAGTTAGTCTAATTAAAGCAAGTAAAAGCTCTTAGATAATGCTTTAAAACTTAGTTTAAATGTTTTATTTACTTATTTATTTATAAGTAAAACGTAGTGCTTAGTTACTACTTAGTAGTAATAAGGTAGTAAAAGGTTATTTAAAACCTACTAGTAAATATTAAACTATAGTCTATAATAATACTTTCTAGGGCACTATAGTCCTTAAAAACATATTCTAGAAATATAGTAGCTAACCTATTGCTAGTTAGTTATGTTAAAATAGGGATATAAATACTATATTTCGTGAAATAGTCTATAATAACTAAGATTATATTATAAGTCTAATTTACGTCTCTTATAGGTAGTAGCCCTATAATAAAATCTATTAATAATTCTTAAAAAGGCTAATTAAGCACTAGTAATACTACTAGCTTACTATAAGGTTTATAATGCCTTAGCTTTAAAGTCTAATAGCTTACGTAAGTTTATATATATAACTTAGTGTCTTTTTTATTAATAGCTAGTAATACTAATTTATAATATAATAAAGGGTTTTACTAACTCCCTAGTAGCTTACTACTAGGTTATTATAAGTAAGTAGTAAAATTTCCTTTCTTATACTAGCTAGAATAAAAACTTAATTCTTAAATATTAATAGCTTAAAGGGCCTAATAGACTATATCTATAATACTTCTAGGTTATTACTCTTAAGTAGCTTCCTATAACCTATAGTAAAGTTATTACCTTACTATGCTTTAAATAATATAACCTAAATTAAAGCCTTTAATTCTATATATATAGAATAAGCATTATATATAAACTTAGAAGAGGTTTGCTAGACTACTTATATTCTTACTATAATACTATTATAAGTAGCTAGCTTATAGTATACCTATAGACTTATAAATAAATTATAGATAAGTAATGTTTTAAAGAGGCACTTACGCTACTTACTAGCTACTAATCTAGCTAGACTTCTAACCTATAGGCTTACTAGACTTATAGAAATATTAATAAATATAGATAAGGCATAACCTTACTGCTTAGAATTAATAGACTTAGTTTGCGTACTATTACTAGGCTTTGCTAGACTATTAGGTTCCTTAATAATATAATTAAGTTATAACTTCTTAAAACCCTAGAGGCTAGTAAGGCTATTATAGTGTCTTTATAATAAAATATTAGCTACGCTAAGTAATATAATACTAGAACCTATAATAGTACTATTATTTATATAGTGTTCCTATTACTTAGCATTATTAAATTTAGATAAGAAGTTAGGTAGCTATAAGGTTAATGCCTTTGCCTTATGCTTCTTGCTAATATAATTTGCTTTTCTTAATAGGGTATCCGTAAGGTTTAACTTACTTATGTAATATTTAATCCTAAAATTAAATAGATAAAGCTTATCTAATACTATTACTTACTTACTAGTTAGCTTTAGCTTTATAGCTAGGTACTTATAATTTAGATAGTTTATAATAACTATAATTTAATAAGAAGAATATATAAGGTAATGTCTCTAGGCTTAAAATACCTCTTAGATTACTAATAACTTAGCATTAGGTATTAAGTAGTAAAGTTTAATATTAGTTAACTTCCTTAAAAAATATGCTACTAGGTGCTAGCTACCTAGTACTAATATTATAAGTATAGCTTTAATTACATAACTAGATATATTTATCTTTACTCTTAGTAAGTAAAGTAAGTTAAAATATACTAAAATTAGTGTCTCTTAAAACTTCTTTTAAAGTTCTCTAAATACTACTAGTTTACTAGGTTCTAGCTTAAACTTTACTAGCTAAATACCTTTTAAATAGTTTATTAGTAAGACTACTACCTTACTATACTATTTTATAAAGTATTAGTAAAAACCTATAAACCTAAGGAATAATTAAATATTAAACACACTATAAGGTATTAGCTAGGTCATAATAGCTTTAACCTATAATGGTTTTATCTTAATGCCCTTTTTAAATATAATAAAACCTAGGAATTTTACTTACCTAATAGAAAATTAGCACTTTTTAAGGTTAATATAAAGGTCTGCGTCTTAAAGTTACTTTAGTATACTTTTAACATACTTTATATATCTTATAGGGTTATTGCTATATATTAGGATGTTATTAAGGTAAATAATATAGAATTTATTTATAAGTCCCTTAAGGGCATTATTAATATATTTCTAAAAAGTAACTAGCGTGTTTACTAATCTAAATAGTATTATAAGGTATTTAAAGTGGCTATAGTAGTATTAGAAAGCTATCTTTTACTTATTACCCTTGTAAATATATAGCTAGTAGTACGCTTCTTAAAGATTTAGTAATATAAAAACCTTTATGCTTACTAATTAGTTAAGAATTTTAGAGATTAATAGTAAAGGGGCCTTATTTTTAACTATAATCCTATTAAAGCCCTTATAATTCATATAAAGCCTTAATTTCCCTAATTTTTTTAGAATAAATAAAATTAGGGCTCTAGCTAGACTAGTTAATTTTCTAATCTACCCTTTTTCCTACGCACTTACTAGGTACTCCCTAAGCACTTCTAGCTCTTTTTAGCTAGGTTATATATAGGTCCCTAGGGTAGTTATTTCCTCTTTTCTAATTTAATTATATAAGTATAGCTACCTAATTCTAGGAGCTTACTAGCTAGATCTTTTAAAAACATATTTATAAATTCCACGTACTCTTCTAGGATTTACTATTAGGTTATATTACTATCTATCTCTTACATAGTTACTACTACCTCCTTATAGTATACTACCTAGAGTGCTATTATACTTCTTAGTTTTTTCTTTTTTAGGAAATAAGTATATTTTACTACTATTACTATAGCTATACTATAACCTTAGTTATTACTTACTATATTATTTACTAATAAGTCTTTATTAGTCTCCCTTTCTTTTTCCCTAGGCTTAATTACCCTAATCTTTAGTAATACTAGTAATAGCATAATAGATAACTATTTTACTACCCTATATAGTTATTACTTCCTTATAGTAAGTGTAATATAATCCTTAGTTATTAGAAACCTCTAAAAATTTTACTTCTAATTTATTACTATAGGTTTATACTCTAGGGTCTAATCTATACCTAGGAATATCCCCTCTCCTATATTAGTAATATAATAGCTAATCTAGTAAACCTTTATATAGCCTATACTATCTTTTACCTTAATTAGCTTACGTAAGATTCCTTTATATAGGATTTTATTTTTACTTATGCTTTCTAGTATTATCTCTATTTTTTCTATATTTTTCTAATCTTATTTTAATAATAATTTAGGGTAGATTATTAAATACTCTATGCCTATATTAAATAGCACTAGCATAGCTAACTAGCAGTTATCTTACTATAAGGACACCTATATTCTTATTCTCTTATTTATAGGTTTCTTTATAGTAAGACTATTATCCTAGGCTTATACTAACCTAATTAGAATCTTATTAAGGTCTAAGGTCTTATTATTACTATCCTTATACTTCTTAGTTATATACTTACTACTTTTATAAATTAAATAATCCGCTACTTTATATTTATTTACACTATATCTAGGACTACTATATTTATAGTATTTAAATAGACTTTAACCTATGCTTAGTTACTATAAGTTTTGCTATAAGTTATTTATAAGGGAGCTAGAGTATTATCTTTTTCTCTTACTTTCTTTATTATTATAGTTTCTATTATAATTATTTAACGTAAATATTATTATAACTTTAGCCTTTTTACCTAATCCCTATAGGTAGCTTTAAGACATTAGGAACTCCTAGCTAACTATATGCTTCCTTATAGTGTTATTTAGGCTATTTAGGAAAATTACTATCCTTAAGCACATAGGGATTTAGTTAGGTAATTTAGCTTTTACTTTAGTCTAAAGTCTTAAGAAGGACTAGAAAGACTAGTTATCCTTTTGCCTTAGATTTAGTAGTGTCCTAGTGGCTTCTAAGCACCTTATATTCTTATTTATTACCCCTAAGTTTAACTAGGACATAAATTTATCCTAAGAATAAGCTAAGTAATTAACTAACTTATTTACTATTATATAATATATTTATTATTGCTTTATATTATTTACTAGGTAGCTACTAGTATATATTACCTTAGTTTTATTATTATAAAAGGTTCTTAGATTTAACTAGAATAATATATTTAAATCCGCTAGGTATACCTATAAATTCTTATAGGTATTACCTTTATATACTAGCACTTTATACTATATCTTTATAAAGCTCTATAAGTACACACTTACTATAAAGTTAGGGTTAGGTAAGAAGGTTAGAAATAAGGGATTAATTAGTATAAGTGTCTAAGGGGTAATTATAGGTTCTTTACCTAATCTAGCTAATTATAGGTTTGCCTTAATTTCTTTAAGCTATACTTCTATATTTATAATATCTTACCTTATATAAGTATATTATAGCTAGGCTTATATAACCTTATAGCAACACTCTAGCTTATCTAGGTTATTATTATTCCTAGATTTAGTGTTATTATATTAATTAGGGTTAGGTAGTATTAGTTAAATCCTTTTATTATTAGGCCATAAAGTTAGGGTATATAGGTTACTCCCTAGGCGGTATAAGTTTATATCTCCCTTACTAGGTAGTATAAGTGTATTTTAAGTAAATATTTTATAGCTTCTTTATATTTAAAACTAGCTAATAGTTTATTTACCCTAAAGGGTTTAAAAGTTTAACTTATTATAACTAGATTAGGAAAATATAAATAAAGTAAAGGCTAAGGTTCTTAGTTATAGCTAGAGAGCTATTACTTAGGGGTAAGTATATAAAGGTCTTAAACTCTAACCTCTTATATACCTTATAGGCAGTCCTTATCTAAATACCTTACTACGTATATATAGCTATCTAATAGCTACTTAGTTATTTGTATAACCTAAGGCTTATCTAAGGGTTTTATTATATAACTATTCTGTCCCTAGCTCCCTGGCCTCCGTGCTCCTAACAGGTATATAGGAGGTTAGAGTTTAAGACCTTTATATACTTACCCTTAAGTAGTAGCTTTTTAGCTATAACTAAGAACCTAAGCCTTTACTTTATTTATATCTCCCTAATCTAGTCGTGATAGTTTACATCTCCCTAACCTAGTTATAATAAGGCTTAGCTAGGGGATTTTTTCTTAAACTCTATATAACTAGTATATAAATAATATATATAAGAATACTTCTTTAAATAAATATTAGGAATAATAATAATACTTTTCTTATTAGAATCTATAGTAATAATATAGTAAGTAATAAAGGTAAAGTAATAGGAACTAATAATATAATAGTATTTAAAAAAGATTACTATAGTTATATAAGGAAAGAGAGTATAATATAATAGGGAGTTATAAGTAAATTTATACTTAAGCACTAGCTATTATTTATTATTATTTTAATATAGCTATTACTTAGTAAATAGCTATATACTAGCTAGTAAAAGCTATTTAGAAGCCTAGCTAAAAATAAGGAGGTAATTATAAGGCCTTACTTATAATACCTATACACTAGCATACTACTAGGTAGGCATACTATGCCCTAGGGCTAGGTCTATGTAATACTAGTAAGCTACTAGCTATAAGCTAGTAACTTATATGTATAACATACTTAGACCTAGTAAGCTTTAGTTAATATATGTTATAACTAGATTAGGGAGATATAAATAGAGTAAAGGCTAAGGTTCTTAGTTATAGCTAAAGAGCTACTACTTAGGGGTAAGTATATAAAGGTCTTAAACTCTAATCTCTTATATACCTTATAAGTAGTTCTTATCTAAATACCCTACTATATATATATAGTTATTTAATAACTACTTAGTTATTTATATAACCTAAGGCTTATCTAAGGGTTTTATTGATTTTTAATTTTTTTTTGGGTCATTGACTGTGGCCAATGCATCTAATTTTTAAGGAACAAAAAAAATTACTAGCAATACCTAGCTAGTGTAATGATTAATAACTAAATTTAATAATCACTATAGTGTTAAGTAAAATATAAACAAAGGAACAAGCTTTAAGCTATAAATTTAGGGGCTAAAAGGTTAATATAAAGTTTGTAACAAACTTTGTGGCTATGATTGCGTAAGATATAATCATAATTCGCGACCGTAGTTAAACTCCAATCCATTCGAGTTTTACTCACAGCATAAATTGACGTGATTTCCCTCTAAGGGTTTTATTATATAACTATTTTATCCTTAACTCCCTAGCCTTTATACTCCTAATATACTAGCTCTTTAATATATAATTATTCTTAATTAAAAAAGGAGCTACTTAGCTAATATAAGTATACTATATATAGCTTATAATAGTATTTAGTATTACTAGTTATTTTATAAGTATATAGCTATTATATTTACTTAGGATAATAAAATAAAAGTTATAGGGTTTTAAGTAATCTCTTTTTTACTCTTTAGCTTTAAATAGCTATATACTTATTACTTTATTACTTCTAATATATATACCTTTACCTAATAGGTTATAAATATTAAGTAAGTAAACTACTTATATTAGATTTTATAATTAGGTTAAATAAATAGGGTGCTATATACTATTTAAAATAAATAAGCTTTTATCTAATATTAAGGATATTATATTATTCTTACTAGGAGTTTATAGCTAGTATATATATTTACTAGTAGTAGCTATAACTATAAATATTATAATTTCTAGATTAGCTATATATAGTATATAAATTACTTAGGAGTCTAAGGCTAATATAAAAGAGGCTTACTTTTTCTTACTTTTATATATTCTTTTCCTTTATATTCTCTTTTAATATTATAAGTTACCTTTATTTATAACCTAGTAGCTTTATAGCTACTATTATAGTAATTACTAATATTCTATAGTATTATTTTATTATTTATATTTAATCTTACTTAAATACTTAATCCCTTTTAAATACTAAAATATTAGTTACTTTACCTTCTATACTTATATTCTTATAGTATATTACTACAAACTTACTAATAGTAAATTATATTTAAGTAATATAGTACTTTTATTTTATTAGATTTTTTAATAACTAAGAAAACCCCTTAGATATTTTCTTAAAAATCTTATAAGAAGTAAATAGCTTTAAAAATTTTAATATAAGTATAGTATCTCTAACCCCTAGTATATACCTTACTAACTTATAGCTAGTAATACTAGTAATATAAAAACTCCTTATATATACTATATATAGTAAGTAATAATATAAGCTATTACTCTTAAAGATAATAATAGTATTATTTTATAGTATATTATAAAAGGTAAATTTACTTTAACTAAGTATACTAACTCCTTAAGTATAACTTTACTATTACCTTACTATATACTACTACTAACTTATATAAGTAACTTAATAAAATATACTTATTATATATAAAATAATAAAGACTATTTAAAAGTATATTTCCTTTTCTTTATTACTTATACTTATACTAATATACTACTAATACTTTACTTACTTTATAAAATTATACTAAGTACTTTTTAAGTATATTAATAGTTATATTATTTCTAATAATAATCCTTACTTTCTTAATAATATATATATATATTTATTCTTATAACTTAAGTTACTATTAATATATTACTAGTGCTTAATATATATAAAATATAAACTTTATAATACACTTTTATTTATAAAAAATACTAATAAGTATAGCTAGGCTAAATAAGTAAGGCTAATTATAAAGGTTATATAAGAGGCTAATTCTAATAAAAGAATTACTATATTACTACTAAGTAATACTATTAATCTAGAAGTCTAGATTAATATCTCTAATAGCTTATACTTTATTATATAAAACCTTTCCTTAGTAAGTTTCCTAATATTCTTACTTATAGCCTTACTAACTTACTAGTAGCTTACTATATATATACTTATACTTCTTACTTATATTAGGTTATTAAACCTTTTAGGTAAGCTTTATATATATATATATAAGGAGGGGGATTACTTAAATAATAAAATTAAATCCCTTACCTAAGGCCTTATTATTAACCTAATACCTAGGAATAAAAATAATAATACTAAGGGGCTAGGGCGTAATATAAATATAAAGTAAATAATACTAAGTAACTATAAGGTAAATTATCTAAGAAATTATCTAGTTTTTTTTTATATATTACTATTACTATTTAATCTTTACTAAATACACCTTTATATTTATAAACTAGCTACTTAGTTACTACTTATAATTATTAATAATATCTATTATAATAAAATCTTTTCTCTTAACTTATAAATTCTCTAAAGTATTATAGCCTTTCTATTTAACTAGGTATTTCTAATATCTTCTATTATAATAATATAAGATAATTCTTTTAACCTTAAACTCCTATTTATTATTTATAATATTATCTTATAGTAAGAATAGATTTTCTATACTAGTTAAGTCCCTTATAAATAGTTTAAGGTTAGTAATATTAAAAATATTATATAATTATATACTAAGTAATAGCTTTAATTAGTATACTAATCTATAAGTTTTAATTACTTTTTAACCTTATAAAGGCCTAGGTACTTTATACTTAGTTTCTTACTAGATTACTATGAGTTAATATTCTTTATAAATAATAAAATATAGTTAACTTACTTTAAACTTTATTAGAGTTTACTTCTTATTATAATACTTTATATACTAGGTTTATAAGTTACTTAAAAGCTACTTAATTACTATATATTTATCTCTTAGTATAGTTACTTAAGTTTTTACCTAGTTATTTACTACTAGAATATTTATAACTACTTACTATAAGCCTCTAGGGTATAACCTTATAGTGCCTTTACTAGGGTATAGTTATAAGTTAAGCAAATACTTATATTATATATAAACTATACTATTAATAAGTTATTTATTTAGTTAGTTTAATTAAAGTAAGTAAAAGCTTTAAAATAATACTTTAAAACTTAGTTTAAATATTTTATTTACTTATTTATTTATAAGTAAAATATAGTACTTAGTTATTACTTAGTAGTGGTAAAGTAGTAAAAGGTTATTTAAAACTTACTAGTAAATATTAAACTATAGTTTATAATAATACTTTCTAAGGTATTATAGTCCTTAAAAATATATTTTAGAAATATAGTAGCTAACCTATTACTAGTTAGTTATATTAAAATAAGAATAAAAATACTATATTTTATAAAATATTTTATAATAACTAAGATTATATTATAAGTCTAATTTATATCTCTTATAAGTAATAGCCTTATAATAAAATCTATTAATAATTCTTAAAAAAGCTAATTAAATACTAGTAATATTACTAGCTTACTATAAGGTTTATAATACCTTAGCTTTAAAGTCTAATAGCTTATATAAGTTTATATATATAACTTAGTGTTTTTCTTTATTAATAGCTAGTAATACTAGTTTATAATATAATAAAGGGTCTTACTAACTTCTTAGTAGCTTACTACTAGGTTATTATAAGTAAGTAATAAAATTTCCTTTCTTATACTAGCTAGAATATAAACTTAATTTTTAAATATTAATAGCTTAGAGGGCTTAATAGACTATATTTATAATACTTCTAAGTTATTACTTTTAAGTAGCTTTTTATAATCTATAGTAAAGTTATTACCTTACTATACTTAAAATAATATAACCTAAATTAAAGCCTCTAATTTTATATATATAAAATAAGTATTATATATAAACTTAAAAGAGGTTTACTAGACTACTTATATTCTTACTATAATACTACTATAAGTAGCTAGCTTATAATATGCCTATAAACTTATAAATAAATTATAAATAAGTAATATTTTAAAGGGGCACTTATATTACTTACTAGCTACTAACCTAGCAAGACTTCTAACCTAAAAGCTTACTAAACTTATAGAAATATTAATAAATATAGATTAAGTATAACCTTACTACTTAGAATTAATAAACCTAGTTTATATACTACTACTAGGCTTTACTAAACTATTAGGTTCCTTAATAATATAATTTACTTTTCTTAATAAGATATTAGCAAGGTTTAACTTACTTATATAATATTTAATCCTAAAATTAAATAAATAAAGCTTATTTAATACTATTACTTACTTACTAGTTAGCTTTAGCTTTATAGCTAGGTACTTATAATTTAGATAGTTTATAATAACTATAATCTAATAAGAAAAATATATAAGGTAATATCTCTAGGCTTAAAATACCTCTTAGATTACTAATAACTTAGCATTAGGTATTAAGTAGTAAAGTTTAATATTAGTTAACTTCCTTAAAAATACACTACTAGGTGCTAGCTACCTAGCACTAATATTATAAGTATAGCTTTAATTATATAACTAAATATATTTATTTTTACTCTTAGTAAGTAAAGTAAGTTAAAATACACTAAAATTAGTATCTTTTAAAACTTCTTTTAAAGTTTTTAAATACTACTAGTTTACTAAGTTTTAGCTTAAACTTTACTAGCTAAATACCTTTTAAATAGTTTATTAGTAAAACTACTACCTTACTATACTATTTTATAAAGTATTAGTAAAAACCTATAAACCTAAGGAATAATTAAATATTAAACACACTATAGTATATTAGCTAGGTTATAATAGCTTTAACCTATAATAATTCTATTTTAATACCCTTTTTAAATATAATAAAACCTAGGAATTTTACTTACCTAATAGAAAATTAGTACTTTTTAAGGTTAATATAAAGATCTATATCTTAAAGTTACTTTAGTATACTTTTAATATACTTTATATATTTTATAGGGTTATTACTATATATTAAAATATTATTAAGGTAAATAATATAAAATTTATTTATAAGTCCCTTAAGGGTATTATTAATATATTCCTAAAAAGTAGCTAGTATATTTACTAATCTAAATAGTATTATAAGATATTTAAAATAGCTATAGTAATATTAGAAAGCTATCTTTTACTTATTACCCTTATAAATATATAGCTAGTAGTATGCTTCTTAAAGATCTAGTAATATAAAAACCTTTATACTTACTAATTAATTAAGGATTTTAGAGATTAATAGTAAAGAGGCCTTATTTTTAACTATAATTCTATTAAGGCCCTTATAATTTATATAAAGCCTTAATTTCCCTAATTTTTTTAAAATAAATAAAATTAAGGCTTTAGCTAAACTAGTTAATCTTTTAATTTACCCTTTTTCTTATATACTTACTAAGTACTCCCTAAGCACTTCTAGCTTTTTTTTAGCTAGGTTATATATAAGTCCTTAGAATAGTTATTTTCTCTTTTTTAATTTAATTATATAAGTATAGCTACCTAATTCTAAGAGCTTACTAGCTAAATCTTTTAAAAATATATTTATAAATTTTATATACTTTTCTAGGATTTACTATTAAGTTATATTACTATCTATCTCTTATATAGTTATTACTACCTCCTTATAGTATATTACTTAAAGTATTATTATACTTCTTAGTTTTTTCTTTTTTAAGAAATAAGTATATTTTATTACTATTACTATAGCTATACTATAACCTTAGTTATTACTTACTATATTATTTACTAATAAGTCTTTATTAGTCTCTCTTTCTTTTTCCTTAGGCTTAATTACCTTAATCTTTAGTAATACTAGTAATAGTATAATAAATTACTATTTTACTACCCTATATAGTTATTACTTTTTTATAGTAAGTATAATATAGTCCTTAGTTATTAGAAATCTTTAAAAATTTTTACTTTTAATTTATTACTATAGGTTTATACTATAAGGTCTAATCTATACCTAGGAGTATCCCCTTTTCTATATTAGTAATATAATAGCTAATCTAGTAAACCTTTATATAGCTTATACTATCTTATACTTTAATTAGCTTATATAGGATTCCTTTATATAGGATTTTATTCTTACTTATGCTTTCTAGTATTATCTTTATTTTTTCTATGTTTTTCTAATCCTATTTTAATAATAATTTAGGGCGGATTATTAAATACTCTATACCTATATTAAATAGCACTAGTATAGCTAACTAGTAGTTATTATTACGTGCTAGAATTGACAAGTGGCCTACCACTTCGGATGTGGCCTAGCACATAACCTAGAACCCCTATATTTGACAATAGCTTTAACCTCTAGCGAGTTGAATAATAAAACAACCTTAACACTTATTTTATCTTACATTTTATATCGTAATAAGTGGTAGTAATTACTCTTTGATTTTGCGTACCTAGCGCTTTTACTACTAATAAAAGCCACTAAACTAACTATTTATTAACTAACCTACTAAGGCTATTAAATCTATCCTTTTTACTAGGCCTAATAGTCCCTCTAGGCATCGCTCCTATTATTAGATTCGTTAACCTTTAATTTGACTATTAATCTAACTAATTAATCAAAGCTATCCCTTTCGCTAGGCCTAATAGCTCCCTTAGGCATCGCGCCTATTATTAGATTCTTCGATCTCTTTGAAGACCCTTCAATCCATTGATTTAAAGACCCTTCAATCCGTTGATTTGAAGACCCTTTAATCCGTTGATTTGAAGACCTTTCAATCCGTTGGTTTGAAGACCTTCGATCCTTCGACCTTCGATTCTTCGACCTTCGATCCTTCGACCTTCGATTCTTCGACCTTCGATTCTTCAACCTTCGATTCTTCGACCTTCGATTCTTTGATTTAAAGACCTTCGACCTTTGAATCAATTAATTATGCGATTTCGATTAATTCGAAGACCCTTAACCTTTGATTCTTTGATTTTTGATTTAATTCGATTAATCCGAAGACCTGTGACCTTTGATCTTCGACCTTCGATTTGAAGACCTTTGACCTTCGATTTAAAGACCTTTAACCTTCGATTTAAAGACCTTCGACCTAACTGTTAATCTAACAAATTCGTTAATTAATCTAATAAAGCTACTATAATACTTCCCTTACATCAGCTAGACTAGTGTGAGTAATAGTAATTACAGTGACTTTATAAGCAAGATTATTAACGTAAAACCTGTGGTATTTGCAGGAAAACCTTCCCTTTAAGAAATCAGGTATTTTAGCATCTCAAGGACCTATGCCTAGCTAGTTAGTAATATCAATAAATTTAATAGTAGCTAAAGCAGTAATTTCAGTGGTAGCAGGAACAACATTAGCGGGACCTTCAGGACCTAAGGACCTGTTATCTATGGCAACAGCAGTAATTGCAGCAACAGATACAGGACCTTCAACGGAAGCTAGCAATAGAAAAGGATGATTTTCAACAGCTTGAAGACCTTGTTAAGGAAGTCTTCGAAGAACGCGATAACCTTTGAAGGCAGCTAGCTCGTCAGCTAATTCGTCAGCCAATTCAACAGCCTGACCGAATTCGTGACCCGTTGCAAAGCTCGTTGCCTGGCCCGTTGCAGCAAATTCGTCGTCAGCTAATTCAACAGCCTGACCGAATTCCTAACCCTCTGCAAAGCTCGTTGCCCGGCCCGTTGCAGCAAATTCGTCAGCCAATTCGTCAGCTAATTTAACAGCCTAACCGAATTCCTAACCCTCTGCAAAGCTCGTTGCCTAACCCTTTGCAACGCCCCCTATAACCTAACCGCTAGACCTAATGATCTATCTGACTGAATTCCCTTGCAAGAGCCCGCTTCCTAGCTTGTTGCAAATTCGTTAGATCTTATTAGATAGCTAGGATAGCTATCTCTTTTATCCGTAGTGCTTGCATTTGTTACGTGCTAGAATTAACAAGTGGCCTACCACTTCGGATGTGGCCTAGCACATAACCTAGAACCCCTATATTAGACGATAGCTTTGACCTCTAGCAAGTTGAATAATAGAACAACCTTGACACTTATTTTATCTTACATTTTATATCATAACAGTTATCTTACTATAAGAATACTTATATTCTTATTCTCTTATCTATAGGTTTCTTTATAGTAAGATTATTATCCTAGGCTTATACTAATCTAATTAGAATCTTATTAGGGTCTAAGGTCTTATTATTACTATTCTTATACTTCTTAGTTATATACTTATTACTTTTATAAATTAAATAGTTTATTACTTTATATTTATTTATACTATATCTAGGATTACTATATTTATAGCACTTAAATAGTCTTTAACTTATACTTAGTTACTATAAGCTTTACTATAAGTTATTTATAAGGAAGCTAAAGTATTATCTCTTTCTCTTACTTTCTTTATTATTATAGTTTTTATTATAATTATTTAATATAAATATTATTATAACTTTAGCCTTTTTACCTTATTCTTATAAGTAGCTCTAAGATATTAAAAACTCCTAGCTAATTATATACTTTCTTATAGTATTATTTAGGCTATTTAGGAAAATTATTATTCTTAAGTATATAAGGATTTAGTTAAGTAATTTAGCTTTTACTTTAGTTTAAAGTCTTAAGAAAAACTAGAAAGACTAATTATTCTTTTACCTTAGATTTATTAATATCCTAGTAGCTTCTAAGTATTTTATATCTTTATTTATTACTTCTAAGTTTAACTAGAATATAAATTTATCCTAAGAATAAGCTAAGTAATTAACTAACCTATTTACTATTATATAATATATCTATTATTACTTTATATTATTAGCTAGGTAGCTACTAGTATATACTACCTTAGTTTTATTATTATAAAGGGTTCTTAAATCTAACTAAAGTAATATATTTAAATCTAATAAGTATACCTATAAATTCTTATAGGTATTACCTTTATATACTAGTACTTTATATTATATCTTTATAAAGCTTTATAAGTACATGCTTATTATAAAGTTAGGGTTAGGTAAGAAGGCTAGGAATACAGGATTAATTAGTATAACTATCTAAGGGGTAATTATAAGTCCTTTACCTAATCTAGCTAATTATAGGTTTACCTTAATTTCTTTAAGCTATACTTTTATATTTATAATATCTTACTTTATATAAGTATATTATAGCTAGGCTTATATAACCTTATAGTATTACTTTAGCTTATTCTAGTTATTATTATTCCTAGATTTAGTATTACTATATTAATTAGGGTTAGGTAGTATTTATTATACCCTTTTATTATTAAGACCTAAAGTTAGAGTATATAGGTTACTCCCTAGGTACTATAGGTTTATATCTCCTTACTAAGTAATATAAGTATAAGTATATTTTAAGTAAATATTTTATAGCTTCTTTATATTTAAACCTAGCTAATAGTCTATTTACCTTAAAGGGTTTAAGAGTTTAACTTATTATAACTAGATTAAGGAGATATAAATAAAGTAAAGGCTAAGGTTCTTAGTTATAGCTAGAGAGCTATTACTTAAGGGTAAGTATATAAAAGTCTTAAACTCTAACCTCTTATATACTTTATAAGTAGTCCTTATTAAAATACCTTACTATATACACATAGCTATTTAATAGCTACTTAGTTATTTACATAACCTAAGGCTTATCTAAGGGTTTTATTATATAACTATTTTATCCCTAACTCCCTAGCCTCCGTGCTCCTAACAATATATAAGTGCCCCTATACCTCTTACCTAGCTATCCCTTTATTCTCACACCCTATAAGATTAAAAAGTAATTAGAACTTATAGATTATTATACTAATTAAAGCTATTATTTAATATATAACTATATAATATCTTTAATATTACTAACCTTGGACTATTTATAAGGGACCTAACTAGCGTAGAAAATATATCCTTACTATAAGATAATATTATAGATAATAAATAGGAATTTAAGGTTAAAAGAATTATCTTATATTATTATAATAGAAGATATTAGAAATACCTAGTTAAATAAAAGGGCTATAATACTTTAGAGAATTTATAGGTAAAGAAAAGAGATTTTATTATAATAAATATTATTAATAATTATAAATAATAACTAAGTAGCTAGTTTATAAATATAAAGGTATATTTAGTAAAGATTAGATAGTAATAGTAATATATAAAAAAATATAGATAATATTATAGATAATTTACCTTATAGCTACCTAGCACTATTTACTTTATATATATATTAGGCCCTAGCCCCTAGTATTATTATTTTTATTCCTAGGTATTAGGTTAGTAGTAAGGTCCTAGGTAAGGGATTTATTTTTATTATTAAATAAATCCCCTTTCTTATATATATATATATAAAGCTTACCTAAAAAGTCTAATAACCTAATATAAGTAAAAAGTATAAATATATATATAGTAAGCTACTAGTAAGTTAGTAAGGCTATAAGTAAGAATATTAGAAAACTTACTAAAGGAAGGTTTTATATAATAAAGTATAAGCTATTAGAGATATTAATCTAGACTTCTAGATTAATAGTATTACTTAGTAGTAATATAGTAATTCTCTTATTAGAATTAGCCTCTTATATAACCTTTATAGTTAGTCTTACTTATTTAGCCTAGCTATACTTATTAGTATTCTTTATAAATAAAAGTATATTATAAAGTTTATATTTTATATATATTAAGCACTAGTAGTATATTAGTAATAACCTAAGTTATAAAAACTAATATATATATATATAATTAAGAAAGTAAGGATTATTATTAAAGATAATATAACTATTAATATACTTTAAAAGTACTTAATATAATTTTATAAAGTAAGTAAAGTATTAGTAATATATTAGTATATATATAAGTAGTAAGAAAAGGGAAAATATATTCTTAAATAGTCTTTATTATTTTATATATAATAAGTATATTTTATTAAGTTACTTATATAAGTTAGTAATAGTATATAATAAGGTAGTAATAAAGTTATACTTCCCCTCCTAAGTACGAGGTAAAACTGCTTAGCTTACTACACCCTAACACCCCATTCCTTCAACTTCTTTTATCTGCCTTACAAAGCTTATTATTAGGCTTGCCCTTATTTTTCAGCATCTTTTCCCTTATGTTATAGATGCTATTAATTATCTTAAGCGAATTAGATTAGCTACAATTAAGGATAAGTTGTGGTTTTTTTTAAGTTTGCCTTGGAGCTTTGAAGGACAAGTTATAAGATAAAAGAGATATAGAGAGATAAAACAAATATAGTCGCAGAGGAAAGGGAAATTACGTTAATTTATGCTATAAGTAAAACTTAAATAGATTTAAGTTTAACTACAGTCACGAATTATAACTATATCTTACGTAATTATAGCTATAAACTTTGTTATAAACTTTGTATTAACCTTTTAGCCCCTAAATTTATAGCTTAAAGCTTGTTCCTTTATTTATGTTTTACCTAATACTATAGTAATTATTAAATTTGGTTATTAATTGTCACACTAGCTGGGTATTGCTAGTAATTTTTTTCCTTGAAAATTAGATGCATTAGCCACAGCTAATGATCCCAAAAAAATTAAAAATCAATAAAGTTATACTTAAGAAGTAAGTATACTTACTTAAAGTAAATTTACCTTTTATAATATACTATAAAATAATACTATTACTATCTTTAAAGGTAATAGCTTATATTATTACTTACTATATATAGTATATATAAGGAATTTTTATACTACTAGTATTACTAGCTATAAGTTAGTAAAGTATATACTAAGGGTTAGAAATACTATACTTATATTAAAATTTTTAAAGCTATTTATTTCTTAGAAGATTTTTAAGAAAATATTTAAGGGGTTTTCTTAATTATTAAAGAACCTAAAAAAGTAAAAGTATTATATTACTTAGATATAATTTACTATTAGTAAGTTAGTAGTAATATACTATAAGAATATAAGTATAAAAGGTAAAGTAACTAATATTCTAGTATTTAAAAGTGTTGGTATCACAGGGTATTGAATTCAATATAATAAGGTCATGAGCCCGAAGAATAGTATTATCATTGATTATCTATTCTAGGCTGCGTTATGTGTGTTCGTGTTAAAAAAAGAAGTTAGAAACTAGAAGCTATAATACTTAAGGCAAAAGGGGTTACGCGTTTATAGCCTTATAATTCCTAGCTAATTACAAAGCTAGGTTATAAGTTACGTGCGAGGCTTACGCGTAACCTAAGCTTTTACTAGGTAATTATAGCTACTACTTATATAATTAATATTACCTTTATTCTAACACTAGAACCTCTCTCTTTTAATATAATTATTAACGTGTGATATTAATCATAGAAATAAAAAAGGAATAATAGATTAATAACTTAATTAATAAGGAAAATAAGAAATAAACCTTATAGCCTATTAGGGTATATTATAGCTAATAAAAGGGAAAAGAATAATCTTACTTAACCTATAAGCTTATATAAGGATAAGTAGGTCTTTTCTAAATCCTTTTCTTCCTTAAAATAATACTATTATTTACGCTATAGTATATAAATAATATTTTCCTCCTCCTATACACTGTTATTAATCTCTATAATTTACTAGGAGAGGTCTAATAGCTACCGTAAGTATAGTTACTATCCTAGAGAATTATCTCTCTTACTATATGTGTTTTACGTGTAAGTAACCTATCCCTTTATCTAGATAGTTATTTAGTTAGTAAAGATAAAACTCTTAAGGGCCTTATTAGGTAATGCCTTTATTAAGGTATTAGCTAGGTTATTTTCTTTGTTAATCTATTAGATCTTGCAAAGCTCTTAGCGTTTATATAATTAATAAAGGGCTATAATATTAATTATTAGGCATTTCTCCTTTATTATGCTAAGCTTAATAAGGTATTTATATAAAGAGTATAAGTCTATATATATAATAATTAGAATTATTAGGAGCTTTAGTTAGTTAGTAACTAGGTTTAGAGTTATTACTAGTGCGTAAGCTATATTAATACTAGCTACTATACTATAAACTTCTAAGATAAGTATACTTTATATAACTCTCTTACTTTTTATTAAGCTAAAGTATATAATATTACCTTTAATTATAAATTTGCTATTAGTATAGACTTTATTAGCTAGAATTAATATATATTCTAGTTATAAGGATAGGTCCTTATTATTAGTAAAGGATTTATTTATAAAGGCAAAGAGCTTTGCTTTCTTAAGGTTTATTAGGATAAATATTAGGCCTTTATCTAGGTAGTCTATCTGCTACTTTAGGTAATAATTAAGGGCCTTTATATTCTCTAAGGTTAGCTCTTAGTGTTATGCTATAATAGATAGATTAAAATAAGCTTCTAGTTAATATATTAAGGTAATATAAGCGCCTTATACTCTTTGCTTAATATATTTATGCTTTAAATTAGTTATAGGAACTAAATCTAGCTTATTACTTTATCTCTTTTACTATATCTTAATAGTATTATTCTTTAGTATAATAATACCTTTATTAAATATAAGGGGATTATCCTTAGTTAGGAATTACTTTAGCTTTATATTAAAGCTAGTAGTAACTATCTAGGCCTTCTCCTTTTTAGAGAACTTCTTATGTAAGAGGCTAATAGTATTATTAGTTTATATTCTAATGTAAGTAAAGTTAGGGCTTTCCTTTATAGTTATAAGTAAGCATAGATTATATATAAAGGTTTCTATCTAGAGATTCTCTTTATTGATTTTTAATTTTTTTGGGGTCATTGACTGTGGCCAATGCATCTAATTTTTAAGGAACAAAAAAAATTACTAGCAATACCTAGCTAGTGTAATAATTAACAACTAAATTTAATAATCACCGTAGTGTTAGGTAAAACATAAATAAGTAAACAAGCTTTAAGCTATAAATTTAAGGGCTAAAAGGTTAATATAAAGTTTATAACAAACTTTGTGGCTGCGATTACGCAAGAGTTATAATTCGCAACCGCAGTCAAACTCAAATCCATTCGAGTTTTACTCATAGCATAAATTGACGTGATTTCCCCTTCCCAAAAAAAACACAACTCATCCTCAATTGCAGCCAATCCAATTCGTTACAATCAACAGGTATGTTAAGGGCTACTAATCAACTAATTGACGACCAACTAATCAATTAATAGTATGGCTAAGGGTGACCAAAAGCCAGGGGCTATAACCACTAGGCTATAGAACCTGATAGCTATCTAAAAATCCGAGGAAATTCCAAAAAAGGAAATTCAAAAGATAGAAGAAAATATTAAGGAATTTAGGAAAAGTAAGAAGAAGAAAGGAAATAAAAAGCTAGAGAAGAAGGCTAGATATTTGGAAAAGGTGTTAAAAAATAGAGATCTATAATGATTTAAGCAGTTTTACCTCGTGCCCGGGAGGGGAGATTCTCTTTATAATACTTATAATATATAACTTACTAGTATATTCTAGCTTTTATAATACTATAGAGAGGTTTAATAACCTTTAGAATTATTCTAAGTAGGTAAAGGTGCTATATCTGAATTAGTAAGCGTGCTAGGATTAGCTGCTCTAGGAATGTACGTGCTTATATATATGCTTAGTAAATATCTTATAGCTATATAAGGAATTTCCTTAGCCTTGCTAATAGGGCTATTACAAGAATAAGACATTAACTTACTTGTTAAATTATTAGGGCCTGCGTGAGGATAGTTTGTTTCCCTTTATCCTTATATTCTTAGATTATAAGGCGTGATTTTTATAGGGTTCTATTATCTTACCCTTAATTTTATTAATAATATAAGAATTAAAGATTTAAAGCTTACTATATTCTTTTTTATTAAATATAATAAATTTAAATACTTCTTACTTAATTAGGGTTTTAATCTTTACCTTTATTAACTTCTTAAATAGTTCTCCTAAGGTCTTAATAATCCTTTCCTTATATAGCTTAATTACTAAGGTAAGGTTATTAACTTCCTTTATTAATAGGAAAATATTAGTCTCTTAGGGTATTACTAGGGGGGTCTTTTAGGGTCTTTTACGCCTATACTTTAAAGGTATTACTAGCGCTAAGTCTTTATCTTAGGCCTCTTACTTTTCCTTTTCCTTCTTCTTATTAGGCTTTATTAGCTATTAGTTTACCTATAGCTTCCTATTAGGGTTATTATAATAAGGCTTAATAAAGGTTAATTTAAAGGTCTTTAGGCCTCTAGGGAGGTTAAGTATATAGCTCTCTTTATCTATAGCTAATAGCTTATATAGGCCTCTTTATCCCTTACTTTCTTACTAGACTTAGACCTTTAATTTAAGTAGTAAGCTAAGGGTCTTTAATATATCTAGGCTATTATATATAATAAGGGCTTTATTAATCTTCTAGATAGTATAAAGCCTCTTAATTTCTTTAGTAGCTTTCTATATTATAATTATATACTATATAATATCTAGTAATAGTAAGGATTCGCTTATTATATATAAGTAAGCACTAAAGATAAGGACTATTAAAATAAGGCTATTTAGGCCTATGGTATTATTTAGGGCCTTTACTACTATTTATAAAGTAATAGGTTTAGGTGTTACAGGGTATTTATATCTAATAATATTATAAGCCTTATAAAGTAGCTTATAATATCTCTTAACTTTCCTAATACTATAGTACGCTTTAATAGGGATCTCTTTAATTAAAATTAATATTAAAGCTATAAATTATCTAAATTTATTACTATAAAAGTTCGTGCTAGCGTCTATAATAATTAAATCTAGAGGGCCTTAATATATATTAATCTAGTATATTTAGAGTTCTTCCTAGGTAGTCTTTATAAAGATATTCTTTATAAATTTTACTATGTTAAACACCATAGTTATATCTATAGTATAGAGTATAAGGCAATTACTATTAAGATAAAAGATATTTACTATAACCTTAAAGTTAAAGGTATACTTATCTTTTAGGGTAAATTTAAAGTAATTAAGGCTATTTATATATATCTAGCATTAGTAATATACCCTTATTAGCTTCTTAATAGCTTTAATATTAACTTTATGCTTTAATTTATAAAGAACCTTATATAAGTATCTAATTAATAGGTATCTAAAGTAATAATATAATTATTATAGCTTACCTTCTATAAGGTAGCTTTAGGTAATTGCTTCTTCCTTTTGCATAAGAAGTATCTAGGTATGCCCTTATTTATAAATTATAAGGACTTTAATATCTCCTTATTATAGTATATTCTTAGAGATATTAAAGTTAATTTGTAATTAATTTATATTATTAAGGGATAAAAGGAAGGGAGTATTTATAAGGATAACCTAAAAAAGGATATTCCTAAAAGAGGTAGGTATATTAATTGCTTTAAGCGTAGGAATTAGCTTTCTTACGCTAAATCTAATAATAGCCTTCCTTACCTTAGATTTATTAAGCTATATCTCTAGTATTATATATTATAAAGCAAGGAATTAAGGGTGCCTTACTATAGAGAACTTCGCGGCACTTATATTAGGCATAATCCCTTAGAATATTATATATAAGTAGTAATCTCCTAGCATAAATATTACTAGAGTATTATTAGATAGCTTTTACTAGAAAAATCCTCCTTACTCAAGCTATAAAAAGCTACTTAGTTTATAAGGATTTAAACTATTCTTTTACTATTAAGCTACGTACTATAATTAAAGAAGCTTATAAGTACTAGCTTATTTATATTATTAGGGCTATTCTTAAATCTAATACTTTTTATATACTTAGTAATTTTATTATTAATAAGAGATTAGGGCTCTTATTTACCTTTATATTATATAAGGAATAAATTATATAAGTTATTAGTAGGATTTATAAGGTAGTAATTTTTATAATATTAAAATACTTTCTTATAGTTCTTTTCTAGGTGCTTTAATAACTAGTATTCTTCCTTACTATATATATAGTATTTCCTTATATAAGGGGTCCCTCTCTTACTCTAAGACTTTCTAAATAAGTATTAAGCCTTTTTTCCTTTCCTATTATATTTTTAGTTAGTTTAGAACTACTTTAGGGTTATAGTATTAGTTAGGAATTATTATTAACTCTTTTTCTTTTCCTTAATAAGTTAAATTATTATCCTTATATATTTATAAAACTCTTAGAGACCTTTTAGTAAATCTATAATAGCTTCTTTATATTTAGGGATATTACTATAAGCTTTTATAATTTAATTCTAAAGTGCTTTCTTACTCTAACCTATCTTAAGGTTTATATATTATAAGATAGTAAGCTTCTTTATAAGTTTATTAAAGTAATTAACTATAGACTTACTTAGGCTATTACTTATTATTCCTTATAAGGTAGTATTATTTTACTTTAGGAGATATTTTTACTATATATTCTTTATTTTAAACTAGTCTTTTATATACTTAATAAGTATAAGGAGGTTTTATAATTAACTAGGCTTTAAGAGGTAGTTTATATAGTATTATAAAGCCTTACTATTAAGTATAACCTTAAAAGTATATTTAGCTTATTCTAGTTAAATATTAAGTATCTTATATTTTTATAGAATATTTAAAGCTTTAACTTAATTATATTATAGTTATTAGTACTATATAGTTATTTCTTTAAGTATACCTTTAAAAAGTTAATAATTTACTTTAAAGAAAGCTTCTAGGTATTTAGAGGTTCTTTAAGTATCTCTTTTTATATTTATAAAAGCGCTAGAATAGTTAGTATTTATTAAGGGGTAGCCTTAAAGGTAATAGTTTTAAGGGTTATAGTTTCTTTTAACCTTTCTTTTTCTTATATTAGGGAGTAAGAAGTATAATCCTTTAGGCTATACTAAAGGGCATATTACTAGCCCTAGGTAGTAAGGTTTAATTTTACTAATACTTATTATAATTAGGGGTGTTTTCTATAGGGTAATTAGGTTCCTCCTATTATATAACCTTAGGTAAAGGTATAGGTAAGGGAATTACTTATAAGTGCTTATAGGTAGTATCCTTTAGTGCCCTTACTTCTAAAGTAGCTAATCTTTAAAGAAGGGATTAGTTTATTAATCCCTTTAATAGTAATTAGACTAATAGGCATAGTAAAGGGGTAGGGTATTAGATTCTAATATCTTTATTATCTAAAAGATTATAAAGAAAGTTTTTATTCTCTAGGTTTTTCTAGAAGTCTATATACTTTTTCCTAGCTTCCTTAATCTCTTTAAGGGTTTAGAATTAGAATTCCTCCTAGGTTACTACCTCTTTAAGATTATTAGCTATCTTTATACCTCTTTTAATAGTTATATAAACCCTATTATAAAGGAGGTAGTCTTAGATAATATTTTAGTAAAGGTTCTTTTCTTCTATAAACTTATACCTTATTTATCTATAGAAGTTATTACTAAATTTAAAGAAAAGTATTCTCCTAAATAGTCCTTACTCTTTATATTATTTAGCCTTAATAAAAATATAAAGCGTAATCTCCTTAGGTATAGTTATCTTTTTATACTTAGAATTTCCTATTTATTAAAGTAAGTCTTTTATAATATATAAGTATAGCTTTAAAGAGATATAAAGAAATTAGGTAGTATAATAAGTAATGTAATCTAGGGTTTTACCTTTATTAAGGTATTCTTTATTATCTTTAGTTTTAATACCTTCTATAATATTATTATATTTATTACTTTTACTTAGGACTTTAAATTAACTAGTAACCCTTAATAAGCTAGCTATATCTAATATCTTAACTAAGTAAGTAATAATATAAGGAAATAACTTTTAATATAAAGAGGTAGGAGAGTGTAAAGGTAAATTATAAAAATTATATTACTAATATAAAGAATTATAAGGTAAGGTAATTAACTTTAAATATGTAATAGAATATATAATAAAAAAGGATAAGGGGATAGCTTAGCTACTAGTATTAAACCTTTCTTTGTTATTTTAGAGTTTATATAGATTAGATATTAATACTAAAGTAAGAAAAGAGCTATATCTATATCTCTTTATTAGTATAACTTTCCTTTAAATATAGCTCTCCTATTTTATAAGGCAAGTTATTATTAGGTAAGCTACCTTTTCTAATATAACCTTGCTAATTTATAGTGTTTAAAGACTATGTAGTTATCTATAAAGGTAACCACTAATTAGTGTTAGTATTATAGGGTATTGAATTTAATATAATAAGGTTATAAGCCTAAAGAATAGTATTATTATTAATTATTTATTCTAGGCTATATTATATATATTTATATTAAAAAGAGAAGTTAGAAACTAGAAGCTATAATGCTTAAGGCAAAAGAGATTACGTGTTTATAGCCCTATAATTCCTAGCTAATTATAAGGCTAGGTTATAGGTTACGTGCGGGGCTTGCGCGTAACCTAAGCTTTTGCTAGGTAATTGTAGCTGCTGCTTGCGCAATTAATATCACCTTTGTTCTAATAAAAAGGAATTAAGTATTTAAGTAAGATAAAATATAAATAATAAAATAATACTATAGGATATTAGTAATTATTATAATAGTAGCTATAAAGCTATTAGGTTATAAGTAAAGGTAACTTATAATATTAAAGGAAAATATAAGGGAAGAGAATATATAAAAGTAAGGAAAAATAAGCCTCTTTTATATTAGCCTTAAACCCCTAAGTAATTTATATACTATATATAGCTAATCTAGAAATTATAATATTTATAGTTATAGCTACTACTAGTAAATATATATACTAGCTATAAACTCCTAGTAAAAATAATATAATATCCCTAATATTAAATAAAAGCTTATTTATTTTAAATAATATATAATACCTTATCTATTTAACCTAATTATAAAATCTAATATAAGTAGTTTACTTACTTAGTATTAATAACTTATTAGGTAAAGATATATATATTAAAAGTAATAAAGTAATAAGTATATAGCTATTTAGAGTTAGAGAGTAAGGGAGGGATTATTTAGAACCTTATAACTTTTATTTTATTATCCTAAGTAAATATAATACCTATATACTTATAAAATAACTAGTAATATTAAATACTATTATAAGCTATATATAGTATACTTATATTAGCTAAGTAGCTTCTTTTTAATTAAGGATAATTATATATTAGGGGGTAGTATATTAGGAGTATAGAGGCTAGGGAGAGGGATAAAGTTATTATATAATAAAACCCTTAGATAAGCCTTAGGTTATATAAATTACTAAGTAGCTACTAGATAGCTATATATATATAGTAAGGTATTTAGATAAGAACTACCTATAAGGTATATAGGAGGTTAAAGTTTAAGACCTTTATATACTTACCCCTAAGTAGTAGCTCTCTAGCTATAACTAATAACCTTAGCCTTCACTCTATTTACATCTCCCTAATCCAGTCATAACACTAATGCCTTTAGATAGTATTATAGATATTATAATAATTAATACCTTATATGTTATTAATATTATTATATTAAAGCTTCTAAAGGATTATAGTAGGTTTTTACCTACTAATATAGGTATTAATAATCTCTTTCTTATATTTATAAATAACTTTATACTAAGACTACATAAATATAGTAGTGTTTATTAGCTTATAGTTATAAGCTTACTTTCTAATTAGTGGCTTAATTATATAAATACCCTTATATATAGATATTATTAATCTAAATATATAGCTTATTATTTATAAGCTTATATTCTTATAAGACTTAATAGCATAAGCTAAAGGATTATACTATAAGGTATACTTCTAGCCTTTATAGTATTAAAAGAGAATTTATATAGGATTACTAGTATTTAGCTTTTTTCTATAAATTATAAGATTATACCCCTTAATATAGTATACTATATTAATAGCCTCTTAGGTAGCTTTAAGGCTATTAAATTAATAATTATAAAGTAACTCTATAATTATAAGAAATAAATACCTTTAGCTAGTATAAATAGCTTTAAATTAGAATTATAATACTTAGAGTATAATATATTTATATAGAGGGAGGAAATTACTATAGAAAATACTAGGTCTAACTACTAGGTTACGTGTAAAACTTCGCTGTAAGCCTAGTATTAGTTGCCAGCCGCCACCAGCCACATTTGGGGGTGCTGGATACGCAGAAGCGCTTGCCTGATAAGCACGCCCTAGTTTACACTCTCTTATAGGGTTAGATAACTTAATAGAGGTAGTCATATTAAACCCTAGCTTCGCGGTCTAACAGAAAGTCAACACGTCCCCACTTCACTACGCTGGGGTACAGGGGACGGCACGGCACGGCACATCCCGCCGCTCATGAAACCTGTTGCGTTGCGCTAGCCGAGGTACCTCCCTCACGAAAATTGCATCGTGGAGAACCTCGCCACGCGATTGAGTATTGCTTGTCCTCTTCACTCACCGTTGGTGTAACAGCAGAATAGCGCGGCAGTAGAAAGCGTAGTCGAAAGCGTGCAATAAAGACCAGTTCACTTACCAGACTTCCAGTCCTAGTCGTGCTTTTTTTCTTCTTTTTTTCTCAAAGGCCAATTTCACGGCATCCAGAAGTCAATCGGCAGACTTTGACGACCCCAACAAGTATACATTCTCTCGTACAAGTGATGAAGCACCCGTCTCCGTCCTCACTCCTCACCCACCTCAGCTCAAGTCGGTTGCCTCAACACACCCACGTGCACCACGAAGCCGTCCCGCGCCGTCAACCCCTCCGCCGCCAGCACCTCCCCCTTGACCCTCCACACCCGAAACCTCTCCAGAAACGCACCCAGCCACGCCCTGAACACGTCGTGATCCCTCAGCTGCTGCGCGATCACGCAGACGCAGGCACCGTCCCCGTCCCCGTCCCCGTCACCACCCCGCCGCTCCCTCAGGAGACACGCATCCACGCACGTCCGCACAAACGGGTCCACCAACGCATAGTTGTACACACAATCCGTCGCAATCACCGCGTCAAACCAGCGCGCCGGCGCAGCCAGCCCGGGCGTGACCTCGTCCTGCTCCCAGTCCAGAGCGCGGAAGGCGATGCTCCCCCTCCCCGTCCCCCCCGTGCGCTGCCTCGCACTGGGCTGGTGGTTCTCGACGAGGTTCCGGGAAACGAGCTTCCGGACATAGCTCTGGTCGGAGAGCACGTAGTGCGCTATCCGGGGCGCCGCGGCCAGCGCATTCAGCGGCGAGATGCCGCATCCGAGTTCGAGCACCGCAGATGAAGGCGTGAGTATCGCGCGCAAGAGGGGATTCGCGGGAGAGGACAGCCATTCTGCGAACAGGGGGGCTACTTTCCATAGCACTGCGCCACGTCAGTTTGACGACGGGCACTGAGTTTGGTTATGAAGAAGAAGGAGAAGAAGAAACAAAGAAGAAGGAGGAGGAGGAGGAGAAGAAGAAGAAGAAGAAACGAAGAAGAAAGAAGGAAAAAACTCGCCTGCCCCCGTTGTCCCGCCTGCCCTCGTGGATCCCAGCACCCCTGGACTCTGGTAGATAGTGACATCTCTTCCCGCGAGGACGACTTCTACACTCCGTGCCTTGGGGTCAACGAAGCCTAGGTTCTGCGAGGGGAGCGGCGGACTCGAGTATAAGAGGAAGGTTTCTGCGGTGCCCGTATTAGTTGGGATGGGCCGGGCCATCGGGAGCGAACGCGCGTCACCTTGGTCGGCATCTTGGATTTCATCTTCCAGACAGGGGAGGAGGTCTCGCAGGGGCATTGCCGGGGCTGGGACGAACATTTGCGTCATGTGCGGTTTGTTGGGCAAGTTGGGAACGGAGGCGATTGATGGCTCACCCCAGCGCAAGGCCGACTCGAAAGCAGTACAATTGTACATGTACATATGTGCAAGGCCATGCCCCCACTTTACATGCATGTGAGCGCCCCACGTGAGGAGAAAAGGAAGAAGACACTGACGTACGTACGTACGTCCTGTCTATCATCATGACTTGAGCTGTCCAGTGCCCGGCCTTGGATATAGTACGTGGCTGGGAAGGCGTGCAAAGTGGTCCAGAATACAGCTATTAGGACATGGAATAACATCTACACGTCTGTCGAGTGGTCCAGAATGCAGCTATAGGACATGGAATAACATCTACATGTCTGTCTAGGTCATCTTGACGCACGGAAACCGACCTTCACTATAGGGTAGGACAAGTGCTTCTTCTTCATAATCAACATGTCGTGTTTTGAGTCGCATAACAATACAAAAGAAACATGCTTCTGTAAACATTTGCACCTTGTTTCCCCTTCCTTTCCCGTCCTTGTCCAGGCTCATCCGATGAGCTGTGAGTCTCATGCGCCCAACCCGTTCCCCGTCCTCCCAGCCCTTGCCTACACCAACCCGTCGTACAAGGACAAGGCCGACACGATGGTCTCGTCGCGCTTGCTGCCCTCTTTGAACTCTTCCAAGTCGAGCGACCCGTTCTCGTCCTTGTCCATCATGCGGAAGATCTTGCGCACGCGCTTCTCGGGGGTATCTTCATCTTCCGGCAGTTTTACCATGGACCCGACCTGGCAGCCATGCGTGTTAGAAATTCAAAAAGCCTGTCAATCCATAACGAGACGAGCAAGTGCCAGCACCACCGGCTTACCATCTTGTAGATTGCTTCAACGATTTGCAGCATTTCGTCATAACTGATCTTGCCGTCGCCGTCAATGTCGTAAAGCTGGAAGGCCCAGTCGAGCTTGTCTTCCATCTTGCCCCGGCTCGTAACGCTCAAGGCGCAAATGAACTCTTTAAAATCGATGCTACCAGACTTATCCGTGTCGAATACATTGAACACATAGTCGGCGAATGAGCTCGGGTCACCAAATGGGAAGAATTGTCGGTAGATTTTCTGGAACTCGTCTTTACTCAGCATGCCCGAGGGACAGTCTTTGAGGAAGCCTATGATGGGGTCAGTCAGCCTCTTGACAATTGACGCACCATTCCCGTGGAGCAGCGCAGCGCATTGCATTCAGACTCGACCGATAAGCGTCTTTCCAAAGGTTTCTCTCGTGTCCAAGGCTGTGCTGCCATGTCTTCGCACAAGAGTAAATGCCAAGGACACGTGAGTGAGGCGGAGGGTTAACGCACCCTTGTACCACTGCTGAAGCTCCTTCTTGTCAAAGTGAGTTGACTTTTGCAGCTCGGCCAGCTGGTCCTGGGAGAGCTTGGACTGCCTGCATATTGCATCAAGAGGTTAGCCCCGCGTTGTCGCATCATGATGAGCACCCCAAGTCCAAGCAGAGCAGAAGGACACATTCTTGAAGCGTGTTGTCGGAGATGAAGGCCCCTGGCATCAGGGTCTCTGAGCTTACGATTTGCCCATCTTTCTCCCGTGCGGTGAATTGGTGGCGTGTTTTATCCCGGTCGATGGTATTCCGTGCAGACCAGCGTGGAAGACTGGGACTGGCTCTGGCTCTATGAAGGCAAAGAGATGATGGACGATGTGTTGCCTGCACTGGCACGCGCCAAGTCAATAGTGTTGGTCGGCGGTGTTGGGCGCTTGGGAATCAGAACGGGGCGAGGGCGGCGTGCGCGGCGGCGTGCGCGGCGGGGGAACGACGATGGGAATGACGGATGGATGGATAATGTCTGTCGTCTTGTCGTCGGCAGGATGAGGGGCTGCGGGCTTGAGTGTGGAGGCGGAGAATGCGTGTCATGCGCCGTGTTGTCGTGGCCCGCCTAAAAAAAAAAAAAAAAACCAGAAACAATGGCCGAGGGAATATAGATTGAGTCGGGGTTGGACGATTGAGCACAAGGCTGATGTGATGGATGATGAGAGATTGAAGAAGAATGGTGGCAGCGAGACTCGGCAGACATGAATAGGCTCAGGCTCGACTTGACTTTAGCCAGGTGGTGCGCGCGTGGATAATGGATCAGTGCCCCGGCACAGCACCGGCTAAAACGTGGCATTTGGTGGCTGCCAGTGGGCTCAAGTGCCTGCAAGGGACGGGCGCAGAGCAGACGCACACATGCCATTGCACGCGCCATTACGTCCGCACACAGACGACACAGACGCAGCTTCGACACAAGAAGCCGCCAAGTTGTCGCCGTGCTCCGCCGCCATCTGTGCTGCGCGTGTGTGTGTGTGTGTGTGTGTGTGTGTGTGTGTGTGTGTGTGTGTGTGTGTGTGTGTGTGTGTGTGTGTGTGTGTGTGCATCTGTGTATCTGTGTACATGTGGACAAGCCCACCCTTGTTCCAAGCAGGTTTCAGATCCAAGTGGCCATCGATCATCTTGTCGCGGCTAAATGCGCATGTCTCAGACGAGAGCGATGCATTTCTCTCTTCTCTCTCTTCTCTGTCTCGTCGAGGCGGTCAGCGGCTTCCTGTTCCTGATGTCCTCTGCAGACGAAGAAACTGACAATCATGCCTTAATTCAATACCTAATTGTAGTAATGCCCGCCCATGCCTAGACACGAAATTAAAAAGAGGAGACGGAAAACATAGTCCCATGCATATATCGAACCGCGGTACCTACACTCCCTCGCAAAATGGTCATCATGATCCCAATGAAAAAAAAAAAGATGCGCTGCGCTGCGCAAGACAAGTCGCTCCCGCTGCGACTCTTCTCTATCCCACCACGGCCTTCATGCTCAAGCTCTCCAAAAAGGCCCCCAAGTCCTCCTTCTTGACTTCGACCACGCAATGTTCAAAACTGTCGATTCGTACCCTGGCATTCGTCTCGGAGACGACTTCCTGGAAAGCGCTGCCGAACTTGTTCAGCCCATATCCCTTGTCAGGTTCAGCGTCCTCATCATCCGACTCTTCATCCGAGTCCGAGTCCGAGTCCGAGTCCGAGCCCTCTGACTCGCTCTCGACTTCATCGTCGTCTTCAACCCCTTGTCCGGCTGCGCGCTTCGCCGCACGCTTTTCTCTTTTGATTTTCTCTTTAGCCAGTCGTGCAGCCTCCTTGTCCTTCGCTTTGGCGTCCCTCTCCATCTTGCGCCGTTTTGCTGCCTCCCGATTGAGAAATGTCGTGTCCGGTCCACCACCACCTCCCGTGCCAACGACAACGTAGACGCCCCGTTTCTCGTTCAAGCTGGCTACCACGAGCGGCGTGCCGCGGCCACCATGAGAGAGCTTGCCATGAGAATCTCGTTCTTGTTCAGCAAGTGCTTCTCCAATCCATAGAGAGAGCTTTGTGAGAGCAGCAGGATGAGTGAAGAGTCCAACGTCTGGCCCATCTTTGACAACACACATTCGGAATGCCCGTAGGTGTTTGATTTGTTTCTTGTTGATGAGTGAAGTGCCTGTGCGGTAGATTGCTCGATGCAGAAATTGTGCTGTAGGTAAGCCGGCTTTGAGACAGTCGATGCTGCGAGAAAAAAAAAAAAAAAAAAAAAAGAGTTGAGAGATTAGTCAAGCCACATTTGCTTCAACAACAGGTTCAACATACTTTTCTAACGCGTCGTAGGCTTCCCAGAAACGACTGACCCATTCCTCGGTTTGGGCACCGAATTCGACTTCCTCTTCGACTTCCCGAGCTAGTTGACTGGCCGCCATCGGCGCATCGGTTGTGTGAGCATGTTTACCGACCTCGAGCAAAGCACCAATCACGACCCCGACATCTTGAGCGCTCAGTGTCGCTCGCCAACCCCAGCTTCGCACAAAACCCCAGCCATCCTTTGCGCCAGCCCGGTCCTTGTCATCTGTATCTACGGCCGGGACCATCTCGTCAAGATTGTATAGTGAGCCGTATTTGAGGAGTTTGGCTCTGAGCTCGCGCTTGAGCATCATGTCCATGTGAGTGTAGCTTTGCTTGCATTGCGCCAAGCTCACGCCCATCTTGGCTAGCAGCTTGTGAAGTCGCTTGATCCCCGTCTCACTCCAGGTTTTGAGCCGCGAGAACAGATACGGCGAGTGTAGCATGCTGTCATACAAGCTCCAGTGTCGGATCAACAGAAACCTAGGCTCGGGAGACAGCCTGATGCTGGTATCCTCTGGGTTTCTAGCCGTAGTGGGAATGACACCCGTGTTTTCTTGGGCGACGCGGCCGTTGGTAATTTCAGGCGGATTGAGGCGCCGCACTTCGTCACGCAATAGTTGTCGCAGCCTTGATCCACGGACGCCCATCCAGCCCGACGGTCTGCTAGTATCATTGGCTCGGACAGGCGCTGCCACACCTGCTGATGAACGCCCGTAGAGCTCCATGGATGTGACTCCAACAATAGTCAGCCAGAGGACGTCATTGTCTTCTCTGCCGAGTTCAGAAGCCAGGGAATACATCATGGAGGAAATCGGTTCTGCGAATGAAGAGCCCATCTTGTAATACTTGTGCAAAACAGATTCTTTCTCTTGGCGTAATTGTAAAAGTCGCCGTCGCAGAGTCCTCGCCGATGGAGTCGGAGGTTCCTGTGCGGCTGATGGGGGCTCGATTGGGTCACTGGAAAGACCAGTATCGGGGCCTCGCAGGGAAACGAGTCCTCTATGTGTAGGTCTTCTAGGGGAATCAATTGGACTTGACTGATTGCGACGTTAGCTTGGTCACACAAGTGATCAACCTTGAGTTCTTACAGAGTTGCTTCGGCGTCTTTGATGTGGCCGATCCTCATCATCGCTCAAATCGTCCTCGTGGTCATCTGACCAGCTCTTTCGTTTTTGACCAGCGCGAGATGGCGCGGATTCGAATGAGTCATCGTCTTCCTCATCCCCTAGTATTCCCAAATCGTCCTGCTCTTCATCAATATCCGGCATATCCACCAATGTCATGTACGCGT
Organism: Epichloe typhina subsp. poae; assembly: GCA_030389615.1. Lineage (NCBI taxonomy): Eukaryota > Fungi > Ascomycota > Sordariomycetes > Hypocreales > Clavicipitaceae > Epichloe > Epichloe typhina. The sequence continues at coordinate 2,237,065 of CP098318.1, read as the reverse complement.
CGCGTTCCGTGCCGAGTTGTTCTTCAATATCACCATCGTCAAATGCAACGATGCCTCCTCTGCCAGACTTGTAGGCGCGGCCGATTTGGCCACCGGAAATACCGACCGGAGTGCGTGATTGGTAGGAATTGCCTGCTTCCGAGGACCCTTCCAAAGGGAAACCACCAAACACGTTGCCAAGATTCCAAGGCCGGTGAGCGTCGATGACCCAGACCTCGACGCCATTGTATGCTGACTCGTCACCTTCAGGCTCGAGTCCCAAGAGTGGTCCTAGATCTACCATGCCGCCGACACCCAGGCATACTACGACGCCTCCGCTGCCACCTTGACTCTCCATCATGGGAACAACGAGCTCCTTCCCAGCCTTTTCGAGGTCACTGTATCCAGCAATAGGCTGTATCTTGTGCGGAATGTAGTCATGCTTGAGCAGGCGGGTGAGAATCCGGCACCCACAGAGAGCGTCAGGTTCTAGGGCGACGAGAATCAGGACAGGCGGTGACAGAGGATGGCAAGTGCTCTGAAGGTGCGTGTATAGCTTCGATATCAGCGAGCGTGGCAGATACATGGCTGCAAGGGTCTATGAAGAGAAGGATGTCGAAGCGCTTGTCGATTCATGGAGCTTGAAGCGAAGTAAAGTCGAGGTCGATGGCGATGATGTCGTCGAAAGTATCAGGACGCGGGCCTCGGAATAGGCGTTGATTGCCCAGGGTGGGCAGGTCTACCAAAGACGACGACGGTGGCAGCAATGGTGGGATACATGTATATGTTGAGTCGTATAAAGGAAAGGCAGCACAAGTTCTGTAGTGCTGGGCCGCGTAAATAATGCCTGGAAGAATTGTTGTCGAAGTACGGATTATACGAATGGACATGCAGCATGTGGCTGGTCACGCAGGAATGTTCAAAGTGTTTGTGGGTCCAACGCGATGTCAAGCACCAAAGACGCGCCTCCCACTTACATAATATGTACAACAGCACACGCGACTGGGGCGACTTTGGCCCAACGAGCGTGGGAGGGCGGAGCGGGCTTATCCCGAAGGGAAAGGGAGCATCACGACTCACGAGTCACGACAGGTGTACGGAGTACGAAGACGGAGTAGTGCTTTATTCTCTCTAGCAAGGCCAAGTCCGCATCCCATGCTTCTGCTCGAATACAGGCACCTTCGAAGACGCCATGTGGAATTGGTCACCCAAAATCAATCTTGTGTTGAAAAATGGTATACAAGAAGAAATGATGCGCGGGGCTGGACCGTGGTATATTATGTAGATGGCAATCGATTGGCCTGTGGATTTGTTACTTGCGGCACACCCACTTCATGCCATCGCTTCCCAGCATCTTCTTCTCTACATTGCGTCCGCTGTTGGGAATTGTCCTTCCCTCCCAACTCCTGCGCCTGAAGCCCAGGTGAGATCTCCCATCAACAGCAATGCTTCATTCGCTCCATATCCCGCCATGCCTCAGAACTCCCGCTCATCCCCATCATCCGCCGCCAGTGGATAAGTCATTGAGAATTCAGATCGAGGGTCCGCTGGTTTCTGTTCAGAAATTGCTACCGAATGTGTCATGGCATGTAGATGTTTGCAAGCCGATCTTTCCGCAGCCGGCTGGTCCGAAGCTTGCAGAGCTGACCTACCGGGCCATATACGGACACAGCGCTTTGCCTGATGTCGAAAGTCGTCTAGTCGTCCGAGATGAGTATCTCGGCTGGATCCATCACAAGAAGTACGTACACTCCCGGCTTTCATGAATCATGAAATTCGCTCACAGCAGTGCAACTTAGTGAGATTGACTACTACGGCGTCACATTTGATAACAACGTTCCTTCTGATGAGTACTTTCCAGAGGTTCTGCAGATAAATATCATCGAAATCGAGGCAGACGAGGGTGAGTACGCAAACGAGTGCCTACCTTTCACGATCAACCCGGCAGACTACATTGGCAAGAAGATCTTGGCGGTGCCCAGGTGCTGCCAGAAGAGAAAGGGATCCACAGACCGTCCAAGAGTGAACGGATTAGTGGCAGAAAGAGATGTCATGCGGCAAGGGATAGACCGGGAGGTGATTACGAAGTTACTGGTAGGCCATGGGGTATATTCCACCAAGATTCCAGAGAAGCGATTCGACATAGTCCCCCGGCCTCCGAAAGGCCAGGCTCCCAAGGAGTCATGAAGGCCGCTAGGTCACCACGATGCGTGTACAATACTTGCCTGTGGGCGGCTACATCATCTACTAGCGCTGGTATTCATGGCGGCTTTCTTTTCTTTCTTTCTTTCTCTCTCAAATTCATAGGCTGTCCCTGCCGCCTTATGCCGGTGGCTATGCGGCGAACTACTACGCAAGGCATACTTCGAAGATGTCGACAAGTGAACGTCAATACCCTCGTCGCAGCCCCTATATCTTGACTCAAAGACCTGCTGACACCATCCGCGTTGACAACTGGAATTGCGCGCACATGACAGGTTGTTGTGGAAACGCCTAATAAATGAAACAGCAAAGTAGATGAATTCATTTCGTATAATTGCTCAAAACAACACTCTCTCTCAAGTTTGTTCCTCAAGACTTTTATCCGCGAACCGCGACTGCTTCCCCTGTCCTGTAGTAAGAACATTAATAGCCTCTGAAAACTTATGAAGTAAAATACCAGCATCTTCCAGACCTGCAGAGACGCGAACAATAGTCTCCCTAACACCATACTGTGCTGCCCATTCTTTTTCCTGCGCGAATACGACCTGACAATATGGGAGAGCTAGCGTGAAATTTGCTCCAATAGAGGGACCTTTGCAAATATCCAGCGCATTGAAGAACTTTTCTGACGACTCCACTGTATCGAACTCGAGTGTGAAAACTCCCCCGTAGCCGGGTTCGAATTCTGCGGTTGCTGGTCGCATTCGTGATTCGTAGTTTAGCCTGGACCAGGACGACGTTGATGGATAGTACACTTGTAGCAGAGGGTGTGCCGAATCTTTGGCAAATGGCTCAAGTAGAGCTACCAACCGGAATGCGTTGTCGTTCATCTTTGTGCATCTAGAGAGAATGTTTCGACTATTCATCTCTAGTTTAATAGCATTGCTGCCGTAGAGGCGGCAGGAATAGTCGTCCAATATCGTGCTTCGAAGGCTCTTGTAGTATCTGGAGCGAGGGTTGAGAGCAATGCTACCTCCCATAACATCCGCATAACCACTGAAACTCTTGGTAAGGGACGTAACAACGACATCAGCCACGCCAAGAACATCAATATTAGCAGAGCACCCGAGCGTGTCATCCACGATCAGCACAAAGCCATATGAATCGGCCAGACGACGCATCCGATCCAAGTCAACAGTCTGCAAAAGTGGGTTGGATGCACACTCGCACCAAGCGTACTGGATGGTGCGGTCTCGCTGGGACATCATGTAAACATAATCCTCCAACAGCTCCATTTCGGACAAGGTGCCCAGACCATAGAATACGCAGTCCTTGCCGAAAACCTGCTTAGTTTTGAGTGTCAATTCGTATGGGAAGCCAAATACAACAGATTTAGTACCTGGCCAACCTTTGAGAGACTTTGTCAAGTGGTAGATAGCAGCCATTCCCGTTGGGAAGAGAAATACATCGTCTGGGGCAACAACAGGAGCTCGCGGGCCGCCGATTGGGGAGCGCTCGAGTAGCTCTGCAATGCGGTGCCGGACAGCCCGTTCCGCCGCATCGCTTGCCGGGCTGCTAGGCCACTCTATCTGTCCCGAACCGTCTGTCTTGGACATGTCGATTTCATCATTTGCTTCGAGAATATGCTCGGCCATACGAGATGGGATACCCACTCCCGTGAGACGCCAAAATGCCATTCCAAACCGCAAGTACCTTTTGGGAAAGAGAACGGCACAAAGAGTTATGGCAGCAGCACTTGGGGAGCCATCTCGAATCTGGGCAACCAAAGGCTGTATTCTAACTTCTGTACCGTCCAAGCCAACATCTTCTGGTGGCGATTGACACATGTACTTGTGGCAGGCAATCGCATCCTGAGTAGAAGGGAAGAGTAGGCAAGCGTCACCTGCGCTGGCAAATTTATGAACACAAATCCCATGAAGCTAATTGAAGCGTTGGTAATTGGCACTAGCGTGCTGAATGGTCACTTGGAAAAGATACGTACTAGTTGGATATCCTTGTGAAGGAATGATCGAGGGTAGCCGCCTTGTTGAACGCTTCGGAAACGTGTTGCACCTTGAGCAAAGTCAACCACATCCTGCCACTTCGGCAGCTGTACCGAGATGGCATGGGGTAGGGATGGAATAGGGTTCCCAAGAGGTGGAGGGTATGGAAGAGCTGGTGCAGCAAGCATATCGGCAAAACACCCGCGCAATATAGTATATCGACTATGGGGAGTGTGATTTCAGGTCATGTATTGACATTATTACTGAATGCCTAACCAACGATGATCGTTCTCAATAGCCATCAACTGAAGACGGCATCAACTGAGAGTCGGGTTTAATAACAAAAAACCTAGCCACGAGTCCAAAAAGACCGTCTGCCACACACTTCTGCGACATGTCATTCCTCTAATGGTGAGAATTACATAAAGTCAGCAGGATGGCTGCCGCGACCAGCCCGTGGTCTCAAGCTCCCCGTCACAGAGGTACCTTTGGTGCTACCCTTCCGCATATGCAAGGAGCTTCCCTGTAGCAGAAGAGACCCGTCATCGCATATCTGCAGTGAAGGCTCTGACAGTACAAGCAGTACCCGACACACGGCATTGTTCATGCCTAATCCTCACACGCATGTGACGGTAGTTCTTTTCTCGTCGCATCAAGTACCACTCAGCTGCAATGTAGACATGCCTCTCGGGCCAACTCAATCTGGGCAATGTGGGCTTCCAATTTTCACTTGAAATCGGTTCTTTGGTGTAATAACGGTGAAGCATACTCCAACCGTTGTGATGTCAGTCTTGCGCGGCAAACTAGTTACTCTCCATTCTGCAACTATTTCCTTACAGAGTTTACAACCAGAACGACTTTGTAGCACTGGAACGCTCGGCTGTTCGTGATTGTAAAGACATGGACCAGAGACTTACACCATCAGTCCACCACTTGCGTGCAACAACTGCTTAAAAGTTGTATTCCTGATGAGTTCTCAACATCTCTGCATGGTTTGGGAACAAAGCAAATAATGCACAGGAAGATTTAGGAGTGTTTAGAAGCAATTCTCAACTGCATTTTTGACTTTGTGATTGCTACGCGTTATTTTCCATTTCAGATGGTTAGTAAATCTAGACTACAAACGTACCAAAGCCCAAACTTTCAAGTACGATTGACGCTTGACCTGCAGGAGATATCTGTAGTAGCGCCAAATTCAGCCGTCCTCAACCATCGCTCGCTCTCTGAAGGCACTACTGGCGGTGATAGACCCATGAGGTGTATTTCAAACCTCAACAGTCGCCATTGGTTGCCCGACCATACCGGGTTGGCCCCAGAAGCTAGCCAAAAATTTTCGCTCGCCTTCCCAAGCCCATCGCGCATGCTGTGCGGCAAAATTCTGTACGTGCATTATTTAGCACATGGATCATTTCAGGTTTCACCTCTTTTCTTACTGACGTCAATAACGAGAACATCACCAACGTCCCACTTGACGTCAGCTGTAAGCTTGTGCTGGAAGTAGTCCATCTTCTCGAGCCACTCTTTGGGAATGACTTCATCTTTCTCAATTCCAGAAAACTGTTTCAGGTTAACTTTCGAAAACCGTTGGCATTTCTTCTACTACTCACATGCGGTGGCACGGAAATACCCTCAGTGCCGTCCTCCTTCTTAAACTTGAACGGGGGCTCCCATGTGTCATTCACCTTGGCGTTGGTGTATCTGGTAGACATCGCCTATGGGTCCGAGGGTCAGGTTATTTCCGATTTCACATTATGGAAAATACGTGGAAACTTACATTGAAAATTGCCGGGATCTTCTGAGTTGGATGAAGGCGAACGCCTGACGCACGTCAAGATTAGGCTGCCCGGTCTGAGCCATTCTGGCGCTTTTTTGAATCTTACCTGGCACCCGATGAACCACCTCGAGATCTCCATTTTCCTGCCAAGTCCAATCGAAACCACGGCGCTGCCACACTGGTAGACTTTCATCCGATTTGTCAATACTGGCATGCAATCCACCTCGCTCAGCAAGTTCAGTAAGACGGGCCTCGACACCTTTTCGTTTCGCTTCTTCAGAAGTCGAAGGCAATGAACCATCAGTCGGTCCGAAGGCCGACGCCTTGTATAGCCCGTTTCCGCCAACGATGCCGCCAACTTGAGTGGCAGTATGAGGAATTTGGTATACCAGACCCTTTGTTGCACAGCTCTGAACAAAACCTGGGACCTCTTTCTTCAAACGATCAAACAGCGCCAGTGAGCTGACGACGGATGTTTCGCCTCCATGTTGAGGAGGAACTTCACAGAAGAGAATCAAGTATCCGGGATGTACTGGCGATACAGCATACTCGTTGTGCCAGCCAATAAAGTGCGACGGAGGCCCTCTACCTTCCATATCAGAAAGTGTCTATTCCACGCTTGTACCCCCGGGTACTGATTCACTTACTCATTCGTTGTTAGAACATGCTTTGCCCTCGGGCGGCGGAGCACTTCCATGCCAACATCTACATGGGGCTTCCATGCATGGTCACCTTTGCCGGCCATGGCCACTAGAAAGTCGGAGAAATCTTCAGGCGTTTTCAATGGTAGCCCCTTGAAGTGCACGACGCCACCATTGCATCGAGTAACTTGCGAAGTTGACTTTGCTCGTCAGTATCTGTCGGCTGCGCCGCAATACGGCCAATCTCTTGCAAGACCTCATCCTTCGATTTGGCTGGTTCATGCGGCTGCACCACCAAAGGAAAGCGAACGACAGGCTCGCCCGGAGCTTCGGTAATCTGAAGGGTTTGCTGGTAGTCCTTCTGGACTGGAACCCAGTAATCCTGCTCCTGAACCGCAGAAGGCATGACTGGTAAATGAGTTGGGCTGTGATGAAATGGAGTTGTAGGGGCTAATGTAAATGAGTTTATTGTCTGCCAGAGTATATTGCCTCTATTTAAAATCCCCGCCACACTAGTAACGGGGCAGAAAACACTGTCAAGGTTCAAGTGGCAAATACACTTCCTGAAATGCATCATGACGACTGCTCTGCCTCTTGCCTTGTGAAGCAACAAATCCACGCGTATGCAGTAGATCCAAATGTTGTGATTGTGACGGCTACGTGCATTAAATCTTCGCATTTGGTAGTTTACTGTGCAGCTAGTAACAAATCCACTGTCACGACTAGATTAGGGAGATATAAACAGAGTGAAGGCTAAGGTTCTTAGTTATAGCCAGAGCATTGCACTACAATGTGTATTGTAGTGTAGTTTTTGTAGTGTAGTGTAATAACTACACTATAAACTACACTACATTATAAATTACACTAACTATAAGGGGAAAAAAACTATATTACATTACACTACAAATTTATTTTTATAAACTACACTAATTACAAATACTACATTTGTAGTGTTAGTAAAAATATTTATCTTAGCTTATAATAGCTTATAGTAACTTATAGTAGCTTATAATAGCTTATAATAGCTTATAGTAGCTTATAATAGCTTATAATAGCTTATAGTAGCTTATAATAGCTTATAATAGCTTATAATAGCTTATAATAGCTTATAATAGCTTATAATAGCTTATAGTAGCTTATAATAGCTTATAAAAGCTTATAATAGCTTATAATAGCTTATAATAGCTTATAATAGCTTATAATAGCTTACAATAGCTTACAATAGCTTATCTTAGCTTATCTTAGCTTATCTTAGCTTATCTTAGCTTATAAGTATATTACTTATATAAGTTAAAATATTATTAGTGTTAAAGTTTAATTAAAAATAAATAAGTAATAAATGAATTAAATATAAGTATAAGTATTTATAAGTAAATTACTATAGGAAAAGCTAGACTTTTTAATTATTTAGTATTTTAAGGTTTTTTAAAGTATTAATAAAATAAAATACTTTTCTCTTTTATATTTTTTAATATTATAATAAAAGTAATAAAAGTAATAAAAGTCATAAAAGTAATAAGAGTCATAAAAGTAATAAGAGTCATAAAAGTAATAAGAGTCATAAAAGTAATAAGAGTCATAAAAGTAATAAGAGTCATAAAAGTAATAAGAGTCATAAAAGTAATAAGAGTCATAAAAGTAATAAGAGTAATAAAAGTAATAAGAGTAATAAAAGTAATAAGAGTAATAAGAGTAATAAGAGTAATAAGAGTAATATATTAGTATTACCTAAAAAATTAGCTATTTAGTTAGAATCGTTAAGATTACTACTATTACTAGATTAACTACTAATAGTTATAGCCTTAGCTTTTCCTTTTTCTTTTCCTTTTCCTTTTACCTAAGATTTAAATTCAGAGATATTAGAATCTAATATATTATATTTAAAAAAGGAAGGATATTACTTAATTAATGGTTTTTCTTCTTCTTTTTCCTAACTCTTTAATAATATTAATTCCTTAAAGGTTGAATGTGTTAGTGATGTTCTTCTTTTTATAAGAATATTTCCACCTTAATTAAATTGTCCTTTAATAGTAGCAGATGTAGCTGGAATTGCAAGGTATTTTCGAGCTAAAATAAATAAAATTAGAAAGGCTTGTTAGTTTTTAGCCCACTAATTAAATATATTATCCTAAATAGTAATTAGTATATATAAAGTAAGTAAATATTAGTATATAATAGTATACCTTATTATGTAGTTGTTCTAGCTTAATATAACTAGAAATTTCATTTTTCTAGCCTTTTTAATAGATTTATTTCTTTTCTTTGGAAATAAACCTTAGTAAAAGGCTAAAGTAGGTTTCTTAGGCCTAGGATTACTAAATAGGCTAGGATATCTTTTAACTCTAGATAAATTAATAATTAAAGTAAAAGCTTCATTATTTTCATTATTAGAGCTAGAATTATTATAAGATTTATTTTGAGCTTTATATAAAATTTTATATCTAGTTTCTAATATTAGTATAAGTTATAAGTTATAAGTTATAGAGAGATTACTTTAATATTAAGGGTTAGGGATTAGGGTTATATATACTCCTTAGGAAATCACGTCAATTTATGCTATAAGTAAAACTCGAATGGATTTGAGTTTAACTGCGGTCGCAAATTATGACTATATCTTGCGTAATCGCAGCTATAAAGTTTATTACAAACTTTGTATTAACCTTTTAGCCCCTAAATTTATAGCTTAAAGCTTATTCCTTTATTTATATTTTACCTAACACTATAGTAATTATTAAATTTAGTTATTAATTGTTACACTAGCTAGGTATTACTAGTAATTTTTTTGTTCCTTAAAAATTAGATACATTAGCCACAGCCAATGATCCCAAAAAATTAAAAATCAATATATACTCCTTATATTTAACTTTTAATATATTTAAAAGCTTTTTAATTATAGCTTTAGTTAAATTTAACTAATTTCATAATGCTAATAGATTTAATTAAGGATCTAGTAAAAGGCTAATAAATAAGGCTTATAAAAGTTAAAGCTTTTATTTATATCTCGAGGGAAATAATTGTTTAACTTTTTAAGCCTATATTTATTGCAATAACAAATACATTTGCAAGTGGATTATAACTTAATTAATCCTATAATAATTAGCGTTTAATATAGTAAAATTAAGTTAATAACTTACTTTTAAATAAGCTTTTTAATCCTTTAATAAAGTAGTAAGATATGTATATATCTTAACTATAAATAAAGGCATAAGGCTTAATGTATTATAGTTTTAACCTTGTAATACTATAGTTAGATGATAGAAAACCTCTAAAATCTCACTTAAAGTGCCTAAATCTACCTATTCTTAATTTGTTATGCAGGTATCTTTAAAAGCAAATATATTTGTTTTTTTATTAAAAATTAATATAGCTTCTTTTAATAAAAGCGTAGTATTAATTATTAAATAGGTTGAATTCTATCTAGTATTATTGGCTATAGATAATAATTAGTTAATATTTAATTAATAATACCTAATAGTATATAGTTATTACTATTAAACTATTAGTAACTTACCTAGTGGTATTTTTATTATATTATAATTTGTTGCTAGTTTTCCTTTATACTTAGCCTCTTTTAAAGTAATAAGCTAATCTTTATATAGATTTGGGTTATTCTTAATTAAGATAGCTAGCTTTTTAACTTTTCCTATAATACCTATAGTTTTAATTAGTAATAGTCTATTAGTAATAGACTTAAAATAAGATAAAATAACTTACCTTAGATAAGGCCTATAAATTAATCTCTTTGGCTTTTTGTTAAAGATGAAAATTGTTCTGTTAAATAGAATAAAATTTCACTATTCTTATATTTTTTAATATCTTTTGCACTTATTATAGCTTTTATAAAGCTAGTAATTATATCCTTAGTAACAATGTTTAAAACATGTGCTATATATTAGATATCTGTAGGTTTATTAATATTAATACTATTATAATTAGTACTTAAAAAGCACTTATAAAGGTATTATTATTAGTACTATTATCTCTTGTAAGACTAGAATATATAAATTATTAGTAATTAGTATATTTTAAATAGATTTATATAACTTACCTTATAATAGATAGTAACTATATATTATATAAAGTCATAAGTTAGGTAAATATATCATTAATATATATTCTAGTATGTATGCTTTTTAAATTTTTAAATCCTAGTTAATATTATTAGTACTATAAAACCTTAGTAATAATATTAATTTAAATACATACTAATAAGCTTATATTCTAGTTTAAAATCTGAAGTTATCTAATTTATAATAATCCCTAAATAGGACTTTAAATTAAAAGATATCTATATATCTAGTTATAAAGATATATAGCTAAAATTTAATAAGTGTTTTCTAAGCTTAATTATAAGCTCTTGAAAGGACTTATTATATAAATTATGAATATTTATAGAAATATTCCGATAATTTAAACAAGATATTGTATTTAGACTATAATTATTGGTTAGATAATAAGGGAAGAATTAATAAGAATAAATACTTACTTAAAGTAACCTAGTAATTCCTTAAAAGAATTACTAGTTATAGTAGAAAAGATAAGTTATTCTCTAGTATAAATTTTATAGCTAGATTAATAACAGTATCTAGTGAAAATTCACTTAAGGGAGGCCTAGGTTATTTTTTCGTAAAAAAAGTAGAAATACTTGATTGTAAAGATAGCGAAGGTTATGTTATAAGAGGTACTAGATTAGATAATATTAGTAATTTTTATATAGCTTAATTAATAAAAATAAGATAATAACTTACTAGTAATCTTAGTACTTTCTTCTTTTTTAGATATAGTAATAGTAGAATGCCTTATTTTATAATGGCTAGTACTATTAGATAATTGAAAACGCTTAGCTTTACAAGAAAAGCTAAAAGAGTAATTTTCTTATGTATAATAACATATTACTAATCTTTCCTTATTATAATTAATATCTAATAGACAATAATTAAATAAGTTATGATTAGTAATATAAGCTTTAGTTTTAAAACTATAGCTTAGTTGATTTTTAATATCATTCTTAAATTTCCTATTAATATTACTCTTATTAAAAGAGCTATTAGATAGGGTTTAAGAAATAATATTAGAAGGGGTAAAAACAGAAGAGGTAGATGATTCAGCTATTATAGTAAGGCTAATAGACTTTAAAGATTTGTAAATAGTTTAATAAAAAAGAGTAGATTTTAAGCTTTATAATAGTATAAAGTTTATATCTTAAAGTGTAGTATTAGAAAAGATATAAGGATCTAAAGTATAAAGAAAAAAGGGAAGGGAAAGTAAGCTTATTTATAAAGAAAAGGATTTATTATATAATATTTAAAGTAAGAGGTTTTAATTACTTAAAACTTTAGAACTCTAATAATAGTAATAAAAGTTAAATTAGGCTAAATAATACTAATACAAGTAAAAGTAACCTATAATATAGTAACTATAAAAAAAAGTTTAACCTAGTTAAATTCTATAGTAAGATTCTATTATAATATTACTAAAGAGCTTTAATAATAGTAAAATAAGTAAAAGTAATTATAGTATAGTAAATTAGTAATTATAAAAAAGAACTTAAACTTAATTATATCTTTAGTAGTACTCTTTTATTATAGTTATGTAATTAAAAGTAGGTTTTATTATATAATAAATATTTATAATATATATAGTAAGGAAATTAAGTAATTATATAATTATAATTTCTATTTTATAAGTTAAAGTAAGCCCTAATATATTTTAAATCTCTTATAAATAATTTATAATATACTTAGATTTATTTATATATAATTAAAAAGAGGGGAGAATATCCGCATTTTTTATCTAATTATTAAGGTTGTAAGGTGCTAGGAGTTAAACCTTAGGCCTTTTATACCTTAACTCTAATTTAAATTAAATTTAATCTATTTTATAAATTTAACCTACTTAACTACACTAAGGGAATGTGTATTTTTGGATTCCTGTTAGAAAAAGGGCTTTACTTAGGTATATAAAGCTATACTTTTAAGCCTTTAAAAAACACTTAAATCTAGTATAATAAGTTTAAATAAAGGCAAATCCTTTTTATTCTTTTTTTATATATAGAAAAGATATTTATATATATTATAAGAAGGTTAGTTACTTATTAATAAATTTTACTAATATTCTATGTATTTTTAAAGCTTAATATAATTTATAAAATCTTATACTAAATTTTTAAAAAATATCTTAAAGCTATATACCTTAGTTAAACTGAACTTAAGAATATATATAAATACTTTATAAATACTTTAAATGTAGTATTAGTAAAAATATTTTTCTTATCTTAGCTTATAAGTATATTACTTATATAACTTAAAATATTATTAGTGTTAAAGTTTAATTAAAAATAAATAAGTAATAAATAAATTAAATATAAGTATAAGTATTTATAAGTAAATTACTATAGAAAAAGCTAAACTTTTTAATTATTTAGTATTTTAAGGTTTTTTAAAATATTAATAAAATAAAATCCCTTTCTCTTTTATATTTTTTAATATTATAATAATACTAATTATAATAATTATAGTATATTATTTCCCTCCTGAGTACGAGGTAAAACTGCTTAGCTTACTACACCCTAATACCCTATTCCTTTAACTTCTTTTTATCTACCTTATAAAGCTTATTATTAGGCTTACCCTTATTTTTCAGTATCTTTTCCCTTATATTATAGATGCTATTAATTATCTTAAGGTTAGATTTATCTTCCCTTTCCTTCCCTTTGCTTTTCTTCTCTTTTACTATATTATTTAATATTTTAGATAGTGTAGTGTCTTTTTATTACCTTTGGCTATACTATTATCTAATTAGTTAGTTATTAATTAGTTAATTAGTAGCCTATAACCTACCTAGTAATGTAACAAATTGGATTGGCTGTAATTAAGGATAAGTTATGGTTTTTTTTTAGGGTTTAAGTTCGCCTTAGAGCTTTAAAGGATAAGTTATAAGATAAAAGAGATGTAAAGAGATAAAATAAATATAGTTATAAAGGAAGGGAAATTACGTTAATTTATGCTATAAGTAAAACTTAAATAGATTTAAGTTTAACTATAGTTACGAATTATAACTCTTATATAATTATAGCTATAAAGTTTGTTATAAACTTTATATTAACCTTTAGCCCTTAAATTTATAGCTTAAAGCTTATTCCTTTATTTATGTTTTACCTAACACTATAGTAATTATTAAATATAGTTATTAATTATCACACTAGCTAGGTATTGCTAGTAATTTTTTTATTCCTTGAAAATTAGATGCATTAGCCACAGCTAATGATCCCAAAAAAATTAAAAATCAATAGTATATTATTTAAAAGTAAGTCCTAGTATTTTATTTAAAAATAAGTTAAAATAATTATAATAAAGCTTATTAAAGTTATTATAGTAATAAAAGTAATTATAGTATATAAAATAAAAGTATATTTTATTATTTTATTTTAAAAATAAGTTAAAATTCTTTTAATAGCTTAATTTAGTTATATAGCTTAGTTTAAATAATATAATTAGTTATATATAAATACTTTATAAATTTTATTCTTTTTTATTCTTTTTATATATATTATACTAAGAAAATATATAAAGTTTTTATATATAACTTCTTAAAGCTTTATAATTATAAAGCAAAAAGTAATATTTAAATAGTAAATAAATAGTTTAAGCTTTTTTAAGTTTTTATCTTATTAATAATAATATATAAGTACTAAGTATATATATTATTAACTTCTAGTTATTAATTTTTAATTCCTAATTAATTTAACTATATTAGTTTAAAGTATTATTTTAATTTAAAGTTATAAAAGTAATTATAAAAATAGAAAATAATTTTAGTAATAGTAAATAAAATTATAGTAAGGTTTTTCTTAAAGTTATATTAGTAAAGAAAAGTATTAAGAATAATAGCCTTATAAAAACTTATAATAGTACTTATAACCCTAGTTATAATAAAATCTATAAAAGGTTATAATCTTATAACTTAAATAACTAATTTAATAAAATAGCTAATAATATAAGTATAAAATTAATAGCTTTCTTCTAATTAGTATATTAATACTACTATATAAAAAGACCCACTTTTTATTTACCTAACACTATATTTGTAGTTTTTGTAGTGTAGTGTAGTTAGTGTAGTTAGTGTAGTTAGTAACTACACTAACTACAAGGAAAAAAACTACACTACACTAAATACTAGCTAAAAAAAACTACATTATAACTACAAAATTTTCCTAAAAACTACACTAACTACACTACAAACAATGCTCTGGTTATAGCTAGAGAGTTACTACTTAAGGGTAAGTATATAAAGGTCTTAAACTCTAACCTTTTATATACCTTATAAGTAACCCTTATCTAAATACCTTACTATATATATATAGCTATTTAGTAACTACTTAGTTATTTATATAACCTAAGGCTTATCTAAGGGTTTTATTATATAATTACTTTATCCCTAGCTTCTTAGCCTTTATACTCCTAATATATTACCTTCTTAATATATAATTATCCTTAATTAAAAGAAGTTACTTAGCTAATATAAGTATAATATATATAGCTTAAAATAGTATTTAATATTGCTAGTTATTTTATAAGTATATAAGTATTATATTTACTTAAAATAATAAAATAAAAGTTATAGGGTTTTAGGTAATTTTTTTCTTATTTTTTAACTTTAAATAGTTATATACTATTACTTTATTACTTCTAATATATATATCTTTACCTAATAAATTATTAATACTAAGTAAGTAAATTACTTATATTAGATTTTATAATTAAGTTAAATAAATAAAGTACTATATATTATTTAAGATAAATAAGCTTTTATTTAATATTAGGGATATTATATTATTTTTACTAGAAGTTTATAACTAGTATATATATTTACTAGTAATAACTATAATTATTAATATTATAATTTCTAGATTAGCTATATATAATATATAAATTACTTAGTAATTTAAAGCTAATATAAAAGAGGCTTACTTTTCCTTACTTTTATATATTTTTTTCCTTTATATTTTTCTTTAATATTATAAGTTACCTTTACCTATAACCTAGTAGCTTTATAGCTACTATTATAGTAATTACTAATATTCTATAATATTATTTTATTATTTATATTTAATCTTACTTAAATATTTAATTCTTTTTAAATACTAGAATATTAATTACTTTACTTTTTATACTTATATTTTTATAGTATATTATTACTAACTTATTAATAGTAAATTATATCTAAGTAATATAATACTTCTACTTTATTAAGTTTTTTAATAATTAAGAAAATCCTTTAAATAGCTTCTTAAAAATCTTCTAAGAAGTAAATAGCTTTAAAAATTTTAATATAAGTATAGTATTTTTAATCCTTAGTATGTATCTTATTAACTTATAGCTAGTAATACTAGTAGTATAAAAATTCTTTATATATACTATATATAATAAGTAATAATATAAGCTATTACTTTTAAAAATAGTAATAATATTATTTTATAATATATTATAAAAAGTAAATTTACTTTAACTAAATATACTGTTATGGACTCAAGCTATAAGCTTGGGTTAAGTCTAGCTCCGGAAAGTATACATACTTTATGCAGCTAGGTTAGGGCTTTACATAGACTATGCATAGACCGCGTATAAGGGACTATATATCTAGATGCTATGTAACTACTAGTGTAATTCCTTTCTTCTTCTATAAGAATAATATTCTTATTCTAAACGCTTATACGCAGTAGCCATAAGGCTAGTTCTTAACAGGTATTTAGATAAGAACTGCCTATAAGGTATATAGGAGGTTAGAGTTTAAGACCTTTATATACTTACCTTTAAGTAGTAGCTCTCTAGCTATAACTAAGAACCTTAGCCTTTACTTTATTTATATCTCCCTAATCTAGTTATAATAAGTTAAACTCTTAAATCCTTTAGGGTAAATAGACTATTAGCTAGGTTTAAATACAAAGAAGCTATAGAATATTTACTTAAAATATACTTATATTACTTAGTAAGAGAGATATAAACTTATAGTACCTAGGAAGTAACTTATATACCTTAACTTTAAGGCCTAATAATAAAAGAATATAATAAACACTACCTAACCTTAATTAATATAGTAATACTAAATCTAGGAATAATAATAACCTAGATAAGCTAAAGTAATACTATAAGGTTATATAAGCCTAGCTATAATATACTTATATAAGGTAAGATATTATAAATATAAAAGTATAGCTTAAAGAAATTAAGGTAAACCTATAATTAGCTAAATTAAGTAAAGGACTTATAATTACCTCTTAGATAGTTATACTTATTAATCCCTTATTCCTAGCTTTCTTACCTAACCCTAACTTTATAATAAGTATATACTTATAAAGCTTTATAAAAATATAGTATAAAGTACTAGTATATAAAGGTAATACTTATAAGAATTTATAGGTATATTTAGTAAATTTAAATATATTATTCTAGTTAGATTTAAGAACCTTTTATAATAATAAAACTAAGGTAATATATACTAGTAGCTACCTAGCTAATAATATAAAGTAATAATAAATATATTATATAATAGTAAATAAGTTAGTTAATTACTTAGCTTATTCTTAAAATAAATTTATATTCTAGTTAAACTTAGAAGTAATAAATAAAGATATAAGGTACTTAGAAGCTACTAGAATACTACTAAATTTAAGATAAAAAAATAATTAGTTTTTTTAGTTTTTCTTAAGACTTTAAACTAAAGTAAAAGCTAAATTACCTAACTAAATCCTTATATACTTAAGAATAGTAATTTTCCTAAATAGCTTAAATAATACTATAAAAAAGTATATAATTAGCTAGGAGTTCTTAATATCTTAAAGCTACCTATAGAAATAAGGTAAAAAGGCTAAAGTTATAATAATATTAATATTAAATAATTATAATAAAAACTATAATAATAAAGAAAGTAAGAGAAAGAGATAATACTTTAGCTTCTTTATAAATAACTTATAGTAAAGCTTATAGTAACTAAGTATAGGTTAAAGAATATTTAATTACTATAAATATAGTAATTCTAAATATAGTATAAATAAATATAAAGTAATAAATTATTTAATTTATAAAAGTAGTAAGTATATAACTAAGAAGTATAAGAATAGTAGTAATAAGACCTTAGACCTTAATAAGATTTTAATTAGATTAGTATAAGCCTAGAATAATAGTCTTACTATAAAGAAACCTAGAAATAAGAGAATAAGAATATAAGTATTCTTATAGTAAAATAACTACTAGTTAGCTATGCTAGTACTATTTAATATAGGTATAAAGTATTTAATAATTTACCCTAAATTATTATTAAAATAAGATTAGAAAAACATAGAAAAAATAAAGATAATACTAGAAAGTATAAGTAAGGATAAAATCCTATATAAAGAAATCTTATATAAGCTAATTAAGGTAAAAGATAGTATAGGCTATATAAAGGTTTACTAGATTAGCTACTATATTACTAATATAAGAGAGAGAATGCTTTTAAGTATAAATTAAACCCTAGAGTATAAACCTATAGTAATAAATTAAAGGTAAAATTTTTAGAAATTCCTAATAACTAAAAACTATATTATACTTACTATAGAAAAATAATAACTATATAGGGTAGTAAAATAGTTATTTATTATACTATTCCTAGTATTACTAAAGATTAAGGTAATTAAGCCTAAGAAAAAGAAAGGGAGACTAATAAAGACTTATTAGTAAATAATATAATAAGTAATAACTAAGGTTATAGTATAGCTATAGTAATAATAGTAAAAATATACTTATTTCCTAAAAAAAAAACATAAGAAGTATAATAATACTTTAGGTAATATACTATAAGGAGGTAGTAGTAACTATATAAGAGATAAATAGTAATATAACCTAATAGTAAATCCTAGAAAAGTATATAAAATTTATAAATATATTTTTAAAAGATTTAGCTAGTAAGCTTCTAAAATTAGGTAGCTATACTTATATAATTAAATTAGAAAAGGGGAAATAACTACCCTAAGGACTTATATATAACCTAGCTAAAAAAGCTAGAAGTACTTAGGGAGTACTTAGTAAGTGTATAGGAAAAAGAATAGATTAGAAAATTAACTAGTTTAACTAAAGCCTTAATTTTATTTATTCTAAAAAATTAAGAAAATTAAGGCTTTATATAAATTATAAGGGCCTTAATAGGATTATAGTTAAAAATAAGGCCTTTTTATAATTAATCTCTAAAATCCTTAACTAATTAATAAGTATAAAGGCTTTTATATTACTAAATCTTTAAGAAGTATACTACTAGCTATATATTTATAAGGGTAATAAGTAAAAAATAGCTTTCTTATACTACTATAGCTATTTTAAATATCTTATAATACTATTTAAATTAGTAAACATACTAGCTACTTTTTAGAAATATATTAATAATACTCTTAAGGGACTTATAAATAAATTCTATATTATTTACCTTAATAATATCCTAATATATAGTAATAACCCTATAAGATATATAAAGTATATTAAAAGTATACTAAAGTAACTTTAAGATATAAACCTTTATATTAACCTTAAAAAGTACTAATTTTCTATTAAGTAAGTAAAATTCCTAGGTTTTATTATATTTAAAAAGGGTATTAAAATAAAACTATTATAGGTTAAAGCTATTATAACTTAGCTAATACCCTATAGTATATTTAATATTTAATATTTAATTATTCCTTAAGTTTATAGGTTTTTACTAATACTTTATAAAATAGTATAGTAAGGTAATAGTTTTATTAATAAACTATTTAAAAGGTATTTAGCTAATAAAGTTTAAGCTAAAATCTAGTAAACTAGTAGTATTTAGAGAACTTTAAAAGAAGTTTTAAAAGGTATTAATTTTAGTATATTTTAACTTACTTTACTTACTAAGAGTAAAGATAAATATATTTAGTTATAAAATTAAAGCTATACTTATAATATTAGTACTAAGTAGCTAGCACTTAGTAGTATATTTTTAAGAAAGTTAACTAATATTAAACTTTATTACTTAATACTTAATACTAAGTTATTAGTAATCTAAGAGGTATTTTAAGCCTAGAGATATTACCTTATGTATTTTTCTTATTAAATTATAGTTATTATAAACTATTTAAATTATAAGTACTTAGCTATAAAGCTAAAGCTAACTAGTAAGTAAGTAATAGTATTAAATAAGCTTTATTTATTTAATTTTAAAATTAAATATTATATAAGTAAGTTAAACCTTACTAATACCTTATTAAGAAAAGTAAATTATATTAGTAAGAAGTATAAGTAAAGGTATTAACCTTATAATTACCTAACTTCTTATTTAAATTTAATAATACTAAGTAATAAAAATACTATATAAATAATAATACTATTATAGGTTTTAGTATTATATTACTTAGTATAGCTAATATTTTATTATAAAAATACTATAATAGCCTTACTAGCCTCTAGGGTTTTAAGAAATTATAACTTAATTATATTATTAAGAAACCTAATAGTCTAGTAAAGCCTAGTAGTAATATATAAACTAGGTTTATTAATTCTAAGTAATAAGGTTATGCCTTATTTATATTTATTAATATTTCTATAAGTCTAGTAAGCCTATAGGTTAGAAGTCTAGCTAGGTTAGTAGCTAGTAAGTAGTATAAGTATCCCTTTAAAATATTACTTATTTATAATTTATTTATAAGTTTATAAGTATACTATAAGCTAGCTACTTATAGTAATATTATAGTAAGAATATAAGTAGTTTAGTAAACCTTTTCTAAGTTTATATATAATACTTATTTTATATATATAGAATTAGAGGCTTTAATTTAGGTTATATTATTGTAAGTATAGTAAGGTAATAACTTTACTATAGGTTATAGAAAGCTACTTAAGAGTAATAACTAAAAAGTATTATAAATATAGTTTATTAGGCTCTTTAAGCTATTAATATTTATAAATTAAGTTTTTATTTTAGCTAGTATAAAAAAGGAAATTTTATTACTTACTTATAATAACTTAGTAATAAGCTACTAAGGAGTTAGTAAGACTCTTTATTATATTATAAACTAGTATTACTAGCTATTAATAAAGAAAGACACTAAGTTATATATATAAACTTATATAAGCTATTAGACTTTAAAGCTAAGGCACTATAAACCTTATAGTAAGCTAGTAATATTACTAGTGCTTAATTAGCTTTTTTAAGAATTATTAATAGATTTTATTATAAGGCTATTACTTATAAGAAATATAAATTAGATTTATAATATAATCTTAGTTATTATAAACTATTTTATAAAATATAGTATTTATATCCTTATTTTAATATAACTAACTAGTAATAAGTTAGCTACTATATTTCTAGAATATATTTTTAAAGACTATAGTACCCTAAGAGGTATTATTATAAATTATAGTTTAATATTTATTAGTAAGTTTTAAATAATCTTTTATTACCTTATTACTACTAAGTAATAACTAAGTACTATATTTTACTTATAAATAAATAAGTAAATAAAATATTTAAACTAAGTTTTAAAGCATTATTTAAAAGCTTTTACTTACTTTAATTAGATAAACTAGGTAAATAACCTATTAATAGTATAGTTTATATATAATATAAGTATTTACTTAACTTATAGCTATACCTTAGTAAAGGTATTATAAGATTATAATTCTAGAGGCTTATAGTAAGTAATTATAAATATTCTAGTAGTAAATAACTAGGTAAAAACTTAAGTAATTATACTAAGAGATAAATATATAGTAATTAAGTAGCTTCTAAGTAACTTATAAACCTAGTATATAAAGCACTATAATAAGAAGTAAACTTTAATAAAGTTTAAAGTAAGTAACTATATTTTATTATTTATAAAGAATATTAACTTATAGTAACTTAGTAAGAAGCTAAGTATAAAGTACCTAGGCCTTTATAAAGTTAAAAAGGTAATTAAAACTTATAGATTAGTATATTAATTAAAGCTATTACTTAGTATATAATTATATAATATTTTTAATATTACTAACCTTAAACTATTTATAAGGGACTTAACTAGTATAGAAAATCTATTCTTACTATAAGATAATATTATAAATAATAAATAGGAGTTTAAGGTTAAAAGAATTATTTTATATTATTATAATAGGAGATATTAGAAATACCTAGTTAAATAAAAAAGCTATAATACTTTAGAGAATTTATAGGTTAAAAGAAAAGATTTTATTATAATAAATATTATGAATAATTATAAGTAGTAACTAAGTAGCTAGTTTATAAATATAAAGGTATATTTAGTAAAGATTAAATAGTAATAGTAATATATATAAAAAAAAACTAGATAATTTCTTAGATAATTTATCTTATAGCTACCTAGCACTATTTACTTTACATTTATATTAGGCCCTAGCCCCTAGTATTATTATTTTTATTCCTAGGTGCTAGGTTAGTAATAAGGCCTTAGGTAAGGGATTTATTCTTATTATTAAAGAAATCCCCTTTATTATATATATATATATAAAGCTTACTTAAAAGGTTTAATAGCCTAATATAAGTAAGAAGTATAAGTATATATATAGTAAGCTATTAGTAAGTTAGTAAGGCTATAAGTAAGAATATTAGGAAACTTACTAAGAGAAGGTTTTATATAATAAAGTATAAGCTATTAAAGATATTAATTTAGACTTCTAGATTAATAGTATTACTTAGTAGTAATATAGTAATTCTCTTATTAAAATTAGCCTCTTATATAACCTTTATAATTAGCCTTACTTATTTAGCCTAGCTATACTTATTAGTATTTTTATAAATAGGAGTATATTATAAAGTTTATATTTTATATATATTAAGTACTAATAGTATATTAGTAATAACCTAAGTTATAAGAATAAATATATATATATATTATTAAGAAAGTAAGAATTATTATTAAAAATAATATAACTATTAATATACTTAAAGAGTATTTAGTATAATTTTATAAAGTAATTAAAGTACTAGTAATATATTAGTATAAGTATAAGTAATAAAGAAAAGGAAAATATACCTTTAAATAGTCTTTATTATTTTATATATAATAAGTATATTTTATTAAGTTACTTATATAAGTTAGTAGTAATATATAGTAAGGTAATAGTAAACTTATACTTAAGAAGTTAGTATACTTAGTTAAAGTAAATTTATCTTTAGTAATATACTATAAAATAATACTATTACTATCTTTAAGAGTAATAGCTAATATTATTACTTATTATATATAGTATATATAAGGAATTTTTATATTACTAGTATTACTAGCTATAAGTTAGTAAGGTATATACTAAGGGTAAGAAATACTATACTTATATTAAAAATTTTAAAGTTATTTATTTTTTAAGAGATTTTTAAGAAAATATCTAAGGGGTTTTCTTAGTTATTAAAGAATATTATAAAATAAAAGTATTATATTACTTATATATAATTTACTATTAGTAAGTTAGTAGTAATATACTATAAGAATATAAATATAAAAGGTAAAGTAACTAATATTCTAGTATTTAAAAAGAATTAAGTATTTAAGTAAGATTAAATATAGATAATAAAATAATACTATAGAATATTAGTAATTACTATAATAGTAGCTATAAAGCTACTAGGTTATAAATAAAGGTAACTTAAAATATTAAAGGAAAATATAAAGAAAAAGAATATATAATAGTAAGAAAAAGTAAGCCTTTTTATATTAGCCTTAGACCCCTAAGTAATCTATATACTATATATAGCTAATCTAGAAATTATAATATTTATAGTTATAATTACTACTAGTAAATATATATACTAGCTATAAACTTCTAGTAAGAATAATATAATATTCTTAATATTAAATAAAAGCTTATTTATTTTAAATAATATATAGTATCTTATTTATTTAATCTAATTATAAAATCTAATATAAGTAATTTACTTACTTAGTATTAATAACTTATTAGGTAAAGGTATATATATTAAAAGTAATAAAGTAATAAGTATATAGCTATTTAAAGCTAAAAAGTAAAGAAAAGATTACTTAAAACCCTATAACTTTTAGTTTATTATCCTAAGTAAATATAATAGCTATATACTTATAAAATAACTAGTAATATTAAATACTATTATAAGCTATATATAGTATACTTATATTAGCTAAGTAGCTTCTTTTTAATTAAGAATAATTATATACTAAGGGGGTAATATATTAAAAGTATAAAGGCTAAGTAATTAGGGATAAAATAGTTATATAATAAAACCCTTAGATAAGCCTTAGGTTATATAAATAACTAAGTAGCTATTAAATAGCTATATATATATAGTAAGGTATTTAGATAAGGATTACCTATAAGGTATTTAAGAGATTAGAGTTTAAGACCTTTATATACCTACCCCTAAGTAATAGCTCTCTAGCTATAACTAAGAACCTTAGCCTTTACTTTATTTATATCTCCCTAATCTAGTGTGAGAACAAAGGGATAGCTAGGCAAGAGGTATAGGGGCACTCGTATATTAACTAAAGCTTACTAGGTCTAAGTGTGTTATGCGTGTAAGTTACTAGCTTATAGCTAGTAGCTTACTAGTATTATATAAACCTAGCCCTAGGGTATAGTATACTTACCTAGTAGTATACTAGTATATAGGTATTATAAGTAAGGCCTTATAATTACCCCCTTATTTTTAACTAGGCTTTTAAATAGCTTTTACTAGCTAGTATATAGCTATTTACTAAGTAATAGCTATATTAAAATAATAATAAATAATAGCTAGCACTTAAGTATAAATTTACCTTTAACTCTTTCTTATATTATACCTTTTTCTCTTATATAACTATAGTAAACATTTCTTAAATACTATTATATTATTAGTTCCTATTACTTTACCTTTATTATTTACTATATTATTACTATAAAATCTAATAAGGAAAGTATTATTATTATCCCTAATATTTATTTAAAAGACTATACTTATATATATTATTTATACTCTAGTTATACTAAGTCTAAGAAAAATCCCTAGCTAAGCCTAAAGTCCCTTAAATTAACTATTAATTCCCTAGCTTTATAAGTATTATTACTAAGGAAAATACTTAAAGTATTATATTTAATATATAAAATATAGTAATACTTATAAGATAATAAGTAAGTTATTTTTCTAGGTTTTTAGTACCTAATTACTTATATTTTTTAGGTAATACTTACTATAAGGAGGGATTTTCTTAATCTTTTAGCTATTCTTAACTAAGTATAAGTCTTAATAAATACCCTAAGTAATTAGGTTTCTAAGGACCCTAAAGACTATATATTTTTAAAGGTAACTTATTACTATTTTAGTAAGAATTATTTAAACCTTATTTTAAGGTTTAACTATACTAATACTATATACTATATTTTCTTTAGTTTAACTAGTATTACTAAGGTTTATTAAGTATATTTCCTTATATATTCTCTAGGTTTTTACTTACTTCTTAGGTAAGCTATATTAGCCTTATACTAGTAATATATTATTTTATATTAGTAACTCTTAGTTACTATATTTCCTAGCCTTATCCCTAGGATAGTAAGTTAGTACTTTTTCTTTACTACTTATTTACTAACTTTTTATAGCTAAACTATCTTACTTATTATAATACTTAGAAAGTAAAAATAATCTTATATTTATAATATTATAATCTAGGATTTATACCTTAAGGGGTAGTAAAGCACTGCTTTTTCTAAGTAATATAATAAGTAGTCTATAAGAATAAAAGTAAGACTACTAAATACCTTTTTTATAATAGTATTATTTTAATATATAAAAGAGTAACTATAAAAGGGTTTTCTTTAAAACTCCTTTCCTTATAAAAATCTTTTTTTTTTTTAGTAAATAGTTTAATAAGGTTTTTAATTAGAGTGTAATAGTAGCTAATAAGGCTAGGCCTTTTTATAATTACCTTATCCTTTATTACCTATAACTTACTTATATCTTACTATACTTCTTACTTATTTTACTTTAATAAAAAACCTAAATTATATACTAAGTACTTTCTATATTTTTTACTATTACTTATTAATTATATTTACTTAGCTAGCCCTTTTATTTTACTAGGTATTTATTATCTTTATAAGTCTTCCTATAATCCTTAACTTCTTTAACTTTAAACTTATTATTATTATCTTTAAGGTTAAGTATTAGTATTTCTTTATCTAAGGTATTTTCCTAGTAATTCTATAGCTTTAATAAGCTAATATAAAATATATTATATAGTTAACTATACTTATAAATAGCGTTAGTTAGTATGCTTATTTACCTATAGTATTAAGTATTTAAAATAACTTAATAAATCTTAGATTTAGCTTTTATTTTATATTCTTAAGTCTAATATTCTTTACTAATAGTAATACTAAGTCTTCTCTTTTAAGGTTATTAGCTAATATCTTTAGTTATAATACTTTACCTATACTTTAGTAGCTCTTACCTAGTTATATACTAGTTTCTCCCTAATCTTATATAGCTTTTAAATATATATATAAGCTTCTAAAACTTTCCTTTCCTTACTCTTACCCTTAAAAACTAAATAAAACTTAAGTAAATAGCTTATAAGAGTATAGTTAAGGAAGTAACTTATTATTCTATTAATAGTATTATTATATATAAATTAAGCTATTAGGAGTAGCTTTAGCTATAGTTATTAGTTTTCTTTAATAAAGTATTATAAGTAATATTTAAGTACCTAGTTTATTCTCTTTATTTACCTATTAGTTTAGGGGTAAAATACTATTAAAAGCCTTTACTTTATATATAATAAGTAATATATATCTAACTAGAATTAGCTTATAAATACTAATTCTCTATTAGATATAATACTCTTAAGTGCCCTAAATTAAAGCTTAATTTTCTTATAAAATAACTTTACTAATTTAGCTATATTAATTATAGTTTTTATAGTAAAGATAATAAAGTACTTAGTAAATTAGGTCTATAATTACTAGGATTATATTAGTTTCTTAGTTACCTAGCTATACTAGTAGTAATCCTATTATAAAATCTATTAAGATCTTTACCTATAGTTACCTTAGTATTAGTAGTAATTTAAGGCTTTTATATAAGTAATACCTTTTAGCTACTATATACTAGTATACTTTATAGCTAGATATATAGTTTAAAATAGCTTTACTTATTACTAGCTACTAATAATAATATTTTAGTAGCTTAAGAGTATATTTAGTCTTAAAGTAACTTACTAGTAAATTATTATAGTATAGCTATAGAAGCTTTTATTATAAAATAAGCTCCTATAAAATAACTACCTAGTCTTTATATATTAGGAGACCTCTTATACTATATAACTATAAACTAGCTTTTCCCCTCCTTTTTACTTAGAAGTTAACCTTATCTTTATACTTTTATAAATCTAAATCTTAGTCCTATACCTTTTATAGTAGTTATACTAATAGTTTATTTACTATAAATTAGTAAGGATTTAGTAATATAATAGCCCCCTAAACTACTTATACTATACTAATATCTTAGATATATATTACCTTCTCCTTAAAATTACCTTTATTTAGCTAACTTATTACTAAATCTATAGTAGCTAACTAGCCTTTTACCTAGGCTACTATTAACTTAGTAAGCTCTAAGACTAGTGTTATGCTATAACTTCTTTAATATATTAGTACTTCTTCCTTTACTATATAAGAAGCTTTTTCTTTCTTTACTATATAAGAAGCTTCTTCTATTATATAAGTAGCTACTATTTTCCTTTAAAGCTATAGTAAGAGTACTTTATTTAATATAGGTTTACCCTTATAATTAAACCTTCTTAATAATATATTTATAAGGTTACTTTTCCCTAGTCTATACTTAATTATAAAATAAAAAGAGTAAAGAAATATATACTATTATACTTACTTTCTATTTAGCTTCTATTACCTTATAAAGGTTTATAAGTTATAGTAGTCTAATAGGACTTTTATAGGTATTTCTATACCTTTAATATAGTATTAATAATATTTAAATAACTTTACTATAGTAAGTAACTTTTAATTAGCTATACTATAGTTATATTTAGTGTCTATAAACTTCCTTAACTAAAAGCCTACTAAATACTAATAACCCTTATTATCCTACTAAGATAGGATTCCTATTATTATAAAAATTAAGGTATTTATCTTAATATACATTACTTAACTTAGGTTATAATATTAAAGTAAAGGCACTTACTAAAAGGTATTTTTTAGCTAGTTAAATATTAACTACTTCTTTTCTTTAAATATAAATCTCCTAGTTTAAATACTATTTTAACTACCCTTTATTAATATATAAAGAAATACTATAATCCTAGAGTATTTATAAATAAACTATAAGTAAAAGTTATAAAATCTAAGAAATAACTATATATTCTTAAAACTTATTAGCTTTTTCTATTCTTTAATTATATTTACCTAGTAAGTATTTATTAATATCTTATTAATAAAGAGAATAAACCCTAGGAATTTTACTAATCCTTATAGAAAAAGCACTTAAAGGGTTTTATATATAACTTTACTAACCTTATATATTCTAGGACTTACTTAATATATTTAGTATGCTTTTTCTTTATCTTAAAGAAAATTAAGATATTATTTAAATATATTATATAAATAGTGTTAACTAGCCTATAAAGTACCTTATAAATATAGCTTTAAAAGGTAGCTAAGGCATTAGTTAACCTAAAAGATATTATAAAGTACTTATAGTACTTATAATATATATAAAAAGCTATCTTTTACTTATTACTCTCTTTAATATAAATTCTATAATATATATTCTTAATATTAATCTTTAAGAAAAAATAAGCCCCTTAGTATTAGTTAAGAATCTTTAAAATTAAGGGAAAAGTATAGTAATTCTTTTATATTATCTTATTAAGTCCCTAATAGTTTATATATAGTTAAAGTATTTTATCCTTCTTTAGTATAAATAAGATAAGTATACTTACTAGGCTCTTAGAGGGTCTTATCTAGCCTTTTTTAGGTTATTATTAATATATTCTTAAAGCTCTTTAAGTTTACTTTAGGAAAAAGGGTAAATTAGTTTATATAAGAGTGTAGCTTCTAGTATAAGATTAATTATATAGTTAGTTAACTTCTTAAATAAGAGACTTCTTACCTTATCTAATATAAATATATCTTTAAACTTATATAGCTTCTTAGGGATATTTTTAATAGTTTTATATACTTTTGCCTTTTTTTTATCTTTAAAAGAAATAAACTTATCTTTTATTATACCTATAATAGTATATATAATTATCTTATTATATATTATCTTTATAAACTTATAGGAAATTAGTAGTAAAAAGGCTACCCTTTTCTTTTTAAATTACTATTTTTATAAGTATAAGTAAAGATATATATATTCTTTTATAAGTATATATATCCTAATTAATATAAGGCTTCCCTTTACTCTTAAGTCCTTATTAATAGCTATATATAGTAATTTAAGATCCTTCTTTTTACCCCTTAAGTCTTAGATTATAATAAGTACCTTATAAACACTATATTAAGGAACTATAAGAGCCCTTACTACCCTTAGGATAAATACTATAGCCTTAGCCTAATTAAGCTTATAGGTTTATATAAATTAAGTACTAATAATATTAATCTTAGCATAACTATTAAGATTTACTACTATCTTAATATCTTTATACTTATAAATAGTAACTAGTATATAGAATTAATATCTTACTAGTACCCTAGTGTCTAAGGTAAAGGTAAGGGTATTTACTTTTACCTTTAGAAGTTTCCCTAACTTTCTTACTAGTCTTTTCTTAGCTTATTATAATTATAAAAAAATACTTTATATTACTATAATTAAAGTATTATTTTCTTCCTTATAGCTTATTATTATTTAAGTAAGTAACTAAAGTCTTTTCTTTATTCTTATCCTTATCTTTTTAGTTCTTATTTAGCTAATAGCCTAATAAAGAGTTATATCTTTAATATTAGGGAACTTTATATAAGCCTTTCTTTTCTAAGTTACTTAGCTTTTACTTATTTTTTAATATTACCTCCTAGAACTATTAGGTAAGTTATATAACCTTTTCTTTATTAACCTAGTAATATTTATATATAAGTTAATATAATCTTATAAGTTAGGAAGTAATTTTATAAAGAATATAAGGGTATATATCTTTTCTAAGGCTTATTCTAGGTATTTCTCTAGTAAATCTAAGTAAATACTAAACTTAATAAGGCTTTAGCCCTCCTTTTACTTTATATTTTCTAGCTATATAGCTATTTATATATTATAGCTTATAAAGTCCTTAAGTAATATAAGGGTCTAGTCCTAAAACTTATTCTAGTTATCTTTAAGGTAATTCTAACTATTAGCTAGTTATTCCTTAATATATTAGTCCTATCTAGCCTAATAGTTTATATATATATAGTTAAGTATAAAGAGAATGTTTTAGTTATCTTAGTAATACTTTTTCTTTACTCTCTTAAAGGTATAGTTAAGGTTATTAAGCTATATCTTATACTTTTATAAGTTTATAAGGTATTAAAGTTTTATAATATTTTAAATCTTAACTTCTTAGTTACTAAGACTTAAGAATATACTAGCCTTTTAGCTCTTTTTTATTAGTACTTCTTCTTTATAAAGTTATAGTAAGTTAGTAAGTTTCTATTCTTACTTTTATAGTTCCTTAAATTACTTAAGCTAGGTAATTTACTCTCTAATTATAATTTTTTTTTCCTTTATAATAAAGAGTATAGTATTAGATAAGGTTATAAAATATAATATATCTCTAGCTATAGTATTACTATTATTTAGTAAATCCTAAGTAATATATAGTATTACTTTAGTAAATTAGGTTATTCTTTCTCTTATATTACTTTTAAGTAACTAGTAAAAAAAGCTTTAGAATTATAAGAATAAAGGGATAGCTAAGTAAGAGATATAAAAGTACTTATATATTAACTAAAGCTTACTAGGTCTAAGTATATTATATATATAAGTTACTAGCTTATAGCTAGTAGCTTACTAGTATTACATAGACCTAGCCCTAGGGCGTGGTGTGCTTACCTAGTGGTACGCTAGCGCACGGGTGTTGTGAGTGGGGCCTTACATCTAGTCGTGACATATACTAATACACTATAAGACTTAGTATATACCCTATATATACCCTATATATACAGTGTTTTCTCACTACTTACCTAATTTAGGTCACAAGGCTCCACCCTAGATACGAGATTAACTTTGTTGCAGCCGAGATTTACTGTAACCCCCCTTTCGGGTCAGGCGTAGGCCCTTGCACACCGATATGCAGGCCGGGTTGGCGGGGTGGCAGCCAAGAACATCTCAATGGCTAAACTGTAATCCCTGATGGCCCGTCCAACCATCTGATTTGAGCTGCGGAAAGATGTTGCGCAGTCCGTCATCTGCATACATGCATGTATGTCAACAAAATGACTGCTCAGCCAGCCGCATGTAACCAACCACGTCGTGCAGCTGGTGCTGATGCTTCAAATGGTGGCTGGCTGTCCGTGGTTCCAGTTTTGCTGTGTTGACGACCTGCCGGCGAGGGCGTCTGCGTATGGGTATGAATGCATACGCATGACAAGACGGGTATATGGTAGGTTACATGTGCTGAAAGCAAGACTAATGCATGATATGTTTCTCTGCAACTGCATCTATGCGGAAACCAATGCATGAGAAAACTCTAGCCACGATACATGCCCACTCTTCCGCAACCGAGTCTAACAGTTACAGTTAATTGCTAGCTCATCTCTCCGTGGCTTTCTGTTGGCTCGGCCACAGTTTACGCAGAACTTCTGACACTTTACTCAAATTTTTTAATTTTTTAATTTTTTAATTTTTTGACTGTATCAACTGACTAGGCGAGGATGTAATGGCTCCCACCTCGACCTCACCGCTAATTGTTAAGCCAGGTGGCAAAAAAAATCGGCATAGCATGCTGTGGTTCTCAGACGAGGACACGCCGGAAGATCGTAAAATTATCACCAAGTTAGACTTGCTAATTCTCCCATTTGCCCTGCTTTCATACTGGACAAAGTATATCGACCAGGCAAACCTCAGTGAGTCTAGGTAATGAATTTCCTTGCCGCATGGACTAATGTATCATGTATTGGGGACAGACAATGCCTACGTATCTGGTCTAAAGGAAGACCTTGGATTTTATGGAAATGAACTCGTTCGACTACAAACCGTATACGCTGTTGGCGCTGTTGTCGGCCAGATTCCGTTCATGTTCCTGTTTCCACTGGTTCCTATGCACTGGCTTGTTCCGATACTGGATGTGGCATGGGGGGTCTTCACATTATTATAATACAGATCCAACTCGTTTACCGAATTAGCAGCATACCGGTTTCTCATTGGGTGGTTTGAGGCAAGTGATTCAAGCTTCGTATAACAACCCGCGTGGTGCTAATGGTTGTACCAACAGGCAACATTCTTTCCCGCAATGCATTTTATACTCGGGTCATGGTATCGCGGTGACGAGATTGCCAGACGAGGTGGCATTTTTTACGTGGGAAACACATTGGGGACGCTTACTGCTGGCCTCATTCAGGCTGGCGCATCTGCAAGACTCGATGGAAAACACGGCCTGGCAGGGTGGCGATGGATGTACATCATCTGCGGGGTGATTACCATCCCAGTTGGTATCCTCGGTTACATCTTATTACCTGGAACACCCAACAAGCCGAACCTTCTCATTCTATCCGAGCATGATCTTCGTGTCCGCAAGGCGCGGTTACAAGGTGCTGGACACACTATTTCGTCTGAGAAGGTCACACTACGAGCCTTGAAACAGTTTGGTGGAGATTTGCAGTTTTGGATGCTACTCATGCTAGACGTCTTTTACTGGAATGCGAGCTTGAACGCATTCACAGGTGGATATCTGTTGTGGCTCAAAAGCCTAGGCCACTATTCGAGAGCAGAAATCAACGCGCTTGGTAGCATAATGCCTGCAGTTGGTATTTTCTACACCTTCTCCATATGTTTTGCTTCCGACTTGCTCATCGGGCCAGCATGGGCTATAACGGCTGCTCACATATGGAACATCTCTGGCCTAGTCATCCAGATTATCTGGCAAGTCCCAGAGGCGGCGCTGTGGTTTGCATTCATCACGACATTTTCGTCCGTGGCCATGTCGAGCGTTCTGTATGGATGGATCAACGATCAGCTGCGTTCATCTCCAGCAAAGCGGTCATTTACGTTGGTTCTAGTCAACATTGTTGCACAGTCGACAACTCTGTGGACTCAGTTATTGGTCTTTCCCACATCTGAAGCACCGAGGTTCACGAAAGGGTATTCCTTCGTTTTGGGAAACGCCATATGCCTGATAGTATTGGCGCATGCCGTAGAAAGACGGCTTCGACGGCAGCTGTAAGTTTACTGGTTGATCTTTGACGCTTGTTCAAGTTGCTAATATATTTTAGACTCCAGGTCAACGCCAATGAACCGTTGTCAAATGATGCTGGAGAGATCCGTGCTCCGTCCAGCATGGCTAGACCAACTGCTTAGGCGACATTGTCATCTCTAGGCAAGCTCCGTAGTATAGGTATAAATCTGAAGCATGTCCATTGACAAGGGCATTTTAGACTCCTTTGCATTTGGTTCACGTAGCCTTTCCATAATAATTGAGCTACATCTCTACAATCTGTTACTGTACCACACTCTCTTTTTGCCTCATGACTATTCAGCTCTATTACTTCATGCGCCGCTTCAGTTCGTCGCAGCCAGTTGCGCGAAAGCCTTTATCATTATCGACGCCCTTGATGAATGCCAAACGGCCAATCGCTGCCCATCAGAACTCCTGGCGTGTATTTTCGGTCTTCAAGCCAACAGCGTAACAAGCTTCTTTGCAACGTCACGGGGCCTTCCAGACGTGGAGATAGAGTCAAATCTAACCCAAGACGAGAGCTATTGGCCATCAATGAGGATGTGCGCAGATATCTTGAAGGCCACTTGCTGAGCTGACCGAGGCCATTAACTCCATGTTTGGGTGGTATCGGTCCGCGCCCATCTGCTACGCGTTCCCGAGCGATCTCGCCATCGATGCCTCCTCCAGTGAATCCGACCCGTCGTCGTCGTCGTCGTCGTCTGCCATGCAGAAAAGCCTCGGCGGCTGCCGGTGGTTCACGCGCGGCTGGTGTCTGCAAGAGCTCCTAGCGCCCCGGGACATCCGGTTCTTCGACTCCGAGTGGCGAGACATCGGGACAAGGGACACGAGACACGCTCGGGAAGACGATTGCCGCCATCACCGGGATCCCCGAGGCCGTGCTTGTCACACCGGCGACACCACGGGGGAGGGGGAGGAAGAAGATTTACGACCTTCATCTCACGCGCAGGACATCCTGGATGGCGAAGCGGCAGATGTCGAGGGCCGAGGACACCTCGTATGCCAGAGACCCGAGTCAGCTCTCGGTGCGCATCGTGAACAGCGACATCTGGCCCGGTGTGAACGAGACGCCATTCCAGTTCGCGCCCAAGGAGTCGTTGGCTCTCGCCGCGCCCCCAATTCATCGTCGGATGACGGCCCGGAGAGAATATCCATGCTGGGCTATCACATGTGGCTCTCCGTCCAGCCGGTGACGCAGAAGAACGGGATGCCGTACCATCTCGTCTTTGTAGATTGGAAGGAGAAGAGCTTGAGTGTTTGGCACAAGAGGTAGGCAAGCGAGGCGACTGCGTGTAGCATCGATAAACGTTCTGGCTAAGCTCGACTAGGGGGATTGTGAAGTTGAATTTTTAATTTTTAATTTTTTCCATGCCTTCTCGCGCCTTAAAGTTACTTCTTGTCAACGTAGCATCCAAAGTTTGCTTCATGTCTCGAATCTTTGATCAAGAGTCGTCAAGGACGTCGCATTTCATACACTCTCTCAAACTATGTAGTCTTTCGACTAGTATACAATGGGTAGAGTATGTCAACAATGGGCGCGATCTGGCAATCTGTCCAACTTGGGTT
The DNA here is from genome assembly GCA_030389615.1 of Epichloe typhina subsp. poae. Classification (NCBI taxonomy): domain Eukaryota; kingdom Fungi; phylum Ascomycota; class Sordariomycetes; order Hypocreales; family Clavicipitaceae; genus Epichloe; species Epichloe typhina. Next base: position 2,202,577 of record CP098318.1, on the reverse strand, counting down.
ACATGGCACCGAAAACGAGGGATGAAATGGTGCCACGATGGTAGTCCTTGACATTCATCTTGTCAATTGAGGAAGAGCATGTGCCGTAATCAACTATCACGACCAGGTCGGCAATTTCATAGCGTCATGGATTATCATCATCGATTGAACTTGTTTATTCTCCTCCCCGTGCGTTTTTACTCGTTGGTCGGGCAGTGGTCCAGGTTCCCATCGGCGTTGTTCCCCCACCATTGAGGGAACGGCACAGTCCTTCCTCCAGCACCAAATACGGCAAAGGATAAGATAAAGAGCACAAAGAGACTGGCGCCGTCGAAAGCACCCGTGACCAGGTACATGTAGTCCCTGAAGATGCGCGGCTTGTGGTTGCGCAGGTAGAACTGCGCGAAGAAACCCGTCAAGATCCAGCTGACAATGACACAGGTTTGTGACTGATTGTAGGGAATGTAGCCGGAGTATTGAAGTAACTGGGGCATATTGATTTCCGAAAGAGCGAAACCCTTTATTCTGGGGATGAACTTGACGAGTGCAGAGTCAGCATAGGAAGCGAGAAATTCATGGGCCGATGATTCCACCTACGTATGTGATAATCCGGTGAACAGTTACAATACCAGCCCCTACGGCTAAGCCTATTGGCACCATATAGTACCTGCCTCCAGAACCGTAAAGGTACTTGGCCAATGCCCACGACGTCGCGTTAGTGTTGTAGGATTGGATAGTCGCACCGCTCCAAGCAGCGCTACCGTTCGAATTGGCGAGAAGATCTCTATTGGTTTCGACAACGGAAATCATAACGGCGTAGTTGACAAACCCACCAAGGATGGTGCCGTAGATCTGGGTGAGAAACATGACGCGAGGGGGGATTTTGACTATTGTCCGTGGTCAGCACCGCACGCTACTCACATGCGCGCACTCGAGGACTCGGGAAGGACATACGATATTCTCCCATCTTCAAGTCCGCGCAGAGATTGATGCAATTGGCAATCACGTTATGCGACCAAGCAGAAAAATACATGTTACCAATCGGCCGTCCAGGGATCATCAGGCCCGCCAACATCTTGGACAAATTATTCGTGGCAATACCATTGCCATAGCGAGCATAGAGAATGGCACTCTATCGAAGCGGTTTTTTCCCCTTTAATTCAGCAGAGTGTACTTTGTCATCAGTGTTTTTGCATTCAGTAAGGCAGACTCACGAGAGGGGCTAAAATTATTCCAATCAAGAGAGCCATAATGTACGCCCAAGCAGGGAGCGTGATGTTCTCTCGGATGACAACAACGAGGCCGAGAATGAAGCTGAGCACCAGAACGATGATATACCACCACCAAGGTGCGTCTTTGTAGTGCTTCAACATATGCGAATGATGTCGATCGTCGCATTGTCCAGCCTTGGCGCTCTTATATGCCTTTACGAAATCGCCGCCCCAGAACAGGACACAGTGGGCGATCAAAGCACCAATCTGTCATTTGTTTAGCACTTCTTCGAGCGAGATTCACTCAACGGACATGACACGTACAGCAGCATTCGCCATGAACATGGCATAGGCAAAAGTACCTGTCAAACGGGGAACACCGAGCTTGGCAAATATAGTCTTATCAAGAACACCCCCGGCAAAGACCTGTGAGGTGGGGTATGACTTGCCGCTGGCAGTTCGGAGTCGTGTAGACATGAAAGGCTGCGCTTTGGCATCCCATACATTCGTATAATAAACGCCGAGCATCGCCAGAATGCATATCAGGAAGCCAAGAGCCTGGTGGACTTGCAGCTTGAGGGGCAGCGATGTCTGGGAGGAGGTAATCTATGTGAATGCCTCAGTCAGTTTCCGTAGTCTCGCGAGGAACGGAAGACCACGATGGTCCATGGAGGTTCCTTACGTATTGCCAATCAAGAGACACAGTAAAAAGGCCTAGCCCTTCGTTATTGGTGGCGCCGCCAAACAAGTTTGTAAGTGTGGACGCCTTGTCTCCCGTCGCATTCATGGAAGCCAAGCAAGGAATTGAGATGGAATTGAGCCACGGGAAAATGTAGGCGGGGAAGACTTCATAGACAGCCATGCCGACGAAGCTGTACCAAAAGACACGTAGTGGCTTGGAACTCTTCAGGTCTTGCCAGTGCAATCCCTGGAGGGTCTTGACCGTGGGAAGATTGCTCCAGTATACGGATTCGACATGCCAGACGCAAATCGGGCGAACGATGCCGCAAATGCCATAGCCAAATAGACCGATTGAGATGACACTCAAGACAACGGTAGTCGCGCTCAGTGGCAAGTCGTAAAACAGGTACTGTGCGGTGAAAACAAAAATGCTTGCGGCCGCATTCGAGGCAGATGTAGCGGTGATGGAACAGACTGCGTGCTCTTTGAGGTTCCATGGACCGGGATTGATCAAGCGGGCAAGCCAAATCAAGAAAGGTAGTTTGCCCTGGCCGCCTTGTTGTCTCCATCGAGCCTCTTGGAGGTCACCTCGAGGAAGGACAGACGCCCATGCTTTGCCGACAAAGTAGGCGATGAGCACTATGAAGGTTCCAGAAATAGTGACCTGGGTCGGTTTGAACTACGTGCAAAAGAAGGTCAGAATCGTATCGTTCTCGAAAGTCGACCACACTTACTGTATAGATCTGGCTCATCACAGCCTGAAATGCAGACAGACACGAGGCGATTACGATGCTCCGAAACGTCAGAGCAGGCTCGAAATCGTCTCTCAAGGGTAACAGGTGCTGCGCTGCATCGTAGCCGGTAACAATGATTGCATCCTCGTTGTCCGGGTCTCCCTTCTTCTCGTCACTGTAGGACAAACCCTGGCCTGTTTTGACGTCTTGCTCCAGGATATCATCGTCGGTGGCCACAGCGCCGTTGCGAGACTTGTCGATCTTTTCGTTGACAACTTCAACTTGATGGCTTGGAAGAGCGAGAGCCTTGCCCTCGATGGCATCAAGGCCTCCGAGGACGATATTGTCAGTAGCCATGATTCGGGACTGCAAAAGAGCCAGACGAAGACAAGACTTCAATTGCTACCCATAATTCAGTTCAACGCTCGAAAACCCTTTCTCGATGGGGTATTTCAAGCGTTCCGCGCGGAGGGCGCATCCAGCGCCACGTCGTACTAAACCTCCGCTATCATGCATGTTTGGCGATGTCGCAATACAACCTCGGCCTTGTGCTATTAGGGGTTCCCGGGTTTCCCGTGATAAGCAGGCCCTTGCCAAACCTGGCCACATGGCGAAACTCGTGTTGATCCATCCACATGCCACGGGAGGAGCCGCAGGGACTTTTGGCTGCAGAATCACAGCCAACACGATTCCAAGCTTTGCCATTGGTGTCGCTTCCGTGGCGCTTCCAATCCGTCCGAGCACGCCACTTTTGAGATTGGTTAGCTGTTCACAAGCCCCGTTCGCAGCAAATCAGAGGCGCCTGCATGCAGCTGGGTATTGATAAAACCTTTAGCCTGATACCGACGACCAGGTGTTTTTATCCATCGCCTCTAGTCCGTACGGCTCATTCCTTCAGCGGCTTGGGCTGGCGGATGCAAACAATAATCGTGCCACGTCCCACTTTTGTTGGTTACAGTGGGTCCTAGTAATTCCGAAGCAGTAGTAGTTGGAGGGGGCCTGGGAAGAATCTCTTCAATGTATTTGCATTAAAGTGGGGCCAAATTATCCCCCACGATGCGAGCCCAGCCAGTCGGCTCTCGCTCTCTCTCCTTCCTGTGTGGGAAAACACAACGAGCACCGCCGTCACTCTGTACGAGAGGCAGACCCAGCCATGACACAATCCAAGGCAGCCAAGCGAAAGAGAAAGGCGCAGGTACAGGCCGAAGCCTCTAAGAAAGTTGCCAGGCCATCATCCATCGTCACTCCGCCGCCGGACGGCGCACAATTCGAGCCGAAGAATCTGCAAACCGTCATCTCCGACGAAGAGCTCGACACCACCATCGAGACCCTGACGGAGCTGGCACGATATCCCAGCCTCACCAAATCAAAAATATGCAAAAATCTCCGAGTGGCCGTCTACGACTTTCGTCAGTCGTGCAATACGGGGCTCAATGCTGCAGAGGGCGCCAATCTCACGGCCCGCGTCACAGCCGCGCTTGCGGACGAAAAGTATCTCGAGGCCAAGATTCTACTCGCCGAGATGAGATTGCGAGGCGAGGAACCGAAGCTTGGCGCACTGTGCCGATGGGTACGTGATCTCGATGTCGTCACACAGCCCAAAGGTGCCAGCATTGTCAACCCCGACAGGCCAGCCAAAGAAAGGGAGCTTCTCGAGGTGCTTGATGCTGTTCTTCGGGTCAGCTGCCCCATCGACTACAGTAGCGCCGCCAGACTTCCATCCGAGTCATCACCACACATCGCTTTACAGACGACGTGGGATTTGCGGCCGCACACGGAACCTCTGCAGATCTACGAATCCGTCTTGGACAAGTCGATCTTGTCCTCCGGGCCAACCTCTCCACCATCCTCCCTTCGAGTCATCGAAACGACGCCCGGACACCTTCGCAGACCACCAAATCACCACCCTGCTATTCTGTACACCTCGGAGCCGAACACTGTCCATCTGTCACCGGACCACGGACCGATCACACTTCATAAACACCCCAACGTCCCAAATCTCAGCCTGGCCACGAATGTCCTTTCTCCCGAAGAATGCAGGGCCGTCATTGCTGCTGGGGAGAGTGTCGGATTTCTCCCCGATGCTCCTGTTCGCGAGGGCGAAGACACCAGTGTCCTAGCACACAACTTTTACTGGATTTGCGATACCGCCTTCCACGACAAGCTTTGGGCACGCATGGCCCCCTTCGTCCCCGCGTCCTTGAACGGCCGCTTGTCTCGTGGGCTGAACCGACGATTCCGTGTATATCGATATGTTCCCGGTGCTGAATACCGTTGTCACATCGACGGAGCTTGGCCGCCATCGGGCATCCGTCCAGACGGCACCTACGTGTACGACTCATCGCCAACTGGGAGGAAGCAAAGCTCCCTGTTCACTTTTTTGTTGTATCTCAACGATGAGTTTGAAGGGGGCGAAACGACTTTCTACATGCCCGCCACGCGGGAGGGGACGCTCAACGCGTATCCCGTTCGGCCCGTGAAGGGCGCTGTGGCTGTGTTTCCCCACGGAGAGAGCAGAGGCGCATTGTTACATGAGGGCACGAGTGTCAGAAAAGGAGCCAAATACATCATAAGAACAGATATCGAGTACGATGTAGAACCATCATGAAAGCAGGATACACAAAGAATTGACATGATTCATGCCATCAAAAGACTGTTTGATTTTGGCCTTCTTCCAGCCATGGTTTCAGCAGCTGCATCCGCAGTCGTCACGACAGTGTCCCTGGCCGCAGGGCACTCCCGTGTTGCATGCAGTTCTGCCAGTTTGAGCAACGAATCCATGCACCAAAGCCTTGCCTCAGAGCACCAGGGCAACAGTGATTGAAGCCAGGAACCTCATTTAAAAAAAAAAAGGATGTTTCAAGGTTGGTGCTTAGTGTCCGTGTGAAGATGTTAACTGGCACTGCGTGGCTACAGCGAGGCCGCTGGGTTTCCACCAGGCAGATCAAAACCTATCACAGCCCGGTCATCGTCAATGACCCTTGCGTACCTAATCACTGCTGTCAATGTCGAGCACCAAGAGCTGATGGGGGGGGCAGAACGCACTCGAGAAGTAATCGAAAGAACCAGGCTTCCATGTCGACTTTCCTAACAGCTTTTCCAGCCCACTCTGTACTAGCCTTTGCCATGGCCTCGGCCTTTTCGCCAGATGTATTGTAGTAGCGCACGAGCTCCAACCAGTCATTGCCTCGCATGCTCATGGGCACATAATGCACCCAGGGTCTGAGCCATTCCCGATGCCACTCTTGGAACAAAGCCTGCTTGAACACCAGACTGCGACTCCTCAAAAACGCATAGAGGCGCCCGCTGAAGGCGTTGCCGTCCATGTCAAGAAGGAACTTGTAACCCCAAGCATCTTGCATATCGACCATGTCCTTGACCCCGAAATACTTAATCTGGGATTGACAATCACCCGGGTCGCATTGGCCGACGTGGGAGAAGCGCACGTCGGCAAGTTGTTCAAAGTCGCTGCGATTGACCTCGCTGACGCCCCAATCGGGCCTATCGACACGCCCGCGGTTCACAACAATCTTGGCTCGAGCGCCATGGTTGATCTTTCGGACGAGACGCTGGCGGTGATGATGTTTCCAGTTGCCGTCGCGGCTGAATCCGCCCGTGGTAGAACCCCTCCAGTATAATCGGTCTTGCTTGTCGGCCCACGGAGGATCCCTAGTTTCGCTATAGGCTACCTTTTCGGCCCAGTACCATGGCGACGGGTAGATGATGTCGCTGTAGGAGGAGATTTTGGATTGGGAGAATATCGGGAACAGGTCGTGCGCGACGACGTAGCCGTTGGGCATGTCGAAGAAGCCGAATGTCGTGCTGAGAGAGGGGCTCAGACATATGTCGGCCATGGCAGACGAGTTGTAGACGAAACCGGCGTCCGTGGCGGCGTATTTCTCGGCGTCGTCGCCCAGGCCATCGTCTTCCAGTATTCGCGCCGCGCTGTCCGGCGGGCAGGACATCCTCGAGGTCGTCCACGTCGGCTGGTGGGCGGCGGACCGGAACCGGGTGCGCCTCGTTTCCTCGAATCGCTCGCCGCCTCCCAGGTCGGGAACGTTGGTGGAAAAACGGTTGATGGGTCGTGGATTGGCGCGAGACGCCGACATGTCCACTGTCTTTGCTCTGTGGACCAGCCTCGCGAGGTCGTCGTGCTGAAGCACGACCCGCGGCTCGTCGTGTATGTTGAAGGCCAGGTCCATGTCCGGCAGATGCTGGATGAACTTTCCCATCATGTCGATTGTCGCGAGATGCTGCCACTCGGCGCCGCTGGGGTTCTCGACAAAGGCGACCTTGTGCCCTCGGATGGCGATGCCGATGAGACCGTTGCTGTGGCCCAGCGCCTCCCTCGCGCGACCTCGTATCGTCTTGGGGCTCAGGCCCCAGAACGGCGTCATCAAATCATGGATCGTGTCAAACTCGTCAATCAGTCGAACCTCGTTCTCTTGCGCGAACTCGAACCACTTGTCGAAGCGCGGAGGCGGGGGCAGTCCATATCGCCTGCGATATTCCTCGACTGCCTGTTCCAGGGTCTTTGATTGTCGAAGGAGGGTATCGTTGAACTCCCGGTGTGCCTTTTCCGAAATGTACTCGACGGGATGTGTGTCGTTGCTGGGAATGGTTCGCGGCTTCGTGAGGTATCCGATGCCATCGGCATCTTCGCTTGGCTGTTCCGTCGGCGCCGCCCAGCTCGACGGGGGCTCTGGCGAGTCCGCGTGGACAGCGTTTCTACCCCATGTTTGATGGAGACGATGTGAGATGACAACAAGCACAAATAGCAGGAACAGGATGAGCGGGCGCCGTCTTGCGAAGATTCGACCCATCGCGAGTTGGCGCGTGCGAGTTTCTCACACTAGACGACCCAGAACGACCCGGCGAGGAATCTTTGCCAGACGACCAGCGGTCCAGCATAACCCTCTAATGTACTCCGTAGCGCTCTGACCAGAACAAGGTTTTAGGGGGGGGCGCATTTCCCGAGGTTGTGTGTCGTGCGCACTTCTCCATTACAGTAACAGTAACAGGGATTTCTGAGCCATCGTGCATGACCAAAGGTGACTTGTAGAGGTGTGGGCCAATCAGGCTTCACCAGATCCGGGGCTGCTGTTTCAGTTGTGGGTTCGCCGGTTCGGACGAAAGCCCCACTATAAGGTCGTTGTAACGGTGCAGGTCCACAGGGCAGGCAAGTGCGGGCAACTTCCGCTTGATGAATGCCACCAGTATCTGACAAAGTGATTCGACACAGCTTGATCAAGAGGGAAAAACCAGCTGGTTCCGCTTCCTTTCTAGAACGAGTTCCCGAGCAGTGGCCGCTTTCACGTGCTTACATAGCTTCTGAGCCTCAGTGAGCAATCCTTAGCCGCCCTGAGTTGTGCAAGTAGTGCCAGATCTAATTAGTGCGCATATACTTTTCCATACCCCGGAACGACTTGCTCATATTTGATATATGAGGACCTCCGTGTGCGGGATATCCATCTCGTTCTCTGCTCCTCCCGCTAAAGTCACGGCCAAGACAAAGACATCCGCCACATCTTCAGCGAACTCCCATGACTCAATACAGTTTCGGTATTTTCGGTACAGAGCAAAATTTGAGCTAACAATATGGTGACTACATTGAACTGCGAATGATGCACACACAAGGGAAGCCAGGTTGGGAAATGCTTCCAGAAACCCCGGTTTGGATTTAGAAGCCTATCGACGCGGATGGGTTACATTCTACGCAATTAGCCTAAATTAACAATGTGGGGGTTTCCGATTTTCCAATGTGGCAGCGTTTTGCCAAACCATCTACTGTGCCATCGTAGTCTGCCCCTAAACACTGAACTTGGCTAGAGTCTCGTCTCCATCGTATCTATCGGTCGGCACTGGCTCATAGCAAACAACACATCAAAATCTACCGGGTCGCCCCATAACAACCCACAAATCGAAATCCCATCAAACCACATGGCCAGCCTTGGCGACGCCGCAACTCACTACTCAACGACCCGACAGAATGCTATCGAAGATGCGAACAAGATGCAGGCGTCGGTCCTGTCAGAGTGCGCTGCTTCGGGAAAAGAACCGCCGCCCTATCACTTCTCGGAACTCATTGGTAAAGGCAGCTTCGGCCGCGTCTACAAAGCTCGGCACCCCCCCTCGGGGAAACTTGTCGCGATCAAAATCATCAATATCGAGGTCGGAGATGCCGAGTCGGGCACCAACACGCTCGGTGACATACTGAGGGAGATCGAGACGTTGAAGCTTCTCGGTGACACGGGAGCCAGGAACATCAACACCGTGCTGGATGCTCTTCTCCTCGGCCATCGGGTGTGGATGATCACGGAATACTGCGCTGGCGGCAGCGTCTCGACGCTCATGAGACCAAAGGGTCATCTACCCGAGCAGTGGATCATCCCGATCCTTCGCGAGGTCGCCGAGGCCATCTACTGGACCCACAGGCAGGGCGTCATTCATCGAGACATCAAGTGCGCCAACGTTCTCGTCACGGAGGAGGGAGGCGTGCGGCTGTGCGACTTTGGCGTGGCTGCCATCGTCACGACCAAGTTTGACAAGCGGAGCACTTTCACGGGGTCCCTTCACTGGATGGCGCCTGAACTCTTCAACCCCGCGGTGCAATATGGTACCGAGGTGGACATTTGGGCTTTTGGCTCCATGGCGTTCGAGGTCGCCTCGGGGCTGCCGCCCAATGCCGGGTTCCGAGATATAAACCGGTTCGGAACCTACCTGAAGTGCCATCAACCCAAACTCCAGGGCGAAGAGTACTCGGCCGGTCTGAGGGACTTGATCGATTATTGTGTCGTGGAAGATCCGGCGCAACGCCCTGCCATTGAGCTGGTCCAGCTCCACCCGTACATCTACGACACCGGTGCGCAGTATCCGACCGTGTCGCTGTCGAAGCTTGTGCAGGCGTACAAGCTTTGGGAGGCTCAAGGCGGCAGCAGGCTGTCCCTCTTCTCTGCCGGTGGCGCGCAGATGGAAGCTGATTCTTCAAGCCCAGTAGATCCCGGAAACGAGTGGATTTTCAGTACCATGGATGATGTTGATCAGCTTCCGGGTCCGGGACAAGACTCTTTGCAGTTCGTTGCCGACGCTTATGATGCAACTATCGGTCCGCCATCGAAACAGCCACGAACACGTCGCCGGCGCATGCCATCGTCTAATCAGCCACCCGTTGCGCCATTGAAGAAGCTTTTCGACCCAAATACGCTGACGGACTATCAAAGCAATTCACGACAGTTTTACAGTGAATTTGGATACCCACTAGCTTCTGATCTGCCTCTCCGCGACAATTCATCAACGGTTCGTGTTCGAGAGTCATTGATTGACCTCGATGCTGCGCTTGGAGTCGATGAGTCTTCGCACATGAAGGGCCGTGGGATTCCAGCAAGTCAGGCGACAGATAGTGCGCCGTCTGCGAACCGCCGTAGGACACTGGAGTGGAAATTTCCAACGCTTCTCCAGAACCCCGACCTTGAACCTCAATGGAGTGCATCCCCGTATCTGGCAACGGGGGTAAGTGATGTCACTGATGTGCCTTGGGGGTTCTCTACCGACAACCGCGCTTCGACCGCAGCAAGTCTGATTGATCTTGATGCCAGTCTGCCTCGGCAATATGAGCAGGCTTCGCGTAGTCCGGTCATAGCTCAACCTGGGGCTCAAGAAGCCAATGGCCGTGATTCCACATTCAGTCTTATTGACCTCGATGATGGTTTACCAACGGGACTGATTGTTGACTCACGCCCATCAACGGCGGGTTCAAATTGTGCATCATCATTCTCGGAGCCAATGCCCTTTGGCCTTGAGCATCATACTCGTAGCCCAGGCTTGCTACAGCCTACCTATTCCGTCACGGCATCCGTTCATAGTGGTGACCACGACGGCAAAGCAGAGCCTAGACTCGATTCGCCTGAGCAGCAGCGTGATAACTTAGAGCCTGAAGAAGATAGTTTGACAGCGCTCGCAGCGTCGTATCTAAATAGTCCTCTGGGGATGAACCACGACTTACCGCCGCCTCCCGCGCTGCCTGCATCCAATGTGCTGGAAGGCCATGCCTCAGGAAACGATGTGAAGGGGGAACTGTCGCGTTTGATCACTAGTTTGAGAGACCATTTAACCTTTGTTAGCAAAGCAATGGATGATCACTTTGAACAGTAGCGGGTGTGACTTTGTAGCACTGTGAGTGATATTGATTGGCACATCATCTTCGCACTGTTCCAAATGAGATGCTTTGTCAACGTCTCTATTAATCGCGGTCGTCGCGACTCAAACAACACAGACCCGAATATTTTCGTGCCAAAGGTCAAGCACGCCACGGTGGGGTGAAAAGAGCTTGATGGTGAGGCCGTGACTTCCATTACCCCGTGGCCAAAATCACGCCAAAAAAAAAAAAGTGCGCTTCCACCCTGCGACGCCTTATCCGACAATCGCGACGTCCTCCGTGGTTTGGCGGCATTGGCGGCAGGCCTCGCCCACGCGAAGTGCCATGTTGTTTTGTGGCGCGGGAGTTGTGCAAAAGGCACTCTTTCCCAGTTTAGTGCGTCTCTTACCACAGTGGCCAGGGTATTGCTGGAAGAGATGGCCACAGATGCTGCTGTAGAAAAGATACCATCCGCAATGGCACCCAGCAGGGCCAGACGGGTTTTGAACCCAATTCTGGGAGACGGTTTCACCGATTTGGCTGGGAGTGATGTTTGCCTGAGCCTGGCGGTGAGCCATGGCGAGAAGAGGTATGGGGGGGGGGGAGGTCGGGACTTGTTGGTGAAGACTGAAGAGCAAGGACTTGAAGCGTCGCTCGAACTTAGAGTTAAGGAAGAATTTGTTGCTTGTAACGAGGAAGGAAGGAAGCTGTGACTCATGGTTCGCCATGCATTTGTTTGGTTTGCCGCATGCCTGTGAATCACGTGCAATATCCCTGTGTTTGTGCGCGAAGCCAACTTGCAACAAGCTCAGCTGCCTTCTGCCTTTTCGCGAGGGCCACCGGGTTTTCCGATTCCGATATGGTGATCCGCCTTGCGCACACGTGACTAGCTGTAGCTTTGCCTTTGTACTCCTGACTATCCCACATTCGGAAATATGGCCAAACATGCGGAGAATAATAGATTGGTCGATTTTGCCGTCTTGGGCGGGGCGGGCCCCGTACAGGTCCGTACAGGCTCGCGTCACTGTCTCGCGTCACTGTCTCGCGTCACTGTCTCGCGTCACTGTCTCGCGTCACTGTCTCGCGTCACTGTCTCGCGTCACTGTCTCGCGTCACTGTCTCGCGTCACTGTCTCGCGTCACTGTCTCGCGTCACTGTCTCGCGTCACTGTCTCGCGTCACTGTCTCGTCATGATGAGTGGGAACTGATCGCTTCGGAGCTTTGAAGCACAAGTGAGAAGATGCGTGAAGATGGAAGAGATGAAGAGCGGGAACAAACACGGTCACAGAAGAAGGCGGGATCACGTCACTTCATGACGTGAGTAACGTCAGTTCATGCTGTGAGTAACGCCAATTCATGCTGTGAGTAAAACTCGAGCGGATTTGAGTTTGACTGCGGTCACGAACTATGACTCTTGTGCTAACGAAGCCACAAAGTTAATTGCTAACTTTGCTCTTACCTCGCAGCCCTCCGTATTTATAACCTTAAAGCTTATTCCTATATCAGGTTCTATTCCCTTCCTGCGGTCTAATGGGTGGGAACTGACAGACCAACGGCCGTTTGTTTTCCCTTCACTCATCGGTTGTTCAACCTGTCACCAAGTCGCCTTGGCCAGTCTTGGTATTTACCGCCCAAGGAAGAAAGCCTATGGCTGTGGTTGTTTTGTTGCAATATGATACTAAGAGCGAAGATTTTAGTGCGTGAAGATTAAGGTGATATAGCCTTTGAGCCAATTTAGGTAGGTTTGCGCCCGCGTAAAAAGGACAAACCTATTACTTAGTTTAACCTTAAAAGTGAGTTTTTCCCGTGGCTATATAAAGCTCAGTCGTCAAGGATCAGGTCCTATTCCATCTACAGGAATCGTTGGAGAGTAATTTCGATTCTATTCTGAGACATCAGTGCTTTCTTGTTTTTATTTCTGAAAGTCGCTTTCCGGAAAGTTACACAAACATTCTAGGTTCCAGAGAATAGGCAGAAACTCCCAAGACTACGAATTCGGCTATTTGGCGCACCACTCACATTGACTTTTGCCAGTCTCCTCTTTTATCAAGCGGCTCATCAGATATGGCGGAGGTACCATACTTGCTTAAGCAGAGGAACTTCTTTGAATCGTGGTCCGGCTCCGTTCAAGGTGTTCCTTCGCACTACCCGCGTCACGGAACTAATTCACCAGCGGTGCCAGTTCTGGAAGCAACACCAACGGTGCCAGTTCTGGAAGCAACACCAGCAGTGCCAGTTCTGGAAGCAACACCAGCAGTGCCAGTTCTGGAAGCAACACCATCTGTCATTTTGGAGCACTCAGCTAGTGTTCTAAAATCAGCCACATCCGTCCATACTACATCCGTCCATACCAAGCGCCTATGTGAACGAACGCGATTAGCTTTCAGCAAAATCAGGGGCAAGTTTCTCAGCGCAAGATCCATGTTATCGCGTCGAAACGCACCCGGTAAAGATGTTCCAGAGCCATCTGCTACGATGTCTGGTACACCTACGAGGCGAAGCATTACGAGCCAAGAGCCATCTGCTATGATATCTAGCACACCTACGAGGCGAAGCATCACGAGCCAAGAGCCATCTGCTACAATGTCTGGCACACCTACGAGGCGAAGCATTACGAGCCAAGAGCCATCTGCTACAATGTCTGGCACATCTACGAGGCGAAGCATCACGAGCCACGAGACTTCACAGTGCGCATTTCCTCTCATGTCTTTGCCCAATGAGATGATACTACAAGTTATGTGTTGTCTACCTCCAATGTCTTTATACAGCCTCCGTCACACTTCGTCCATATTTATGGCGTTTTTTGATTTAAAATTGTTCAAAGCGTACCATCAACAATCTACATCACTCCGCAACCACATGAGTTTTGACCTACAAAAGTTATGCGACGCGGAAAAGAACGTCATTGCCGGCTATTTACACCACAGTATGTATTGCAGCTCATGTATCGCGGCTGGAGAGGCTGGAATTATTGAAGAGAGATTAAAGGCGCTGCGCCGGTTGCGATACTGTGACGGATGCAAACGAGAACACTCAAACGCTCTTTTCTTCCCCGAGGATGGCGAAGAACATGGTGGCACATCTGGTAGCGGAACATGTATGGGACGACTCGGACATTTTAAGCCTTGCGATCATCATTCATGCAAGTCCGTCACATGGCGGGATATCGAATGGCACGCCAAGTCATTCGGATATTTCATATCTGCATGCATGGACCGGTCACATGAGCCCGAGTTTGAATACATACATAGTTTCTACCAGGGTGGAAGTGCCTTCCCAAGGCTCGTGGCAATCCGTAGATGGGAGCTTCCCTCCATCTTCGGCCTAGGATATGGGTGGGATATACCTCTCCTTACAGTCAACTATAGGACTGCCCCCCCTCTAGCCGACATTAAGGAAAAAATTTCCAAATTGCTCGAGAATGCCTTTCAAAACCATAGGCTATGCCGGCACATCTCCATCCAGAAAGAGATCCGGAATTTTGTTGAGTCTGGCATCTGCAGTTGCTTCAGGAAATATGGGAATATCAGTTGTCATGATTTTCTCGAAGGCTGTCAATGTGGAAGGCAAACGACTCTGCAGTGTCGTGTTTGTGGTGCTGTATACATGTGGCTCTACTTCTCCGATCGGGTGATTATATCGATGCGGTATATTTGGACCATTCAAAGGCCGACTAGTCTTGGATGGCTGGGCTTGATCAACAAAGAAAAATTCTTCACCGCATATAACAAGCATGTTCTTTGGTGTGATAAGGGAGATTGCCGTACTAACAGAAATGCACTATGGGAAACACTAGTGAAAGAGAATGGCAGGAGGGAGGCGTACCAAGTTCTAGGTGGGAGTCGTAGGGAAGGTCTCGACGTTGAAGAGGCATTGGCCGTGTCCCAGGGCGACCCCGAGAGTGTCTGGTTTGACGTTTCAAATGAGGATTACACCGACGAATGGGATTGTCGAGAGGTGTGGAAGGCATCCCAGCTAGGGTCTCTCCGTAGCTGGTGAGGGAATCGAAGGATACCAAGATGTCTACTGGTGCATGGAATGTTTTCATGAAACCTGATATAATGTCAGCAGGAAAGATTGCAAATTTCAAAACTATTAATATCACAACAGTCACCACGTTCGACTCCCGCATTGAATCATTTCTTGCAGAAAAGGACAAGATAGGTAGGTCATTTAGGACAATGGCACGACATAGCATGCGAGAAGTCGTAGAATCGTGAAAAGATGCTATGCTAAAATATACTCTAGCAATAGCAATGTTATGAATGGTACTCATGCTCGAGGATTTGGAAGCCGTCAAGATTGAGCGAAAAGGTGTTTGGGAGGAAAATTAGGTCCCGCAAACCCATCCTTTACTTTGACAACTGTCCTAGCACTCGTGTGTCCTGCTTTACAGCTGGCACACAAACCTTGGCGAAACCAGACAAGCCCTCCGCACTGTCAAATACGGAGCACATATTCTTCCTGCAGAAGTTTTTACACCAACGAGCAATAAAAACAAAAACGACAACGAAGACGAAGACGACCACGACCACAACAATGTGGTACGACAAACTATTAACGGCCAGGGTAATAATTACCATTATTCTCTCCATTGTGGGTAGTGTTTTTTCTGGTTTCGCCGCTACGTGGGCTTAGAAGACCAACAAGCGCAACAAAGAAAAACGGGGTACGTGTGAATTACTACTGCTCTCTATAACACTACTAATTTTAGACAGGGGAGGAAAGGAAGCAGCATGGTATTTGTAGTCCATGTGTCCTAAATACTTTATAATAACTAAACTTAAATAGTTGAGAACATGTTGAAGCGTGGTATGTAAAACCATTCCCTTCTTTGACATCCAATACTAACAATACCTCAAATAGACGAGGAGAGGGAGAAGCGCGGTATGTGTGAGTTGCTATTGCTCTCTATAATACTGCTAATACTAGACAGGGGAGGAGAAGGCGAAGCGCGGTATGTAAAAACTATGTCTCTTTTGTATTTTTAAACTACTAATATAAGGTAGCTGAGGAGAAGGCAAAGCGCGGTATGTAAAAACCACGTCTCTTTCGTATTTTTAAACTACTAATATAAGGTAGCCGAGGAGGTTGTTAAGCGCGGTATGTGTGAGTTGCTATTGCTCTCTATAACACTGCTAATATTAGACAGGGGAGGAGAGGGAGAAGCGTGGTATGTGTGAATTACTACTACTCTTTATAACACTGCTAATATTAGACAGAGGAGGAGAAGGCGAAGCGCGGTATGTAAAAACCACGTCTCTTTAGTATTTTTCAACTGCTAATATAAGGTAGCCGAGGAAGTTCTCAAGCGCGGTATGTAAAAACCACGCCTCTTTAGTATTTTTCAACTGCTAATATAAGGTAGCCGAGGAGGTTGTTAAGCGCGGTATGTGTACGTTTCCGTTCCTTTATGTCAGTGTTAACATCGCCTAGGAGAGGAGGCGGAGAAGCGGGGTATGTATATATTTCTACTCCTCTCCGATGAGCGTGCTGCTTATTGAATATTAGAGGAGGAGCGGTGGGACTTCCGACAGAGGAAGATAGCGGCAGCGTGGGCGCAAGAGAAGCGTGGTATGTATACATTTCTACTCCTCTCCGATGAGCGTGCTGCTTATTGAATATCAGAGGAGGAGCGGTGGGACTTCCAACAAAGGAAGATAGCGGCGGTGTGGGCGCAGGAGAAGCGCGGTACGTATATATTTCTACTCCTCTTCGATGAGCGTGTTGCTTATTGAATATTAGACGAGGAGCGCTGGGATTCCCAGCAGAGGAAGGCAGCAGCAGCGAAGGCCGCCCTCGCAGAGGCAGCAGCAACACCGTTGCCTCCGCCGACCCTGCCGCCCCCGCCGCCCCCGCCGCCACCGTCGACGACCTCCAGCGCGACTGGCCACGGCCGAGGAGGGGTTCGATGTCTCTGACATCGAAACCACCCTGGCGCCCTTAGACGATGGACGTGTTGAATAGGGAGACAAATCACGGTAAAAAATAACACCCGGGGAGAAGAGGCAGGCCAATCCACGATAAAAATAACGCCATAGACGTGTTGAATAGGGAGACAAATCACGCTAAAAAACAACACCCGGGGAGAAGAGGCAGGCCAATCCACGATAAAAATAACGCCATTGACGTGTTGAATAGGGAGACAAATCACGCTAAAAAAAAACACCCGGGGAGAGAAGGCAGACCAATCCACGATAAAAATAACACCCGTGGATGTACAACCACGAAAAAAACGCTGCAGTTAAGATCGAAGATAATCTTGCCGCTGGGGGAGGTTGCGACATCACCCAGCCCGGGACAGGTCACAGTCCCAGGCTGGCCCGGTACCACGGGTCTGTAGGTCAGGCGCCTCGTCAGTATATACGCGCACCTTGTCCGGGTCTAGTAGCCACATCATTTGGTGAAGCAAAAGCAGCCCCTTTACCATGCTCGCCTTGCCAGTAGCTGGTATAAAACGATGTCACCTCAAACATGCTCCTCCTTTTCTCCATACAGCAGCAAGTCTCGACGGAGGCCAGAGAACACCCAAGACTCAAACGAACAGTTTCGACACTACGTCATGCTCGGCCATTTCATCGCCAAGATTGCAGCAGTAGAATGTTCGAGCGTCTCTCTCCTCTTCCGCCTCGAAAGATGCAGTCCTCGATACCGAAACCATCGACGTTCATTCGAACAGTCAGTCATCTCGCTCTATGCATACGACGTCTCGAACGTATTTGTCTTCAAACTCTGCCTTGAATAGCCACATTCTTCATCGTAGCCATCTCTCATCTTGACAACCTTTTTCCATCATTAATTCAATTGTCTCTGCTAGAAGTCCGACGCATCAGGACTCTAGCTCGTCTTGACAAGTTTCGAACATCTTCATCGCCTCTACTAGAAGTCCGACGCATCAGGACTCTAGATCGTCTTGAAAAGTTTCGAACATTGAACATCTTCATCGCCTCTGCGAGAAGTCTGACGCATTATCACTCTAGCTTGTCTCTCTCTTTCTCCAGAGGTAGCACACGCCATCCAAAACGAGGTTCCGGCAGCCCTCACTGCGTTCAAAAGATTTCCCACCTTTCTAGCAAGAGATAGGCACTGTTCATCGTGAGTTGATAAGACTTGACATAACTGAATTAGGATGTCTTGTAATCAGGTAATTGAACTCTTTGTACTAATGCATTCATTCTTCTTCATTCAGGCACCCACCTACACTTTGGTTTGCCCAAGGTCGCTCCTGTAGCGGAGCCCAGTCACACTCTGTTCTCGTGTATTCAAACTCAGAAACTACTACTTTCTTCAAAAATGGTGAGCACTATTCAATGTCTTACAGCTAGACCTGTCGCTAACGCTGCAAATCAAAGCTGTATGATTCCTCGGTGCAATTCGATACCGATTCAGGCGCCTGGCAGCTGGCTGCGCCGGATGAGCATGGCAAGAAAGAGCATAACAGGTCCCATGAGTATACAATCAGACATTTCATTGGAAAGTCTTTGTGGAAGGATGCACTTTTGCCTTGGCGACGTGCTGAAGGAAGGTGAAATAGGAGGAAGTACGGATCCGTAGCTATGGAAAGAGGCAGGTGTGGGAGGAAGCAGTTCGATTGAGCTAGAACGCGAACGCAAATAACAAGTTACTATGCTTATTCTAACATGAGACATAGTTCTAATGCGCATATACTAAAGAGTGCTTCAATGAATATATCATGCGGATAAAGCCACTGAATGAACTCAGCTCTTTGATCGAACCGCTGACAATGCGGACGTACCAAAACTTTTGGCCTGTTACTGCAGACGCTGATGGAATTTTTCGCCTCTCTGGAATTTCGATTGGTGTAGTGATGCCCCACCTCGCCTCGCTTCGCCCCACCTGCCTCGCCTTTCTCCCGCCTGTCTTTCCTCATTTCCTGCCCTACACTTACAATTCTTGGAAAGAGGTGAAAAACATTTGCCCATAAAAATCTTCCACTTTAGAAACGCAACAACTACAACAACACAACCGCACTATCATCACATCGCCGCCGCTACCACCACCATTAGCAACAACAACAGCTGCAGCCACAAAACGAGGACAATGACAATGGCACTAACGTGCCTGGTACCGCCAGCTCCTGCTGGTGACTAGAGCTAGCACTAGCACTAGCACCAGCACCAACGCCAACACTAACAACAACAACAACAATGCCCCCATTGAGAAACCCAACCTGCCCAGCGGCACCAGCCCTGGCCCCAGCAACAGCAGCACCAGCAGCAACAGCACCAGCAGCATAAGCAGAAAAAGGGTCGTGGGAGGAGACCTGCAAAATGACGTTGCAACACGCACAAATTAGTGGCCAGTCGGCTGCGCCTCTTTTTTCGTGCAACAGTCATTTCCGGCGTTCAAATCCCACTAGATTTCCGGCGTCTTCAAATTCTAGTGGGATCTGAACGCCCACAGGAACGCCCTAGTAAGACGCGGTATGTCAAGTATTTAATAATAAGTAAAGTCATTATTATTACGTTACGCTAATATCAGGAAGTCAATGAAGTGGAAAAGCGAGATATGTCAACTTGACAGTCGAAGAGATTGAGAAGCGTGGTATGTTTGAATTCTTTTTTTTTTCCATGTTCCACTAGCGTGTGTGTGCAGCTCCTCCCTTCGCGATAACCACATGGATAACACTCAATAGGGGAGGAAGGCGGCGGATGAGGCGGCGGATAAGGCGGCGGCCAAGGTCGCCCGGCACGCAGCAGCGGAACCAAAACATGTCCGTAATTTAGCTGCTCATGCCGGGCGGCTTTGATTTCCAGTGGGAGTTCAACGCCCACTAGAACACAGAAGCGCGGTATGTCAAGCCCTTGTTTCCCTACGTCGCACGTATGTACTAACCTTGGACAGAGGAGGAACGGCAGAAGCGCAGTATGAAACCCCCCCCCTTTACCATGACTACCTTGGTAACATTTTTTTCAATAGAGGAGGAAAAGCAGAAGAGGCGTATGTACAGCCCCTCCCTACTATGACTGACTACCTTGGTAACACTCTTTCAATAGGAGAGGAGCGCCTCGACTGGCTCGAGAAGAGGCTGAAGGCCTCGGTATTAGCACTTTCTCCGCCCCCGCCGCCTGCCCTCGTGCTGCTGCGAGCCCCCGTGCCGCCAGTCGCCCCTCCCGCCGCGCCTCTGCCCCCGCCGGCACTGCTCCCGCCCCTGCCGCCCCGGCCGCCCGCCCGGCCACTGCGCCTGCTCCCGCTCCCGCCGCCGCCGCCAGGACCTCTGGCTTCCAGGCAGGGTCGCATACAGCGGCCCGCGCCGCCAGCCGCTCCCGCCGCGCCGCGAATTCTCCGGCAAACGCCGTCAAAGGCCCATCTCGGGCACAATCTTTCCGGCTTTAAAAGCAACACGTGTTGAATAGGAAGACAAATCACGCTAAAATAACACCCGTGGATGTACAACCACGAGAACAAACGACGGTCTTCCGCAGCATAATTACGACATCACCTAGCCTGGGGACAGGTCACAGTCCCCCTCGGCTAGGCCTGGTACCACGGGTCTGTAGGTCAGGTGCCTTATTATCTACGCGCACCTAATTTGGGTCTAGTAGCTATATTATTCAGTAAAGCAAAAGCAACCCCTTTACCACGCTTCCCTTGCCAGAAGCTAGCAAAAAATTATATTATCTTAAGCATGTTCCGTCTCTTTTCTATGCATTCCCGTGGCAAAATCGGTAAAGTCCGACCTGACTCATTCTTCCTTCCATTTTTTTTGCCTAGCCCGATCTGGCCTGAGCAACTGGGGAGGCGTGAAGTCGTTGATGACCCAAACCACGAATCTGGTACCACTTGTACGGCGAAACAAGAAATTGAAAACGAGAAGAATTTGATTTTATAAAATTGTTTGGGGTCATTGGTTGTGGCCAATGCATCTAATTTATAAGTGACAAAAAAAAATACTAGCAGTACCCCGCTAGTTCAACGATTAACAACCTAATAATGAAAACAAGAAGAATGATAGCGATTATGAAAGCGAGAATAGCGATAGGACTATCCATCATGAAGATACTGACTTGGCATCTTACACTCGGCTGATGAGAAACGTGCTCTATTTACAAATGTTGTAGCCATGCCACAGAAAGGTGCCTCGTCGCTTGAGCAACCGCTTCTCCCATCGGTCAAAGAAGATGAGACAAAAGCACTTTGATCATCGTGGCTACCTACCAAGCGCCGGGATTGGTATCGAAAGCTGCGGCGATCTTGTGGGGAGGCTATGATATGCAGCGTTAGCGACTAATTCTGTTGCGAAACATTGGATGATCCTCACAAGAATCGAGAACAGTGGACATAAAAGAATGTGGTTAGTCGAGTTTCGCTAATGGCAGCTCTACGACAAGACGGAGCACTGGTCTCGGCAACAAGGACAGCCTCGTGCGAACCAAAGTGCTTGCGGGTGTCCGAATAGAAAAAACATGGATTCCTAAGTGTATCAGTACAAAGAGTCCAAAGGACATGTCAACCAGGTCTTTTGACCTTCGTTGACTTACAAGAGACGCCTACCCCTCGCCAAAGGGGTGGAAAGTTTTTGGAACATATGGCTGTCAAGGACAGATCATGCCAGAAACTGATCGAGAAGTCGTGTGTATAGATTGAGATGATGCCGCAGTCTTCCAAGAAACGTAGTTTTGAGACATAGTCGCTCGATGGCTAGATGTAAGCATGCTGCGGCGAGACCGTCTTCGATCTTAGGTAAACCGGGGTTTTTTTTTCGTGGTTGTACATCCACTGGAGTTATTTTTTTATCGTGATGTGCTGCCTATTCAACACGTGTTGCTTTTAGTGCCGGGGAAATTTCGCCCGAGACAGGCCTAGGGCGGCCTTGGCCTCGGCGGCGGTGGTGGTGGTGGTAATGCTGCTGCTGCTGCCAACAGGTCGTTGGCGGCCTGAATGCCATGCGTGAAGAAATGCGCGAACAGTCTGCCGCCCTCCTCCAAGCGCTGTCCCCTCGTCGCGGTGGCGGGAACCAACGCCGTCTTCGAATTACCGAGTCGGGTGACGAATCTCCTTCTCGTCGTCGCCAACAGCGGTCTCGTCTCGCCTCCGAGGCTGGTTCTACCCGTGAACGAGCTCCTGGCACTTCCCGCGAAGCCTCTTGCCTAGCCAGTTGGAGTGCCCCTCCTCCATTGAAAGAATATTACCAAGGTAGTCATGGTAAGGGAGGGCTATATATACTGCGCTTCTGCCGTTCTTCGTCTATCTAAGGTTAGTATATACGTATAAGGCAGGGAAACAGGGGCTTGACATACCGCGCTTTTCCAGGGCCATCTCGTGGGCTTTCCAATCCCACTAGAATTTGAAACCCCCGAAAACGACCGAAGTAAACGCGGTAATAATGGCCGCCACGGCGGTATTATATTGCAGGTCTCGTCCCACGAGCCTGCCTTGGCTGCTACTGCTGCCCTCTTGTCCAGCCAGTCACGGTGCTCCTCGGCTATTGGAAGAATGTTACCAAGGTAGTCATGGATTCATGGTAAGGGGGGGCTGTATATACCGCGCTTCTGCCGCTCTTCGCCTTCCTGCTGTTAAAATAATGCAGCAATAATGACTTATTATTAAATACTTGACTTACCACGTCTTGCCATGGCTATCTTGTGGGCTGTCCAATCCCACTAGAATTTAAAACCCCCGAAAATGACCACAACGAGCATGGGGACAACGGCCGATATGGCCCGCATCATGTCGCAGATCTCGTGCCACGACCATGCTTCTGCTGCTGCTGCTGCTGCTGCTGCTGTTGTTGCTGCTGCTGGGCAGGTCCACGGCAATGGTGCCATTTTGATGTTGGCGTTGGCTTTGTTGTTGTTGTCGTTGTTGTCGTTGTCGTTGTTATTGTTGCTGTTGCTGTTGCTCTTGTTCTTGTTCTTGTTCTTGTTCTTGTTGTTGTTGTTGCTAGAGTTGTTATTGCGTTTCCAAGTGGGAGATATTTATGGGCAAATGCTTTCTACCTCTTTCCCGGCCTTAAAAGTGCAATAAGCGCTCCTCTTTCCGCCGCCGCCTAAACTCGTGCCTGCCAAGAACTTGCACATCGGAACATGAGGAAGGAAGAGGAGGGGAGCCATGACATTTACTACTGATGTTCTTTGGTCGTAGGAGAGATGAATAGAGTGAAGGCCAAGATTCGTGCTACCTAGCGGGTGCGTAAACCCTGCCTAGTGCACACGTGACCATCTGGTAGCCTCCTGGTCAATCCGCAAGACAAGGTTCATCCGAGGCTCCATCACATGATCGCCCTGTCTCTGGCCTCTGTGCTCCTGACAGCTACTCTAAAGCAAGCCAGAACGGGCTGAGACAAAGAAGTGGATGAAGGAATGAGTCGAGAGTCGGACTGGTGTTACCGATGTTGTCCGGGGGTGGAATCTGGGTCGTCGCGGCGAGCCTGACAAGTTCACCGGGAGTTGAAACATTCACCTGGGTTGCTGCACGCAAGAGATGGGCAGCGGCGTGCGGCACGACAGTGACTTGCCTACCTGGCCTTGACGTTATCTTGAAGCACCAGATGTCCTCGAGAGGCTCACATTTGCAAGCCGATGTGTTCTATAAATTCCACTACAAAGGATGAATAGGGGTCTTGTCTTGCTCTGCTTAGACAGTCACACAAAATGAGTAGGAAACGTCGTAGCACGGCAAAATAATGTTTCACAAATAGAAATACGCCTAGCTAGCTAATGTGATATAGTTAGTAGAAATATATAAATATAATTATTCTTTCTGCAGTGGCGGCATGCATGCCTCTCACCTCCCTCGAGTTAGTCTCCCCATGTATACATATACAGTTGCTCCCTTCCCCTTGCCCCTCCCCTTCAGTTCATGTTCCCTTTTTCAATCACTTCCCTCAGCACGCGTAATTTTTCCTCGGTAACGCGGATGGCCTCCTGAACTTCCCGCGCATCCATTCGCTCCTCTCGCAGCTTTTCCTCGACGGTGCGGTGCTCAATCGCTCGTTTTCGTCCGCTCGGCTGGTCGCGGTTCAAGCGGTCCATGCCAACTCGCTCTTCCAGCCAGTCCCACAACTCGGAGTCCTGTCTCCTCCACATTTCCTCGTACGCTGCCTGTCGGTTTGGGCTATAGTACCCGCAGCCAATGTCTGGTCCATACGTCGAATTGAGCTTTGGAGTGGTACCAAAACCAAACCACATGGCAACGATGAGACCCACCAGCAATCCGTACATGACGTTTCCAGTAAGCAGTGGCTGCAGGACATCAACAAATGGCCCCAGAACGCTCCGCACCGGCTCTAGCGGACCCCAGTTCTGCTTTCCAACATCTGACTTGCTCGACTTTCCATTTTCCATGTCGTGAATTGACTGCAAAGCCTTGCCTCTCTTCGGCCTTTTCTTGCCTTTCAAGTTTCCGTTGCTGCCCGTGCCAGACCGAGCGCGTGATGAAACAGCAGACTTGAGTGAGGCGAACAGCTCCTTGCAGTATTGTCCTTGACCGTCGTTGACATTCTTCTCGATTGTGCCTGGTTTTTTTTTTACCTTTTGGTTAGCATGTCCGAGGGTCTTCAAGTTTGGATTTTATTAGCGCAAGCGGGGGAAAGGCTGCCCACTCACCTCTAAGCCAACACTTGCCAGCCCACTCCACAGTACAATTGATTTGGACTCGGGTGGCGTTATTCTCAGCCCAGGACAAGCAGTATTTTGTTTTGGTGGTGAAGAGATTGCCGTACGGGACCTCCGGCGTCTGCGTGGAGACGCTCAAGTTGACAGCTTTTTCTAAATCAATTTGATCAAGGGTTTCGGTAACGACGCATTTGGTCTGTTTCGGCCCGATTGACCCGTTTAGCGGCTTGATATAGGAGAAGGTTCGGGTTTTGTTGTCGCCAGTTAGACCCTTTTTGTCTTCCATCTGGATATCGGTGCATTTTTGTTCACTGGACAGCCACTTGTTCATCCAGACGACAGAGCCTGGGCCGAAGACAATATTGTATACTTTGCCCAGGGGGGCAGGAATGGTCTCATCGGCTAGAATCTTGTCGTGATGCGATGCAGAGTCGCCGCAATCGGTCGGTCCATGAGCAGCAGGTCCGGGGAAGTCGACAGAGCCACCCAGAGGTGATGTCGCAGCTTCCTTGGGCGGTACATCTGCTGTTGCCCCGTGTGTGGTAGTCATGGCTGAGACTTTTCGCGACACCGACTTATTAGCGTCGGGTTCCATAGC
This sequence comes from Epichloe typhina subsp. poae, assembly GCA_030389615.1. NCBI lineage: Eukaryota > Fungi > Ascomycota > Sordariomycetes > Hypocreales > Clavicipitaceae > Epichloe > Epichloe typhina. The sequence continues at coordinate 2,177,663 of CP098318.1, read as the reverse complement.
CGTCATGCCCGTTGACTGTGTCTCCAGGCGCTCATCGTGCTCTTCTTCGTCGTAGAACTCCTCGTCGTCATCGTCGTCGTCGTCGTCATCGTCGTCGTCGTCGTCATCGTCTTCATCGGATAACTGTTCGGACCCGGATGCCTCTTGGGGTTCAGTTTCGGCCGCCTCCTGATCTGAGACGACCTTTTCAGTCTTGTCGCCGCCGGTTCCTTCCAGCTGGACACCGTTTAAAGTGCTTCTCAAGGTCGGGTGGCCCAATTTCCAGATGTTCACAATCAAATCATATGTGGCATCTCTGCTTGTAAAGCTAGCGAATACGTGTTTCGCGTGGAGCGTAGAGATCATGAGCCCGTTCTTGAACAAGAGTGCAGTGCTACGCTTTTCGACAGACACAATCTCGTCAAAGCTCATGACCAGCGTTGTCGTCCAACCCAGAATATTGCTGCTGAAGCAGAGGTGACCTTCAGAAACGTATAGTCGCCCATGTGCGAGAATCTCTCGCTGGAGGGCACAGCTGTAATCTTCAATAAGATAATCATCGTCTGGTACACTCTTGAATAGGCTGTGAAAGTCCCGATTTCGCTTCTTGCTGGCAATGGCAAACCCGGTCAGTTTAGGCCCCCCAGGATTGCCGTTGGGATGCAAAGCGGCGGTATTGGCAGATGCGACGGCCGCGGCGATCGTCCCACTCGTCGTCACGGAGCTGCCTCGCTTCCTATGAGGTTTCATCGCGCTTCGCAGGCTGGACGTTCTTTGGACTGAAGCCTTCACATCGGCTAGTTCCATCAGGGGAGGTGTTCCATCGCCGCTGGCGGACTCGACTAGCGACCGGGGGCGACTGGAGGATTCCGTGGGTAAGAAATCTCCATTGATTGTCTGGGGATCAGCCGGGGCAGATTCAGATCTCGTCCTTGTGTCCACAGCATCGGGAAACCTTGCAGCCGCCGGTGATGGGGCAGAAGGCTCAACCAGACCGAGGTGGCTCAGGCTCAAGTCTCCCGAGCCAAGGGTTTGAATAGCTGACTCTTTTCGGTCCATCGCGTCGTCGATGCGACGCTCCGGTTCCGTGTCGACGTCGTTTACCAATGCGGACTGGCTCGTAGCTGGAGACGCTTGGGATTTGTGGATACTGGTTCGGCTCTTGTTGCTCCCGATGCCAAGTCCAGTGTTGGGAATGGTATTGCTTATCGAATTGGCAGCGTTTTGAGCAGCAGATAGCATGGACGAGAAAAAGCCAGTAGCGCTGGGAGTTGTCTCGCCACCAGTCTCATCGGTGGGAGTCAGTGGTGCGATTGTGATGTGAGACAGTTTGCTGGGGCCAACTGCTGCAGAGCCCGATTTGCTTCTACGGTGGATGTTCATATTCGGCGCAACACCTTGGTTGCCATCCAAGCTTGCCCTCGGACTACTGCCATAAGTTGACGACTTTCCAGTAGGGGGGCCCCCGAGCTGGGAGCGATCGATTCGGTCTATAGGGGTCGGCGGAGTATTCACAATGACGGGAGCAGAATTTTCGTCCTTCGGAGGTGTCCTAGGGGGCACAGTCTGTATCTTGGGCGTGGGGGCCCGGCCCTTTCGATCGACGGAAGCTATCTTGGCGGCTGCGCGGGGGGGCTCGGGGATTTGTTTTTGAAAGCCCAGGGATCCGCTGGACTGTGAAGCGTTCTTCGGCGACGAGGATTTGTCACTGCTGCTCCCTGCAGAGCGGCAGGTCTCGGCGGAAGTTTGCAAACAAAATTGAGAGTCGAGGTGTTGAGCCTGGACAACGGGGGATGACGTCGTCAAATAGCCGATCAGGGACGGATGTGCAGATATTATGGCGGGTCGAGTTGGACCAGAGCTCGAAGCGGGTCTTCTTCCACTGGACAGTCAGCTTAGCTTGTTACATAAGCAGATAATACGCTCGGTAAAGCAAGAGCTGCCTCGAAATAGTGAGATGATCAATTGGACTTTCCTCCCGGCAGGCGAACAGCGAGGGGTTTCATGATGTGGAGAATGGGGAAGCGTGAGGGTGTTTGGTCGTTTGCATGTACAAACAAGAACGGCTGAGACTAGCGCTGCGGCGATGGCTCCTGGCTCCTGGCTCCTGCGGGGCCATCTATGATGATGATGATTGAGCGACTGAGCAAGTGGTTCAAGTTTGGTGGAGTTGTGTCACGAGGCTGGACGGATGGACGGCTGGATCAGGGAGGATCACCCCAATCAATAATTATGTATGGTGAAAGGGAAGCAAGACAAAGTAAAACAACCGAGTGGCTTACAGGTCTGCTGGCTCTCGGTCTGGTCCAAACTCGTTTGAGGCAAGGCTACGGTCGTCCACGTCGTCGCCCACGTCGTCGTTCACGTCGTCGTCAGCCACGTTGGTCGAATTTGTGTCATCGCTTTCTAGAGTCGGTTCGCGGTTGAATCGCCGCTGGCTGCTGCTCGCACTCGTACTGCGCGTGTCCACGTCCTGGCCTGATGCCTCTGAAACTCGCCCATTCTTCTCCTTTCTGCGTCTTCTTTTCGACGTGATCGATTTCGGGAAAAGCTTTCCGAGGCCATTACTGGCAGTGGTGCCGCCTTCCATGGCTGGGGACCTGACCCCTGGGCCCTGGCGGTGGTTGACGTGCACAGTCAGTCAGTCAGTCAGCTCGTGGACTTGTGGACTCGTGGAAGGCGCGAGGGGTTGCGAAATGGAACTGTGGCACGGGGATCAGGAACAAGGTCGAAACAAGACGAAGAGAATGAATGGTTTGAAGAGCTAATCGCAGCAGTTCCGAGGCGAAATAATGGCAATACACAATGGGCCCCCCTGTTCCGGGAGTCCGGGCCTGCACCGGGTGCATCCAGGCCTGGCTGGCTGGGCACTGGCACCTTGTTCCTCCCTCCTCCCTCCTCCCTCCTCTGTGTCTCATGAACCAATCACACGCCAGATGCCACCTGTCAGCATTGCATTGCATTGGCAGCAGACAAAATGGTCCAACCGATGAAGCGGACACACCACAGCTTTTGGATGCATCTTAACATCGTCGGTAATGATAATAACACATGTGAACACCAGCTGGCCATGCCCTACGTAAATTTCCAGCCACAAAAGTAGTCCGTACGGCATAAGTTGTAGATGGATTATTAATATGGGGCGGCTACTTTATTCTTAGCGTACATATACTCAGTACATAAGAGTACTTTGACTAGTATCAACCTCTATATGTAGAGCTGATGGCAGCTGTTAGTGGTTAGTCCACGTGGGGCATGATTTGTGCCCTCCCCAGTCCCACGTGACGGGGCAGTAGCTGATATGCTTGGCTAATTGCTCCTGACAGCTTTGCAGAGCGCTCACATCTTCGCCATCTCCCACAGACAAGATGGATTCATCGCCCATCGTGAAAGCCCACGACCACGCGGCCGCGGCCGCCGTAGCAACTCGCCAGTCGGCCGACACAACCGTCGCCATCAACGAGCATACCCTTGCCGCCGGCGAGTTTGCCATCGCCGCTCGAAGCACGACGAGCGTCGAGGCCCTACGCACACTCAAGTTACTCGAGGAGCACCACCGCCGACTCGCCGAGCTCCTGAAGCTGCCACCCGAGCAGATATCGCAGAACAGTGACGAGGATGTCAACGAGAAATCGTCGCTGAGCGAAAAGGGTGCAATGTCTCCAGAGAACATGCACTCCAAGAAGTTGCCAAGCTTGACACAGCGAGGATACTCTGGTCGGGACATGTCGTCCTCGATTGCGAGCAACCTGGCTTCAGCGAGAGGAATCCGGTCCAAGTACCGGGGGCAGCCTCTCAGTCCCAGCGTTTCCAACGACCAGGCGCCTGGGAACGTCGAGCCGCACCTTCGGAGAGACGGGCCCAGATCTAAAATGCAGAGCATCATCGACACACAGCCTGGCAAGCCGACATGGGTGCCACCGACATCCGCACCATCTCCAAAGACGGAGTCTCGCAAAAACAAAAGCGCTGCGTCCTCACCGCGCGTAGACCAGATCACCGCCTCTGCTGCCGCAGCAGCAAAGGGAACGGAAGCAGAGGATGTCGGCTATGCTCGCTTCTACAGCACTTTCGGCAGCATCATCAACAAGATATCGGCACCTCTCGCATTTGCTGGGCTTCCTCTCATACAGGAAGAATCGACCTCGTCCGAACAGCCTGCCGAGCAGCCCGCCGAACCAATGCCGCCCCCTCCTAAGCGCAAGCCGTCTCATCCGGCGCCCACCTCGCTCAGCCTGGACCCGGACCTCTCCAAAATCTACTCCAAAGCCACGATGCGTGCCCTTGCCCGCGAAGGCCACGGTAGCGCTACCGATTCCTTTTATGTTGTCCCCACGTCCGGCCATACCATGTCGTATGCCAATATCCTCAGCTACGCGGAGAAAGAGAGGCGTCGGCTCAGCGCCTCCCACCACAGCGACATGGACCTACGCAACAACCCAGAAGACGAAGACGACGACTTTGTGGATGCTCGCGAAACACCCGTGCCCATGTCACCAGACGCGAGGCGCAAAATGGCGATCTCCAAGACGGAAAAGGATCTCCGCAACACGATTGAAGAGCTGTCTCTCGAGAACAAGTCCCTCAAGGATATGCTGGACAACGTATCCAAGCGCCTCCACGCCTTCGAGGCAAGTTCCCAGCACTCGGCCATGGCCCTCGCCGAGAGCTACCGCATCATGAGGCCCGGCTCACCCGGCGCGGTGCCCCATTCGGCGAAAAGCGGACCAAACGAAGACGCTCTCAAGCAGAAGACGCAGGACATGGAGGAGCAACTGGCTGCTGCGACGACGCAGATGGAGCGTCTAGAGAAGGATAATCGCAAAATGCAGAAAACCTTGGAAAAATACAGGGAGAAATGGGAAGTCCTCAAGGCCGGTGCCAAGGCGAGGCGGGAAGCGCAGGAGAGTGCAGAGGACGCTTGAGAAATACTAATAAAAGTCGAGGGGCTCATGGACATGTCATTCCCCTCGTCTCACGCTATTTTTGCTTGAAACGCGTTGTCCATCAGTGATTGTCCCTCTTAACTCCCCCCAACAGCCTCAATTCCACCAGAAGCTCACGCTAAAGCTGACACTCAGACTCCTCACGTAATGCCACCAGCCCATGGGAATCAACAACGTATCGCCCTCCCCCAGAATACATTCCCAGTACTCGGTCCCCTCCAAGTCCCTCTTGGCCTGCAGCATATCCTCGGCCGTCACACCCCCCTCCCCGGCGTCATCCCAGCCCTCCATGACGCCCACATCCAACGCACTCGTGTTGCTCATGTCGACGCCATCCTCGACCCCCCGCGGCCTCATCATCCCCTCGGCCCACGGAGGATACAGCCGCACGTACTTGGTGCCCACGACCTGCACCAGCAAGTTGTGATAGCCGTCGGTGTGGAGCGGCGTGATGGTCCGAGCCGGCCCAAACCACGCATTCAGCTGCGGCACCTCCAGCGCCGGCCGGTTCCTCTCCTCGTCAGTGGGATGGCCCGGGACAAGAGACCAGCAGAAGTCAGGGACGCAAACGTCGTTTCTCAGCGCGGGGATCTGGCGGAACAGGTTGTGCTGCGCGAGGTAGCCCGTCTGGGCGGCCGCTGCGTCGGCGTCGGCGTCGGCGTCGACGTACCGCGAGAGGAATTCCCCAAACGGCAACATCTCCTGGCCCCATCCGTCGTCGACGTAGCTGCGGCCTACCTCGACGGGGACGAGCCTCCTCCCTCGGAATGTCCGGCTGAGGAGGTACCCGCGTGACTTCCACGGACGGTCCGTCAGCGCAGGCCAGGAGGATGCCAGGTCGGTGAATATGATGGGGCGGGGGGGTCGCGCCGCGTTCATGTATGTCTCGAAGGCGGCGAGGGACCAGCCCTTGTGGCGGGGACAGGACCTGTCCTTTGCGAGGGCCGGTCGACCGTGTGGTTCGTCGGGGGGGAACAAGTCGAGCAACCTGCTGTCATCCTCTTCAGAGGGCTCGGGTGGCCCGATCCCGACCTTGACTCGTTTGGGGGCCGGCGGCGGTTGCTCCTCCAGGGTTTCAGCAGCAGCGCGAGATTCGGAATCGAGCCTCTCCAGCATCTCGATGGTCTTGTCGATCCACGCGCCGCCGAGGACGCCCGCCCCGCCCGCCGTGATGACGGCGCGGTCCAGCTTCTCCACGACCCCGTCGAGAGCACGACGCGTGAGCCAGCCCGTGTTTTGCGGCGCGAGGCACCCGAGGATGTCGTCAAAGGTGGTCAGGATGAGCGTGTCCGTGTAGATTTGTCGCCAGTGGTGCGGCACCAGGTCGTACCGGTACGCGTAGAACTTGGACGTGCTGATGGAGGCGAGGTCCTCGAGACGCTGCCGCAGGAGCTGCGCGTTGACGACGGGGCCACCGGGGTCCTTCTTCGTGACCGAGTCGTGGAGTCTCAGAAGCAAGGCAGCTTGTCGCCTGAGCAAATGATCCATGGCAGCGCCCTCGCCCTCGCCGTCGAGTAGGTATCCCCCCGTTGACACGGGCGCCGAGTCGACGAGCTCTTGCGCGGCGTCGCGGTACCATGATAACAGTTCGCGTGCCAATGCCATGATTTTATAGAACGGATAATTGGCTTACGTGCGTGCATGATGATGACGGCGCAGGCTCTTCGGGCATCGGGGAAGACGTTTGAGAGCTCGCTGTTGACTGTATGGTGAGAGAGGGAGAGAGAAAGTGAGCGAGTGAGCGGGTGAGTGACGGAGTCCCCACAAATTATTCGGTGTTCCTTAATGGCCGAATTGACGGCGCACAACTACACAAAGAGGGCAACAGACGCAAAGGGGACATGAGGTTCAATAGATGCTTTTTTTGCGTGAAGCGGTGCAAGGAGGGGATCTGTCGCTGTCATTGGGGAAGAAGATGTATACACGTTCAACGGCAAATAAGCATCCCGCGCATCTTCGTTCCATTACGGTCGTACTTCATTTTCTGAAATAGACTCAGTCTTCTACGGAGCACGTGCAGACCTGTATGTGATCCTTGGACAACACATGTACCGCGAAAGAATCGCGCGTCGCAAGGGATTGTTTGCAATCGCGTCCGCCGTGACGAAATCAGTTGGTGTGCGATGCTGCTCGACATTGGACGAGCGCCCGCACACAACGCCAACAACGCCAACGCCACGTCCATCTGCCCACTTACACCCACCCGTCCATCAACATGTCCATACCCCTACGATCCCATCACGTCTACCTTCCACCATGTAGCCATCTCGTACACGTACGTGCTCCACCACGGCCGGCGTCTTGCCCTCATCTGCCTCGACGATTCCCGCGCCGCAGTCCCATTGTCTGCCCTCAACCTTGTCGTACACTTTGACCACGTCCTCGCCCGCTGCGCTAACTATTCTTCTTGCGTCAAACATCATGCTTGTGATGGGGTTGTCGTACGCGTATGCGTCATAGATGGCGCCTGTCCGGAGGTCCCATATCTGGAGGAGCGGGTTAGCCACCAAAACATGACGAGGACTGGATATGGGTGCGGCCTGTTCGGCATTGTACGTACTCTGATGCTCCTGTCCAAGCTGCCAGTCACGAGATGAACGTCGTCGAATTGCAGACAGGTGACTGCGCCCGTATGTCCGACGAGGCTGCGATGCACCTGGCCGCTTCGAAGATCCCACAATCGCACCATGCCGTCTGCCGTTCCGCACGCCAAGGCAGTCTCGAACACCTGCAGAGCTCCCACAAAACCTGCCGAACTTGACAAAGATCGGCCCGTTGCTCTCCAGGTGCCCTCAGAGGCGCCCGGGGTCGTCGAAGCCTGAGCAGCGGCCCACATGACGTCCAAGGTCTGGACACAGCGCCCCTTCTCAAGATCCCAGTGGCGAATCGTCTTGTCTGCAGAGCCCGAGACGAGAACATCGCCCCTGAAATGCAACGCGGTAACCTCATCCACGTGAGCCTCCAGCGTATACAGCTCGCACTCGTTCATGCTGCCTTCCGGAGGGTCGATGGGCTGATCGTCGGGGTTTCCAAAGGCGATGGCGTCCTCGTCTTCCTCCTCGCCCTTGCCGTAGCTGTTTCCGTGCGGGTCATAGCTTGATCGACTCAAATCCCACAATCGAATGGTAGCGTCCGCAGCGCCAGTAGCGAGGATATTGTCTTCAACCTGCAACGTTCTCACCGACGCAGTGTGACCCCCCAGAGTTCCAATGCACCTCCCGGCATTCAAGTCCCATACTTTGATCGTGTCGTCCAGTGCAGCAGACACCATGGTACCGAATGGCGCGTCGAAATCCAATGCAGTCACCGTGTCCTTGTGAGCCCGAATTTGCCGTATGCTGGAGCCAGCCTCAAAGTGTTCGTGCAGGATAGGCATCGACTTGCGGCGATGAACCTTCTTCGGTCTTTTGGTCGGGGTGGTGTTGGTTGAGTTTGGTATCTTTTCATACACGGATTGTGACATGAATTCGGGGTCGTGATCGTCTGCATCGCCTACGAGATCAACCTCATCTCTGGTAGGGGTGTTTCGCGCAATGGCCTCTGCCTCGTCTGCTAGCGCTTGCGCGACTTCTAGGCGCCCTTCGACATCGATGACTAGAATCTTGGTGGTCAGCTTTTTTGCAAGCTCCCTTGGACCTGTGATATCAGGGGGGGCAGATGAGTGAAACCGACTATCATGTTCTAGCAGGGCCTCTTCCTGCTCCAGTCCGGCCAGTCTCTCAAGGATGATTTTGCGCATCCCCTGCAGGTTGGCCATCTTGTTGTCAATCTCGCGGATTTCACTACTAGCCATGCCCTTTCGGATGCCCAGGAGCTCAAACTCGTGCAACATGGCCGCCTTCTCCTTCTGCACATGAGAAAGGCTGGCTGCGGGGTCCACAGATGTTGCCGACTCCCTTTCGTCTAATAATCTTCTTCCTCTTGACACACGCCGGCGGTGCTTCTTGCCCTCATCCGTCATCTCGGGGAAGCTGGCCTGGAAACCCTGGAAAAGCGAGAAAGGGTTGTCATCCTCGGGGATTTTGGACAGCAGGTCGTCGGAGAGGAAGCTGACGGCGCGGTGCTGGATCTCGGCCGTGGACAGCTTGGAGCGCACAATTTCCGACGGAGTTCTTCTTGCCAGGGCAAAGACGCTGCGTTGAACAGACGGGCGTGTCAACTGCCGGTGCACCTGGGCCATTGCTGTTTGGTAGTGATGGGCCGTGGCATCATGATTTGGCGCCATGAGATGGGAGGCCGTCGTGGTGACCTTGCGGCCGAATGCCTCCAAGCCACGGGTCTGTGCAACGTCAATCACCATGTTAGCAAAGCCGCAATCTCGAACGATGCAGCGTTGATGGCGGCCGCGAGTCGGTCGGTCGATGGAGGGACAGGACGACTTCTTCGTTGTGCAGGCAGATGCAAACGCGGCCGAGTGCGAGTGCGGCTGTCACACGGCGGCGACCCGATGGATCTTGCTGCAAGGCAAGGTCATGCTGGAGAAGAACGGGGGGGGTGGTTGCAGCCGCCGTCGATGGAGACCATAAAACGTACCGATATCATCGACTGCTCTTCATCGGCGTCGTCGAGGAAGTCATAGTGGCTATTGTCGTGATCAGCCATGGCTAGATGGCCAACCGGGCAGTCCGTGGAATCAAAACGCGCGTGTTTGGCTGCACAATGGCTTCATGAGCTTCATGAGCTTCATGAGATTCATGAGGCGGCGATGGATGTGACCGCAGCTTCCAGCCGTGGATGCGCGAGCCAAGTATTAATCCGTGGCCAAGTCCAATCAGACGGACCTCGACGGACCTCTCCCTTCTCTCCCTTCTCGCCCTTCTTCTGCTGGCGCGAGCTCGTGTGGGCCTGTCATTGGCCGGCCGAATCAAATCCCGTTCGTGCGCACCTCATGCGCACCTCATGAGTGGTTTATGATTCTGCCAGGCTCGGAAATGCCGCTCGTCCTACCGAGCACAAACAAATTATTATTAAATCTCCTCATGTTTTCATAGATAGCCCACCATGGATTCCGTGGTCGACATGAATGATGCCTCAAATGCATTGGACCTGTCCCGCATCCGCTTCCAATTAATGTGAGTTACCGACCATGCCATGTGCTTCTGTTCAAACCCCGTTCTTGAGTGCCAGCTAACTAACTCGTAAACAGCCGTCTAGAAGACACAATCACTTTCCATCTCATTGAGCGAGTTCAGTTCGCTCTCAACCAGGTCCGCAATCGCCCAACTTCTCTCGCACACCGACTCACCAGTCGTTCCGAACCATCCGAGGCTAACACATCAAGAACACAGACCATTTATACTCCCGGTGCTCTCAAAATCCCCAATAGCAACCTCTCCTTTTTCGATTGGTACTTTTACGAACAGGAAAAGCTCCAATCTCTCATCCGTCGCTACGAATCCCCCGACGAATACCCCTTCTTCCCAGATGCCGTCCAGAAGCCGATTCTCAAACCGCTCAATTACCCCAAGATCCTGCACCCCAACACCGTCAACGTGAACGACAAGATCAAGAAAATCTACATTGAGAAGTTCCTCCCCGCCTTGTGCCCCGACTTTGGCCGCGAGGACCGCGGCGAAGCCCAAGAAAACTACGGCTCAGCCGCCACGTCCGACTTTGCGTGCTTGCAGGCCTTGTCACGAAGAATTCACTACGGCAAGTTTGTCGCCGAGTCAAAGTACCAGTCTGATCCGGAAAAGTACAAGCGTCTGATCAAGGCAAATGATCGCGCGGGCATCGAAGAGAGCATCACCAACAAGGCGGTTGAGAAGTCCGTCCTGGCGAGGTTGCGATTGAAGGCACTGACGTATGGCAAAGACCCTTCCATCTCAGACGGGGCCGAGGAACATGTCAAGATCAACGTGGATGCCGTGGTGGCCATGTATGAGGATTTTGTGATTCCCTTGACTAAAGAGGTCGAGGTGGAGTACTTGATGCAAAGACTAGAGGAGTGATGAGGAAATGATCCGCGAAGAGGTGTATGCCATCAATTTAGACTCGGAAATGGAACGAATAAACAACTTCCTATTCGCTCCCAACGGCTCGACTCTTTAGTGTTTGTCATGTCTTGTGAGATTACTCTGACGGTTCGGTACTTTGAAGTGCTCAGCGATGGCCTTTTGCGCGGCCCTCAATTTGCCAGCTTCTATCAAAATCATATGTCCGGCCGTCTTGATTCCAACCTCCTGGAATGCTCGCTTACTATCTGCCGCAGCTTCATCCTCATTGGTGTATGTAAAGTTGCCATATGCCAACGCAAACTTGTGAAAAATTTCATCCTCCAGATGAAAGAAGAATGTCGTGCCCTCTTCTCTGGGCTTCTTCTTCTTGCGTTTCTCTACATCGAGTGTTGACTCGACTTCCAGGTATGCTTTTGAGAGGATCAAATAATGCGAAAACTCGTAAGGCTCCTTGTCCTCCACCGCGGCCTCGATCTCGTCAATAAGCATCGAGTACAAGGGCGGGGCAATTTCCGAGGGAATGTTGATGAGTCGCTCCGAGAGCACCAGACCAATGTGCTTGTCGGAATTGAGAAGATCGACAATCATAGCCAACGATTCATTGGTTTGCGCCTTTTCCGTGAGGTACTTCAACATTTGTTTCATGGGTTCCTTCTCTCGGTGGACAAGTGTGTTGAGCACGGTGAGCACCACGTATGCGTCATACTCTTTGCCGTCCACTTTGACGGTCGACCCGATGGTTGGCTGAGAGAGAATGAGGTCTGCCAGAGCAGATGTGTTGATAAAACTGTGGTCAACATCGAATAGTTGCCGCATAAGTGACTTGACGCCGTGGAAGTCGATCTTGGGGTCGAAGTTGAACCATTCGAACTCTACTTGGAGCACGTCAAAGTCCTAGATCCGACGACAAGTCAGCAATTTGAGTCTGCGGCGCACAGATGTGGGCGCGCGAAACCTACCTCCTCCTCGTCGACATCCTCATCTACCATGTCGGCGTCGGCATTGGCTGCCGGGGCGTCTTGGCCGTCCTCTCTTGATCGCTTTTTGCCCATTTTGATGGTTTCCATGTCAGAAACGAAATTCTGACGGAAACAATTCTGGAGAAACAGCGATCTCAGCGCCTCAGGCGGAAGCAAAGGCAAAGAGACGGCTTGAAATTTCGAACCCAGTCGGTTGCATGTAGCCCCGCACTAGCCCCAGTTTGTTTTGGTTGAGCGAGTTGATGAGCGAGACGCTGAAGACAAACAGAGTAGGTACACTCAAGGACTCGTAAATTTATAGCAACAGATGGTTGACCCAAGCCCAACCGGCCAACCTTCACTCAACTCACAGCCTTGCCTGGTAGCCTGCCTGGTACTTGCGTCACCTCACCACTGAGCTTCAGTGTAACGACGTCGTGGACAACAAAACAAGCTATTGGGGCATAGCCGGCACGCAATGCTTCCTGGATAAAGCAATCCTTCACCGTCTCCCACCCCGCATTCCGAACTTCCACAAGGGGTCTGACAGACGTCACCGACTCACCACCACAACGACCATCACATCTCCGAGCCACAAGCACGACGCCACGATCCCTCGTCGTCCCCGATACAATGGACTATAGCGCCTCAATTGACGAAGCCGACGACCCAGCGGCATCCCCATGGGGAGACAGCCCAAGCTTATCGCCCCGGCAAACGCGCGCTGGGCTCACTGCCATTGCGAGTGAACCATCGAGCTCACCACTCCCATACAACCCGCTGGCTGCTGGCCTCGAGCACTCTGGGAGTCAAGAAGAATTCCCAAGACCTAGCACAGCAACTACAGATGCAGCAACAGAAGCTGGCGATGCTGAGCAGTCCACCACACAGGGCTCGTCTCTAGCCGAGTCTGTGGAACAATCTCACCTCGGCGCTTCCCAAGAATTATCCCATCCCCACGAGCAAGCCGGCCATGCCCATAGACAAGCGCCACTTGCCCAGCAGCAGCAGCCTCCTCCCCAGCCGCGATCTCAATGGAAGCTACAAGCCAAGATCACAGGCCTGGAAAGAACCGGGAAGAAGGACCCGGTGCTCCGATTCGACGTCCACGTAGGGTCCACGCATTGTCCCAAGTCTCTTCTTGTACCCGCGTAAAATGTACTGACTCTTGAAAGACAAACCTTCCCTCCTTCAGAACAAGCCAGTATCGAGATGTCAGACGCCTTCACTCGGAGTTTGTCAAACTCGGAGAACACCTCGTGTCCGCCAATCCCGAAGCCTTGGTCCCCGCCGTGCCGCCTCCCGTGACAGCAGCCGGCGCGGGCACAGACGAAGACGACAGCCGAGTCAAGGCCTTGATGCAGCGATGGCTCAACTACACCTGCAGTAACGAGACTCTCATGAGAGACGACGAAATGGTACTCTTTGTCGAAAGCGACTTCGGCTACAGCCCGCTGGTCAAGATGAAGCAGCCAGCTACGGGTGTGCGCAGAAAGATTTTGAAGCAATTTGCTCCTCCGCCTGATGACACCCCCGAGCTCGCTGATGCCCGTCCAACCGTCAAGCTATTCTACCTGGGCACCATGGATGCCGGTCACAAGGTAGACAAGATGGTGAAAGCACGAAGAGGTAAGAATAGATCATCATTCCACCACCATAATTCAGCCACAAACCCTCGAGTCCTAATCACCTCTTCGACCCCCAATAGGTCTCGGTCTTTCAGAGTCGGACTACGGCGTCAAGCTAAGCAGCATGCACGTCCAGGAACCCCATCCCGGTCTAGCAAACGCCTATAAAAAACTCGGCCGAGTCATCCAAACCATGGGCGACTACCACGCCGCGCAGGCCACCGCGCAGGCCGCCACCGTCGGCGACCCCTTCCAATACCACTCCCAAGACGCCTTCATCGTCAAGGAATCCCTCACGAACCGCCAGATCCTCATCCGCGACTTCCTCCAATCCCAAGAAATCACACGGAGCAAGCTCAACGCCGCGGACCGCCTCAAAGCAAGTTCCAGCGTGCGCCGCGAGAAGGTCGACGAGGCCATCACGGCCCTCGACGACGCCCGGCAGGCCGAATCCAACCTGCACAGCAAGACGCATCGCGTGACGCACAATCTCATCCAGGAGCGCCGCAAGTGGTTCGCCAGGACGGCAACTGATCTCCGCGCCAGTATCCGCGAATACGTGCTTCGCGAAATCGAGGCCGAGCGCCGAACCCTGGCTCTCCTGGAGACTGTCCGTCCCGACATCCGCTCCATCGACGCCTCGGGCGGGCTGAGCCGTCTCGGTCGCGAAGCCCACCCTACTGCGCGCAGATCGAGCCTCGCCTCCAGCCAGGGTCCCAGGGGCGATGCGTGGAGTGGCGCCCCCCGTCGTTCGGACGCCACGCGGAGCACATCTGGTAGTTTCATGGGCAAAGTCCCCGAGGAGAATGAAGGAGTAAACGAGGAGACGATGGATCGTCACGTGGGGAGAATTTCACTTGGCGGTGCGAATGAAGAGGATGATGATGACAGAATTGATGCTAGGAATGCGGCGAGTCGTTTGGCAACGAGCACGTTTTAGATGGAACCGATCGGGATCCGAAGTTGGTCAGAGGGGGGAAGCGAGGGAAGGGAAGGTCTTGCGTCCCCATCATTCATCTGGTAGAAGAGCACGTGTACATTTTTTGCTTGAGGAGGAAAAGAAAAAAAGAATTGGAAGCGAGTCTACTAAAACTTGTGTGTATTCATGAAACCTATTGTCCCCGTCGTTGTGTTGATACGTCATTAAGTGTATACCTGTGTAACGTTGACACGTAAAATGTCGTTCAGTGTCTTGATGTCATTTAAAGAAGACAAGATATTAAAAAGAGAAGAATAAGAGGTAGTCGCGTAAGGAGGAGATGCTGGAGCTCTCCTCACACTTGCCCGTCGGTTACCTGAAGGCGCAGCTTCTACGCGCCGCTTCTTGCCGTGTACCAGATCTCCTTCCGTGCGTTCGTCATGGCTATGCCCGTTTCCGGGCCGACACTGGTCTCCCTATATCATAATATCTCCGGCGCCAGGCATGTTGAATCCTGGAGATGCCAGGCATCCCTTCTCAAGCATGTCCCTCCCAGATGACGTCTTTGTGGCCTCCACGATGGCGAATTTCTTGCCAACTTCTCTGGCCACATTGATGCTTTGCATGACAGTGTTGAGTAGATTGGTGAGATTGGCATTGTTGGCTTCTCTCGTCATCTCTTCTTGGAAATCGTCCACATTAAAGGGGACGACAAGGCCGAGCCTGTTAATAAGCGCCCGAATCTGGCGGAGAATGGGTAGCGAGGGTGAGGTGTGGTCCAAGTCCATTCGTCCCGTGACAGAAGATTTTTCGTCGCCATTTGTATAGGATGGGGGCAGGCATTCCAGATACGTGGTGATGAGGCGGATGCGGGAGTGCAGCATCTTAATGGCGTTTGCCTTGGCCGTCAGGGCAGCAATCATGGCATCTTCTTCCCTCGTGAGGTCCACGCTCGCATCATCGATGACGGCGGTCTTAGATCCGTCACCCTCAGCTTCTACCAGACGCCGTTTGCCCTTGCCAGTAGACTCTATTGATCTCGATGGACGGTCCTCCTTGGAGCTAGTGGAAGCGGATGAGGCGTTACCTGCCCAGGCAGCCACGTAATCCATGCTGATCATTTCGGTCTCGTCGGTTTCGACAACGTAGGGCACTTCGCGAAATCGGAGGTGGTGTGTTGGTTCACCGTCCTGCATTTTCCTATCCCCGCCATCTTGCCCGCCAGACTTTCGGCCGTCGACTTCGTAAATTGTTTCGTAGATGGTGAGGGGTAGTTTCCCGCCAATGGTGATCATGGTGTTGGGGTCACAATCGAAAGCCAGAAAGGCAGCTGAATCGTTCCAGTTGTCGAGAATTTGATGGTGGATAGGGAGCTGGGCGGGTGTTGGCCCGGTTGGGGGCGTTAGGGTGTACCAGCCGACCAATTCTAGATTTCGGTCCTTGTGTACAGCAATCACTGTGAGAGGACGTTAGTTGCTGGTCTTGGTCTGCACAAGGGAAGATTAACGGATGTACTTTGCTCTAGTCTGGAGCTAAATTTCTCTACATCCAGCAGGTAGCCACCTTCCACCTCGGGAGCCCAGCTCACGTGGCAATCAAACGCAGCCTCCATGGTGATTTCGCGGCCATTTTGCTGGCCAAGGATGGCGCCAATGACGGGGCCTTTTTGCTCTCGTAGAGAGTGCCTCGTGAGGTAATCGGAGATGCTGAGCAGAACGAGCGGGTGCAGCACAGCCTGGAGTCGGGAGCTCTTGGACTGGCTCGACACGAGAGGGTTGGGGTGCTTGGCAACGGTAGTTTCCATGGCGATCGATCATGGACGGTATGGGTGTGTGGTTGTGGTTGTGGTGTGAGGATGGGCGAGTGATTCGATGCTATTTGTTGAGCGCGTGCGGTGCTGATGAGCAAAAAATACGAGTGGGATTGTATTCCAGTCAATGTGGGTTTTTTAGGGGAGGAAGGAAGGAGAGGAGAGGAGAGTTGTTGCAAGTTGGTGTGGATGCAAAGTTGTGAGTTGTAGTGATGCCCCGCCTGCCGCGGCATCATGTCACTCTATGCATACGACGGGTGGCTTCGCAGGTGGTTCATCTAATAAATCGTTTTAGGCTTAGTCACATCGCGGCTCGGACTTTCCCAACACGTTTCCAACATCAAATCTTCCCCAAGGGTTTATCCACGCAACCCGATGTGAGAGCAGGTACACCAGCAACTCCGAAACGACGACAATCGTTAGACATTGGAGACGACATGACCAAAAGGTTATGCGACATTGTGGAACGCACGAATGACCAATCATGCGTTTTATACCGGGAAAGACTTTGGCAATGCTGGCGTTGGCGAGATCTATTTAGGAAAGAATAGCATGCCAGATGACAGACAACCCACGCCCGGGAGTTCTTTTTGACAACATGAAGAAAATACTGACGCCGCCCAACAAGGCATCCTAGAGAATGGAATATTGATGCTTTCTAGGGAGCAGCATGAGCGGTTCAAGGCACAGTTTGGCGCACAAACCTGCCTGGGCCAACATACCCCTTCGGACACCAATACCCTGAATGAAGATCGGCCAGACAACCCCCCGGCTTGCCAGTGGGAAACCTCTACTTGCCAACACCATATAAAGCACGTCGAGTTCTTCTCCGAAGGATGCCCCACGAGTCGTCTATTGTATCGATTTGTTTCGTCTATATATTGCTTGCCGACACGATTCATCACAGGTCATCTGTTGTATCGGTTTGTATATCTCTATATGCTTGAAGACACCATAAAGCACATCGAGTTCTTTGCCTAATCATGTCCCGCGCGTCCAGTCTCCCTTTGCAGTTCAAATACAAACGCTTGCATACCTAGTTCCCGACATTACACCACGGTGACTCTGCTGGCGGTAGCATCTACCCCCTGTTCTGAGTACCCATCCTCATAGCACTCGCCAACCTCTGCCTGGCACTCTCCTTCTCCCTGACGTTACTTGGCGAGTCTGCCCTCGACGAAGGGTCATAGTATCTCTCGGAATCCTCCATGCCCACCTTCTGAGGTCGAGGGGGCGGCGGCGGCGGCGGTGCGTGGGACGGGGTTTGCTCCCGATCCCGCGCCGTCATATACAGCTGTTGGTCCCAGCTCTGTCCGGGCTGGTGACCAAGTGTGCCATTGGCATTCTGATGCGTCTCCTGCGTGGCCGGGACTCTGGGTCGCACCTCGCTGTGGGCTGGTGGGCGGACACGCTCTTCTTGGACCGAACGACGGGATTCTTGCGTCTGTCGAGGCTGTTGATGGGACTGCGACTGACGGAAGGACGGCTGCCGCTTCGGCTGTCGCGCATCTTCTTCGTCGCTGTCTGCTGCATCCTCTTCTTCCTCTTCTTCGTACGACCTCAGGTCGCTTCTCATGGCAAGACTCGCGCAAATGTTGCGCGCCTCCTCAATCGCCTTCTTCTGCGCCTCGAGGGCAATTCTTCGATCGCGCGTTTCCTTGTTCTCTGCCGAGATGGACTCGATAGTGCCGTCAGGCATTCTCAGAATCTCAATCGGGTTGAAGAGGCGAAGCATGCCGAGAAGCAGGTGCCGCTCTACGACCTGCGTGATGACGTTGCGTGTGAATATCCTGGCCGTAAGGTCGTAGTAGATGAGCATCTTCTCCAGAACCTCCTCTGCCTCCGAGTACGTGCCGCCGTTCTCGGTAGATTGCGCGCGCCACGTACGGAGGCGGTCCTCGTACTCGGGATCATACGGCTGCACTTCGAGCTCCATGTCGTCCGTCAGGCGGTTCAGCTCCTTCTCGGCTTCTTCCATGAGGTCCTTCATCTTCACTTCGAGGAAGTGGTAGCGGAGGGGGTCGCGCATTCGGGTGGGCCACACGTGGTCGATGACCTCGGCGAGGAACTCGTTGCAAATGACACCCAGATTGTCCTTGTATTCCTGCGCCAGAACAGGCCAGTTGCGAGAGTAATCCTGAAACAAGATGTAGGGCGCACGCGGGTTCGAGTCCAGCGGCAACTCGTTGCCACGAATCTGCCTCAGCAGCGGCTCAACTTCTCGCTGGGCAAAGTCCTTCTTGGACTGGTCGCCCACGACGCCTGCGGCAGGCAACTGCTGCCCATTGACGGTTGACGCTGCAAAGTTGACCTTACGGCCCTGCTGTCTGAATAGCCTTGAGAAGCGCTCGCTCTCCTCGCGGGCGCGGGCACGCAGCTTCTGGGGCGGTGTTCCCTTGGGGCTGGATTGCCTGGCGAAGAATTTCTCGCCAAACGGGTTCTTGTAGTTGCCGTTCACGGCGGGGGTAACGAGATTGTTCGACGCCGTGAAGAGCTCGCCCATCTCGAATCGCATCTCCTCAATGGTGTCCTTGGCGGAGCCCATGGCTTTAAGTTGACCGTCGCACCGCTCCAATGCCTGCTGAATCTGCCTTCGGAGGGACTTGACATGCTTTCCAATGTGTTTCTGCAGCTGAATACTCAGCTTTGCACGCAATGCCGCGATCCCCCACATTTGCGGCGGGAGAGCAGACCACCGTCCCCGGGTGAAGAACTCGGCTTCTCTGCGAGCGCGATCCTGAGGAGTGAACCATTCTTCACCAGGGCCAGGGTTCAGTAGCACATACCACCCGAGCTTGAAGTGGTTCTCGGGATCCTTGTTCATGACAACCTCGATGAATTTGTCCTCGAGGCCGATTCGCTCCGTCATGTCAGGCTTGGTAAGCACACCAATTGTTCGCGAACCCCTTGGATCAAAATGTCGAGCTTTCTTCAGGATCGGTGCTTGAACGTAGTCATTGTTGCCGCCGATGACGGCAAGAATAATGGTGCGCGGGTTTTTCATGTATCGATCCGAGAGCGCCTCGATAGTCTGGATGTCCGCTTCGGACTGGTCTCTGTTGGCGACTCGCACGAGACCAGGCAAGTCGACTAGCGTGAGAAGCGGCATGTCGGGTCCGCTCTTCTCCACGACGAGGATATCGCGGGCGGCAAAGCGTCCGGGTATGTCGCGCGGGGCGATGAGCCCAGTGGCATCTCGCATCATGCCCTCAAACGACACGTCGCCCGTGACGTTGCCGCCGTACCGAAGCAAGTTGTTCTGTTCATTGTACGGTCGGTTCTTGTCCGGAATGATGGACACCTTCAGGCCCGACTCTTTGCTTCTTCGAAGTCGGATTTCCGTGGCGAAGCGCGTGCAAGCTCCTGCGTCTCGGGGGAATGGCGTGCCGGAAATGGCTTCCAAGACGGAACTCTTGCCCGCGGACTGGTCGCCGACGACGACAATCTGTGGAAGTTTGACATTGTCGAGCTGGGCAAACTGCAGCTGGTCGATGAGATCGAGCAATCCACGCTGTTCGTTGGCCAAACCCTGCGTTTCCAACGACGAGTCTATAGAGTGAGGCATCTCGCGGCGCCTGTGTCTTGACGCCTGTTGTGTGTTGTTGATGTTTTTGTTGCTGTCGTTGTCGTTGTTGAAGTTCGTGTCAGTATGAGTCGACGATGGCGTGGGATGATGTCTCGATCAGTTAGTAGATGAGGATCCAGTGTCCAAAGAGCCCATGTTTAGCCCCAACATAGACCGAGGGACGAAGCGCTCTGTGTCGAGAGGAGCATAAAGAGGACATGGCGCACGCCCGTTGTCAGACCGGTTTTATATGCATGACGTGGGCTGGCAAGGGTGGCGGGGCAGGAATTACGCGGCGGCCACGGAACGCGCAACGGTGAGACGGGGTGTGTGGCTGTGCACATTAAGGAACAAGCAAGAAATTGCCACACGTCATGCCGTTGTTTGCTGGGGATTTGGCGCAGTTGTGGCGGTGCAGGTCTGCCAAGTAATCCGTGGCTTGTGCCTGTGTTTTCCGGTTCCGCTGAGGGCTGGAACTTGGCGATGCGAGGGACTTGGGGGTGGTCACTGGTAAGCAAGTAAGTTGGGAATTGGAAAGAGGTCTCAGGACTATGTACGGGGCATGTGCGCTTCTATAGAACTCTTTGCAGATGAAGTACGAGATGGACAAAAAGTAGCTAACGTGGCGCCCCGTCGCGAGCAAACCGACATGCAGAGGATTCCGCTGGTACAAGGAGAAAGAAAATAATGTCAATATCGGTTGTGCCAGGCTTGGTGACATGCAGTACAGTTGTAGAGACGGACGAGAAAGAAAAAAAAAGCCCACTTCTTCTCTCGATTTTTTTGTACCAAGTTTCCTTTACTCCGTCATGGTTTGTAGCCTACGACGCAGTTCCTCGGGATTGGATCGCCCATACTGGTCAGGGTAGTTCTCGAAGATTGCCCTCCTCATGACCCGTCTTGGCGCCCTTCTCCCGGTGAAGAGTTCGAACTGGGCGAATCCTTGGTCGGGGAGGAGGTCTAATCCGTCCATGGCGATCCACCCACGGCTTGCATTCTCCGTGGCTTGCCGCAGGAGTGGTGTGTTCAGGTTCTTGTAGCCGAGCTCGACAATGACGCCGCCCGTCTGGTTGGCGAGCCACGACGCTGGCAGCTTGAACTCTGGCGACGGCGCATCGCCTATGGGATGCGTGGGGATGCAGGAGATGGCAATCGACGGCAGCCGAAACTGTGACTGCCACGACTCGCTCAGTTCGGCGAGGACTTCGAACTTGGTGTTCTTTCCTGCGCCGAGACCCTGGAACTCGGCCTTGTTCAGCAGCAATCGGAAGTGCTCTGCTAGCTTGTGTCCGTTGCTCAAGGTTCGGTTGTAGATGGCAATGTTGCTGACGCCGACCTGCAGCAGTGCATAGACAGCGGCTCGGGCCATTCCTCCCGCGCCGATGATCAGCGCACATGTTGCTGGTCGGACAGCGTTGGCTGGAGACAATCCTCGGCGGATGCAAGCTCGGATGCCGATCCAGTCCGTGTTCTCCCCGTACAGTGCCTTGACAGGTCCCGCCCGGCTCACGCCGCGGAAGAAGTCAGCACCCGTGGGGACTGACCCGTCCTCCTTGAGCTTGCGGATGGGGATCAGGGTGTTGATGGCTCCAATTGCCTGGGCGTGAGGACTCAGCGAGTCGGTCAACGTGATGAATTCGACCTTGAATGGCAGTCCGATAGATGCGCCGCCAAAGTTGCAATCCTGGATGAGATGCTTGACCTGGCTCAGCGAGTTTGTCGAGCGTGGCTCGTATCTGTGCGGGATGCCGCATGCTTCCAACGCAGCGTTGTGCATCGCCGGGGACATACTGTATCCGACATTTGCACCAAAAACGTAGAGCTTCATCGGGTCGAACAGAAAGCTTGCGTACAGGGCGCCGGTTGCGCTTTGTGCTGTGAGTTGCGAAGTCGCTTGACTCGCCGAATCCGAAGAGCCTGACCTGGGTGATACCGGTGTAAGCACTGGGTTCAGAAACGCCGAGTGTCTTCCCAATGGTCCTGAGTTGTATACGGTGATGGGAATGTGAGGACCTGGAAGCGCCTCGAGGACCGACCGGAGCCGAGCCACATCGAAATTGTCCTCGACAGATGAGGCAGGGCGGGTCAAGCGCACGACATCGCATTCCAACTGAACTGCCCGTTGGTACCGAGCGATCCAGTCTGCGTGGTCCGAGAAACTGGTAGCCGACGATGCGGAATATTCTGCAATGAGCTTCGAGCCCCTCTTCAGCCTAGATAGTTTGGAAATGGCTGAATCATCGAGCCTCAGGTCGATGGTCATCATATCGGGAACCAGTGATAATGCGTGCGATAGTAGGTCGAGATAAAAAAAGGTCGTTGTTGCGGATGAAGGATGGGGAAGATGGACATGAATAATGATTGGCAACACACTGCTCCGGCGTACCAAACCCACGGCCTCGGTGATTCGGTTGGCCATTCTGGTGTATTCGTCCAGGTATGTTAGGCTGTTGTTGCACTCCACGCCGATGCCATCGACGAGGATCTGGAAAGCATCAGCTCCAGCGGAATCATCCTCGATGTCGACACGACCGTCAAGTATGTCTCCGAGTGAAACAGACAAGGCGTATGTGTAGCTGCGGTGCTCCGTCGGGATGCTGGCGAGGGGGTATGCAGATTCAAAGAACGGAATCGTGCCGGGCGGGTATATCTGCGAGAGGAACCTGAGGAGATGTCGTTCTGCTTGCTTCAATGCCAGGTACGGGGGCAAGCCTCCTGGCGCCGAGACCCCGTTGGTTGTCTGCTCGGGCTCTGTCGCAACAGCTTCCGAGACGTTGAAAAACTCGAGATTGGAGCATGTGCGGAAGAAGGCATTGCTAGTGCGCCAAAAGGTATGCAACTTGGTCTC
Organism: Epichloe typhina subsp. poae; assembly: GCA_030389615.1. NCBI lineage: Eukaryota > Fungi > Ascomycota > Sordariomycetes > Hypocreales > Clavicipitaceae > Epichloe > Epichloe typhina. The sequence goes on along the minus strand of CP098318.1, from coordinate 2,155,052 downwards.
GCATACTATCCTGAGGCAATCGCGTATTGCCTCTTGGCTTCGCATGACATGGACAACTGGATTTGTGGTGGCAAACTGACGCAAGAGACCTTGAACGCGGCGCTCCATCCATGAGCATACAATGATACTGTCACGAGGGTTGTTCTGTAGGACGTTTTCCAGGACATGGCCCTGTCTTGTCTGGCATTGGGCGGTGCCGTGGATTTTGCTGTACGCGTGGCTGGAGAGATTGGTGGCCCGTTGAAAGGAGGCTTCCATGTTAATAATCTTCTTCTTCAATGCCGAGGCAGCCATGATTGCCAAGGTAGTCTTCCCGGCGGCGCGAACCCCAACCATGACGATGGATGCATCGGCGGTAAACTTTGGCATCTGGCCGTTGAAATGTGGAAGGCCGGGCGATGGAGCTCTCGGAGGGTCGCCACTTGAACTCGGAAAGCTGTTCTGGGCGCGACATGTTGACGCGGGCTCGTTTTGACGAGTCCCCAGCGAGGGTGACCGTTCGGCGGCCATCATCGTGGCTAATGATCGTTTGACACCTGCCATGATTGCGTTCGGGCCGAGGGCGGGAGAAGGACCCGGGCAGTGTCTTTCAATGAGGAATCCGGGAGAAAGGGGTGAGGGGCCATTCCATGGTATTCATACAAAGGGTAGGAATTACAGCCGCGGCTCGATCCGTGCTGAATCGTGCCATGTCCTGTTGAAGCAACTGCGCATGTTCTGTCTGTCTTGCTCGCACGAGGTGAGCTGATTTCTGATTTACTAAAAATAAGTCGGAGGAGTTGGCCCCTCCACCCCTCCACCCCTCCACCCCCTCCATCCCTGGACAAGCATTTATCCGCGCTGCCCACAGCCAATAGCATCATTCATCTGGTTTGACCCAGTCAGTCTTGATGGAACCGGCACAGCGGCTTGGCTTGGCTGGGTTGTCGGTGACCACACGGTCAAGAGTCTCAAGACTTCAAGATTTTCTCGACTCAGTCAGTCGTTCAGCATCGTGCCAACGTCGACTGCTACCTGCCATGCCGTGGGACCGCGCAGGCAGCTGTCGTCGACCGCCCGCTCTCAACCCCGGCCAGCCTCACATCGACGGGTTCAGGTTCACGTCGTTGACCTGAAGGCTGTCGGCGAGGGACTTCAGTTTCTCGTCCCCGAAAGCCCCCGGAAGCCCTCGGAAGCCCTCGGAAGCAGCCCTCGGAAGCAGCCCTCGGAAGCGGCCCTCGAAAGCCCGCCATGCCACAGAAACGGCGCGCTGTGGACACACCGGCATCCTCAAATGATCAGGGCGACGACGGGAAAGCCAAGAAGCGTCGCGTCTCGCTTGCTTGCGATGCCTGCCGAGCCGCTCGGGAAAAGTGTGATGGGGCGAGACCTCAATGCGGGACTTGCGTAGCTCTGGATCGCGCTTGTCAATACACGCCCGCCACCAAGAAGAGGGGTGTACAAACCGGCTACCTGCGAACAATCGAGCTGTCCCTGGCCTGGCTATTCGACCAGATGCCCGAATCTGAACGAGCTCTCCACCAGCTGCTGGTCCAGACAGCCTCGGGTCGCAAGACTCGCGCGTTGCTGGGCAAGGGCAGTGCCGGCCATCACTTGCAGAAAGTTTGGAACGAGACCCGCGTTCGCAAAGCAATCGACAGCATCCTATCCGACTCGCACAATGTACCCTCGGACAACTCTGATGATGAATCAAATGCTGGGCGTAATCGGCCCGCAGTTGTTCCGCACGATGGAGGACGAGGTGTCGCTTCCACCTCGAGACTCACCGCCAGTCGGACGACCAGGACGATGACGATGACAATGCATGAGCCGACGAGCACACCTGTCTCAGATACAGTTGTAGGTGCCGTTCTGAAGCTGCCATCTCATTGGAAGCGCTTGTTGAATGTTTACATATCCTATACCCACTGCTGGTTGCCCATCGTGCGACCAGACGCCCTGCGCTCGCTCGCCGCATCGTACGGAGCCAACGGCGTACACGTGAATCTCGATGGGGACCGCTCGGCATTTTCACATCATTCCGAGCTATGGGCTGCACTAGCAATAGCGTCCTTCCAGGATGTCTCACATGCAGAGTACAGGCACTCGGCGGAGCTCAGCCCATCACACATCTTTCGCGTTGCCCGCAATCTCATACCCGGAGACGACGAAACATACGACATTCACAACATCAGTGCCATCATCTTACACTCGGCCGTCTTCATTGGAAGAGGGAATTTCTTCTCGGCGTCGTTGCTCCTCGGCAAAGCCGCGCGGCTCCTCAAACGACTCCAACACATTGCCTCGTCAATGCCACTCGATCCATACAACTCAGACAAGATACAACTCGACACAGCGGGCATCGCATGTTCTTTACTCGACACTTTGACTTCTCTGTCTCTCAATCAGCACGCCGTGACAGAGGTCTGTGATACAGCAAGCACCCTTTCTCCATCAACCGCCGAATTCTCCGGTTTCGATCAGGCGTGGCAGTCGGTGCCGAACGCAGATTTGCCAGAACATTCGCAGCCAACTGCACATCCGACAATGGAGCCGATACGAACTCTGATCCAGTTGCACGCCTTCACGACTGTTCTAGGCAGTATCCTGCATCCAAGACTGCACACCGACGGGCAAGCAAGACCAGTCGGCCCCGAAGACCTGGTGCAGAAGCTCGACCCCCGCTTCCGCTACTACAACTCGTTGATCTTCAGCAGCTCGACCCCGATGATTCCCTCGGCATTCCTCGTCAAGTTGCTCTTCTTGACAGCAACGATTGAACTGGCCTCGTGTCTCCGATCATCGCTTCTCTCCGGCTTCCTAGAGATCGTGGAATCGTGCTTTGCGAATTTCGGTGCAAGTCGAACGCCACCCGTGGTCTGCCTGCTTCTTCAGATTGTGCAAAGGCGCGCAAGAGTGGATGAAATGAGCGAAGCCGAGCAGAGCAGTTGGCATTCGGCAGTAGGTAAGCTGCAAAACATATGGCAGGATAGTGCGGCAAACAGCTTTACTCCTGCTGCGGCGCCGGCGGTGCGCGCGGACGAGCTATTACCCCAACGGCAAAATCTGTTACCACAGAAAACGTTTACCCCGATGCAAACAGTGGTAGGCCAGAAATTCGATACCCATGCTCGACCCGGCGGCCCCCCCCAGGGTGGTGGCTTCGGGCTGAATGATTTGGCTGGGGATAAACACGAAGCCCGACCTCGCTTCGAATATCAACCAGCAGTTCCGAATCCTGGCTACGCAGTCCACGAGGCCTCCTTGGCCGCACACCCTGGCGACGGCAGAGAAGATGCCCAGCCCGCTTTCCCCGGTGGTTACCGGATAAACCAAAGCTTTGACTATGACGCCCTGTTTGAGGATCTTGGCTCTATCGGTTACACAGACACCGTGGAAATGGATACGCGGTTCATGACGAATCTGGGATTCGCACCGGGTTGCGACCTCGCTGAGATCTTTCAGGGGGATCTGGGAGTCTGATACCGCTGTGCAGCGTGTGCTACGCAGACACTTCAAGAGCGCCAATGTCAAACTCTTGAAGGATGCATTCGACCTACCCCTTGTAATCGATCCATGGATGTCCGCGCAAGTCGTCTCGGACTGTTGGCGCGCAGTGCAAAAGGGTTGGATTTTTTTTGATTTTTTTTCATTCTTCTTTATTGTTAGCAATTTGCGGGTACCTACGGAGTATGTGTACATGGAAAGGCTGGGAGGGAAAGGACCGGCAAATAGATTCCAGAGGGGCAAATGGTGGAACTGCCAGACCCAAGTCACCAACAAACTGATTGTGTCGATGATGTCGGGTTAAGCACGTTTTAGTTTTGGCGACATGAGCTTGCTGATGAATGAGTTTCCGAGTTGCTTATGGACAGGGGCCTAGAGTTGTTTGTTAGGCAATCAAAACGTACTTGCAGCTTCCCGTTGAACGCATTCGAAAAGATTGCCACCCCCCTTCCCCCGGGTGCAAGTGCTGCAGGATATCAGGATATTTCCTTATCCTTATCCCGAGCAGTGGCGCCCTAGCGAACGCCATTTTTTTCATTTTCCGTACCTCCCCGCACCCACCCCGGATTTATGTGGCGTCGACGTCTCCACTTGCCGACGGTTTTTCTTCTTCTTCTTTTTTTTTTCTTTTTTGTCGAAGACCCGGGCCACGTGGATGTATTGCCTGTCCTTGTTGACGACCGGCGACCACTTGTTGGCGAGCAGCACGGAGTGAAGCACGACATATAGAAACCGATACCGCCGGATATAAAAAAAAAAAAGAAGATTTTTTCCTTTACTCTTGAAAGTCGCTTCCGAGTCATAAGCCAGGTTGGCCTCAACTTCTCAACTTTCAGCAAAAATACTCGGCAACGAAACCCACCACACCAACATCGGAACCAACCACACCACGATGAGCATCCTCTCGTTGAAAGAGGACAGGCCGACGCCCAAGGCCGTCTACAACTGGCGCGTGTACGCCTGCGCGGCGCTCGCCTCCTTCGCCTCGTGCATGCTCGGCTACGACTCGGCCTTTATCGGCACGACGCTCGCGCTGCCCTCGTTCGTCAACGAGTTCGGCTTCGCGTCCCACTCCCCGGCGTCGCTCGCGCTGCTCAAGCAGAACATCGTGTCCGTGTACCAGGCCGGTGCCTTCTTCGGCAGCCTGGCAGCCTACGCGACGAGCCACTTCCTGGGCCGGCGCAAGTCCCTCGTCCTGTTCACGCTCGTCTTCGTCGCCGGCGCGGGCACGATGCTCGGCGCTCGCGGCGACCGCGGAACCGGCCTCATCGTCGGGGGAAGGGTCCTCGCCGGCTTCGGCGTAGGCGGCTGCTCCAACATGACGCCCGTGTACATCTCGGAGCTGGCGCCCCCGGCCGTCCGCGGCCGCCTGGTCGGCATCTACGAGCTCGGCTGGCAGGTCGGCGGCCTCGTCGGCTTCTGGATCAACTACGGCGTCAGCACGACCGTGGCGCCCGGCCGCGCCCAGTGGATCATCCCTTTTGCCGTCCAGCTCATCCCCGCGGGCATGCTGCTCGTCGGCGCCCTGTTCATTCCCGAGTCGCCGCGCTGGCTGTTCTCCGGGGGCCGGCGGCGCGAGGCCGTCGAGAACCTGTGCTGGATCCGTCAGCTCGGCGCGTCCGACACGTACGTCGTCGAGGAGGTGTCGCATATTGACGACGACTTGGCCCGGTACCGCCGCGAGGTCGGCCCCGGCTTCTGGAAGCCCTTCCTGGCTCTCAAGGAGAGGCGGATCCGGTGGAGATTCTTCCTCGGCGCCATGCTGTTTGTCTTTCAAAACGGTCAGTTCTCCCCCCGAACTTGTTCAAAACTTGAAAAGCGAAGCAAAGCGCAAAGCGCGCAAAAAAAAAAAAAAAGCTGCCATGGCTAACCTTGGGCCCCAACTTCCCCCCCCTTTCTCTCCTCGGCAAAAGGCTCCGGCATCAACGCCATCAACTACTACAGCCCCACCGTCTTCCGCAGCATCGGCATCACGGGAACAAACACCAGCTTCCTCACCACCGGCATCTTCGGCGTCGTCAAGACCGTCCTCACCGCCGTGTGGATCCTCGTCCTCATCGACCACGTCGGCCGCCGCAACCTCCTCATGGTCGGGGCCGCCGGCGGCTCCCTCTGCATGTGGTTCATCGGGGCGTACATCCGGGCGGCCGGCGGCGGCAACGGCGAGGGCCCGACCTCGGGAGGCGTCGCCGCCGTCGTCTTCTTCTACCTCTGGACGGCCTTCTACACGCCCTCGTGGAACGGCACCCCCTGGGTCGTCAACTCGGAAATGTTTGACCACAGGACGCGATCGCTCGGGCAGGCCAGCGCCGCCGCCAACAACTGGTTCTGGAACTTCGTCATCGCCCGCTTCACCGAGCAAATGTTTGACGCGTGGGGCCACGCCGTCTACTTCTTCTTCGCGTCGCTCATGATCCTCTCCGCCTTGTTCGTCTTCTTCTTCGTGCCCGAGACCAAGGCCGTGCCGCTCGAGGCCATGGACCGCCTGTTCGCCATCGCGCCCTCGTGGCGCGCCAACAAGATGCTCATGGACGAGCTGGCCGCCGAGGACCGTGCCTTCCGCCACAACGCAAATAATGGGGTGCGGCTGGACTTCGAAAAGGTCGAGGCTGAGCAGATTGAGTCTTCGGTGAAGAAGGAAAAATCCTTTGCTCCAGCCATGGTAGAGGAGGTAGTTAGGTAGTAAAATTCTGCTCTTGGGCCTGAAAATTATTCATACACAACCGCTAGCCGTTCCCCTATTCCTCTTTAATCTTCAACTAATAAGCGCCATCCATTCCCTCTGCGCCACCTTGTCCCCAATCGCCTCCTGCACCTTTCCCACCGGCAGCTCATCCAGCCCCCGGCCCGTCCAGTACTTGTCCTGCTCCAGACCCTGCCATATCAGCGCTTCCGTCCCCAAGATGACCTGCCAGCCCTTGTCTTGGGCAATGGCGCCCAGTCTCGTAAACGGCGTCGGGTTGTAGCACATGTCCAGCATGGCCCCCTTGTGCCCCCTTTGCCCCTTGTCCAGCAGCACCTCGGTCACCCGTCGCGCCCGCTTCTCCTCCTCGGTCTGGGGATCAATGTCCGGGATGCAGGCGACGACGGCGCCGGGTCCCTCGGCCGCCTGGGCCTCCTCGACGGTCGCCACGTGGCGGAGGGCGCGGCCGAACCCCCTCGAGGCGCAGTGGGCCATGACGGCTTCGACCTCGGTCCTGTCGCGGTTGACGAGATAGATGTCGGTGACGTGGATCCATTTCCGCAGCGCGTAGATGGCGCTCCTGGCGGCGCCGCCTCCGCCGATAACGAGAGCAGGGCGGTTATGCAACGCAGCCGACGGGTCGGAGACGTTGTGCTGGAAAGAGTCCCGGATGCCGACGACGTCGGTGTTGGTGCCGCAGAGGATGCGCTTTCCATGGCGTTCCCTGAGGAAGAGGGTGTTGCAGGCGCCGACATCGCGGCACTCGGGCGTCATCTCGTCGAGGTGAGACAGGACGGCCACCTTGTTGGGCATCGTGACGGATGCGCCGTAGAAGGAGGGATGCCGGGCGAGTTGCAGGAACTGCTGCATATCGGCCGAGTCGAGGCGTATCTGACCCCATTTCATGCCCAGGTGGTCGTATACCAACTGGTGCAGGTACGGCGACAGCGAATGTGCAATCTTTTGGCCAAAGAGGAAGCCGTGGCGGTCCAGTCGCGCTGTTTGGTCCTCTATTGACGACATTTCAAAGAGCTGTGATTGTGTTTTCATTGCGTGTTGGGTTGGGGGGATGTACAGGCAGAGGACAGAATCATGAAAAAAAAATGAAAATGAAGAAAAAAAACATATATTAACAGAAAAGTAGCCCGGGATGTGAAGCCAGAATCAAGGAGGAAGACGAGGTATTCAGGTCCGGATGATACGATATGTCATGTCCTGATTCCATACCCCTGACTCCTGAACTCTGATGCCGCAAGATAGCAAGGGTATTGATCAACCTGGCAAAAGGTGGATGCATTCCGCGCCCGCGCCCCAGATCTCTGACACAAAAAGAGCGATTCCCGTCTCCTCGCCGCTCGGAAGCCTCGCGCCAGACGCGGCCCCACATCGGGACCTTTGCTTTGGACGTCGAATTCGAACCCTGGATAAAGTCTTAGCCATGTGTGTGGAACATTCTTTCCCGATGCAAGGTCATCTGACGTGTGGCACACGCATGGGGGGCGTGCGCGTCTCGATCTGGGTTTATTATCGTGGGAATTTGTCCCGTCGGGCGGGACAAGGTTTCCTCACCGGGATCCCACCTCTCTGAACATCTCCCATCCATCCCAAACCAAAGCAGACACAATGGTTTGCAAGCCTATGCACCATCTCCCTCGGCCGTGCCGCACCCGGCCACTCCCTCCAACACAAGCTCGACGTCTCGCGCATCTTTAGCGAGGCTGATGGCCGACTTGGGGCTGGCGACGGAGAGTGAGTCGCTTGGAGAGAGTGCAGCCGATACTGTATGTACAGTTCTCTTCGAGACCACCACACCCAGTCGCCGACATTGTACCAAAGGCATGTAGCGGCTGTAATCGCCAATTCTGGAAGAAGCCGGCGGCCTCATGACCATGGCAAACCGGCCAGCAGACCCCGCCACCGCGTCAATACCCAAGGCAAAGTTGGACGGCCGACTATATCTCGCTGTACGGCAATTATCTGCCACCCAGGACATGAGGGAATTTGAACTTCCGCTGACTTGTCCATAGATCAGCAGGCGACTCTCGCGCGGGGGCGGGGGGTGTCGAGGCACAGCATCGTGTAGTTCGAGAGGTATGGCAACGAGTGGACGCATTTCAATACGAGCGCCCCTTTGAGTAAAATCAGGCCCCATCGTGCAGTTACATACATGCCACCGTTCTTTCCGGATTGTCATGTAGCAAAGCAAAGCAAGTACGTTGGATTTGCCCAAGTCATCTCTTGGATCTGTCCTCCCACGCGCTTTTCAAGTGGATGCTGACACGCTCAACTCATTCATTCGCAGGATAAACTCCTCCTGTAGGCGCTTCAAATAGCCTGGCAGGATTTCGTCGTCGCCGTGCTCTGCCGCTTGTTTAAGAGTTTCGTAAAGATTGAGAACCAATTTGCGACGAGCCAAGACATTCCGAGCCTCTGGATTCTGCTGATTCTGCTGTCTACGCCGCCTGATCTCGCTCGCCACCTCTTCTGCACGTCGAGTGAAGTCTTCCGGAAACCCAAGAGATCTTGCTAAATCGATTCCATAGTGCTCGGTGGTGTCAACAGTGCCCTGAGTGGCCTTGTACAGCATTGCCAGCCGCGGCATGCCATCATCCGACATTGTTTTTTTGGATGCCAGGTGAAGACACACCACACCCGGACGTTTCTCGAGTACATGAACAAGGTCGACAAAGTGCGTGGCAAACCATACAAACGCTTTTGATTGAATCAAGGCCTCCGACATGGCAATGGCAATGGCCAGACCGTCCCGTGTGCTAGTCCCTCTCCCTAGCTCGTCTATGATCACCAGGCTTTTGTCGTCCACATTTCTTAGAATAAAGGCCATTTCTCTCATCTCTACAGAAAAGGTAGAAAGATTCGCTTCCAAATTATCAGAGAGAGAAACGCGGGCAAATATATTGTGAATGAGCGAAAAAGATGCATAGGCTGCGGGCACAAAACATCCGACCTGTGCCATGATCTGTAACAACGCGGCGGCCTTGATGTATGTACTCTTTCCTCCCATATTGCATCCTGTCACAATCTGGAAGCCGTTCTGTTCGGTGGCATAATAGTCATTCGGTACAAAATCCTCATATAAGATCTAAACGGTTAGTTCTGCTGTAAACTGCGCCGGCTATAATGCATGAGCAAATACCTTGTCCAGCACAGGATGCCTCGCCGCCTTCATGGCAAACGCTCCCCTGAACTCTGGCCTAGTGTAGTCCCTCATAATCGTGAGGTGTGCAAAAGACGCCACCATGTCAAGAAGCGCCACGGACTCACAGTCTAAATAGCTGAGGTGCCGACGCTCTGAGCATAATGATCAAGTCTTGAATGATAGCGTCACTGCGTGCGATTATTTCGTTGGAGATATCGGAAAGTCGGCCATTCAGTTTGATAAGCTGCATTGTCTGGCACTCGATGCCAGTCTGTTTTCTAACAACGTTGATGAAAACGGCAGGTATCTCTCCAGCGTCGCGATCCATACTTTTAAGCCTGAGCCAATACTTTCGCCCATTGTCGAACTTCAAGGTTGTTTGTAACCCAATTTCTCCTACGACATTTAAAGTCAGATACACAACTTCTGCATAACTCTTTGGAGGGACGACGAACTCTCAACCTCTTGCACATGAAGGTGGATCTCCTCAGTGAGCTCTTTGTAGGTTTGGCGTGCGACGTCGAGCAAGCCACTAATGCCAGCCTTGACTGCGAATATTCTTGCGTTGCGCATATCGAGTGGAGTTGACATAACGGTAACATCTGCTTCTATTATCGTTTGGATGCTCAGAAGAATTGGGCCGGATACGCTGGGATCGCAAATGTCACGGATTTTGAGCAACAATGGGCTATTACATCCAGAAAGTGCCTGGTGGAGCTGTGGGATTGACTCGAGAAATGACTTGGTCACCAGGATGCGATTGATGTGTTCTTCGACTTGGGCTATCGTGGCCTTTTTGGTCAGTGTGATCATCTATATCTAATCAGCAAGGGGCTTGCGCACGGTTTGAACGGGCTGCTTCACCTTTGTGAGAACCCTTTCGACGTCTGTAAAGTTTCCCAAAGCTAGGTACGATTAGTAATGTACTTAGTCAAAACTAATCTAACATGAATAACAAACCCGCTCGCACGCTGTGGAAAATCTCTTCCTCTCCAGTGAGCTCTTCCACGGCATCATACCGAGGTCCGATGAAAGTTTCATACTTGGTTGGTGGTTGTAGGATGTTACTTCTTAGCATGCGGCTTCCCATGGGCGTTAATGTCTGATTGAGTATCCCGAACAGACAATCCTTTGATTTGGGATTTCTGATGTTTTGCACTATCTCCAGGGACTGTAGTACCGAAATGTCAATCATCATCGTGTCCTCCGATGGGCGATATCGGATGCGCAGCGAATGTGGAGCGAATGTCACTGTAAAGGTTTGTTCAATGTATTTCATGGCATAATGAAAGTCAGTGTCAAGGTGGTTATGTGCCCTTTGGATACCCTTACCGCTGCAAAAGAGCTTACGCTGTAGTATTTTCCATCCACAGCCACTTTGATTGGGTCTATATCACTTCCAAAAGCCAGGTTGTGTAGGTACTCCAATCCATCTGTTTCAGACCATGCCGACCGGTCCATTAATTCGATTCGAGCGTCGGGAATCAATTCGTTAACAAGAGTGAGCAGAACATTGTCTCTGATGGGAGGGCAGGCGGTAGACATGAAGACCATTCGAGAAGGGTTCGCCATTTGAAGCTTATGGATCGTCTTGACGTAAGACTGGTTGTCGCATATCTGGCTCAGAGTGGCTTCGCCAAGTGTAATATTCACGAGGGCAACTCCAACCAAAGGTATAACGCCCCGAGCTTCTCCTATAGCACAAACTACGGTTTGATCATCATTCGTTCCCAAAATCGTAGACAAAGTCCCGGGTCGAGACTTGCGACCAGACGCTGAGGTCGAAGGCCGCGAGACAGAACCGCGGGCATTCGATGTGGATGTTCGTGGCCCTGTGCTGACAAACGATCGAACTGTCCGGGCAGTATTTCTCCCTTCCGCTGAGCCCCGTTGCTGGGGACGTCCATCATGAAGTTCGGCATGGTTTTTGAAGTGGCTCGACGCCGTCTCCAAAGCAGACCTTGAAGAGCGTTTCATTGTCAGGGGTGCTCGAGTTGCTCAGTCCGGCCAATTCCTGGTTCGAAGAAGACGGACTTATGAGTAAAGGGTGATTTGGGCTGGTGGATTGATTGGGAGTTCAAGTTTGACTACATGGAAATGTTTCACAAGAGCAGAATCTATCGTTCAAGGCGAGAAAATATGGATGCAGTCGAGTAAATGCCAGGCAGTCGTGGTAGAGGGCTCCTTCCGTTGTAGATGGATTATTCCAGCTCCGCCAAGCCAATCATTGTTTTGTTTGAGACCAATGCTTAGACAGCCAAAGTGCCTAAAACCAAGTGGATCCCACTCTCGATTGAGTGCTGCGGCCGCTGAAGCTTCGGATAACTTGTGCTGGCTCAACCGTCTGACGTACTGTAGCTTTTGGCCCAGTGCATCCACGGTACAGTGTAACTCAAGACCAGGGCAGGGCAGGTTGACGAGCTGAATGGACAATGGTTTCTGTGCGAATGGAAGTCTTGGGTTCAGGTTTGTCCTCAAATCCACTCGTCTCTCTATCGATGGCCACCATGTTTCACATCCTGGCAGCTGCTGCAGTACCCGAAATGGACATATTCGATACGTCTGAAGACCTGATGCTTGCCCAAACAAGCGTATGGAGCGACGGGGGTTCAAGATTGTCAAGAACAGGTCGCACCGCCGCAAACCGGGCGGTGATGCGCCCGAAAACGAGATTGTGCGGTGCGATCTTGTCTACGACAGAGGAGGTCGATCTTACAAGTGTCTGGCTACCAAACTCAATACAAAGTCGAAGAAGACGGACTGGAAGAAGACGGACTGTCCCTGGAAAGTAAAGGCCGTTTATCCTAAGGCCGTTGGTGGCTGGGTCTTGACTCTTGACAATTCTTTGCGATCAACACAACCATGAGGCTGGGACACCTGAGCCCCCCTCCTCAGTTGAGCACAGTGGTGCTGAAGACGAAATGGAAAGTCAGGTCGATACAGGTGGGCATTTATTCCATTTTGAGACATGATACGACAAACACACTCTAATTTGGAAGATAGGTCCACGAGTTGGGACACAGCTCGATGCAGATACGTCAGCGGCCCTTCAAGTTGCAAGCGTATCTAACAGTGCCTTACGTCTTACCGGTGACACATTTCATCAATTCAAGAGTGACTATCGCAATATGGATCAGTCGGATCGTTTAAATGTCCTGGCCCAGCTGCAATTACGGGTGGCTGCCATGTATGCCGTCCAGAACGAGGATATGCAGCGACAGAAGCGGCAAGCTGCCCAAGACTCCAATAGGAAAGCTCTTGCCGCACAGAAACAATGGTCAGCAAGGCAACAGAAGAATCGGATCGACCAGAACCAGGACTCCCAGCAGCTCTCGGGTGCTGCAGCAGAGCAACACCAGGCACTGACACACGATCTCGTGGTTTCCAACACCACCCACGCTCCCGAAGCTCTGATGCAGGAACCACATTTTCAGCTGGCAGACCCGGCTGGGGACATTCCTGGTCTAGACTTGCCGCAGTCCCAACAATTTCCCTACCTACCGAGGAGAACGAGGGCTGATCGATGGAATCCTACATAAAATTTGGGTAGAGTACAGCCATAAAATACGTGGCATTTAAACGGGAAGAAGCCGTATCAGCGGGATCTGGATGTTAATGCATTTTTCTTAGTGGGTCACGATGTCGTTCACCGCCAAAATTTTGTCAGAATTTTGCCGCCCCGCCATCCCGCCACGAAGAAGTGGGTGTAATGGGCAAAAAAAAAATTGCTTGGAGTTCCCTTCTATTACTGTTCCAGCACGAACTTTGGCAAATTGGCACAATGGCGACTATCGTTCCCCCACCTTCAAAACGGCAGCGCCGCGAAGATCTTGAACGATCAAGGTTGCAACAAGATGTAACCACAGCCATGGCCGGGCCAGACGGCTCCTTCAAAGCTCGGTTTCTGGACGGCGACGGCAACCAAGTCTGCGACGTGATCGAGGTGCCCTTGGCAGATGCATCGGAGAAGAACCTGTCCCTTCTGCTGAATACATTGTTAGCAAGAGTCAGTTGCTTTCTCGGTCTGTAGACAGCACGTTTTTTTCATGCCACTGACCTCTCCCCCCTCTACAGGATCGGGAAGAATATCTTCCTTACCGATTCCGTATCCATATTCCAGATACCGACATAATCGTCGACCAGTACCCGACAGATCTTCTGGAATTGTTGAGAAGTCATGGAATCGAGAATCCTTTTGAGACGACCGTCACATTAACTGCCGAGCCACAGTCTGTATTCAAGGTGCAGGCTGTTACGCGAATGTCACATAGAATACCCGGTCACGGTGAGGCCATTTTAGCAGCGCAGTTTAGTCCAGCCACGAATACCCGTCTTGCCACCGGCTCTGGTGACAAGAGTGCTAGGATATGGAACACAGAAACTGGAACCCCGAAACACACTCTAAGTGGCCATTCTCATTGGGTCCTGTGTGTGGCATGGTCTCCTGATGGTCAGCGCCTGGCCACGGGCAGCATGGACAAGTCTGTCAGACTTTGGAACCCAGAAACAGGAAAGCCAACTGGATCTCCCCTGACCGGCCACGCGAAATGGGTCACAAATATCGCCTGGGAACCGTACCATTTGTGGCGGGATGGCACTCCTCGGTTGGCCAGCGCAAGTAAAGACGCAACAGTTCGTATCTGGGTCGTGAACACAGGTCGCACCGAGCATGTCCTCTCGGGGCACAAGAGCTCCGTCAGCTGCGTTCGTTGGGGCGGGACCGGGCTTATTTACACAGGGAGCCACGATAAGACCATTCGCGTATGGGACGCCGAGAAAGGCACCTTGGTCCACACGCTGTCATCACATGCTCACTGGATCAACCACCTGGCGCTTTCCACAGATTTTGCACTTCGAACAGCATACCATGATCACCAGCCCACCCCGACTACTGATGAGGCGAAAAGGGCAAAGGCAAAGGAGAGGTTTGAGAAGGCAGCCAAAGTCCAAGGAAGAATATCCGAGAGGTTGGTCTCAGCCAGTGATGACTTCACCATGTATCTGTGGGAGCCGTCCCAAGGAAGCAAACCGGTTGCCAGAATGGTTGGTCATCAGAAACAAATCAACCATGTTACGTTCTCGCCCGACAACACCCTGATTGCTAGTGCAGGCTGGGACAACCACACAAAGATTTGGAGCGCAAGGTACGTGTCACCCTTATCTCAATCGAAATTATCTGGGGCATTGACCTGACATGGGCGCAAAAGGGATGGAAAGTTCATCAACACTCTTCGTGGTCACGTTGCTACCGTATACCAGTGCGCCTTCTCTGCAGACTCACGATTGCTCGTTACGGCATCAAAGGACACAACCCTCAAGGTGTGGTCAATGGCATCATTCAAGCTTGCCGTCGACTTGCCCGGGCACAATGACGAGGTGTACGCGGTAGATTGGGCACCTGACGGCAAGCGCGTTGCCAGTGGAGGAAAAGACAAAGCTGTCAGACTGTGGCAGAACTAAAATTCATTTCAGCGCGCAGTCGAGGGAGAGTGGTGCCAGAAGGATGACACATTTGGACTGAATAAGCGATGAATAAAATTTAGAAGGCATAATTTCTCGCCATCAACAGCTACACCTCGCCTGCTCATCCTCAATAGCTGCGAGGTCCGTGTTCTCAATCAACATCAGTAGATGTGGCAAACACGATCGTAGCATTGAAATCCTCTGCTAAAAAAAAAAAAAAACCAGGCTGGCAAGCATTGCATCCGGGTGCAGGTGCCGCGGGTGCAGGTGCCGCTGGTGGACAACTATGAGCAGTTCGTGAACCACACCGGTGGCTTTACGTTGCATTCCGCTGAACACGAAGCGAAATAACACACAGATCAGCATCATTGGACGCACCTTCGGAGAATACGCGGAGTGAAAATTGGCGAGCGTTTACATCGGGGTGCGGGTGTCGCAAACGTTATTGGGGAGGTGGAAAGTGATACGGTAACAAGTAGCTTCCCCATCAGAGTTTCCCGGGCATCTCAAAGCTGACGACGCTTGGATGAAACTAGTTTCGTTTACATCCTCGGCGTGAAAAAGCAAACTTGCGCGGAGCAAAGGAGCCCCCTTCCCTCCCCCTCTCTCAAGGATTGAGCAGATATTATGGCGCGTCCTGGTTCACCAGCATCTCGTTCGCAATACCTCAAAGGCCACGGCATGTACTGGTGACAGCCAATGGGCAGATCCTGGGCCAGGGAGGGCACTTGGTTCAGCTAATAATTATTAATGGTGGTGTTATTCCGCCCATCCGTGGTTGGTCGAAATTGTGGCGCGATACAAAGAGTGAATTACCAAGATCGGCCCAACCGCGATTTTTCGGGCGCGAGAAATAGAAGTCCTCGTTGGTGAACAATGCCGGCGCAACGCTAATCGTAGGTATGTACACGTCAGTTTGCTCCTCTCGGGGGCGTAAGATTCGGGGCGAGATTCGGGGCTCGGTTGGCAGCGGCACGTACCGTCTGACGCTGATGTGTACAAAGTTATTTAAGCACCTCAATAAACCATGACGATGACCAAGTTCAGTCTTCTTGCGACAGACTTGCCCAGGGTTCGTCGCAGGGTCCCTCAACCCGTCCATGTTTTGTATAGTCCTCAGGCTGGCTCTGAAACCATGGAATGGACATGAGTGTTTCTATGTCCTTGTGGTGGGACATGGCTGCCATTTGCTGATAACGCATCAAGAGGCAGAAGTGGGGAGCCCGGCTGCCATGAAATAGACGAAGATGGTCGATGGGTAAACGAGACGCACTCTAGTCCCAGACGGTGGTGACGTTGCGAACACGGCGGGCGTAGCTCGCTGCACTTGCTTGATGCGTCTGCGTTGGCAACCGAAACAGCCGAGGCGGGATTTGAAGTGGCCACGGCACGTCAGGGTCCGTCTGGCATTGCCAGCGAGACAGCCAGGCTTCGGTGGCGTCAATCGAACGGGTGAGTCGTCGTCGTCGGTCGTCGCCCTCGAAACTTGTTGTCGTGACTCATGGCAGACTACCGAGTAATATAAGGGGGGGTAAAGCTCAAAGCTCGGGGAGCGAGCGGTCCAAGGCGGTCCGAGGCGGTCCGAGGCGCAACCCATCCACCCATCAAACATGATGTAAGATAGCGGCGGAATGCTAGAAAGTCCCTCCACTACCGATTTAGCTTCCCGTGCTCTTCATCTCGGGTCTGGTAATCTCGGAACACCGAGTGCCTGACAATCAAAATGACTCGGTGGCAATACCGCTCTGGGATGGACGAAACTGCTGAAGCTGGCCAGAATCATGGAAAAGCCGGACTATGTACACAGCCACAGACGTCAATCGTGAGGGAGGCTTTCAACAAGAACAGAACAACACATGGCATAAAAACGGTGCTGATTACTCATGAAATCAGTAATCTGGCAGGGCTTCGCTTCATCTCAGCCACACACCAAGGGCCGTTCCCGTGAGAAGTCAGACATGCATCGATGGGTGTTGTGAGACAAGACTCACACCCAATCGACGTTGCCCAACATTGGGCAGGCCAAACCTAGTCAAGGATGCTACCCAAGGGCTCGCGACGTCCAGAGTCTCAGTGCGGCCCAAAACTTGACTTGCGGTCGGAAAAGATCATGAGGGCCAAGGTGGAAGCAGAATAAATCTTTATTATAGTAAACGCACCCAGTCCCATTGAATAACATGTTAAATCGAGAGATGTTGAAAAAAAAAAGCCCGTTACAGTACCGAGTACGGAGTACATGTAGCGGCCCAGTACGCAGGATCGTCGCAGAAAGATAAATGTGGCTCAACCGTCGAATGGCATTCCTCTCCTCTGCCACAGGGGCATGGGAGCAAGTTCCGCTGGCGAACTTCGTTCGACCGCTGCCACGAAGGAGGCCGTGGTCCTCGAAAAATCGCTCGGATGTATGTACGTAAACGTGCAGCAAGGGTTTCTTGAATGCGTAGCAGCAACTGAGCCTGAAGCGGTATACTAGGTACTTGTCGAGTAAAATGCGTGTACACAAGAATGCGTTGCTGCGCGTTTACGTACTCGCTCGTTTTGGGTGTGGAATCAATCCGGAAGACCGTTCGCGGCTAAAGTGCCCGACTCCCAACTACTGCCCCAACTGCGGACGTCGAGAACATTCGAATCTGTTGGGCCAGGGCGTTAGTAAGGGGACCACCGCCGATCGGGCATGGCATCTTGGCGTCCACGAATCTTGGAAGTTGGAATGTATCTGACCAGATGACCTCATGCGGAAATCACATCTGCGTAAAAGTCGTATCAAAGCTTCAGGCATGAAAACGCGTGTCCTTGCCCCCGGGGCCCCGGACGAGTGAAGAAGTCGAACTAACTGTGTGCAATGTGACGGGTCTCGGCAGCAGAACTAACTGGTGACACATTGAGCGTCCAGCAGAGCCAAGTATTCCCGGTGGCTGCTTTTGGTACGACGGTACGGACGTACGAGCCACCACATGTTCCAGCTACTCGGATCCATCTCATCACCACATCTTGACGGGCCGGTGCTGGTGACTTGGTGTGCCACCACAACAACATCCACAACATCCACAACATCCACAACATCCACAACATCCATCACATCCATCACATCCATTCCCACTAGTTGACCGGCTGGGAGTTGATTTGTTGTTAGGGAACGCTGCCGGGGTATCCGTCGTGTCACAGACTCACAGAGGAACATGATTTCCGGCCTTGGCCATGGCTGCCTTCGACCCCAACGGAACAAACCTTCCAGCCCCCGGCAGCACGCACATGCATGTACATGTACGTCAGGATTCCGCATCGGTGGCATCGAAACCGTCTCATTCCCCATGAACCTGTGTTTCTACATTATGTACGGCGAGAATGGCGAAATTGGCGAAATTGCCTGATTGACCCAGATCTGGATTACGTCACGACTGCATGAGGGGGGAGCTTTGAGGAAGGTCGATGGACAGCTAGAAGCTTCGCCAGCCACACTACTTGCTGCACCACCTGCACAGTGAAGTGGCTCCCCGGCGCAGGCGTGGACCTTGGGCATTTACATACATATTACGACCGTTGTATTTTCGTGCACTCGGTACATTCCACTGGCTTCGAAATGCCCAAGTCGGGTCAAGGACTGCAACAGAGGAAGCATCACAGCCGCACCCGTTGTTCGTGCTCCTGCCCGATCTTGCATCATGCCATGTCACTTGTAGACACTTGGCGGCGGCGGTCCACCAATCCGCACTGAAGCAACCCCGCATGCACGCACCACTTGCAGCACCACTGCATCCATTCAGTGGCCCCCACGCCTTGAAGCAGAAACCAGGCGGAGCAGTTGACAGCGTTAGACCTTGATTTACTCACGCCGCGCCCAACGGCCACCCGCCTAGATTTTTAAACCCTCAAGAGGTCAAGAGGACCATCAATCATCTCTTATCCCCGCCTTCCTCCTCCATACAGCCATTCTCCAATTGTCATCGTTGTTGCAACATATTTCTTTCTCAAGGGTATGTCCCAGATATTTATTTCCATTGCCCCTCCCAGGCCAACCGTCATTACATCAATTTCTCCACATGCACTGCTGAGATTTACTTTGCAACCACGTTCTGGCCGCTTCTGCTTCAACTGTTTCTAATCTTAGCAGGCCGCCCTTTGGCGCCATAATCACGAGACACCATGACCGTCTTTGTGTGCTCGCTGTAAGTTCCAATGCCCTGGCGGACTATTCTGTGACTTCTGCCGCTGACCTCTTGGAATGTGTGTAGCTTCCTACCCAAAACCATCCGTTTCAATCTGCCCGGCACTCCTCCACCGAGAAATACACTACGAAAAAGACCAAAGACAACGATACCACCTCCACAGCCACTTCCGACTGCTCTCGCGTCCGAGGCCCAACCTAGCCTCTTCGACCCGCGACCTGTCATCACCCCACCTCACACTCCCACCGATGAGCCGGAGTCTCCAGATCCCTTTTCCAACGAGGATGGGTTCCGCATCCAGTTTCCCCATGAACTCGGGTCTACGGACGAAATCGCATCACGCTGGGGGGCCCGCGCCAACCAGCCATTGTCTCGAGCCAACTCGCCCCCCCCGGCGGCACTTTTTGAGCGCGATAGAACCATGGAGAAGGCCCGAGAGCTTGGTCGCCGTGGACTGATCCAGCCAAAGGCGCGTTTGCGCAGTGACAGCCACGACCGCGTCTTTTCTTCAGCTCCCTGGAGTGTGGTAAATGCCGATCAAGGCAATGGAGGTCTGCGAAACGCAGCTGAAGCTGCCGCCCGGGATGGAAAGCTCGGTGATTATACTTGGGTGGGAACCTTGGGCATGCCTACTGATGCACTCGAAGGAACACAGCAAAGAGAGGACATTGAGAATCACTTGGCAAACGAGTACGACATGCTGACAGTCTTCTGTTCAGACAAGGATTTCGATGGCCATTACACGCACTTCTGCAAGCAGATTCTCTGGCCAGTTTTCCACTACCAGATTCCGGACAATCCCAAGAGCAAAGCCTACGAGGATCATTCCTGGAAGTACTACGTCCACGTAAACCAGGCCTTTGCCGACAAGATTGTCCAGAATTGGAAACGTGGCGATGTCATTTGGGTGCACGACTACCATTTGCTCCTGGTCCCAGGCATGGTTCGCAAGAAGCTGCCTGATGCCAAGATTGGCTTCTTCTTGCATGTTGCTTTTCCTTCGTCCGAGGTCTTCCGCTGCCTCGCAGTCCGCAAGGAGCTACTTGAGGGTATGCTCGGAGCAAACCTAGTCGGGTTCCAGATTCAAGAGTATAGCAGACATTTCTTGCAAACCTGCAGCAGGATTCTCAGCATCGAAGCTACCCCAGAAGGCATCGAACTGGAGAATCGTTTCGTCGACGTCATCAACACTGCAATCGGAATCGATCCCACCAGCCTGAACAAGAACCGTGGCGAGCAGGGCGTGCTCCGTTGGTTTCAAATTCTACAAGAGAGATACAGGGGCAAGAAGCTCATCGTCGCCCGAGACAAGCTCGACCATGTCCGCGGCGTTCGACAAAAGCTTCTCGCCTATGAGCTGTTCTTGAACAAGAATCCACAATGGCGCGAGCACACTGTGCTGATCCAGGTTGCTCTTTCGTCGAGCCAAAACAGCCATCTCGATGCAACGGTGTCAGATATTGTCACCCGTGTCAACTCGTCATGGGCCAACTTGGCTTACCAGCCCGTTGTATATCTCAAACAGGACATCGATTACGCTCAGTACCTGGCCCTGCTCACCATTGCGGATGCACTCATGATTACAAGCCAGCGTGAGGGCATGAACCTGACGTCGCATGAGTACATCTTCTGCCAAGATGGCAAAATTTTCCCCCAGCGCAAACATGGTTCGCTAATTTTGTCCGAGTTTACTGGCACATCCTCGCTTTTTGGCCAAAGTGAACTTTCTGTCAACCCCTGGGACTACCGTCAGTGCGCCGATGCTATCAAACAAGCCCTGGAAATGGGTCAAGACGAAAAGATGCGTCGCTGGGAAATACTACATGAATTAGCCGCCCGCCACACGGGGTCTCATTGGTTCGGCGAGCTCCTGTCTCATCTCGACCGCGCGTATGACGAACAGCACAAGCGAGACCAGACATCCGTTCCCCGTCTCTCCATTCAAGAAGTCAGTCGAATGTACAAAAAGTCCAATCGTCGCCTGTTCATGCTGGATTATGAGGGCACGTTGGTCAGCTGGGGTCCCGTCCACAAGATCATTCCAGTCAGTCCGCAGCGCACATTAGATGTCCTGAATGACCTGCTCTTGGACGAACGCAATATTGTCTACATCACATCTGGTCGTCAGCCTGAGGAAGTTGATCAAGTGTTCCGCCGAGTGCCTGGCCTGGGTCTGATTGCTGAAAACGGTGGCTACATCAAGGATTGCGGTTCAGAGAAATGGGTTGAAATGTCGGATGGTACGCATATTGACAATTGGAAGAAGTCTGTCAAGGAGATTCTTCGCTATTACCTGGAGCGAACACCAGGCGCGGAAGTGGAGGAGCGCCGCTGCAGCATATTATTCCATTTCGGCGTGGCCGAAGATCAAGAAGCTGCCGCTCGCCTCGCAGCTGACTGTGCGAGCCATGTAAATGACGCATGCGAGTCGCTGAGGGTTCACGCGATTGTTCTTGATGGCACGATCGCCGTGGAGTCCATGGACTGGACGAAGAGCACAGCGGCGCAAAAGGTGTTTGAGAAGCTGAACACCCGAGCCAGTTCAGATGGAGATGCGCATAAGCCGGTGGACTTCCTGATGGTGGTTGGTGATGGTCGGGAAGACGAGAAAGTCTTCAAGTGGGCCAACAAGCTCGAGGAGCGACGTACGGTTGAGAACGTGGTAACTGCTAGCCTGGGCAACCGAAGTACTGAAGCAACGTCTACCTTGACGCAGGGTGTGAGCGGTAAGTGGACTGCAGGTGTACAATCTCAATGACGCAACTTCCCGATGCTTACGCTTACGTATGCTGACGGCTCTTTCATGCCAGGTGTCCTTAGCTGCCTCCAGCGACTCGCTTGCACATGACGAGTACATCATGCATTCGCCACTCTTTGTCATAAAACTGTTGTATCTTTATACGGCGTTCTGGACGGGCGTTCTTTCTGCGTGGGATGAACTATATGACGCCAATGATGACTGAACTATTGTTTTTGGATGAGAGACTTTTAAAATAAAGCCAAGATGGGATAGAACACGGACCAAAAAGAAAACGGACATTAAGGGGCCGAGTCCTGCCGACGTGAAGACGAAAGGTCGCAAAGAGCTCCAGAAGCAGCCTCGCAGCATCAGGCGAAGGGATATGCCACGTGACATCGAGTGTATCCGGAACTCGGGACGGGATGCCAGAATAGCCCGGAATGTAGATTAAGTAGTCGCATTCTTTTCCCATAACTTGCCTTCCAAAAGAGGGAAAAAGTGCATGCATGGTCCAGATTAATGAGGCCAATACGTGATCCATCATTCGACGTTGGTGGGCTGAGGAACCCCGCGGCCCGATGTCGGGGCATGACTGGTGGGGTGGGTATTAGGTGTGGACTTTCGAGAAAGACGAACGATTTCATGTCAACTCTTACACAAACAGCATTTATTATCTCACGCTGCTGTGCCACGCAGCGGAATCAATCGCCTTCCTACTCGCATTGCACGACCCATCGGCTCCGTATCACAGGCGATATTTGCACAGCATCGAACTGCATCAATTTTTCCGGGTGCTTGAATTAGAAAAATATCGGCATACGAAACAAAGCGCAATGGGCGCATTCCCTCCTCCGCCGGTGAACACCATCGATTGGTCCAACGTGGGCTTCAAGGTGCGCGAAGGTACGTTGTCCTCGAGAGATGGCGTACCAGACTTACTACTGACCTTTTTTTTTTTTTTTTTTTTGCCCGTCTAGTCAACGGCCACATCGAGTCTACCTACACAAAATCCACGGGGCAATGGACGCCTCTGCGCTTCGTCGCCGACCCGTTCATGCGCATCCATGGCATGGCACCGGCCTTGAACTACGGCCAGCAAGCGTACGAAGGTCTCAAGGCATTCCGCAGCCCCGGCGATGAGGCCATTACCATTTTCCGACCGGACCGAAACGCCGTACGTCTGCAACACTCTGCGGAGGTCGCGTCGATGCCTGCAGTCCCCGTCGAACTGTTCCAGCAGGCTTGTCGTGCAGCCGTGGCGCTGAACGCCGACTTCGTGCCTCCCCACGAGACGGGCGCGGCGCTGTACGTGCGTCCCCAGCTGTACGGATCAAGTGCCCAACTCGGACTGGATCCTCCCGAGGAATATACCTTTTGTGTGTTTGTGATTCCCACGGGCGTGTATCACGGCACGCACCCGGTCAAGGCACTCATCTTGGACGAGTTCGACCGTGCCGCTCCCCATGGCACCGGCCACGCCAAAATCGGCGGCAACTATGCCCCCGTGCTCAAGTGGAGTGGCAAAGCCAAGCAGGACGGCTACGGAATCACTCTACATCTCGACAGCGCAAGGCACGAGGACATTGACGAGTTCAGCACGTCGGGCTTCGTTGGCGTGACTGCCAATGGCGACGACCATGTCACACTTGCTGTGCCCGACTCCAAATGTGTCATTGACAGCGTCACCAGCGACAGCATTCAGCAAATCGCCCGCAGCTGGGGGTGGAAGGTGGAAAAGCGCTCGGTCAAGTACAGTGAACTGCCGTCATTCACAGAAGTCTTGGCCGCCGGCACCGCTGCCGCGCTGGTGCCCATCCGAAGCATCACTCGCCGCAAGGGTCCTGCTGCTACCGGGGCCTTGCCCGCGGGCCCGCGGGTGAGCTCGACGGGCGATGCCGAGCTCGTCACCTACATTCCCGAAGAGCAGGCCGATGCGGGCCCCATCTGCCTGAAGCTGCTGACGCATCTGAAGGCGATACAACTGGGCAAGACGACTGATGAGTTTGGATGGAGATGCGAGGTGAGCGAGGGCGACTTGAATGTGGACGGCGCGGAGGATGCAATGAAATGAAAGGGGGCACAGATGACGCAGGACTGTCTAGACAGTATTCTGACAAGCCTTGTCAAAGGCATGCGACGCACAAGTCAAGAAAGGGCAGTCAGTATCAACATGTGTATTTGCGTGGAGAGAAAAGTCCAAAATAAGTATGTACATGTGGAAGATGCCAAAGGGGTCGACGGTTCGCCTTCTCCATAGTAAGTGGTGTATGACTTGCAGAAACCAGCTCATGCTAAAAGACTGCCCGATCCGACTCTTTTTCCAGAAAACCTTGTCCATGTCTTTCACCAACTCCGGATAAATTGTACCTTTTTTTTTTTTTCCCCAACTCTAGAAAAGCTTGCATGTTTTTTTTTTTCAACTTTAGAAAAGCTTGCACATTTTTTCCAACTTTAGAAAAGCTTATACTTGTCAACAGCGGCAGCAAAAGCATCGTCAATGGGCTTTATCAGGCCCTGCGCAACGGTCCTAAAATCATCCGGCACCTTGCGGACGACGGCGTCGCTAAAGTCGGCCGTGGCACCGCGCTGCAGCTCGAGGTTGAGCAGCACGACGGGCGACAGGATGAGCAGCTTGTCGAAGCGCGGCTTGTTGTCGACGATGGTGCCGAGCGTGGCCTGCACGACCTGGGAGAGGTCGCCGGTTGCGAGGGCGACGGCCAAGGCCTCGTCCGTGGAGAGGGGCGGCGACGAGTCGGCCGTCCGAGTCGACGTCCTGAGCTGCGAGAGGAGCTGGGCCGACTTTGAGGTGATGGGGAAGGCGCCGAGCAGGTCGCCCTTCCAGTTGGCGACGGCGGAGCCCAGGTCGGCCGTCTGCGTCTTGATGAGGCCGAGGGCGTGCGAGATGGCTTCTTCTTGTTTGTCGTGGGCGGGTTTGCCGTCGGCGGGGACGGGCGCGGCGAGGGCCATGGCGGGGAGGACGACGACGAGGAGGCGCGTGAGCTGCATCGTGGAAAAGGGGATTTGCGAGGAAAGCTTGTTGGCTGCGGAGTTTGTTTTGGGGGGGGCGGGACAGTGGGGGCCCGCGGGGAAAAAGGTCAAGCTGGAAGGATGAAAAAGGGCATCACAAGGGGGGAGGCGGACCAGCGTGGACTTTTTATAAAATGCCCAAGAGGCATTGGGAAAGAATGAACTTATCACGGGCTAGCATGCTTATTACCATCGAGGAAAAGGGCCCCCGGGGTTGTCGTCGGGGGATGCAGGGTTTGCGTGAACGGACATGAGAAATCGGCATCGCTAGCAATACGACGGTAGCTTTTTTCTTTTTCTTTCCTTTATCCCCGGGGCCCCGCTCTTTTTCGCGCGATGCTACGTGCCTTGTCCAAATCAGGATTTCCACCCCAAGCACCCCCCTTTTTGTCCGGAGAGACAGATTGAATGGGCAATGGCCCCGAGCCGAGTAATACTGTCTTCATGTCTTCATACCCCCAGGCCTGAGGAAAGCTTAGTAATGCTGATGCAAGACCCGAGTCATGTCGAACAATGACGCCTCAGCTCGTCTTTCCATATTCCCCCCTCACCGTCCGAGCGTTGCAATAGTCCCAGCGGCTGGGCTGGGTGTTAATCTCGTTCAAGTCAACGATGATGACCAATTACTTTGGCACGTTTGGCGGGTGGGCCGCTGAGCCAAGCCGTGCGGGGGCCGGGGCGGGGAAGGAATCCGGGGTATGGGCTGGCCTGGGCTTGTTGGATTTCACAGCCAATCAGGACCACTTCGGCTGGGTTGCGCGGTGGAGTGTACATTAGGGCTAGTACTGCCTATAACCTATACCTATGTAACTTATACTTTACATGTAATATAAGCAGTTATACTATATAATTCTAATAGGTTATAAGCCTAGATGCTCTAAAGCCTAAAGTATTCTTAAAATAAATAAAAGCCCTTAATATAAGCATAAAGAATAAACTATTTACTAAATTAAAAACCTTCTATTATTACTAATACTTTACTAAAACTACTAAATAAAATAATACTTATAATATCTAGTATTATAGAAAATACTTTAAGGGCTAATACCTAACCTAAGGTCTAGGGACCTTAGATAGGAATTTAAGTATTAAAAGCTTTATATTTATTAGAAGCAAAGACTATAATAAACCTATTAAAGCACTTACTATAGGTATTAACCCTAAACTTAAATAGGTTATATAAATAAGTAAAAACCTTATAAAGACTAGCTATCTTTAGTAGTAAGGTAAGACCTTATAGGGAAATAGGCCTTAAGGCCCTTAATTCTTTATAGTAGTATCTTTACTAAGTACTAATAGTAGCTTAGAATTTATTCTATAGGTAATACCTTAAGACCTATAAAATACTAATATTAATAACTTCCTAATCTTAGAAGCTAAACTATATAATATTTATAATAATATCCCTTTAAGTTTAGAAGAGGTTAAAAGTAAAATACATATACTATAAAATTAAACACTATAACGCTATATTTAATAACTCCCTAATACTAAGTATAGTAACTAGGAACCTAGCTATACTTAATAATTTAACTACTATTAAGCATAGTAATTACCTCTATTACATAGAAATAGCCCTTAATTAAATATGCTTAAAGCTACTAGACACGAATCTCTAGTGCCCTAGCCCTAATAAACTAGGATTCCTATAATAGCTATATAATCTTAAAATTAAGTAAATATATAGTTAATAAATAAAGACATAGCTTTATACTTAGATTCTAATAACTTTAAAGTCTAAAGTATAGTATTAAAGGCATATAAAAATAGTTAAAACTACACTATTATTATAAAGCTAAAAGGATTAGTGTTGGTTACACCAAGGTGCCTGCGCAGGTAGGATAATTCCGTAATATTAAAGTTAATAATAAATAGCTAGCTAGGAAAGAGAGAGAAGAGAGGGAAGGTCTAGATAATAAAAAAGTAAGTAAAACCCGTAAGTAAGGTAAAAGAAAGGGTAGCAAATTAATATAGCTAATTACGTTACGTGTATTACACTAGACTTACTATTAGTCTAGTCTTTAGCTATAATTAAGCTAATAAAGATCTAAAGGATTTAACACTAGTAGTCTCTCTTTTATTTATAGCTAAAGGAGCCTAAAAACATAATAAAAATCAAATTAAAGGAAAGTATATATAAGTGAATTCCTTAATAGGAATTCGCTGCTTTAATTAGCTATTATAGCATTAGTTAATTAAATTAATCTATTAGTTCTTATTTAGGCTCCTATCCCTTAATATTATAGGTCTCTTTACCTATCCTTTAATATAAATTATTAATTTATTTAAATTAATTAGAGAGAAAAGAGATAAATTTAGTAATACCTTTATTATTACATTTACTAGATTATTATTTCTATTAATCCACCTTACCTTATAGATCTTATGCCTTTTATATAATTAATAAAGGGCTATAATATTAATTATTAGTCTTTTCTCTTTTGTTATTCCTAGCTTTATAAGGTATTTATATAATAAAAAGGAGTTAGTATAAAGGATTATAGGAATTTAAGGTATCTTTAATTAGTCTATAATCTAATAAAGAGTTATAGAAATCACGTAGGTAATATCTGCGCCTTAAACTATACTATATAATTTAGAGGTAAGTATACTACGTGTAACTTACTTGCTCTTTATTAAGCTATACATAATAATATTACCTTTTATAATAAAGGTAATATTATCTTATATTATCTTATTACTAATTATAATAATATATCTAATCTATAAGCTTAAATCCTTATTATTAGCAAGTAATTTATTTATAAATACAAAGAGCTTTACTTCTTTAAGGGTTAAAGGTATATATTATAGTCCTTACTACTAATTCTTAATTTGCTATTTAAGGCGTTTATTAAGGCATATAATATTATTAGCAAAGGGTTCTTAGTATTAAGCTATAATTAATAAATTATAGGAAGCTTCTAGTTAGCATATAGTTATAATATAGCTTCCTTAGGCTTATTATTTTATATAATCTTGCTTTACTATTAGAGATTAAGGATTAACTTCCTTAATCTTCTAACTTTAGCCCTTTTAGGTTAAAATTAACAAGTTATTAGCATTCTAGGTTAAGATATAGCTATTAAAAATAAAGGGATTCCTAGTAATTAATTACTACTTTTCCTTAGTAGTAAACTTAGCTCTCTAGAGCTCTTTCTTTTCTTTTTAGAAGAAGTTATTATTACTTAGGCCTAATATATTATTAGTTTATATTCCTATAATACTAAAGAGGTTCTTATTATTTAGCGCTATAATTAATAAGTAAGAATTATAGGTTAAAGTTATTATATTAAGATTATCTCTATAATAATAGAAGTATATTACTTACTAGTAAGTTCTAGCCTTTGTAATCCTATAAAGAGGTTTAATTAATTCAATTATAGTCCCTTTTAGAAAGAGGTATGTAATTTGTTTTAGTAATCTTATAATAATTAGTCTTATTAGTATTATGTGTAATTAAGTGTATGCTTATGTAATATCACAAATCTAAAGGTAAATACCTCTTCTTCTTAATAATAAAGCAATAGCTATAATAAGTCATTAGCTTGCTTGTTATATTATAAGTAATTACATTAAGATAAATTCCTTTCCCTTATTATTATAGCCTTGTATAATAAGGTAAGATTTCTTATATAGTAAGGCTATTCCCTTGCCTTTAATCACTTTAACTATATAAGAATTAAAGATTTTATAGCCTCCGTGCTTTGCTAGGTTATATTTAATAAATTTAAAGATATTATAAGCTTATAAGGCATTAATCTTAGCTTAATTAGACTACTTAAAGGGTTTTCCTAGGGTTATAATCTTCCTTTCTTAGTAAAGTTAAAGAGTAAGGTTCTAATTAGCTTCTTCTTTTACTATAAGAAATACTATACTTAGTATCCCTCTAGCTATAACCTCTTAAATAAAGGCCTTATCTTAATCTTTATTAATAAGCACATAGAGTTTAATTAGGCTAATATTCTTTTTAGGATTATAAGTTTTACCTCTCCTTACTTTTATTCCTTTAGGGCTCCTTACTTTTATTCCTTTAGGGTAATGTAATAAGTCTTTAACTTACTAGCTTCCCCTTAGGGTTACCTAGGTATTATAGGCCTTTTCTATTAGCTTCTCTATGCCTATAAATTAGACTATAAGGGCTTTTCTTAGCTTTCCTTACTTTCTCTTTAATAATACCTATAGTTTTTTTCTTTTTTATTACTAATTCTTTTTAATAGTAATAGTTAGTGGTATTATTATAGCTTTCTCTATATCTTAAGGCTTTATCTTTTACTACTCTAGCCCCTTTATAATATATAAGTCCTTATAATAAGGCTTTACTACTATAAAGTAGAATTTCACTAGGCTATAAGGTATATTAACTATATAGGCCTCCTTATTAGTAGTAATTAGCTTATAAGGGCTATACTAGTTACCTTTCTCTCTTTATATATATATATTAGCCTATAAAGGTAGCTAATATATAAGCGCTATATTAGGACTATTCTAGGCTCTAAGGGTATTATAAACTTACTATAAAGCTATATAGTAGTAGACTTTATTAGTAGCCTTTTAAATTACTTTAGTATATTAAATAATAAAGATACTTAGTAGTAACTTATCTATTATCTATAGGTAAGCTCTAAAAACTAGCAAGGTTAGTATAATTCCTTTAGGGCTTATAGAATTATTAATAGCCTTAATAGCTATTTAAAGGCATTATTTTAGTATTAGTTCCACGCTAATTAAGTTAGTAATAATATTATAAGCCTAGTGTAAGGGTCTATAATATCTTTTAACCTTTCTAATGCTATTATAAGCTTTAATTAGTATTTTATTAGTCTTAATTAATATTAATTAAGTATAATACTTAAATTTAGTAAAAGTAAAGTTATTACTAGTATTATAAACTATCTATTCTAGAGGTCCTAGATAGGTATTAATCTAGCACTCTTAGATAGTATCTTAGATATCTTAAGCCTTTTGCTTTTTTAGATTAAGGAATTAGGCTACTTAGAATAAAGTTACTAAATTAATAATATAAAGCACTAGTTAACTATTAATTTATATAATATTAATAATAATCTTATAGTTAAATTTGTAGTTATCTTTAATTATGAATTTAAATTAACTAGGGGCCTTACTATATATCTAGTAATAGTAGTAGACTTTAGTTAATTTCTTAATTACCTAGCGTTTAACTTTATAACTAGCTTATTAAAGAACCTTTATAAGTTATTAAACAGAAGGGTAACTAAGCTAATAATATAATTAATAGATATCTCCCTCTAAGAGATAGAAAGTAACTATTTCTTTTGCCTTTAGTAACTACTAAGAATAACCCTATTATTATACTATAGGCATAGTCTTATTACCTTAAATAAGTATATTTATAAGGTTATTAATCTTAACTTATATTTTATTTATATTAGTAATTAAGAAAAGAAAGGGAGTAGCTATATTAAGGATATAAAATTTAAGCTCTTTAAGTTCTATAAGTATATAAATAATACCTTTTATAATTACTAATCTAGCACTAAATATAATAATTTAAGGTTTATAAGGGATTACCTTTAATAAAGGTATTAATCTTAGTAAAGCCTTTACTTATGCCTCTCCTATACTTAATTTTCCTATAGCGCTAGTATTAGGCATAATACCTCTAAAGACTTCTTTAAAATAATATTCTTTAGAGATATAGTAAAATAAGCCTTTATTACACTCTTATAGCTTATAAAGCTCTTACTTAAGAAATATATATTAAAAGGCTTAATTATTTAGGGTTATAAGAATATTAATATTAGTAGTATTATAATTAGTCTATTATCTAAAGTAGAAGAACTATATAATACTTAGATATACTATTAATAGTAGCTCCTCTACCTTATTATTATTATTATCCTAGGCCCTTATATAGGCTGTAAGATATAGTTTCTAATTCTAACTAAAGTTATTATTAGGTTTATTATTATCTTACCCTTTATAGGAGGTAAGGAATACCTAAAATCTCTTCTTTATAGGGGCTATATAATATGTTTTACTAGCCTACTAGTAGTCCTTTTCTTTCTAATATTCTTTAGTAAAGTAATTAGAAAACTAGTAGCTGCTCTTACTATACATAAAGTAGCCCCTCCTAAGTACGAGGTAAAACTGCTTAGCTTACTACACCCTAACACCCTATTCCTTTAACTTCTTTTTATTTACCTTACAAAGCTTATTATTAGGCTTACCCTTATTTTTTAGCATCTTTTCCCTTATATTATAGATACTATTAATTATCTTAAGGTTAGATTTATCTTCCCTTTCCTTCCCTTTGCTTTTTTTCTCTTTTACTATATTATTTAATATTTCAGATAGTGTGGTGTCTTTTTTATTACCTTTAGCTATACTATTATCTAATTAGTTAGTTGTTAATTAGTCGATTAGTAGCCTATGACCTACCTGGTGATTAGATGCAGTGCGTCTGTTAGTTTCGAATTAGATTAGCTATAATTAAGGATAAGTTATGGTTTTTTTTTTAGGGTTTAAGTTTACCTTAGAGCTTTAAAGGATAAGTTATAAGATAGAAGAGATATAGAGAGATAGAATAAACACAGTCGTAGAGGAAGGGGAAATCACGTTAATTTATGCTATAAGGAAAACTTAAATAGATTTGAGTTTAACTGTGGTTACGAATTATAACTCTTATGTAATTATAGCTATAAAGTTTGTTATAAACTTTATATTAACCTTTTAGCCCCTAAATTTATGGCTTAAAGCTTATTCCTTTATTTATGTTTTACCTAATACTATAGTAATTATTAAATTTAGTTGTTAATTATTATACTAGCTAGGTATTACTAGTAATTTTTTTTGTTCCTTGAAAATTAGATGCATTGGCCACAGCCAATGATCCCAAAAAAATTAAAAATCAATACATAAAGTAGCGCTTAAAGCTAGGCCTAAGGCTTTTTCTATAATAGCTTCCTTTACTATAGGATTATTATTTATACTAATAATTAGTAAATATAGCCTCTAGAGAGTCTCCTTCTTAGTACTAAAGATATTAAGAGGTCTTCTTATTTAACTTTATAATAGTAATTACCTTATAAAGGTCTTTAGTAAGACTTTTAAAGCCTAGGGAGTATATATATTTAAATATCTAATATTTAGGTACACTAGCTATAGTATTTAATACTTACTTATAAAGCTTAGTATTTACTATATTAAAAGGGTATAGCCCTTTATGGATTTTCTTAAGGTTTAATAATATAATCTTAAGGTACTTAAGCTTACTTTTATTAAGGTTTTTATTAATTATATTCTTTAATATTATACTACTTTACTTATAGTAATAGAATTATTAGTTACTTTCTATTTTAAAGTGTTAATAAATATAAGTAATTATCTCTTTATAAAAGTAGTTATTTCTAAAGAGGTAATTAAGGTAATACTATTTAGTATTACTTATTAATATAATAGGAAAAGCCTTCTAATAATATGTTTAAGGGAGGTTAATCCTATTATACTTATTTTTAAAGAGTATAATCTTTAGTATTAGGAAGTTATATAGCTTCTTACTATAGTAGTTACTATTCTTATATATCTTTATAAGCTCTAAGATTTTCTTTATAATCTAATTTTTAGAGGGGAATTACTATAAAGGCATAATTTATTATAAATAATATTTATTAGGATAAAGTAATTAATTTAATTAAGATTATTATAAAGGCTCTTAGGGAGGTTTATGGAATTATTAGGGTTAAGGAAGGTGGATTTCTAGGGTAAGTAATTAGGTTTAGGGCTAAGGCTCTAGGGGTTTAGAAGATTATGATTTTTCTTATAACTAAAGAGGTATTAAGGTTTAGTAAAGTACCTCTTTAAGAGATACTAGAATTAAATATTCTAGGCCTTATTTAATAAGAATACTATAATCTTATAAAGAATTATATAGCTTTCTAATAATATTCTTATTTACTTTCTTAAAGGTATCTTTAAACTAGCCTTTAAAGTCTTCTTAAAATAACTCCTAGAGGTTATTATCCCTCTAATCTTAATGCTTACTAAGGTTAATAAACCTTATAATCTAGTTATTAAGTTTAGATTATATAGTAGTCTCTAGGTCTAGTTTAATAGGCTTTTTCTAGTCTTTTATAAGGTTATTTGTAAGCTATTATAAATATAGTAGTAGTTTACTCTCTTATGGTTTTTTAAGAGAAATTATTTAAGCCTTACTATTACTAGTAGTAGCCCTTTCTCTTATAGAAGGTCTAGATTCTAATTTTACTATCTTATAATATTTAGGCTATAAAAGAAAGTCTAAGGTGTTATTCTTTTGCTACTAATTAAGCTTATATATTTACCTATTACTAAGGTCTTCTTTTACACTTTAGGAGTGTTATTACTCTAATAAAGCTAGAAAATCACGAAAATATAGAAAATTATAGAGATAGGAAAAACTAGTATAAAAAGCAGTAAAAGTAATAATAAGAATAAATTAAATTAAGGTTAAGTAAAGTAATAGAAGTGCTAAAAGTAACTAGAAAGCACTAAAAAATAATAATAAGGAAGTACTAGAATTACTACTTCTTATTTTATATAAAAAAAGGGAAGGAGATAATCTCTCTTACTAATAAGTATAAGGCAAATAACACTAAGAGTAAAGGGGGTAAGAAATAAGTAGTAAATACTTATAAAGGGGGATTAAAGGTTTATTAGAAGAAAGTAATATATTAAGAGAAGTTATAGGTAATTTAGCTAGCTTAGCTAAGGTTATTTAATATTAGGTTTAAAATAAATGCCTTGTGGTAATAGATTTAGTTAGTTAGTTAGTTTTCTTATAATAAATAATAAAATTAATAATTAATAATAATATCCTAGATAAATATAATAAAGTTATATCCTATAAGCCTAAGGGTTAATAAATTAATTCCTTAGAAGCTTAATAAGCCTATAACTAGGATTTTAGTCTCTTCCTTTAGTATACTTATGTAATTATGCCTCTTTACTATAATAACTATTAATCTAGTATAATAAGAGGTAGTAGCTATAGTGTCTATAGAAATATCTTTTCTTATAATACCTAACTTATTTATAGTTATAAAGTTAATTACTAATTAGTATTAGTTACACTAAGGTGCTTGCATAGGTAGGATAATTCTATAATATTAAAGTTAATAATAAATAGCTAGCTAGGAAAGAGAGAGAAAAGAGAGAAGGTCTAGATAATAGAAAAGTAAGTAAAACCTATAAGTAAGGCAAAAGAGAGGGTAGCGAATTAATATAGCTAATTACGTTACGTGTATTGCGCTAGACTTACTATTAGTCTAGTCTTTAGCCACGATTAAGCCAATGAAGATCCGAAGGATCCAACAATTAGAGAACTAGGTAAAATAGGATAAAGCACTAAAGAATGCTATAATAGTAGAATTTATAATACCTATTCTTAAAGGAACTCTAATGCTAATAGCACTTATAAAACCATGTTTATTAGTAAT
This sequence comes from Epichloe typhina subsp. poae, assembly GCA_030389615.1. Taxonomy (NCBI): domain Eukaryota; kingdom Fungi; phylum Ascomycota; class Sordariomycetes; order Hypocreales; family Clavicipitaceae; genus Epichloe; species Epichloe typhina. The sequence continues at coordinate 2,120,872 of CP098318.1, read as the reverse complement.
ATAGAATAAGTATATTAAGTAGCTTATATTCTAGTAGTAAAGAAACTTTAACTTACTTACTAGAATTTATAAATAGTACTCCCCTATATAGGTAAGAAAATTAAAGGGATTACTAAAGCCTATAAAGCATATATAACGCTATAGAAGATTAGCTAATAATATAGCGCTAACATCCTTAGAGAAATTATTATAAGTCTTATTATAAATATATTATAGAAGTATAGTAATGTTTAGGACTTTACCTAAGTATTTAAATAGTAACTATATAAACTTAAATATATATAACTAAACTAGAAAATACCTAATAAACTCTATTAACTATAGTTCCTAAGTAACCTAAGGGATATATTTAGTATCTTTAGGTCTTAAGTATTCTAATAGTATAGAATAGCTAGGGTTAGAAATAAAACTAATATTACGCTAGATACACTTATAGAATTAGCCTAAGATAAATATTAATGCCTAGAGACTAAGAAGAAAATATTAGGATATATAGGTAATATAATTACTAGTGGTTTAGCATACCTTGCCTACACTAGTAGTAAACATAGAAGAGATATAACTAGCTTAACTTAACTATAAAAGCGCATAAAGCTTTAGAAGCTAAGCAACTATAAAGGTCTGTATTAGAAGGTTTATACTATATATAGTTAGATTCCTACACTAAGTAATTATAATAATAGTAAATACTATAGCTAAAATAAGAAATAGGAAAAGGTAGTAAAAAGCTATTAGCCTATAATATAGACGTAAATATACCTAAAGAAGAGGTAAATATATTTCTTATATAGCCCTAAGACCTTAGAGACTGCTTTATAGCTAATATTCACAAACTAATAGTATTAAGTATATATATTAATAGCTAGAATACTAATACTAGAAGCCTAGATTAAATCTTTAATAGCGCTGCTAAATATTATATTTACTATAATAAGTATATATTTAGTAATTACAAGGAATTTACTAACCCTATTCTAATAAATAAAGTAGGAGAAGGTGCCTATGCACTTAGTAGTAAAAGTATTTTACTAATAATATAGCATGTAGAAAACACTAAGCTAATTTACCTTAAGTAAGTTCTCTATATACTAAGTCTACTTATTAATCTGCTCTCTCTTAAGGTATTTATAAAATAACCTAGATTTACATATCTCTAGACCTATAATAATACGGAGGTTAGGTATAATAATAGCCTAGTAATCCGTAGCATAACCTATAGTTACTTTAGATATCTAGATTACTCTTATGCTAAAACTATATATTACTAGGATATACTAGAAGTTTTTAATAACCTAGTAGTATTTATTACCTTATATACTACTAAAACTATCTTACTATAGGTCTTTTACCTTAGAATAAGCTACCTAAACTACACTAACTACATTAAGCTAGCTAGTAACCTTAGGATCTAGATTACAAATAAATAAGCTAGACTATATAAGGTATACACTATAGGTAAGGGGAAAGTATAAAATACCTAAGCTATATTATATAAAGCGCTTAATTATAGTTAAAGGCAAATAGCGGATCTAGGAGGACCTATTAAGCCCTAAATACTTATAGGTAAAGAATATTACTTACTAATTATTAATAACCTAATAAAGAAGCCTAGAATATATCTGCTATAAGAAAATGTTGGTATCACAGGGTATTGAATTCAATGTAATAAGATCGTGAGCCTAAAGAATAGTATTATCATTAATTATTTATTCTAGGCTGCATTATGTGTGTTTAGTGTAAAAAAAAGAAGTTAAAAACTAGAAGCTATAATACTAAAGGAAAAAGGGGTTACGCGTTTATAGCCTTATAATTCCTAGCTAATTATAAGGCTAGGTTATAGGTTATATGTAAGGCTTACGCGTAGCCTAAGCTTTTGCTAGGTAATTATAGCTACTACTTATATAATTAATATTACCTTTATTTTAACACTAGAACCTCTCTCTTTTAATATAATTATTAACGCGTAATATTAATCGCAGAAATAAAAAAGAAATAATAAATTAATAACTTAATTAATAAGGAAAATAAGAAAGAAACCTTATAGCTTATTAGGGTATATTATAGCTAATAAAAGGAAAAAGAATAATCTTACTTAACTTATAAGCCTATATAAGGATAAGTAAGTCTTTTCTAAATCCTTTCCTTCCTTAAAATAATACTATTATTTATACTATAGCGTATAAATAATATCTTCCTTCTCCTATATACTACTATTAATCTCTATAATTTACTAGAAAAGGCCTAATAGCTAGCGTAATTATAGTTACCCTCCTAGAGAATTATCTCTCTTACTATATATATTTTACATATAAGTAACCTATCCCTTTATTTAAATAGTTATCTAGTTTATAGAGATAAAGCTCTTAAGGGCCTTATTAAGTAATACCTTTATTAAGGCATTAGCTAGGTTATTTTCTCTATTAATCTATTAGATCTTGCAAAGCTCTTAGCGTTTATATAATTACTAAAGGGCTATAATATTAATTATTAGGCATTTCTCCTTTATTATACTAAGCTTAATAAGGTATTTATATAAAGAGTATAAGTCTATATATATAATAATTAGGATTATTAGGAGCTTTAGTTAGTTAGTAACTAGGTTTAAAGTTATTACTAGTGTATAAGCTATATTAATACTAGCTACTATGCTATAGACTTCTAAGGTAAGTATACTTTATATAACTCTCTTACTCTTTATTAAGCTAAAGTATATAATATTACCTTTAATTATAAATTTGCTATTAGTATAGTCTTTATTAGCTAGAATTATTATATATTCTAGTTATAAGGATAGGTCCTTATTATTAGCAAAGGATTTATCTATAAAGGTAAAGAGCTTTACCTTCTTAAGGTCTATTAGGATAAATATTAGGCCTTTATTTAAGTAGTCTATCTGCCACTTTAGGTAATAATTAAGGGCCTTTATATTCTCTAGGGTTAGCTCTTAGTATTATGCTATAATAGATAGATTAAAATAAGCTTCTAGTTAATATATTAAGGTAATATAAGTACCTTATACTCTTTACTTAATATATTTACACTTTAAATTAGTTATAGAAACTAAATCTAGCTTATTACTCTATCCCTTTTACTAAATCTTAATAGCATTATTCTCTAGTATAATAATACCTCTATTAAACATAAGGGGATTATCCTTAGTTAGGAATTACTTTAGCTTTACGTTAAAGCTAGTAGTAATTATCTAGGCCTTCTCCTTCTTAGAGAACTTCTTATTTAAGAGGCTAATAGTATTATTAGTTTATATTCTAATATAAGTAAAGTTAGGGCTTTCCTTTATAGTTATAAGTAAGTATAGATTATATATAAAGGTTTCTATCTAGAGATTCTCTTTATAATACTTATAATATATAACTTACTAGTGTGTTTTAGCTTTTATAATACTATAGAGAGACTTAATAACCTTTAGAATTATTCTAGGCAAGTAAAGGTGCTATATCTAAATTAGTAAGTATGCTAGGATTAGCTACTCTAGGAATATATATGCTTATATATACGCTTAGTAAATATCCTATAGCTATATAAGGAATTTCCTTAGCCTTACTAATAGGGCTATTACAAGAATAAGACATTAACTTGCTTATTAAATTATTAAGGCCTATATAAGTATAGTTTATTTCCCTTTATTCTTATATCCTTAGATTATAAGGCATGATTTTTTATAAGGTTTTATTATCTTATCCTTAATTTTATTAATAATATAAGAATTAAAGATTTAAAGCTTATTATATTCTTTTTATTAAATATAATAAATTTAAATACTTCTTGCTTAATTAGGGTTTTAATCTTTACCTTTATTAACTTCTTAAATAGTTTTCCTAGGGTCTTAATAATCCCTTCCTTACATAGCTTAATTACTAGGGTAAGGTTATTAACTTCCTTTATTAATAAGAAAATATTAGTCTCTTAGGGTATTACTAAGGGGTTCTTTTAGGGTCTTTTATACCTATGCTTTAGAGGTATTACTAGCACTAAGTTTTTATCTTAGGTCTCTTACTTTTACTTTTCTTCCTCCTTATTAGGCTTTATTAGCTATTAGTTTACCTATAGCTTCTTATTAGGATTATTATAATAAGGCTTAATAGAGGTTAATTTAAAAGTCTTTAGGCCTCTAAGGAGGTTAAGCATATAGCTCTCTTTATCTATAGCTAATAGCTTATATAGGCCTCTTTATTCCTTACCTTCTTACTAGACTTAGACTTTTAATTTAAGTAATAGGCTAAGGGTCTTTAATATATTTAGGCTATTATATATAGTAAGGGCTTTATTAACCTTTTAGATAGTATAAAGCCTCTTAATTTCTTTAGTAGCTTTTTATACTATAATTATATACTATATAATATTTAGTAATAGTAGGGATTTACTTATTATATATAAGTAAGCACTAAAGATAAGGATTATTAAAATAAGGCTATTTAGGCCTATAGTATTATTTAGGGCCTTTACTACTATTTATAAAGTAATAGGTTTAGGTATTATAAGGTATTCGTATTTAATAATATTATAAGCCCTATAGAGTAGCTTATAATATCTCTTAACCTTCCTAATACTATAGTACGCTTTAATAAGAATCTCTTTAATTAAAATTAATATTAAAGCTATAAATTATTTAAATTTATTACTATAGAAGTTTATGCTAGCGTTTATAATAATTAAATCTAGAGGGCCTTAATACATATTAATCTAGTATATCTAGAGGGCTTCCTAGGTAGTCTTTATAAAGATATTCTTTATAAATTTTATTATATTAAATACTATAGCTATATTTATAGTATAAAGTTTAAGGTAATTACTATTAAGATAGAAGATATTTACTATAACCTTAAAGTTAAAGATATACTTATCTTTTAAGGTAAATTTAAAGTAATTAAGGCTATTTATATATATTTAGCATTAGTAATATACTCTTATTAGCTTCTTAATAGCTTTAATATTAACTTTATACCCTAATTTACAAAGAACCTTATATAAGTATCTAATTAATAAGTATCTAAAGTAATAATATAATTATTATAGCTTACCTTCTATAAGGTAGCTCTAGGTAACTACTTCTTCCTTTTATATAAGAAGCATCTAGGTATGCCCTTATTTACGAATTATAAGGACTTTAATATCTCCTTATTATAGTATATTCTTAGAGATATTAAAGTTAATTTGTAATTAATCTATATTATTAAGGGATAGAAGAAAAGGAGTATTTATAAGAATAACCTAAAAAGAATATCCCTAAAAGGGGTAAGTATATTAATTATTTTAAGCATAGGAATTAGCTCTCTTATACTAAATCTAATAATAGCTTTCCTTACCTTAAATCTATTAAGCTATATCTTTAGCATTATATGTTATAAAGTAAGGAATTAAGGGTGCCTTACTATAGAAAACTTTGTGGTACTTATATTAGGTATAATCCCTTAGAATATTATATATAAGTAGTAATCTCCTAGTATAAATATTACTAAAGTATTATTAGATAGCTTTTACTAGAAAAAGTTCTCCTTACTTAAGCTATAAAAAGCTACTTAGTTTATAAGGATTTAAACTATTCTTTTATTATTAAGCTATATACTATAATTAAAGAAGCTTATAAGTACTAGCTTATTTATATTATTAAGGCTATTCTTAAATCTAATACTCTTTATATACTTAGTAATTTTATTATTAGTAGGAGATTAAGGCTTTTATTTACCTTTATACTATATAAGGAATAAATTATATAAGTTATTAGTAAAATCTATAAGGTAGTAATTCTTATAATATTAAAACGCTTTCTTATAGTTCTCTTTTAGGTGCTTTAATAACTAATATTCTTCCTTACTATATATATAGTATTTCCTTATATAAAAGGTCTCTCTTTTACTTTAGAACCTTCTAGATAAGTATTAAGCCTCTTTTCCTTTCCTATTATATTTTTAGTTAGTTTAAAACTACTTTAGGGTTATAGTATTAGTTAGGAATTATTATTAGCTCTTTTTCTTTTCCTTAATAAGTTAAATTATTATCCTTATATATTTATAAAACTCTTAGAGACCTTTTAGTAAGTTTATAATAGCTTCTTTATATTTAAAAATACTACTATAGGCTTTTATAATTTAATTCTAAAGTACTCTCTTACTTTAACTTATTTTAAGGTTTATATATTATAAAATAGTAAGCTTTTTTATAAGTTTATTAAAGTAATTAACTATAGACTTACTTAGGCTATTACTTATTATTCTTTATAAGGTAATATTATTTTACTTTAGGAGATATCTTTACTATATATTTTTTATTTTAAACTAGTCTCTTATATACTTAATAAGTATAAGAAAGTCTTATAGTTAACTAAGCTTTAAGAGATAGTTTATATAGTATTATAAAGCCTTATCTTTAAGTATAATCTTAAAAGTATATCTAGCTTATTTTAGTTAAATATTAAGTATCTTATATTTTCTATAAAATATTTAAAGCTTTAACTTAAGTATATTATAGTTATTAGTACTATATAGTTATTTCTTTAGGTATACCTTTAAAAGGTTAATAATTTACTTTAAAGAGAGCCTCTAGGTATTTAAAGATTCTCTAAGTATCTCTCTTTATATTTATAAAGGTACTAGGGTGGTTAGTATTTATTAAGGGGGTAGCCTTAAAGGTAATAGTTCTAGGGGTTATAATTCCTTCTAATCTTCCTTCTCCTTATATTAGAAAGTAAGAAGTATAATCCTTTAAGCTATACTAAAAGGTATATTACTAGCCCTAGGTAATAGGGTTTAATTTTACTAATAATTATTATAATTAGAGGTATTTTCTATAAGGTAATTAGGTTTCTCTTACTATATAATCTTAGGTAAAGGTATAGGTAAGGAAACTACCTATAAGTGCTTATAAATAGCATCCTTTAGTACCTTTACTTCTAGATTAGCTAATTTTTAAAAAGGGGATTAGTTTATTAATCCCTTTAATAGTAATTAAACTAATAGGTATAGTAAAGGGGTAAGGTATTAAATCCTAATATCTTTATTATCTAAAAGATTATAAAGGAAGTTTTTATTCTCTAGGTTTTTCTAGAAGTTTATATACTTCTTCCTAGCTTTCTTAATCTCTTTAAGGGTTTAGAATTAGAATTCTTCCTAGGTTACTACCTCTTTAAGGTTATTAGCTATCTTTATACCTTTTTTAATAGTTATATAAACCTTATTATAAAGGAGGTAGTCTTAGATAATATTCTAGTAAAGGTTTTTTTCTTTTATAAACTTATACCTTATTTATTTATAGAAGTTATTACTAAATTTAAAGAAAAGTATTCTTCTAAATAGTCCTTACTCTTTATATTATTTAGCCTTAATAAGAATATAAAGCATAATCTCCTTAGGTATAGTTATCTCTTTATACTTAGAATTTCCTATTTATTGAAGTAAGTATTTTATAATATATAAGTATAGCTTTAAAGAGATATAAGGGAATTAGGTAGTATAATAAGTAATATAGTCTAGGGTTTTACCTTTATTAAGGTATTCTTTATTATCTCTAGTTCTAATACCTTCTATAGTGTTATTATATTTATTACTTTTACTTAAAACTCTAAATTAACTAGTAACCCTTAATAGGCTAGCTATATCTAATATCTTAACTAAGTAAGTAATAATATAAGGAAATAACTCTTTTAATATAAAGGGATAAGAGAGTATAAAAGTAAATTATAAAAATTATATTACTAATATAAAGAATTATAAAGTAAGGTAATTAACTTTAAATATATAATAAAATATATAATAAAAAGAATAAGGGAATAGCTTAGCTACTAGTATTAAACCTTTCTTTATTATTTTAGAGTTTATATAAATTAGATATTAATACTAAAGTAAGAAGAAAGCTATATTTATACCTCTCTGTTAGCATAACTTTCCTTTAAATATAGCCCTCCTATTTTATAAGGTAAGTTATTATTAAGTAAGCTACCTTTTCTAATATAACCTTACTAATCTATAGTATTTAAAGACTACGTGGTTATCTATAAAGGTAATTACTAATTAGTATTAGTATTATAAGGTATTAAATTTAATATAATAAGATTATAAGCCTAAAGAATAGTATTATCATTAATTATTTATTTTAGGCTATATTATGTGTATTTAGTGTAAAAAAGAGTAGTTAGAAACTAGAAGCTATAATACTAAAGGAAAAAGGGGTTATATATTTATAGCCCTATAATTCCTAGCTAATTATAAGGCTAGGTTATAGGTTACGTGTAAGGCTTGCGCGCGGCCCGAGCTTTTGCTAGGTAATTACGGCTGCTGCTTGCGCGATTGATATCACCTTTGTTCTAACAGAAAAGTCATAGGTAATAGCCTATATCTAAGCAAACATAGCTATAATAAAAGCATAAACCTCTAGTTAAATCTAGTAGTATAGGCTAGATAACAGAGGAGAGTTTAAAAATATAATACTACTAAACTTCTTTAAGTAAAAAGGTATTACACCTAAATAAACTATAGCATATTAGCTAAACTAGAATCTAATAGAATACGTATACCTTACTATCTAGAATTAGGTATAAGTAGTATTCTTTAATAGTAAGCTTCTAAAGGAACTCTAGGGGAAAATCTTATAAGTAGTAGTATATACCTAGAAATAGTCTCCTTATAGTGCTCTAAATAGAATAACCCTATATAAAGTATAGTTAGGAATAAAGCTATATATAAGACACCTGCGCTGCCTTAGGTGCTATGTGTATAAGCTAGTCCTAAAGGTAAAGCATTTAAAGAAGCTTAATAATAGAATATATCTATGTTTTCTTATAGGCTATAAAGCTAATAATATTTACTAACTATAGAATCTAATTACTAGCCTAGTAGAAAGGGCAAAAGAGGTTACCTTTAATAAATAAATGCGAATTAATCCTAAGGTAAACTTTAAACTCCCTTAATAAAATACTAATCTTCTAGTATTACCTTATATAAAGGAAATACTATTACTAGATTAACTTAACTTATTTTTATAACTTAACCCTCTAGAACTATTAATAGTTAAAAAGCTTACTAATTAGGTTTAGGAGGGGATATAAGTAGTAATAGATAATAACCTTAATTAGCAAATAAATAAGGTAGCTAAGTAGGTTAGGTTCTAGGAGGGGATTAAGGTAATTAACTACCTATTAGGAAATCTTAACTATTTACTAGAAAATCTATTAATATACTACTTAACCCTAAAAAACCTTAAAATTAGGAAATAAAAGCATCTTAAACTTAAAGTAAATTACCCTAAACTTAGGGTATAAGAATTTACTTTCCTTAATAAATTCTAGGGAATACTAATAGCTCTAAATAATATTACACTACTCCTAGTAGTATATCTAACTACTTTAAATAAGTTACTTAAAGAAATTAAACTAAAGTCCTATAAGAAAGCTTAGTAGTTAGGAAACTAGTTAAAATAAAAGAGAGCTATAGAAAAGAAATATAATACTCTAATTAAAAATAATACCTTTAAAGTAATTAATATTAATAATACCTAGCATATCCTATTAGGGAAATAAGTCTTTAAAGCTAAGCTTAGCCTCTCTAGTAATATTAAATAGTATAAAGCTTACTAGGTTATAAGAGGCTTTAAATAAGAATATAGTATTAACTATAATAAGACTTTTGCTTTAGTAGTTAAGTAAAAGATATACTAGCTACTATTTATACTAGCTATTATACTAAACTAGGAAATTAAATAAATAAATATAAAGATAGCATTTCTTTATAGTGTAGTAAAGGAAACTATTTATATAAAGTTACCTAAAGGGTTTAAATAAAAGGGAAAGGTTTATAAGCTTTTAAAGGCCTTTTATAGCCTTAAGTAAGCTTTATAAGTATAGTTTAAGACACTCTTTATAGAGCTTATTACTATAGGATTTACTTAGTTAAAATTTAATAAGGCTATCTTCTATAAGAATAATATAATTATTACTATTTATATAGATAATATACTATTCTTTAGGCCTAATATTACTATAATTAGGGAAGTTAAGGTAAAACTAGTAAAGAAGTTTAAGATAACTAACCTAGGCCTAGCGCTACTTCCTAGGTATAGTAATTACTTAAGATTAAAAAAAAAACTATCTCTCTCTTATAATAACTATACCTAGAAAGATTCTTAAGATAACTAAATATAAAAAACACTAAAATATAAAACATACCTATAGATACCTTAGAGATATTAGAGCCTTATATAAAGAGGGAAAAGTGCTATAAAGATAATTAATTACTATTTTAGTGTATCCTTAGAATATTAATGTTTATAATAATTAGAACCTAGATTAATTTACTATACTTAGTAGCTAAGCTAAGTAAATTTATAACTAACCTAGTAGTAAGATACCTATTAGTAGTAAAACGCATGCTATAATATATTAGGTTTATAGTAAATCTAGTGCTTTTTTTTAATAGGATATAAAATAATAAGATTATAGGCTACTTAGATGCTAAGTAAGCATATAATAAAAGTAACTCTAAGTCTATTAACTACTATATTTCCTTACTAGCTAAAGCTATAATTAGCTAGAAAAGTAAGAAATAAAGTATAGTTATAATATTAAGTACTAAAGCTAAGTATATTAGTCTTTTTAGCACTAGCCTTAAAGTAATATATCTAGAAAAATTAATAGGTAAAATTTATAAGAAATAAGTATCTTTATAGCTATATATAAATAATACTAGCGCTTAAATAATCTTAAATAATATAAAATTTTATAAATAAATAAAGTATATTTAAATCTAGTACTATAAGATTTATAAATTAATTTAGGAAAAGATTATTAGAGTAAACTAAATCTTATAAATAAAGAATCTAGTGGATTTAGGAACTAAGGCCTTAGTAAGGCTTAAACTAGAGAAGTAAATAAAAGTAATTAGTTTTTAAAGAAAGAAGTAAAAAAATAAGGTAATTATAGGCACTATATTAGAAATTACTATAAGGCTATTACTCTTTTTTCTATAGGGTTTTAATAAGGGTAGTAAGAAGGGATTATTTACTAAGTCTAGTACTATTATAACTCTTACTTAAGGAGAGGTATTAGATTTTATAGCTAATTAGGACTACTTTAGCTAGGTTACGCAGTGGAGTGTATATTAGGGCTAGTACTGCCTATAACCTATACCTATGTAACTTGTACTTTACATGCAATATAAGCAGTCACACCATACAATTCTGACAGGGCTGACAACATAAACATGCGCCCAGACGTGGGTTCGCAAAAATCCTGCCCGATGACATGACCGCGACGGGATGGACGCGGCGCAAAATTACCTTCGTTTGGCCCTCATCATGCAAAGCAAGCGAATCCCCTCCTCTTGTTGAGGATCGTATGCTCAAGCTACATTCGGGGTGCGCACTCGTGACTGACACCTTCTCATCTCGGCCGAATCCGCCGCCCTCCCAAGTTGACCTTGGCGCCACCGAGAATAGCTCGGGCCCAACTTATGCGTTCTAGGCAAAGCATGCGAGAAACTAGCTCCTGTTGTTGCCATCTACCGAGCTGGTCATGGGCCCCGTCTCACTCCCGCTCATCTCGCCTTGCTTTTTTTTCTTCTTTTTCTTTTAATCGCCGTGAGCTGCACTGCACGTCTTCTGCCATTGCAGTTCACGTCAATTCCGTCCAGGCGAGGAACTCGGGTTCATGGACCAATGGAATAACATCATTTCTGTCTCCAATCGTGCATCTCATGCCTTATCGGAGCCCTGGGGCTTACTGGTACCGACGTCAGACAGGGCCGACTTGGGAGCTGCACCACCCAAGATGTCATTTTACGCCCTTCTAGATAAAGTATTCACCAATGTCATCAATAGATTTGGGTGAGATCAAGCAAATTACATCGCTAATGAGTGTATTGCGATGGGGAAAAAAAATTGTTCGAAACCTAGCCACTGGATGAAGAGCGGGTAAGCTGTGGCGGCCATCGCCCAGTAGTGGGAGGCAGCAGCTTCAGAGGATTTCTCACAGGCGGGGCAACAGAATGGATTAATCTACATGGGATTTCTTCTCCTTTTTCCTACTGTATGTTGATTTTTAACGAAATGGAAGATGGAGGAATAAGAGCCTTTATAATGATGATTTGTCCACGGATTCCACGTCATCGGTACCGCTGCTAGGGTCGCAGAGGAAGAAGGCAAATCCAAAGCATTGGCCACAACCAATGAGCGTAGAAGAATGAAATGAGAAATCAACAAACGCAACGCAAATTCTCACCTCCAGCTGTTATTCCAGCGATGCTAATTCGATGTATGCATAGTTCGTTTGTCAACAGATGTGCGGGATGGCACGGATGCCATGAAATGAAATGAGAAGCTCCCCGTTTGATTTCAATAGCACCATCGACAAGTAGTGACGAGATAAGTCACGGGCCCAATGGGTCCTCGCCTGATGCCGTTGTTCCTCAATCAACGAGTCGAATCCGCAGCAGTCACTGCCCGGTCGGGAGCAAGCAGAACCTGTTCGGACAGCATGGTGTCAAAGTAGCTTCTGATCTCGACCACTTTCCCGTCCTCGTTCCATCGCATGAGCCACAGGTACTCATTTTTGTAGGGCTCCCCCGTCGTTCTCGTCGCCTGGCCCCGCGTTTCCACCGCGCACCACCATCCGTCGGCCTCGCGTTCCGCGTCGACGATGATCCTCGTGACATCGAACTTGATCGGAGCCTGGAGCTTCTTCCCCAGCCGTTGGAAAGTCGCTTCGTCGTGATCTTTGGCGCTGTATCGGGTGCCTGCCAGGGAATGCGCGTTCCCGGTGCAGGTCCAGATTACATCGGGGACGAGGTAGTCGGTGAGGAATCTCTTGCGGTATTCGGCGTTTTTGGTTTCGCCCAGGTGGGCAAATGCGCTGCGAATGACGTCCTTGGTGAGAACGAATCTGGACATTGCTGTGGTCTGTGCTTATTCCGATTATGCCAAGTCGTTGTACGTGGTGTTGCACGAGTTGCGGCTGCGACGATGAGTTGTGCAGGCACCGCTGGTTGTCCATTGGGCTATTACCGATGTACGGAGTCGGCTGTGTGCATGGGTCCGCGTAAACGCATCTTTTCCCGAGTGCCACTCTGTCTCTACATAGCAATCATTTGGCTGGTTGATTATTATGCACTTATACGGCTTGGCAAAAATGTCGCGCACTCAAATGTGTATTATTACGTCAACATGTCATTTCGCTACCACGCGATCCGATCCGTCATGGAACACTTAGTTGGAGATCTTGGGATCGACCTTGGAGCTAGGTTGAATAGTCAGCCATGATCAGCTTGGTGGCTCTGGTGTGACGGCGGCTTACCCAGTTGCCTTTTCATATGCACTGCGGCCAGCATCGGTGATCTTCTCCTGCGTGTTGCGGTCCATCTGGTGTCCGGACTTCTTGGCCGCCATGCCGAATGCTGCGAGACAGTCAGCCCCCTCGGTGGTCACGTTTGGTCATGTTGGGTCACCAATTGGGGTTGAGACGTTACCCTTGTCAACGTAGTCCTCCTTCTCGCCGCCCTGCGCGTTGGGGTCATTCTGATTCTGGGCAGAGTCGCCCTTGAGGCCGCTGGCTGCCTTCTTGACGAAATCCATTGCGAATTCGGCGGGTAGTGTATCTGGGTTTTCGGAAAGGAGCTGTCTGTGGGCTGAGGTATGGAATGGAGGATGGGGGATGGGGGATGGGGGATGCGTTTTCGAGCTGCATTTTTATATTCATCGCTCTCTCGCTCTGTCAGTGACGTCTACGAATTTACCCCTCCCCCTCCATCAAGGTTCGCCATCCAATCCCCAACAAGTGTTGAATTAAGATAAAATGGGGACCGAAACTCCTTCCCCGCCACAACATATTGCAGTGCACACTACGGACTACCCGGCGACATAGGCTTCAACAAGTATACGGATAGAGAAAATTTTGGGTTTTATTCCTCACTGGCTCTGCGTCATTACATGTCAGAACTGTCCGATTCGGCATAACGGTCTAATTTGTCAGCCTCGGCCTACCGAAAGCTGTTGCCCGGCAGCGGGTAATATGACCGATCGTACGCGCTATACGCGTAGGACTATATTAGGGAAGCTAAAATATACCCTAATAGAATATATAATCTTAGAATAAGAAGCATATAAGGTTTACTATAGCTACTCTCCCTATAAAAGAGAAGCTTTTGCCCTTTTATTTATGTAATAGACTTAGTATTAATAAAATCATTTCTTCTGACTTTAATCATCCCTTCTATTCACATCTTTGCCCGAGTCACGTGCCACATAGCGAGAAAAGCCTGTCACCCGCCCCTCATCCATGTCCGCCAAACAGATCATTTGGCCCGTCTGCTCCTTGATGATGAAAATGCGCTTCGGGTTGCACCGCGGGCGGTAAAACCAGTTTCCCACCGAATCGAAAAGATCATGCTCGGTGACGATGAAGCACTCAAGCAGGTTATCAAAGTGTGACAACAAACTCTTCGATCCGAGAATAACCCTTAATCTCCTGCCGCAATCACGTTTGAACATGAGGCGACGGATCTTATGTGCGCAGTGAATGAAGCGGTCGTACAACTCGTCTTCGCCAATGTCAATGGTGTCCATGTCGAAGTTGACCCAAGCGTACGACGCCGTGCTTCCCGGCTCCAGGATGAGTTTCTCATACAGCTTCAGGTCCAGCGCCAGCGACCGGCTCTCCCAACAGGCGTGAATGATGCCTGGCTTGATCGGCGACGCCGCGTATAGGACCAGGGGGAGGGTGCTTGCATAGTGCTTGGCCAACAAGTCTGGCTTCATAGCCTCCATGTTCAAGTCGACGCGCCAATTACAGAGCTCTGGGTAGCGGTTGACCTCATTTGCCCGTCGATGGCCGATCCAGCAGGTAACCGGAACGGTCCGGGGCTCAACCGTCAATTTCCATATGTGGGCGCGAAGTTCATAAGGCAGGCGGGGGAACGGGTGAAAAGTAGGCTCCATGAGGGTGAAGTGGGACTTTTGGGGCTTGAATAGTTTCTGTCTAGACTTGTCGTTGTTGTTGGCCTCGGCAGTGTGTTAAAAAACGCGCAAAAAAAAAAAAACTACTCCGCGCTGCTGTCGGGGGGCAAGATTTGGTTAACGAGCAGGCATCAGTTTTGGGGAGTGATTTGGTGGCAAAGAGCGATGGAAAGAGAAGATGATGATGAATTGCTATCTAGGAATTCCAGAATCTAGCAAGGAAAAGGAAGCTTATTATAAGCTCCAAATCTATCAATCCGATGAATCTAGGTCTTCAAACGAAGCCTACGATAAAACGCGATAGCAAACGCGATACGAGTAGATGCATCGTCAAACGAAGAGAGGATGACGAGGTTGATGCCCGAGGCTGCGATGTGAGGCTGTGAATATCCTCAACAAGTTTCATCAGGCATGTGCTTTTTTTTCCCCGGTAAATACTTGTTACCCGGGGACCTTGCGAGGGATTATTGCCGTGTACAGACGCCAAACCCTGAGCAGTGGAATCGGCGACTTATTATGCAATTGGAGACTTGTTCTGCAAGTGGCAGTCCGTACTATATTGTCTTTTTGTCATGTTCTCGGATGCTTTCTACCTTGCCTTGAGAAACTTGAGCCTCCGTTAAGTCCGAGCTTGCCCTCTCCATTAATTCTTTTTTTTTTCAGCGTTCATCTCTCCTACCAACAGCTCACATCGCCATAAACAGCCAAGGCGAAACCTGGAGAGAAACGCAGACCTTCATTGAGCAACATGAAGTCTCGGCTTGACGGCCATGGCCATGGCCACCAACGTCCCCATGCGCGAATACAGCCCTAAAACGACCAAAGGCCCGCGTTGAATGGTACAACAACTACATGGAAGACACGCCGTGAGAACGTTCATCCGCAACTCCTACGACATCACCTCTGAAGAGTTCACAGCCTGGAACCCCTCGATCAGCCTAGACTGCGATGCGAGCCTTGGTGGCCCGTCTCGACCACCACCTCGACGACGACGACGACGACGACAACAACAATGACTACCGTCCCAACAACGACTACCCGCGCTTTGCAACCGGCGCCCATCAAAAGGAGACACGCACCTCGACCTCCCCCGGTGCCGCAACATCTGCGGCGCCAAAGACGGCATCAATGTGTATGAAGCCGACTATCCCAGCGCAAGCAGCACTACCAGTGTGCAAGCCATCGCCGCCACCCAGGCGAGCTCTGCGATTCGGAGCATTGGATTTTTTACTATTCAGAGCAGTATCCACATATCTGAACCGCTTTGACGTAGCAGTTGGGTTGCTTGATTGCCACACACTACTGCAGAATTTTTTTGATAATTTTTAATCGAGAGAATGGAACATGATGGCTATTTGTAGATGCAGATCGCGATGTGGGGCGGAAAGGGCCATGACCTCGAGAATCCGGCACGAAACGCGTCATATCGGAGCTTTGCTTTGCCACATTCGCAACTGGCTGGGCAGCTCGGCACCTCGGTTGCCATCGAGAGTGGCCAATCTGTTCAGGCCATTTCCGATTTCCGATTTCCGATTTCCGATCGCCCGATTCTATGAATTGCGGCCGTTGAGTGGCGGATATTGCTGGAGCTGGAGGAACGTCGGCGCGGAGTTTTTCTTCCGGCCGCGGATGCAGCGTCAAATCACGCACTTTGCGAGTTTGCATCATTACATCAGCATGGCGCAATGGACATCGTCATCAATCATCCATCAACAAATCGATCCTTCGCGACGCAGCCATCACCATGGCCCACAAGCAATGGCTGCATATCTAATTAGACTGGAATCATTGGCCGACCCGAGATGGTTGATGTCATGATCGCAATCCGTCCCCATATCCGTCGACATGTTGAGCTCGACCCGAATTGCACGCTAGCAGTACACGCAGATGGTATTTAATCGACTTCACCGGTTCTGTTGGGCTGGCAATACCAGCATATGTTTTTGATCCTCATTTTGCGGCGGCCTATAGTCAGACAGATATTTCGAAGCCGTCACCCTCCCCAATACCGCGAGAATGACTACCAAAGCAGCCAAGGCGGACCAGCTCAAAGCCTCCATGGTACAGCCTACACAAAATGACAGAATAACAGCAGACTTTGGAACAAAGCAGTCCAACACCGATGACTGGCTGCGCATCAGTACCAAAGACAAGACGGGGCCCATGCTGCTGGAAGACACGTTTGGTCGAGAAAAGGTGCGAACTTGAGACGAGCACATGATGTGCATGGACGGCCCGTCCCCAGCTTACACAAAGATACTTAGATTCATCGATTCGATCACGAGAGAATTCCTGAGCGAGTGGTTCATGCCCGAGGTGCTGGTGCTTTCGGCACCTTTCGACTCTTTGAATCTGCCCAAGATGTCACACACGCCGGCGTGCTCACAGACACGTCTCGGGAGACG
Source organism: Epichloe typhina subsp. poae (assembly GCA_030389615.1). Taxonomy (NCBI): domain Eukaryota; kingdom Fungi; phylum Ascomycota; class Sordariomycetes; order Hypocreales; family Clavicipitaceae; genus Epichloe; species Epichloe typhina. The sequence continues at coordinate 2,103,515 of CP098318.1, read as the reverse complement.
CCCGTCTTTCTGCGTTTTTCCACGGTCCTCGGCAGCCGTGGTTCCGCAGACACTGTTCGAGATGTTCGCGGATTCGCGCTGAAAATGTACACGCAGGAGGGTAACTGGGACATTGTCGGCAACAACATCCCCGTCTTCTTCATCCAGGACGCCATCAAGTTTCCCGATCTTATCCATGCCGGGAAGCCTGAGCCCGACAACGAGATCCCCCAGGCCCAATCTGCGCACAACAATTTCTGGGACTTCATGTACATGCATTCCGAGGCGACGCACATGTACATGTGGGCCATGTCTGACAGAACAATTCCTCGCTCATACAGAATGATGCAGGGCTTCGGTGTCAACACGTTCACTCTCCAAAACGCCAAGGGCGAGCGTCATTTTGTCAAGTTTCATTTCACACCTGAGCTGGGAGTGCACTCACTAGTCTGGGACGAGGCCCTCAAGATCGCCGGACAAGATCCTGATTTCCACCGAAAAGACTTGATGGAGGCGATTGAGAGCGGCGTGTTTCCCAAGTGGAAGTTTGGCATCCAAGTGATTCCTGAAGGCAAAGAGGACGGTTTCGAATTTGACATCCTCGACGCTACCAAGGTGTGGCCAGAAGAGCTTGTGCCAATCCGATACATTGGCGAGCTGGAGCTCAACCGCAACGTGGATGAGTACTTCACAGAGACTGAGCAAGTCGCCTTCTGCACCAGTCACATTGTGCCGGGCATCGGCTTCTCCGACGATCCGCTGCTTCAGGGAAGAAACTTCTCGTACTTTGACACACAACTCAGCCGACTGGGAATCAATTGGCAAGAGCTGCCCATCAACAAACCCGTGTGTCCGGTCATGAACTTCAATCGTGACGGTGCTATGCGTCATACCATTGCCAAGGGGAAAGTCAACTACTGGCCCAACAGATTCGAAGTGCAGCCCGCGGCCACCGAGAAAGAAGGCGGATATGTCGACCACCCGCAAAAAGTCCAGGGCATCAAAGTTCGAGGCAAGAGCGAGAAGTTCAAGGAGCACTTCTCTCAAGCAGAGCTGTTCTACAACTCCATGTCTGACGTGGAGAAGAGTCACATCAAGGCGGCTCTGTCCTTTGAATTGGATCATTGCGAGGAGCCGATTGTTTATGAGCGTCTCACCAAGCGTCTGGCCGAAATCAACCTCGATCTCGCGCAATCGGTTGCCACCATGGTTGGCGGCCCCAGCCCTGCCCCATCCGCACGAAAAGCGCACGGCAATAAAGCTGCGGGACTAAGTCAGTTGGAGTACATGCCCGAGCGCGTCACGGTTGCCTCACGCAAAGTCGCCATCCTCATTGCCGATGGGTACGACCCCATCGCCTACACTGCCGTTGTCGCAGCCCTCAAAGCCGCGCAGGCCGTCCCCGTCGTTCTCGGCCCACGACGCTCGGCCATCTTCGCCGCCGGAGAGGACAAGTCCTCGGCCAAGGGACTCATCCCCGACCACCATTTCGAGGGTCAGCGAAGCACCTTGTTTGATGCCGTCTTCATCCCTGGCGGCCAAGGGTCGATTGATACGCTCATCAAGATGGGCCGAGTCACGCACTACGTCAGAGAAGCCTTTGGCCATCTCAAGACCGTCGCTGCCACTGGCGAAGCTGTCGAATTGGTAAAGCGTGCCGTTCAGCTAGACGAGATTCAGCTGTCGACGGATAGTGAGGCGGTGCTGAGTTATGGCGTGGCCACATTGAGGCACCCAAAGCCAGAGGGGCTCAAACAAGTCATTCAGGCCACCAAGAACGCGAAGCACTTCCTGGATCAAGTCCTCTGGTCAATCAGCCAGCATCGATGCTGGGAGCGTGAGCTGGATGGGTTAGCTAGCCAGGTGGCTTATTAAAGGCCGGGCACACGGCAACTTGGAGAAGCAATAGCAGTCATGCACATATACTGTAAATATACTTTTTGACATGGGGTGTCCTCAAGCCCCCAAGATGCCTGACAAGATGCCTGACTCTCTTCATCATCGACGGTGGTCCATGACTACAACAGTTGTGAGCACAGGCGCAGCAGATTCCGAGTAAATCCATCACCTTGACGATAGAGTAATGATCAGCCCGAACAAGCACAGCCAGCTCTACTGTCCAGCCATCACCGGGCAATCAACATAATGGTAGACATGCGTGACCCAGCCTCGACTCCCATGCCTCCCATCCCATCAAGGATCTCAACTACCTCTTGTTCGAACGGCTACCACCACTCCTCCCCCCCTTCCTCACCTCTTTCCCAGCGCCGTGATTCTTCTCACCCTGGTCCCCCTGCGGCTTGCTCAGCTCCTGATTCGCGCCGCTGACCTCGAGGGGGTCTCCTCCGCCCTCCTCGTCTGACGCCGCGTCGCGAGCCTCCTCCGGGGAATTGCCGCCCTTGCGGAAGGCCGTCTTGGGCGCGGCGGCCGCGGCGTCGTCGTCGCGCCCCGACTTGAGTTGCTCTGCGCTGCGGGGCTTGAGCGAGGCGCGGGCCTGCGCGTCCTTGTACGGCAGGCGGGCGGGCGGGGAGGCGCGGTAGGCGCGGGCGGCGATGGCGATGCGCAAGGGTTTGAGAGGGCGGATGGGCATCGTAATGTGGTCGTGGATTGCTGTGCTGTGCTGTGCTGGTTGTCGTTTCAATGGCGTGAGCTGTGTTTCTTTGCAAAAGAGTGGTTTTGATGGATGGGGTTTTTAATTCGGGGGGGGGCTTGGTGTGACGTAGTGCACTTGCGGACGTGGAGTTGACGTCATCCATGTTTTATTTTATTTTATTGGACGCATTTCGCCAGTGCAGGGTTATTTCTGAAGGGGCTTCTTGCGTCGTTCGCCGCAGACACTACGCAGCAGATTGATGATGCCTTCTCAGGCGTTGGGCGGTTTTGTCACGGCGGCATCCACCTTGGGCCTAATAGCAAATCAATCGATTCGAGCAACGTGCTGCCTGCCGAATTGGCCCATCCCTCAATAGGTTCTAGGTTCCTGTGACGCCTGGGCGGACGTATTATTCTGGGATGACGTCCGGGCGTGGCTCCAGCGGGAGAGGGCATGTTCACAACTGCCCGCTTTCCCAATTTACCTTGCCGCTGTTCGTCCAGCCTGGCCTGGCGATCAGCAAGCAAGTTCTGTAGCGGACGATCAAGACTGCAACTGATTGCCATTGTGGAAACCAAACATGGTCTCCTGCGATCCGGCGGGGCTGGCTGGCATCCAGTCTGGTTTGTCCGTTGGGGAGCCCTGGTTTCTTCCTCGTAGGCATTTCGAAGCAAAGCATCTTTCAGCAGAGTGAAACATGGCAAAAGCATGGTCTTCTAGTTGGCGGAATACGCGGTGGCTCTGGCTAGACGAGAGACGAGTTGATGAGAAATCATGGCTCAACCAGAACATGGGCGTATTGGTGAGCATATTCTACTGAGGATCGACAGGCTTGCTCCATGTGATCTGCCTCGCCCATGACAACACTCACCAAGGGTCTGGAACAGGCCACGACCCAACGGCAACAGAATCATACCCCTCCCGGGTCGAGTCGCTTCGCTATTACATTGCATTGCTCCACATCCAGCATGTGTGATGATTGCAGAAAGGAGTCAAGAACGGCCCTATTTGGCGCCGAACCCTCACCAGGTTTCCTCGTCCGGATCTTGGCATGCACGATGGCAATTTCAGGCAGAAGTCGTTCTCGGAAAGCCTCGGAGAGACGGGGGGTCCGAAAGTAGCGCCTTGCAGGTCTTCTCATGGTGAAGGATAGTTCTGTCATCAGCCGTGGCTGCCACGTGGGCTGCTCAGGTGCCCCAACGTCGTGAGCAAGCCTTGGAGAGGCCGTTGGGCCCGTTGGGTGCGGGAAATGAACAGCTTGGAGGGTTTTGGCGTTTAATTGATGTTGACTATTCGAGCAGGCTGACAATGACGCGGCTTTTGTTTCCACTTGCACCCAGTGAGCCAATTCATCACATGCAATCACACAAACTCGAGCATCCACAAATCCAGGGACCAATGGTTCCTCGTCCGGCTCGTCCCCAGTCTCCATCGGAGGCGCCCGAGCAGGGAGCAACCACCTTTCCTGAATCCTTGGTGGTCGCTGACCCACTTTCCCTTTTGGGGTTTGAATAGAACCTCAATAGAGGTCCCCAGCCTTGCCTCAATAGACCCGGGTTAGCAAGCTCGAGTCTATTTTTGCCTCGCATCTCGGCAAGTGTGCTCCGTCGCCACTGTGCCGCAATGGTCCGGTCTTTTGGTCCCCAGCCACTGGAGGATAGCTGGCTCCATTGACACGAAAAAGTCGTTTCACTGAAGGGCAGGGCGGGCCGCCTTTGAGGGGCAATATGATCTGGGAGCAAGTTGGCTCTATCATCGAGGCACGCTTGATTCTGTTCAGAACACTGGGCGTCTCTCCCCTGAGCCCAGAGAGCCCAGGGCAATCAGTCGATGAACACGTCGCCGGGCAAGGGGAACATACCTACCCAGCTGTGCCTCGCTCTTGATATCATCTGGCCATCATCACGACTTGGACATAAAACTACGCCAGTTGGGCATTGTCAACAAGGCGCCACGGCTCATCCCATCCTTGTCCCAAACAAGGAGGAAGCCACTTTACAGTATGGTAGCAATCAGGGCTCTGCTCTAAAGAGCATCCATCCATCCATCCATCCATCCATCCTAGACAATTGAGACGAGGGCGTGTTTTGACGTTCGAATGGGGAAGCACGCTTTTCCTCTTGCGGCCCTCACAGCTGCTATCACAATGCAACCACCTGACGCCGCACCTTTATAGCCGTGTCTATTGACAGGATGGATCAATAAGTCCCCCATGGGCGAGCACCGACGCAAGCCAAAGCCGAGACCCAGATTGATCAAAGCTTTCCTGTGAGGCTTCTGCGCCAGTCTTCCCTCACTGGTCTTCGGGAAATCGTTTGCGAATAGATGAGAGACGACCTAGAACAAAAAAAAGGTTTAAAAACAGCATCACAGCCCCCCGAGGCGGTCTGCTGCCGTGAACTCAGCATCGTATTAACTTGACCCCTGCCCATACTCGCTTTTCTCATATCCGATTTCTCACGATACCACACATTTATTAGCTGAATTTGGTACCGCAAGGTCCAACATGCACGTTACCTCTTTTGTTCTTGCCCTCGTGGCAGTAGGTGCTCACGCAGCTCCAGCTCCTGAGCCTCAACCTTGGTGCTGGCGCCCTGGTCAGCCGTGCTGGATTCGCAAGAGAGCGGCCGATGCCTTTGCCGAAGCGGTGCAGACGTCGGGTGGCCTCGAACAGCGTGCCGCCCCAGAGGCTTCGTACAGCAACGCCCCTGGAGGTGCGGCGTACAAGACGAAGCGTTCTCTCAACGAGCTCGCCCATCTTGCTGCGCTGACGGCAAGAAGCCCCGAAGACTACTACAACGCACTGGGACTCGACAAGGAGTTCGAATCCGAGCAGCAAGGGCCCATCGAGAAGCGCAAGTCGGCCCGTTCGTGCGCGCGCATCGGTCAGGGGTGCTGGAAGAGGGACACGAGCGACGATGACACTGCCACCAAGGATAAGAAGTGGTGCGATGGTCCTGGTCGGGCGTGCTGGAAGTCCAAGAGAGCCGCCACCGCCGTCCTGAAGGCGATCCGCAGCGAGGACGGAGGAGAGGCCGCCAAGGACGCACACGATGTACCCTTCAAGCCCAGTCTCTTCCCGCCAGAGTGCAACGGCGACAGGATCTTGTGCTGGAAGAAGCGCGAGGCTTCTCCCGAGGCAAACCCAGAGGCCAACCCAGCTCCTTGGTGCTGGCGTCCCGGCCAGCCATGCTGGATGGCCAAACGTGATCTTCATGCCCTCGAAGTCGCTGCCCGGAGCATCGTGGACGAGAGCTAGGTGTCATCGGTCAGCTCGAGCTTGTCTCTTGCCTCTCTCTCCACACATCGATACTTTGTCCGAGCTGTCCATTTATGCTTCACGATTCTTTATGCAACTCATATTGGAGGGTCAGCGGTCGAAATTTGGTCTTTCATCAAGATCATTACTTTTTTTTTTTTTTTAAAAAAAAGATAAAAAAAAAAGGGGACATAAGGCAAAAAAATGCAAAAAAAGGGGGGGCAGAGGAGGAAAGCAGCCGACTCGATTTTTTGGGTATTACAAACGTCAAAACAAACGATTGGGCAGGGCACGAGAACAATGCCGGCAAAACACGCGATACGGAAATGAAAGATCATGAGTGTCCGGCTCGCCGCGCAGTTCAAAGCGCGAGCGCCATTATTTGAAAAAAAAAAAACATAGTTCCATCAGACAGGAAGCCTTCTTGCAAAACTGGTTTTGCCTTTCGGAATCTTCGGCGTCTCCAGTCGCCAGCTTTGCCTGGTGTTCAGGTGGTGCACGGACGAAAAGGAGGAGTGGTTCAGATGAAGCAAACGCCTTGTATACTTATGATTAGAATGAATAAAATGCGATTTAATGACGCTTCAGTCTTGCTGTGACAAAATACCAATGTGGGACACGTAGAAGTTCTTGCTGAACAGACGACATGTGACTGATCGAGAATATGGAATCTTGCTGGCTGGTCTGAGTTTTCGTCGAGTAGCTCGGAAGTCCTGGTCAAGCAAGGGCATGAGATGATCAGCACAAGTAACTACGGGCAAAAAGAACATTTCTCATACAGATCCCGGAGTGGCATTTCATCTACAACTTCTGACCGTCGTTTGGAGACCGCCAAGGTCCGCAACACTAACTTCGTTGATTGCAGTGGAAAACTGCGTCCAGTTGCGAAAAACATGTCAATCACGCAGCCCATCGTCCCAATGGGCGTCAATCACTCCATGCCCCAATCGCACAACGCTACCTTGTTCCTGGTCGTCCTCGCGTGGTCGCAGCCGACGTCGGGCAAATCAAATGGATTAAAACCATGTTCGACATGTACGCTCAATCATTGCGATCCTCCCCATCTGGCATTCGCCGGGAAGCACCGCACCCAAGATTGTTCGTTTTGATCTCCGTTTCTGTCCCTCATTCACCAGCAGTCTTGGGCGCAACCGTAAAGCGCACCTCGAGCCAGCATAGGGGAGGAACTTGAACGTTTTTTTTTTGCGTTGTTCAATTTGTATGAAGAAGAAAGGAGGAAAAGGAAAGCGCGCAAACAAAATTTTCGGATCCTTTTTGGTAGGCTGTAGTGGGGCGCCAATTTGGGCCTGATTGTTGGTAAGAATCCGGCCGCAAAATTCAGGCATAAGCCCGCACCTGCCCCTAGGCCAACCTTCATGACGGGCTTTGTGTCGTCTCACTCACAGCACTTTAATTATGGAACAATGGATCGACCCATTTCATCGCTCGGAATCTTCCAGCATGGATGGTGGCAGTATCATCTCAGCCACTGCTTCTGAATCATTGCTAGTTCTGAGGGATCTTTCTAGAACCTTGTTCAAATGAGGCACTTCCCGTTGAGCGAACTCGCCCTCTCACCCCAAGTCCGTCTGGTCAATATGCCGTGGCCTGATCCCATTGCTGCAGTGGAAAAAAGTCGGTTATTTCACAAAAGATTCCCGCCGAGATTCGTCACATGATCCTGATGAAGGCATTTGGGAAGTCGAGTTCTTCATTTGGAACTAGTCTGTGGCCATACACCATGTGAAGCTCTTGGGGGTGGCCAGAACACGCATTGCAACTGTCGTATATTGATTGGCAGATGATGGATTAGCATTATACCGTAAACTGGATAAGGCCGGGTCCCAATTCAAAGACATGAAGCACGTGCAGCATTGCTTGTTGGAGGAGTGCCAGCCATATTCTGTTCGGTGCATGGAGAATCGGATCCTGTACGACCTGTATTAAGTTGCTGTTCGCCCTTTGCATCCCATAGCACCACATAACAACGGCCACAGTGCTCCTCCCGCTCACATTCATTGACTGACTTGGGAAGGAGAGTCGAGTCGAGATTGGAGTGTGGCGATGCGGCGATGCGGCGATACCCCGCGGCAGCTGCGACTCGGCCTTGGCCCACATGGTCTTTGTCATTCGAGCAGCAGGCTGAGCTCACAGCCTCGACGTTTACATGAAAGGAGAGTCTGGCTGGTCATACTCTGGGAAGATTTACAACATATTCATCGCCTCTGGTTTCGTCCTCCGAGACGGCGCCCTCTATCAATTCCGCCCACGTACCACAAAGCCACCTCTCGGCCAAGATCCGGCACCTCGGCAGTCGCCTTGCTCTTCGAGTCTCCGTCCGTCACGCCATTCTGCTGCCTGCATCATGTCGGACATTCGCCTTTCGCAGAAGCTCGCCCGCCTGAATCCCTTCAAGCCCGGCGAAGACGACGAGGACCAGGGCGGAGACATTGGGGTCGATAGCGTGGGCAGCAGAAATCGCAGCACGCGCAAGGCCCAGCTCGACAAGCAGCAGCTCCGAGTAAGCAAATCACTGCGGAACTTCTTGGCCAAGAACAAGATCCTGTCCGAGGACGATGCCGGCGTCGATGTGGACGAGTCGACGCCCGCGCTGCGCAACATGCTCAGCAAGTCGCACTTTGATGTCCCAGAGTCGTTGCTGGACCGGTCGCGCCCCCTTCCAGAATACTACATCAGCTCCAGCCACAACACGTACCTGATGGCTCACCAGCTGTACGGGTCTTCCTCAGCCGCGGCGTATGAGACGGCACTGAAGACGGGGTCGCGCTGCGTGGAGATTGACGCGTGGGACAACAGCGCTGAACCCGACGAGCCCAAAGTCACTCACGGTTTCACTCTGGTGTCGCACATTCCCTTCCGGGCTGTCTGCGAGACCATCCGGGATGTCTTTGACCAAGAGGCTGCCCTGGCTGCGAAAGACGCCGGTTTCACCGCGGCGCCCATTCTGCTGTCACTTGAGAACCACTGCAAAGATCACGGCCAGAGACGTCTCGTGGAGATTATGAGGGAGATTTTCGGTCACCGCCTCCTGTCGGAACCCATTCGACAAAAGGGACATCGCGAGCAGGAATTTGACGATGTGCATGTGTCGCTTTCCGATCTTGGCGCTTGCATCGCCGTCATTGTGGAATACGACCTCGGCCATGACGAGGCGGGTGACGAGTCGGACAGCGACTCGCCGACTGATGACGAGCAGGAGACGGCCGAGGCAAAGGATGCGCGAAAGGAGTACAAGGAGAACAAGGAGGAGACCTTGACCGGGGGGATCATCCCCGAGCTCGCCGGCCTGGGCGTCTACGCACAATCCGTCAAGCCGGTCGACAATTTGTGGTACAGCCTGGGCACGCTGGCCAACGGGCCGCACCATCATCTCATCAACGTCTCCGAGTCGGGTCTGTCGTCACATCTGCCCGCCGAGGCGATTCCCATTGCAGCTCACAACGCCCGGCATCTCATGCGCGTGTATCCAAAGGGCACCCGAATCTCGTCGTCCAACCTGAAGCCACTCAAGTTCTGGGGCATCGGCGCCCAAATCTGCGCCCTCAACTGGCAGACGTTCGGAACGGGCAACCAGCTGAACGATGCACTGTTCAGCGGATCAGAGGGGTACATCCTCAAGCCGGCGGCTCTGCGAGAAGGCGGCGATGGCAACATTTTTACGGGCGGCAAGAAGAGGCTCCGTCTGCGCGTCGCCGGCGCCACCGACATCCCCGTCGGGGAAGAGGGTCGCCAACCGGATTCCCTCAGGCCCTATCTCACGTGCAACCTCTACAGCCCGGGAGGCATCGAAGGAGACACGCACAAGAGGAAAACTTCGGCGTACAGGCATCACAAATTGGGGATCCTACACAGCGGCGACAACCCCCCTGCAACGGAGCCCATTTGGGACGAGTCTCTTGAATGGACGTATGATGACAATGAGCTTGTCTTTCTGCGTATGCTGATCAAGAGCGACGATTCCTGGGCTGTAAACCCGATGATTGCGGTGGCTGCGATTCGGCTCACGTACGTAGTACCGGGATGGAGCTTCATCCGGATGTTGGACATGAAGGGCAGGGAGACAAAGTGTTCCATCTTGGTCAAGTTTGAGATTGAAGGTGTTTTTTAAGAGCCGAGCATGATTAGTTTTTACGTCCATAAATGTCGCAACGAGAAGGGGTTGCTCACGCCATGAATAACTCCCTTCTTGTAACGCCATGTTATTGACCGGGTGGCATGGCTCGAAAGGATGGCGGCTCAAAAGCAGGTCAGTTGAGCGCGGGCTATTGGAGATGTAGTTGATGTTTTCCCACGTGAACTCGAGGGTGTCGCACCCTGTCTGTCATCTAATTGCTGAAACCGAAAACAAAACATGTGTTTTCGGCATCCCATCCTCGGTCCAGAGCACTATGGAGTCAGCAGCCGCGCCCGAGGAGTTCAACCCCAGACTCTGCATCCTTGTTTGGTAGGAAGCGGCGCGACGCGATACAGATGTTTCTCTTGTCTCGCCACCCTCTGTCTAAACAATGGGAATGGTGTGTTTCGCTCCAGGTTGGGAAACTCGACATGATTTCTGGCATGAACACATGGGAGGCACAGGTCCAAAACACGATTCACCTGCACGTAGAATTTGCACATTGAATATATTTTCTGCAACAGCACGCATTCATTCTGCTGGAGACTGCTCGCTGTCCAATGCTCAACATGACAGAATATGCTCGTCATGAACCTCGTTTCCTGCATGACTCTTGCATCAGCGATAACTCCTTGCAACTTTTGACCCTCGACGACAGCTTTTCATTTTGTGTCATGGCAAACAAGTCAGTCGTGGCTACTTGCTTCGCACATCAGAGGCGATGACGTCGCCGTCTTGTGCAGTTCGATGCCGAGCTTCGACCTGTGGACCTACCCTATGCTTCGGCAACGAACGTCTACTTGATCTCTTTCTCTGTGCTCAGATGTGTACATGTATACATACATGTATATATGTGGATGAACATGATCATTTCGTGGGTGATGGGCAATTCGCAGGGTCAGGGCCAGATGCATGGTACATTGTGAGCTCAGTGTGACAGTTGGGCATGCGGTTCGTGTTGCTCATCTTGTCTTGGAGACTGCCCCGTACTTGTAACATCGATCAAGACTCTCAGTTGACCATGATCGACGGCTGAGAACAAAGCGTGAGTGACATGTCAATCAGCGTAGGAAGGTGTGCTGCAGCGCACGGCTGGCATTCAGATCATGCACACGTGCTCTGTGTTTGACGCAGATACTTGCCCTTTGAAGAGCCATGGATCCCCACTAGTACGGATGGTTGCAAGGTCGTTGATGAACCGAGTCCGTGTTCCAGTTCGCCATGTGCTGGAGCAGGTTTCAATTTCCCTGTGTCCGGGGCAGACGGAAGGACCACTTGTGTGAGGACTCTGAATCTGGGTAAAGAAGACAGACCCTTGGTTGGGCTCATGCAGTTATGCCATCAGACATCTTCGTGACACGGTTGATCATGAGGTATTTACGGAATGCGGAGTAAGAAACATGCGCATGCCAGCAGGCCTTTCTCCGTTCCTTTTTCCGGCGCAGTCGGGTATGGGCTTATCCAGGAAAAAACCTTGGGAGATAGTCTACGGATTACTTCCGTGCTGTACGTCCGTACTCGGTACGGAGTACATGTACATGTATGTGCCCTTCGAGGAAAGTGCAACCAGCATCCTGCCTGGAGAGACTCGGTAATCCGTACGGACTATTCAACGGCGATCAAATCGACGCCTCACCTTCGAGGCTTCCATCTTCTCTTCCTCTTCAACCTCAACCTCGACCGCTCTCAACGACCCCCTGGCTTTGTATTAATTAGCACGCACCTCGGGTGGCGTGGCACTCAGCAGCCCTGGCTCCCGGCCCTATGTAAGGTGACCAGCAGGGGCAGGGGGGGCTCATGGCGTCACTCCCCGCTGATCCTCTTCTTTGCGGTCAACTGTGATTTCGCCAAATCGCCCATCCCGGGCATCTTTGGAATACATGTCCACGCGACTTATCATTCGAACATTCTTTGCAGCATCATCCACGTCTAGGGATTTGTCGTGACTTTGATCCGCACGACGTTCTTGTGACCGAGGGTGCCATGGCAACCTGAGCGTGATGCTGCATCTCTCCCCCGAGTCATTCGGGAGCCCTCCCCTGAGTCCCCCTAGGGGCTCTTCTAGTCCGAGGTCTTGCCCGGCAGAATGACGGTTGCCGATCCGCAGCACATCTTTTCCTTGTTTGTCCCCGTGCATTCAAGACGAAACTCCCAACGCTCATGTCGAATGTCGATCATCCAAACAGTGGGCCAAGTCGTCACTAAAACTGGAACTCGGTGTGGTGGTGATGATGAGCTGGGCTGGCCAGTTAGAACGATTTGAATGTCGTCTGCTGCTGGGAAAAGGGGGTCGATGTGTTTCCACAGGCCACTCTGACGTCTCGTCATTTCCCCCAGCGCACTGTTTATGCCGCCTGCCGCCTGCCGCCTGCCTGCTGTGCAGCCAGCGCAACCAAACAAGACGTCAGTCACCTGACCACACTGACCACCTACATCTCCCAGTGCTGCATGCCCCGCCATGGGCCATTTATTCACCGCCTTCCTTCCCTTCCTCGCTGCCCGCTGCCATACAAATGCAGAAACGACCTCGTTCCTCCTCGCCCACCTGCCACCTGTCTGCCACCTGTCTGCCACTTGTCTGCCACCAGCCACCTCGTCGTCGACCGAGCAAATTTTTTTTCAACGTCGACCATCGCTGAAGTCATCTCAATCTACCCCTTCCCTCGTTTTTGCATTCATCTTCTCCGATCACGTCGCTCGCGTTGGACACGCTGAATTCGCTCGACCGATACGAGAATTTTCCATTTTCCCGTGCCACTGTCCATACATCCTCTACTCGTGGTCGAGGCTATTTGCTTTAAGCATTATTTGGAGACACGTCTCCCATCTAGCTGGTCATGTCAGACGACCACGACCTGCAGCCAAAAGGCTACAACAGCCACTCCCACCCCATCGAGCGATCCGATTCCTCTGTATCATCAGACACATCTGAGAACAATGACGTCGAGAACAATGCACCTGGACCTGTGATACACCATCCAATGCCTACTCGCCCGCGATTGCCCAGCCGAAAAAGCAGCGGCCCCCTGGCGGTTCCCCGCGACAGCTCTGCCGTTGGTCCAGTTGACGCGCATTTTGGTCCCGACGATGTCCGAGCCATGAGTCCCCGACGAACCAGTGAGGACATTGATAAGATGGGCAAAGAAGCCAGGGAGGAAATGCGAAGGTAAGAATCGGCAGAGGCATTGCGCCTTGACAAGTGTTTGGGGCATTGGACAACACAGTTGACTGGGACTTAGACATGCCAAGCTTTTGCAAGAATCTCTCATCACCATTTTCAATCGTATTGAGGCAGTCCGTGAAGAGCACGACAAACTTGACAGCAACAACAAATTCCTTCAAAAATACATTGGCGACCTCATGAGCACGACCAAAATCACCGCGACTACCAGTCGCGGAAAGAAATGAGCGCCGATTCAATCGACGGCTTCCCTCGTCATCGTCATTGTTGAGAACGGATCGGCCTGACCGCTTCGAACGACAATCTCGGCATGGAGTTTTGGGGATACTTTCCCATCATTTCCACCAATTTCTAATTTTCTTCTGAACCTTTTTTGTTTTCGGGCGCAAATCTTTGAAGAAACAGGCATTGCGTTTTGCAAACAAACAAAAGTCTCATGAAACTCAGGCATACCACGAATCACGAATGGCTTGGCATTTATTTATGCCGGCATTTTGCATCTCGGCTTCCACAAACCGGCCTTTTGCGGGCAAGATAGCCGGAGCCTACGGGCGCACACAAAACATTAACATGTTTTTCTCATTTTGAAGCGTCGGGTTTGATCCCAACACCTGGTTTCATGTTGCAGAGGGCACGCCTCCCAGGCAATACCAAAATCGACTTGTACCAGGTTCTCCATTGTACATTAGCTACGGCATGGTAAAGCACTTGACACGAATAGCATGCGGTCTGAGTGGACATGAGTTTCTCAACGTCGTTGCGACGCAGACCGTGCCTTCCCTTCCAATAAGCACCTGCTTTTCTGCCAATCTTTTCATCGAAAGAAACAAGCAACAATCATGAGCGATGCACCTGCGCCCGAGTGGAGCAATAACCTATTTTTTGGTTTTGTTTTTGTCTTCTTATTATCTATGTTTCCCCCAGTCAAACCCTTACATCAATGGAGGCCCTGGGCTCAGGGCGAGACGCACGGGAGCATATGTTCTAGGCGTTTAGAGGGACATGCAGGCGCACCGGAACATCTGGTACCGCAAATTTAGTATGAAAGTCTTTTTCATCGTTTTTACCCAGCATCAGGAAGCGTTAGAAGGTGAAGATGGAGAGGCGCATGCGAGAGCACAGGATCGAGGACCCGAGGGAGAAATGGGCATTTGCGTGTCACTGCGTCGTATCAGGAACTGGTGTTAAAGGGGCAAATTGTTTTCTTTGTCTTGTTGTTTTGCCTCATGTTTTTAATTCTTGTTTGATTGATGCTGCCGACTAGCAGCGGGCAGCAGCAGTGGGCTTGGTCGAGTGATGGGTTCGCATGCAATGGATGATTGATTCACCACTACCAATATCAATCATTGACTAGACAATCTGTAAGAGGCTGTGCTCTGCTTTAGAGAATTCCGTGACGGTGAGCAAGGCATGCGTCTGGCAAAGCGGCCGGCTACAATGACTTGAACTTGCAGGCCGAGGTGCGCACACTGCATGCAGTGGTCCAGTGGCAGGCAAGTCGAGACGGGGCAAGCCGGGATCGGGGACTGAGGCACGGAGTTTTTGAGGAGATGGGAAGAGGAAAGAGACGACGACATGGAAAGAAAGGAATAGCAGTTCATGTCGGTCCAACCCACTCCGTCCCGCGAGTGCACGTGTCGTCTCGTCTGCACGAATTGCCAAATTGCCACGTCGGTGAGTGGTTACTGGTCACCAGATTTCCCGGTCCACGGGCTTTGTTGTTCGATGGGGCCGGTTGGGCCGGGCTGCATGCATCGGATAAGGCGCGGCAGGGAGGTAGGTATTGTGTATGCATGTGTGCGATATGCATGTAGATGGATTGGACCCTGCGTCCGCTTTTGTCGCGGGGTGGGTGGAACCGTGGTCCGTGGTCCGTGGATGGCAAGTTGAGTCTCATCCCATCCATTTAAAGCTAGTAATATAATTATGAAAGCCTACGAGACGAAAATGCCGCAGAATCACGTTCCCTGGCACGACGTCTACTTGTTCGAAGCGATGCCGAGGACCAAGGGGACTCTCCCCTTGACGCATCACCGGTGTGCGGAGAGCGCTCGCCGAATGAAGGCGTCAACGTGCATGCACCAACGCACCAGCGCCAGCGTGACCTCGTGTCCTACGTGATGTCTTCTCCGCATGCACACCGGTCGCCCGCCCACCCCTGCTGGATCGTGCATTGCGTGGAGGGGGCGGAGGAGGGGGGTGAATTGTATTTTAATGGTTTGGAAGTCGGGATGAATTAACGTCAACGTTGAGACAAAGACGACGGACGTGTCTTGAACGCGCGCTGTTCTTGTACATGAAAAAAAAACAAAAAACACTCATGCTACAATCCTTCCCCTGTGTCTTCCCATCCCCTCGCTCTCGAATACCAGCGGCCCTCCGCCGGGACCGCTGGCATCCAGACTGACCGTCACGCTCCTCTTCTCGCTCACGACCCGGACCGTCTCCCCTACGTTCTTCCAATCCACCTCGCACGGGGACGGTGTCGTCCCGGGTGCGAGCCTGTCGTCGTCCTCCGTCGACGGCACCTCCTTGATCTCGACGGTCGGGTACGGCAGGTACCCTTCTCTCTGGGGGATGAGAACCAGCGGGATCTCGGCTTCTGTTTCGGCCGTTGAAGACATGGTGTCGGGTGAGTTGCCGCCCGGGATCACAAAGTGTCCCTTACGACGACCACCCAGGAGCCACGAGTTTGACGGAGCTGCCACCTCGTAGCTGAACTCTCCGTCCTCGCGGGGTAAGCCGTCCGTGTCCCACATCCGTGTCCATTTGAGGTGCAGAGTGGCAGGGAGCATCTGCCCGACAATGGCTGCTGGGGCGCCGGCAGACGGTCCTTCAAAGTGGTCCAGGACCGAGGAGTCGATGCGAATGTCGGCCGTGTGCACCACGAGCAGGGAGGGGATCTCGACGGGGATGGTGATGGAGCATGGTTGCTCTGGCGGCTCCGATGCCCCAAGTGCCATGTGAGGGTTCTGATTCTGCCACGAGTCGAGGAACTCGGCTAGTTTTTCCGCCGCGTCGTCTTTGGTGCCCGGGACGAGTCCTATTCCTCGGAGATGATGCGCCCACGGGATGCCCTCTAGATACGCCGTGGTGACTTGACCCGTGAGTGCTGCGCGCTCCAGATCATGGACCTGCAGGCCCTTCTTGGTTTCTGCCAGAACCCGGGCAGCCGTCACCATGGAATACAGTTCGAGGGGCGTATTTTTCAACCCTTCCACGACGGATTGCTGAATCAGCTCCTCAATTTCGCCTTGCACAACGCTGTAGTGGAGCTGGAGTTGCAACGTTTTGCTGGCTCTCGCCCTTACTCTGGCACCTGGTTTTCTTGTGATTTTATAGAGCAACGTGGCTTGCTGCTTGGGGAAGACCATGACCGTGTTTGCGGGCGCAAACCCAAAGGAGGACTCAAACAGCTCCGATTCCACGAGCTCGCTCTTCAGTAGTCGTAGAGGGCTCGATGATGCCGTTTCCACATTGAAACGCGAAAACAGAGCGTTGTGCTTGAACACGTCTTGCACGTTGACTCCCACCGCGAGGGATACCGGGATCACGATGGACTTTGCGAGATGGAACGATTCGCCTGCCTCGGTGACATACGTTGCTTCCACTCGTACTGAAACATCTCCCAAGTCCTGCTCTATCGAGTACGGAAACCGCACCGTGACGTTGACGTCGGGTGCCATTGAACTGAAGAAGACGGCCCCCGGCTCTGGTGGTTTGGCGAACGAGGTCGGCGACTCATCCACCAGTTTGGCCTCTGTCGTCAAAAGGCGCAGGCCCCCAGTGGTCGGGCGAGTGCGCACCTCGCAGCTCTTCAGTGTATTCCACCCAGGCGTCACAGTGAGATCAAGTGCGTTGTCTTTGCCGAGGCTAATGTGCTTGCTGGAGGTTAATTGAACCTTGAGGCCGTTCGTGCGCTGGAACAAAGTCACGTCTGGATCTCTGAAGATGTCACTCGTCCGTGGCGGCAACTGATTAGCATCCTGTTCGTGATGAAAGATGAGCTTGCTTGAAGCTAGGATGAGCCGGCTGACACGGTAGCTCCCTGGTGAGACGGACTGCTCTCCATTAGTTTTTTTTCCTGGTGCACATCCAACTAGCCCAGTGATAGGAGAGAGAGAGGGTGAGAGAGAGAGAGAGAGAGAGAGAGAGAGAGAGAGAGAGAGAGAGAGAGAGAGAGAGAGAGAGAGAGAGAGAGAGAGAGAGAGAGAGAGAGAGAGAGAGAGAGAGAGAGAGAGAGAGAGAGAGAGAGAGAGAGAGAGAGAGAGAGAGAGAGAGAGAGAGAGAGAGAGAGAGAGAGAGAGAAAGAGAGAGAAAGAGAGAGAGAGAGAGAGAGAGAGGGCAACTTACATTCGTCTTCAAGAGAATCTTGTTCTTGCCAGGCACAATGGTGATATCGCCCGTGGCCTCAAAGTTGATTTCTCTGCAAGGCCCGCCGTCTATGCATGTAATCCTCAGCTTGGCGGCATCTAGTGCGATTTCTTCCGGCAGCAAGCTTCGCAAGGATATGGTCAGAGAGCAGCTGTCGCTCCGATCGCGATACTCTGGCGAACCAACCAATTCAATGTCCATGAAGAAGTGTGACAGCGCCGTCTGGAACTCCGAGGAGAGCTCCCTGGTCAGCGAAAATAGCTTCTGCGCGATGTCCCGAATCGGCGACGATTCAGAAAAGACTGGATTCCGCGCCAAGAGGGTCAACGCCGGCTTCTGCAGCTGTCTTTCTCTTTCGCTTGAACAGGATTTGATGAGAAGTGTCAGAGCTGCGCTAATGTACTCGTTATTGGATTTAAGCTCTGCCAGGCATCTACAGTACATCACCAGCATCGACAACTCCAGGTGACTCCATCCATTTCTGCCGAAAAAGCGAGCTGCGTCCTCGAACAAGGAAGCGGCAATGCTGTACTCTTTCAGGTGTACGTTTAGAACAGCCATATCGGCCCGGCATTCATGGACGGCATGACTGTGGTTGGCAACTACAAAGTGACGCCATGCCTTGTCTGTAAGGATTTCATACAGCCGATAGTAGTCTGCCGCGTTGTCGAGGGCTGTTTTCAATATTTGATTCTCGATTCCCGCGGGTAGGAAGGAAGTGGCAGCCTTTTCGTCGGGCTGGCTCTTTGTAGTTGGTCCATCATCGTTGTCATCAAGATTAACCTCCTCAAAATCATCAAATCCAGGCTCGCCGGCCAGCGGCGCTTCATCCCATCCGTTAGACCATCCTCGCGTCTTTCCCAACCCATCCAGAATGCTCCTAGACACCAAGTACAGCTCTGCACGCTGCGCGGCCAGTTCTTCGAGGCCAACCTTGAGAAACGATGAGCTTTGTGATTCCTGCTGAGCCACATTTGGCTGTCGGCCAGGCCCCGGAAAGCCAGGTGTACTCGGAGGCCGCGGAGATGTCTGTGCGTGGCGCGAGGATGCCCTTGCTGGATGCATCATTGTCTTGGGCTCAGGGATCGATGACTTGGGTTCAGCCCCATCTCCGCCGCTCAACGTGGTCGGCGGGATAGGAAGGGCCTTTGTCGAGGTCTGGGCCAGGATTTGTTGAGCCACTGTGAATGCAAATGACGCTGACTGATGATTCACTATCTGCAAGAGCAAGGGGTCCAGCTCCGTTACTTGTGCGTCAGCTCCGCGGCCCTCGTTTGCGTCCATCAGTAAGGAGACGGTGACGTCCTCCCGCATAACCTGAGAGACGGAAGGAATAAACTCCAACGTGCGCCGGCAAACCTCTGAAAGCATGCCTAGGTTTTCTATCCCTTCGTCATTATTCATTGGTGGTATCAATGGCGCCACTCCGTGAAGTATCGATTGGTGCTGGTCTTTCAGCTTGGCCAAAAGTTCCCCTCTGGTGGCGGACGCATTTCCGAGTCGGAGCAGCAATGCGACTTGTCTCGAGAATAGGTAGCATCGAAAATCAAAGACAGAGACCTGGTTGGCGAGAATCATGTCACGATATGCCTTTTTCGAGGAACTGATTGGAATGTCGTCGACATGGTCTTTGGACGTCTGCTGCTTCTGCAAGTCTTCGGCTTCATCATCGCTCGCGTCTCCTGACAGCTCCGCTAGTGCTCGCTTGGCCGCCTTTCTCAGGTCTTCCGTGTATGGCAGCATGGCGCCTCCGTGCTTCTCGGGAGATCCACTCTCTGCTTGTTCTCGAACAACGGTGTCGAGGCCAACACCAAGTTCGTCGTAGCCGACGAGAGCATCCTCAACAAGCCCGACATTTTCAAAACCGCGAGCCAAGCCTTCCTTGAGGATGAAGAATGTACAGAAATTCCAACCAGGCAAGCTACGCTGACCATCTTTTTCCTTAATATCCTCCTCGTACTGCGTAACGCGCATGTCAAAGGATGTGAGGATCAGGCTCTTGAACTTGCCCATCAAGTCGTTCCACGCATTCTCAGCATCTTGCTCTGTCTCAGAGTACCCAGAAGGTACGGCAGGGACCACCCTCGGCAAAAGATCATATGGCACATCGTTGATGCCGATTCTGATCTGCGCGACACGGTCGGGCGCGCCCTTGCTTAACGAGTTGAAGTCGGATCGAAGCTTTTCAAGCAATGGAGTCGATCCAGTTCTCCAACGCGACGAGCTCGAGATTTTGTCAGCCGATGTGCCATCTGCTTTACTGCCGCTGGTTCGAGGTTGCGTCGCGGCCACGGTGTTGGGGATGACCACGTGCAAGACAAGCCACTCAAAAGCATCGTGCTTCTCTTGATTGCTGGCTTTCTTGGAGGTGCTGCCGCTGCCGCTGCTCGATGGCGGTGTCTGCACTTTGATCCACTCGCGTATTTCGCTTCTCACCGCACTCTTATACGAGTCGTTGTCGTCACACCGCACAAGCAGAACTTTGAGGTAGGGTGTGCTTCGAAGGCCCGGAATCTGATGGCGCCGCTGGCTGCCCGGCGCAGGTCTCGTTGTGGGAGTCTGCTTGTCGGCATCTTCGGAAGAGCCATCGTGTCCGCCTACCTGCTGAGTTTGAAACCCATCGTCCTGCGAGGCACTCGTTGACCGCCTTTGCTTGGAGCTGCTCTGCTCAGCCGCTTCTGTGGCATCGCCTTGCACCAAGTTGACATGCAAAGCATCAATTGATCGTAGCGGTCCGGCATGAGACTGCCAATGTAAGTTGCGCAGGGGCAATCGAGGAATCAGGCCTGGGGCCAAGAGCTTGTAGACATCATGAGGATCGAAGTACTCGACTGCATGCCAGGGTTAGTAGAAGGTGATGATGACTGCGTGCCTGCAAATCGATGTACCTGTCACTTTTGACGTCGATGACTGTTGTTCCATGGCCAATCAGTCGCTGTTGCCGTTGGCATCGTATGCCGACGAGTGGTGTGCGGGATCGGGATCGTCGTGGTCGGACACCGTGACACCAACAAGCTCTCTCGAGTCTGGGTTGTCTGGGTTCCAGCCATCTTGGCCGCCCCCGTTGCGTTTGCGTTGCACCGGGAGGTCAAACAAAGCGGTGAGGTATGTGGGGAGCAGGGGAAGCTCCCCGTGCCCCTGTGATTGGCCAACGGCAGCCCACGCAGCCATATGTATGTACGCAGCACTGACACCATTGGCGGGGTGGCGGCGGCAGAATCGCGCGACTTTCAGAAGATTTGGAGGGGCAAACCGACCACCAGCAGACATCAGATGCCAGATACCGTGCGTCCGTACTCCGTACACATAGATTCATTTCTCAATTCTTCTCTCTAGTCTTGGCCTTCGCAGGATCCCCATCATGTCTACCCTCCAAGCAGTCCGCTACTCTAGAGGCAAACTTGAAGTCCTCGACCAGCTCCGCCTCCCCCACGAATTCCATTATGACGATGTGTCAACCCGTCAGGAAGCCTTTGACAGTATCGCCACTATGCGGGTTCGTGGCGCGCCGGCCATTGCCATTGTTGCCAGCCTGGGGCTTGCTGTTGAGCTTTTCAACGGACCCGTGGCTGGGAACACCGCTCAAGAAGTCATTCATCATATTGACGAGGCCCTCGACTACCTGAAGCAGAGCCGTCCGACAGCGGTTGATCTCACCAATGCGATTCACCAGCTCAAGACGCATATCCGATCTGTGGGCGATGACAAGGAAGCCATTGTCGAGGCCTTCATCGCAGAGGCAGAGAAGATATTCGAAAGGGACCTCGAGACGAACCTCGCCATCGGTGATCACGGCGCTGAGTGGCTCAAAGCCCAGGTGGGCGCTACTTCAGAAAACACCGTCTCGGTAGTCACACATTGCAACACCGGGTCTCTGGCTACATCCGGCCACGGCACCGCACTGGGAATCATCCGCACGCTGCAGGCAAACGGGCAACTTCGCCAGGCCTTTTGCACGGAAACTAGACCCTACAACCAGGGTAGTCGTCTCACAGCCTTTGAGTTGGTACACGAGGGAATTCCCAGCACGCTCATTGCGGATTCCATGGCAGCGTCACTTTTCCGAACCAAGAAGAAGGAGAAGAAGATTGCTGCCGTCATCGTCGGTGCTGATCGAGTCGTCCGTAACGGTGATACCGCCAACAAGATCGGAACCTACCAGCTTGCAGTGCTGGCCAAGCATCACGGCATCAAGTTCATGGTTGCGGCACCAACGACCAGCATTGATTTAGAGACGGAGACTGGCGACGGCATCAAGATTGAAGAGAGGAGGCGAGAAGAGTTGACGCAGGTCACTGGCGCGGCCATCAAAGCCGATGGCAGTGTGGACGAGAGCTCCAAGGTTCGCGTTGCTACGGCGGACCAGAGGATTGATGTGTGGAACCCGGCGTTTGACGTTACACCTGCTG
This sequence comes from Epichloe typhina subsp. poae, assembly GCA_030389615.1. Lineage (NCBI taxonomy): Eukaryota > Fungi > Ascomycota > Sordariomycetes > Hypocreales > Clavicipitaceae > Epichloe > Epichloe typhina. Next base: position 2,081,585 of record CP098318.1, on the reverse strand, counting down.
AGTTGATTGATGCAGTCGTGACGGAAAAGGGTGCCGTGGAGAAGTGTGCTGATGGAAAATTTGACTTTGGCAACATTATGCCGGAGCGATGGGCCCAGGTGGCTGGCCAGTAGAGAGACTCTTCCACGATCAAACCCGAGGACGTTTGGTGTTTCAGCACTCGACGATGCAAATGCACAACCGGGTTTGACCCAGTATGATAGATTGATGAACCTGTCTGTACCCCTTTGATTTAGCAATGCGCTACTGCTCAAGCGCATGCACAATTAGCTTCTGATATCCCTCGACAGCTTCTTCCAAGTCTGCGACAGTCAAGTTTTCCCTCGCGCCGTGGGCTACCAAGATATTTCCAGGGCCATACAGGTATCTCGTGTGGTTGCCCGCCAAATTGGGAATATCTGTGCCGTAATTGACTGTAATTTTTTCGAATCCTGCATCCGATGTTAGTACTCGCCTCTTCCGCCATGTATAAATTTTTACTCAATTTTTTTTTCTTCATTAAAAAAAGGGCAAGAAAAAACTCACCATCAACGTCACAGTTGGACTCGACAGATCCATATCCATGCGTACAAGTCAGCTCAAACGCCTCCTCGTCCACCTCGTCCAAGATCTTTTCCACCTTTTCCTTGACAATCAAGTGCCCGGAGCTTTCGGGGCCGATGGCGACTCTCGCAGCAAAGTTGACTTTAGCAGTCTCGGGAATGACATTGCCGGCGACACCACCTTGGAAACGGCCAATATTAAAGGTGGTGTCTCCGAACAGTCCTGAGCTACCGAGGTCTGCGTCAAGAATCTTGACCATGGCCCGCACCATGAGCTCGTTGGCCGACTTGCCAAGCCAGGGGTATCCGCTGTGGCCGGGCACGCCCGTCGCAACGAGGTCGCAGAACAGGCCGCCCTTGTGGCCGCATGCGAGTTTATTCTCAGTGGGCTCGCCGAATATGACGGCGCTGAATCGAGCAGGGTGCTTCCGCCTGGTGAGAGAGTCGCCAAAGGCCCGCATGCCGTCGCCGGACACCTCCTCGCCCACGACGAAGAGCAGCATGACATGGCCGGCGCTGATGCTGTTGGTGGCGTGCAGCTGGTTGAGGGCGACAATCATGGATGCGACGCTGCCTTTGGCGTCGACTGATCCTCGGCCTTTGATCATGGTGGCCCCGGACACCTTGCCACCTTGGATGCCGTAGGGGATATGAGGAGGCACCACGTCCACGTGGCTTGTGACCACGACCTTGGGCGATGCTATCCGTTCTTCGCCTTTCCAGGCCAGCACGTTGAAGCGCCCCTTGCCGTTGGGGGTGCCGTCCCTTGCCGGTTCGACAAACTGCCGCTCGGCATTGTAGCCGCGCTCCGTGAGGTACTCGACGAGGAAGTTGCCGACAGCATTCTCGTCACCAGTGATGGATGGGATGGAGACGAGCTCCTTGTGCAGGTGAAGCAGCTCGTCGCGCAACGAGGGGACTCCATCATTGTGTGGACTCTGTGGACTCTGTGGAGATGCACCTTGATGGGCTGGCAGAAGCTGTGCGGGGTCGTGCAATGGGCGTTGGGGTTCGTGACAAGATGCCCATGGGACGAGCCCGAGGGCACAGATGACGGCTGACGAGGACCGCATGGCGCCTTTGTCTGCTGCTGCTGGGCCTTCAACTTCAGCTTCCAACTGATAGCCCAGCGAAGCAACAAGTCTGGTTGTCGTCGAGTGGACAACTTCGACAAAGCGGTCGACAAAGCGGTTCCGGGCGGCTAAAACCCCGCTTATCCCCGCTCCAACCAGACCAGACTCCAACTCCATCATATCAACCCCAGCTTGCGTGCGCGTTGCCATCTAGCAGTCAGGCAACGGCTCTTGGTTATCTACATATTATGTGAAATATGTAATTCAGGGGGTGTATTGTAGATCCGAGGTTCCACCATGTAACCACCCTGTCTCTGACCTCTCTGCCTCCATCTCTCTGAGCGAATCCTAAGCAAATCATGTCCTCTAACCCCGCTGGCTAATTTGATCCTTGTCCGGGGTCTTGCAGGGGACACGACTTTTGATCCGGACATCCGTAACTCCGTGTACTGCTGCTTCGGAATTGCCGGGACCCATTGGAGATCTCGTGCCGATGCTCGAGATACAAAGCCGGCGTAGAACGAACACTGGAGCCGTTGCGTTTCCATTTTTCCTCATGTCACGGGCCGAACCACCAAGGCCCCCAGCCTGTTAAAGCTGACCGCCTGGTAAAGCTAATGTGAGATGCTCACTCGGCAAACACGGCCGCCTTCGCTTGGGTGTTGCCAAGTTGACCGGGCCTGCCGGGTTTCACGACCCTGCCGCCTTACCATGGGCCACGATATAAGAGAAGCCAGCTCCGTCTCGAAAGTCGTGCAGCAGTTCTGTTTGACTGCCCGCTCTGGGACAATGGCGTAATAACCCCTGAAAAACTACGGAGTTGATATCATAGCCTGCACACCATCACCATGTCACGATATATCGATAGGCTGCCTGAGCCGGCGGAGAAGAGGCCGGTCAAGGTCGTTGTCGCCACCGCCAGCAGGTTTGTCACTTTCCATTCTGCGATATTCTGCGCCAAGCTCCACGGAGGAGCCAGACCTGACTCTGACGGGCGACAAATCAGGACAGGAACGCGGAGCGTCTTCATGGCCATGAAAATCTTGGGCTTCAAGACCTATCACATGTCCGCGTGCCTCCGCCAGGGTGGCATTCCGCACATGCAGGTTCTCAACGAGGCCATCCGCGCGCAGCACGACCGATACTCCGGCATAAAGCGATACACGAAACAAGACTTTGACAAATGGTTCGCCGAATACGATGTATGTTCCTCTCTTGCTTTCTTGACACAAAGCCTCCAGAATAGTCACTGATTTTCTTTCCTCGTCTCTCTTTTTTTTTTCCGCCGCTCAAGTGCATCGTCGAGATTCCCTTCTTCTTGGGCCCCGAAGTCCTCAAGGCCTACGCCGATGACCCGAGCGTCAAGTTTATCCTTACATACCGCGACGCGGACAAATGGGTCACCTCGTTCAACAACACGGTCGGCGGCATTTTCGGGGCGGCCATCAGCTTTCCCATGAACATTCTCAAATACTTCAACAGCTACCTGTATTGGTTCTACAATTTGCACCTTTCGCTCTACGGGGCAGTTGCCGACGGAACCGTCCCTGGCGACGAGAACAATGCCGAGGCTGTGCGACGCAACTATGTTTCGTAGTAAGTTTTGCCCTCCTCGAATCGCATCGCATCGGCCCCAGGCAGGAGGCGGATCCTAACCAATTTGCGAACCGCAGCATCGACATGGCCAAGCGCGTCCTGCCCGCTGATCGCCTCTGCTACTTCCGGCTGGAAGACGGCCTTGGCTGGGAGCAAATTTGTCCCTTTCTGGACCTCCCTATACCTGACGAGCCATTTCCCAGCGCCTATGTGCAGGAAGACTTCAAGAGGACCGTCGGCGAATTGCTAAGACCCAGGGTACGGGGGGCTACGTTGACGCTGGCCGCCGTCGCTGTTCCGGTGTTGGGGCTGCTGGCACATCTTGGATTCAAGTACCATGCGTCATTGAAGCTGGGCCTGTAAAGTGTGAGGACTTGGCATGAGGCGATTGGGGCTTGTTTGCATGACGGCGTCGTGGTGCTTGACCCGTGTGACGGCCAACTACCGTGCAAGGAGGATCGGATAAAGCACCCGCCCTGATGTATTGATGTAGGGTAGCGAATGAGAGCCATTCTCGGTAGGCAGGGTCGAGACCCTTTGGCTTCCGCTTTGGCTTTCTTTTCTTCTTCTTTCTCTCCGCTTCGGACGTGTGAAGAAATAGCTACTGCTAGTAAAGTACTTTGCTACGACGGTCTTTCTATCCCAAGTTGACTGCCGTTTTACATCGTCGACCACCCTCGTCCGGTAACCGCTGTCCATGTGGTTGCGCATATAACAGAAAAAAAAAATAGAATAGTCGTGATAAAACGTGGCATATTTAATGCGAGGCTAAGAGATGAGAATGCGAATTGAGAAAGCCAAAAAAGAAATGCCCCGTATCCGAGTCGAACGAATGACCTTTGCATGGCTTGATTTACTGGATTGGGTTAGCAGTGGATCAGGTGGTGGAATGAATATACAACGTACCAAGTGCAACGCTCTACCACTAAGCTAACCGGGCTTGTGTTGAAAGCCGATGACAACATTTCGGACTATAATGCATTGAACTCCAGATCCGGTAAGGCTCTGCTTCAACCCATCGATATTGCAAGGGTTCAAGTCCAATGATAAGCATGGCTTGCTCTCTCACTACTCCAACTTGGTGGATAAACATACATTTGCTATACATTGCGGCCACGCTGCACAATCCGAGTCAGTGTGTACGCGGTCTTTGTTTACTACGGTCCATTGTTGGCATTGCCCTTGCCCAAAGCCAACAATCTATTCACTGTCTACCTGGCGTACTCCTTGGGAAGCGGGCGAACAACAATCCGCAACGTCAACTGACTCGACTTCTCTCGACGTGAACGCTCAACCGGGAGGCGGTGGTTTACGGAACAAGTATTTTTGAAACCACACGCCATGACTTCAGTGACGATACGGCACCGAACGATTGCGAACAGAGTCCCCGTCGAACTCATTGTGAACGGTGAACAAGACGTCGAGGAAAGGAAACCAGGTGTTGAACAATGAAGAGCAACAAAGAACAACGCCGCGTTCACGCTCAATCGTCTCCCACCGGCGCATGGTGGGAACATGACAATTTTCGTTTTCTTCTAGTCTTGGTTCATTGATCCATAGCGCGCCCGCGCCATTCACCCGATCGTGGAATCATTTCTTGTGACGATTGAACAAGATGGAGCTTGTTGTTCGAATCCGTTCCGTGAACAAGGGACGGAAACAACCATTCGTTGTTCGTGCAAGTGGCATATATAGACGAGGGCCAGGCATTCGACATTGGACGTCTCTCGGTTGGCCAACGCAGCATCAGAAGCCCAAGCACGAAGCATCTCGACAGAGCCCTTCACAGCGCCAACAATCGACTTCTTGTCATCTTGTCTTCGCCAACATGCCTTCACGCACTGACAGGGCGGAGCCCACTGACCGAAACAACGGCCGTCGCCGTGATGATCGGGGCCCGGCACGACCTCTGGGTCGACTGGTGACCCAGTTTGACGAAGACGGCGCGCCGCCTGCCGACGGTACAAGAGGCGGGCCAGTTCGTCCACCGCTCTCAGCAGTCGGCGGCGTGAGCGGACCTTGGCCCCCGGCAAGCCGTCGAAATTCCATGACGAATGGAGTCAATGGAGCGCATCCTCAGACGAACGGAGTCAACGGAGCGCATCCTCAGACGAACGGAGTCAACGGAGCGCATCCTCAGACGAACGGAGTCAACGGAGCGCATCATCAGACGAACGGAGTCTATGGGGTCTATGGACCGCATCAAGACTCGGAAGATTTCCGCGCAGACGTAATCAGAGGGCTCACACGGCTCAGTCTGCATTGGCCCGGGCGTCGTCAGCTTGATCCAAACATGGACGACGAACGACTTGCACATCGTGCCGAGATGACCGCCCTTATGAACAGTAGGGAGACAGGTAATACGCGGGTACATAGACCCGCTCGTACCCGGGTTGATCCCCCCGTGAACGGCAATGGCACCAACGGCAATGGCACCAACGGCAATGGCACCAACGGCAATGGCACCAACGGCAATGGCACCAACGGCTATGGCACCAACGGCAATGGTACCAACGGCAACGGCCGTCGATCTGATCGCGCCTGAAAGGCGTCAACACGAGTGTTCTCCATGCCGAACATAACCCCCGCTGGGATCAGTCATCCGACAGTACGAGCGAGTGAAACGATGACGGGATCGAAAGGGGAAGCTGGTGCGATCAGAAAGCTTAGGTCATGTAACTGCATGGTGGAAATCGGTTGAGAGGCAGACTGAGATGTTTGAGATGCAGACGGATTGCGATGTTTGAGATTTGAGATGCGGACGGACTGCGATGTTTGAGATTTGAGATGCAGACGGAACTGAGATGCAGACAGACTGCGATGCAGACAGACTTGAGATTTTTGAGATTTTTGAGATTTTTGAGATTAGACGACTTGAGATGCAGACCGACTTGAGATTTTTGACATTTTTGACATTAGATAGACTTGAGATGCAGACAGAATTGAGACCTTTGAGATTAGACGGACTTGAGATGCAGACAGACTTGAGAAGTAGAACGGCCATTGCCCGATAAAGAGGTAGTCGAGATTCTCAGCCATCAACCCACGTAGTTGACGCCGCCTCACCGACAAGATGCTCCACGTTCTCCAATGAGAAACACAAGAGACATGCGCACACTACATACACCATGGCTAGAAGTCCACGCCTCGCACCGCTCACCCGCAGCACACGCTCGGCTCCTCGATGCCCTTGACGGCGCCGTCCTCTCGGCCGTGCCTCGCCCCAACATCCATCTTGACCTCCAACCAGTCGCAGAAGAACTTGCCCAGGCCGGCGCCGATGAAGATGCAGATGATGACGTAGCCGTTGAAGTACATGGCCAGCAGCATGACCACGTACGCGGCGCCAAACGTCAGGGCGTGCAGCACCGACCGCGTCAACTGCTGCAGGAACGTGGCGCGGAACGTAACGACGGCCCGGGGGGCGAAGCTGTTGTCGTCGTCGTCGTCGACGCATCGTCTCGACGTCTCCTCGCGCCGAAACTGCCGCAGCACAAAGGCGTCGTACTCCTTTCCGAGCCGGCGGAAGAGCTCGACGAGCATGACGAGCAGCATCACGCCGATGCAGGTGGCGGCGAACATGCCATTGTTGGTGATGTGCCACTCGGGCGTGAGGAAGCATGCGTCGATGGTGTTCCAGTTCCAGAGCATCTGTTGGGGGGATATTGGCCGAGACGGAAGTTTATCCAAGATTAGCTTTTGTTCCCCCCGGTGAGTGTAGCTTCCATGGACGGGATCTGATCTTACGGAAATCTTGCAACCTGCGCCCTCGGGGCCGACGTGGCTGTGCATATCCATCTTGGGAAAAACAAAGGTGCGCGACGACAAAACGAAGAACTTGGTTGCAATTGTCCGACAAGATTGGGCTGGGGGAGAAGAGGGAAGCAGTCACTTGTCGCAGGCAGCGCGCCTTTTTGTTTTCGGGGTTCTCCCCTTTCTTGACGCTCGGGCGGATGGAACTATTGAATGTTTGCGCAAGTTTCCAAATCGGGGGCATGGAAAGCGGCAATCAGGAAAACGCGCTCACCGCTCGCATCGACTCGCTGGTTCTGTATCGTCTCGCAGGCCCAGGCAGGATACGAAGAAAAACGAAACGCAAGACGACCGAAAAGAAGAACAGATAAGCCCGTCCGCCGCCTGCAATCGGGCCCGTTTCACACTTATACAACAATCAATACGGATTACAACCTTGTCCGTTGCGTCGAGAGATGGCCCGTGCGCCCCCGCGGCCCCCCCAAGCAAGGCTGGTTGCGCCAACGTGGCGCCGACCAGCCGGGAACGGCCAAAGCCAAGAAAGAGGTTCAAGGTCTTGGAACTACTCAATCTGATCCGACGCCGCCTCGTGATTCGCCGACACCCCCGGCCGGCGCGACCACGACGGGCTCCGCAAAACTTGCTCATTCATGCTCAATCGCGCCCCCGAAATAAGCTCACGATCTGACCGCGACGACGGGTCCTTGCGTTCGTTGCCATCCGGGTTTGGGGCCATCCGGGTTGGCACGATATGTCGACACAGATGGTGCGTTTGTTTGCGCGGGTGCTTTCACGCTTTCACAACGGCGGTTTCGACCACGACTTTGCCAACTCCCAACCCGTCGGAAAACCCCCCTCCCCTCGACAAATGATGGAATTACCAGGCCTGCGATTGGATGCAGGGTGAGCAAGTTTGATGCACTTTTTCTCCCTCGTATTCTCTTCTTTCTTTCATCGAAAAGCCCCATCCATGTCTCCGGCTCGCGTGGCAGCGTAGCGCAGAAATGAATCAATCTTTATCCGGAACCATCCAAGACATAATAGGCAGAATCCAGGCACGAGCGACCCATCGCTTACTTTAAGACGTCTTCTTCCCGTGCTTCCGTTGCATTTGCTCTTGTCGCACACGTTCCGTTTTTTTCTTCTTCTTCTTCTTCTTTTCTCCTTGTTCCGCCCTCACCCCACAGCGAGTTATTGAGCAGGCAGGCCCGCGACTTTTCCATTCGCAATGTTGGACCCGCGTCATATTCAGGACCCTTCCCAGGGGGGTGACATCCAGACCCATTGGGGCTATCCCGACAGGATAATCCCGTGCAAGAACGACGCTCTCACGTGTACCTATCTTGATGTCGTCTACTCGGCGCACGACTTGGGACTGCTCTACACGGGAATCCTGTGGGCCACCATTTTCGCCGTCTTGCTGTCATGGGCGTTCCTGAGACGCGCGAGTCGTCCCGCTGTTCAGGGAACATGGCAAAGCACCACCAGATCCGACCGTGGCGCCTTCACCAAGCTCTGGAAGACTGCCGCCGCTGCCTCGAGGCGGCTCCTGCTCAAGGACGCGAACCACTTCTTGTTCGGGCGGACGACACGCTTCCAGGTGGTTGTTTTGGCGCTGCTGGCGGCGTACCTCTTGATCTGGAGCTTTGTCGGCATCACATACAACACCTGGGTGACGCCGGTCAAGAACCTCCCGGGCGTGTACAACACCAGAGTGAGCCTGGGGCCCTGGGCGGACCGAGTGGGCGTGCTCGCGTACGCGTTGACGCCGCTGTCCATCATGCTCAGCAGTCGAGAGTCGCTACTGACGATCCTGACGGGCGTGCCCTACCAAAGCTTCAACTTCCTGCACCGGTGGCTGGGCTACATCATCATCGCACAGTCGGCGCTTCACACCATTGGCTGGAGTGTCATTGAGATCAAGCTCTACCAGCCCCAGCCCAAGGTTGCCCGCGACTGGGTCGTGCAGTCCTACATCATCTGGGGCATCGTCGCCATGATCTTGCTGCTTCTCCTCTTTGTGCTGAGCACGCCGTGGGGAATCCGGGCCACGGGCTACGAGTTCTTTCGCAAGGCACACTATGTCCTGGCCATGGTGTACATCGGCGCCTGCTGGGCGCACTGGAGCAAGCTCGAGTGCTTCCTGGTCCCTGCCTTCATTCTATGGGGGATCGACCGCGGTGCCCGTATCGTGCGCACCGCCATGCTGCACTACCACCCAACGAGCTCCGGCTACGCCGTCTTCAAGCCAGCCCCGGCCACCATTACGCGATTCCCAGACCCGGAGCACGGCGATGTGCTGCGGTTGGACTTGGAAAACGAGCAGGACCCGTGGAAGATTGGCCAGCACTACTACCTGTGCTTCACCGAGTCGAGCATCTGGCAGTCTCACCCATTCACCCCCTTGAACGCGCCCGCGGTCGAAAAGGGCGTCGTCAAGCACTCGTACATCATGCGCGCCAAGTCCGGCGAGACCAGAAAGGTGGCGGAGCTGGCACTCAAGAAAATCGCCAGCACTGCAGCCGACCACGGCGTTTCCACACCGGTCCTCTTGACCGGCGGCTATGGCCAAGACCTCACGGAGAAGGTCGACGGGGACACCAACATTGTCTGCGTCGCCGGCGGCACGGGCATCACATTCGTTCTCCCCATCCTACTGGACCTCGCCCGCACCCGCACCCGCACCCGCACCCGCGCACCGACCGATCGCAGAATCAAGCTCGTCTGGGCCATGCGACACTCCAACAATGTCGAGTGGGTGGAGGAGGAAATGGCGATTCTGCGCAGATCCCAAAAGGAGCTGGGTCTGACCATCTCGCTCTTCGCAACCAGAGATGTCGCCGGTGGTTCGAGCGAAAAGCTTGCCAACAATTGCGGCAAGACTGGTGGTGGTGGTGGTCACGTCACCGATGTCGGGTCATCCGCATCCTCTTCCGAGGACATCTGTCCCTGCGACGTCAACGTCGTCTGCGAACCGGGCCTCTCGGTCGACAAGATTGGCGACGGATCAGCCGACGAAGGCCGCCATCCCGACTTGAGGAGGCTGGTGGGTGATTTTGTCGAGTCGACAGTTTCGGGCAAGACGGTCGTATTTGCGAGTGGACCGGGCGGCATGATCACGGACCTGCGAGGGATCGTGGCCGGGCTGAATTCGCCGGGCAGGGTGTGGAAGAGGCAGGAGAGATTTGATGTTGAGCTGGTGTGCGATGACCGATTAGAATGGTAGCCCTCCAATAAGACGATGACATCCCTCTTCAAGGTGGGGGCTCAACATCGACATGGATTGATTGGCTCTGACCGTGACCACGACTCCATTGCCTCCATCTACTCCCACATACTCCGTACATGCGCATTACAAGAACCTTCAATGCGATATGGATGCCGCTTGGTTCTTCACCGAGATGAGGCTCATCAGCGGTGGCAGAGCAATGCCGTGGAAACCTTGTGCCAGGATGTTGGGCCAGGGACGTGTGTCATGCACACATCAGACCCGGTCATCAGACCCCGTCATCAAACAACGTCTGCAAGTATCCGACACAGATGCCCGGCATGCATTCACCACGACCGCATCCACACGAAAGCAAAGTGTTGGCGGTGCTTCATCATTCACTGCCCTTGCTTCGTCTCGCAGGCAGCCGCCGTCCCACACCCATTCCGTTTGAAGAAAACAAAAGAGACTCACAGCCTTGTGCAAACACCTGTGGAGTATCTTCTTCAAAACACCCGGCTACACGCACTTTTCTTCGCTACACCACCACATCCTCACCATCTCACGTCCCAGCCCAAGCTCGAGAAATACGACTTTGCGTTCAATCATGAGCTCTTTGCGCGACAGTCCCCCCGCGGAAGGGCCCAGCGGCGTAGCATTGCAGCCTCGTGCCACCGACGTGCGCATCAAACTTCTTGTCGGCGAGCGCTTGTTCACCACCACTGAACAGACCTTGGTCGCCGAGAGCGCCTACTTTACATCCCTCCTCTCCGGGAGATGGGCCAGCACGCTCGATGACGGGTCGTACTTCATCGACTCGGATCCGTCCCTGTTCGAGCACATCCTTCGCTACCTCCGCCACTCCATCTGTCCCATCTTCTATGATCAGGTGCGAGGCCATGACTTCGGCCTCTACCTTGCTCTTCAGGCCGAGGCAAGTTACTTTGGCATACCGCGACTGTATGAGTGGCTGAAGAATAAACGGTATCTCGAGGCGATTCATTTGTCGTACAAAATTGAAATGGTTGAGGATTATAGCTCGGAAGACTTCAAATCGAATTCTGGCACTGCGATGGACATCTATCCGACATGGGGTGCGCGAAAAGTTTATGTCTGCCCTAGGGACATCTTGGTGCACAGAGGAAATCCTGATAGCTGTGGGTGGAAATGCAAAGACAAACAAGGAGATGACGAGATCAAGTACGAAGAAGAACCGATTTTGCGTGTTGCTGTTGTCCGCAAGCAGGTTGTTATGAAACCGGAAGTATGTATGGATCAGTAGCGTTGGCATTCGGGATATCGTTTGTCTGACCACCTTGTTTCGGGAACGCTGAGTAAAGACGTTGGCAGATGAGAGAGAATGAACTTTTCGAAGCAGAATGAATACTTTACGAAAGTGACGTTTTGGGGATCTGCGTGGAGTTTCAGGCTGTTGGAAGACCTTTTCCAGTTGTCGGCGACTAGGAGACTTATATGACCCAACAGTTGAGACAACTTTGAATCGTTGGGAGTGCTTAATGTGCTTAATAAAGGACTGCCTTCATCAATTCACAATGCCCTGTTTGTAAGACCAGACCTGCAAAACAAGCGGGCTCAATTCCATACATGCGCCGTCGAATGCATCCTCGACCGACTGCCAGCCTCGGGGTCTGCACCAGCACATTTTGTTTAATCGGATCATCACGTCAGCAATTTCCGTCCCAAAGCAATCCAGACAGGGTCTCCGACGAGAACAGAGCAAGTTTTAAAGTGGTCCTCGGCCAGCCGTACTCCGTATGCGCATCATCCTGACGCTGGTGCACGTTTGAATGACGCGTTGACCGCGCTACCAACCACGGACGATAAAAAGTTTCAAAACGCGGCCCATTTCCATCCTCCCCCGTCCCCTGCAACAACACCCTTCTCGGAACCATCCGAAATGCTCAACCGCATGGCCTACACGCGGTCTCTCAGACTCGCGCCCACCCAGCGCCGGCTATACACTGCCAAACCAGGAGGAGAAGCCGCAGAGTTCACTGCGAACAAGGACACGTCCAGCACAACCAAGTAGTTCGTTCATTCGTACCCCGCCTGGATGGAAATCAGGACATCTGAAACAGGGTCGATGCTAACCAGACGGCGAAAATAGCGTTGCCCTCGGTGCCGCCGTCCTCGTCTTCGGCCTGTACGGTGTCATGGCGGGCAATCCTAGGAAAGCCGCCAGGCAGGCTGCGAAGAACGACCCGGGGGCCGTTTCGCAGATGAATCCTCCGCATGACGGCCACGAGGGAAACTCGGTGAGCAAGTGATTGGACGGGGGATATGAGAGACGGGAGATGGAGATGTAGACCGTTGATGTCACGATCTTTGGCACCGTGCGTGTTTCACATTATTGCGCAGGAAAAGTAGTATACAAAAAAAATACAAGTCACAGGCGACTATCTCTGCGAGGTTCAAGACTTAAAGCTTAGCACATATGACAGTCCGACTTCCACATCAATGCAAAAGCGCGACAGAGTATCGCCGAGAGCATCAAACGGCACCAAATCCATGTAAGCCCACGTGTACCTAGCCATGTTCGCCGTCGACGAACACGCAGTCGTCAATGGGCGCAAAGGCCGACCTGATCGGATGGAATTCTCGCGAACGCGTTTTTCTCAACAGCTAGACACGTCTCCACGTCTGTGTACGTGAATGCAGGGGACCTGTTGGTTGTTAACATTCATCCACAGGCCACGTTCCAAAACACAAAATTAGGGTATACTTACAGTGGCAGGCCGGCCGAGAATGCGCTCCATAGGCATTTATCTCCTGCTGGGTCCACATCTGAGACCAGACGAAGGTAGATTGTTGTCTTTAGTTCTTCGACGAGCCTTTCGTAAACGCTTCTCGCACACTAGCCACGTACTCTTCCTTATCCCTAAGCTTCTTGTCGATCAGATCCCGTGCGCCAAATCCCCAATACCAATAAAAGACATCGTCGAAAATCTTCCGATCGGGATGCTCCTTATTGTAGAGCGGCTGGATATGGCTATTAAACAGCGTATACATGCCCCTTGGCACCCTGAGAGCTTCGAAGTACCAGAAGCTTCCTCTGGCCCACACGTCACGTTGCAGTGGTGCTTGGACGACGGTGCCATTGCGTTTCCTCTCCTCGGTCTCGTAGATTGTCCAGTATTCCTCTAGTATCGCCTCGTAATCAGTGATGGCAACCTCGTCTTCAAAACAGTCCAATGCTTTCCTTGATGAAAGCCAGAATGGGGGAAGATGCATCTCCTGAGGCACAGCATGCGCCCACTCAAGATCGATAACCATCAGAATGTTCCAGTCCTCATCCACGAAAATATTGCTCTGGTGCAAGTCTGTCAGGCGGAGGAAGAACGGTCCTTCGCGGCACTCTGGGCGGATAAAGTGGTGCATCGTGGCCCGTAGGGCGGTCAGCGCGGCGAGCTGCATCTTGCCGTCTGCCTCGCTTTGTACTGCGTTGGGCTGATAACGGATCTTATTATCTTGGAAAGTCAGGAGATCCGAGAGGTATGGTTCGACCTGGGTGTATGTGCGATGGCGCGGAATATCCGTTGGAATGCCCTCGTTCTCGGACATCTGGAAATAGCAGCTAAGCGGCCGGTTGCACAGAGCGAAGGATCCGTCCGGCTGGAGCCTCAATGCCCCAATGCGGGATAAGGGAACGGCATTGAGTGAGAGTGATATACGTGCAAGGCTGCGGAACAGCCGCTCTCGGTAGGCCCTGTCGTGGCAGTGATCTAACCACGACCGGGCGAGACTTCGGCCGCGTGCCTCGCTGATGAGAAGAAAGCCAGGGTCAATGGAATGACGAATGGTACGTTTGACATGATGAGCGGGTACCGGACGCCCGAGCAGGAAGCAAAAGAAACGTTTGAGCGCCCACCAGGTCCTTTCCCAGAAAGGAGTGTGGAGTGGATGTGTGAACTATACAATCTCATGTTAACAAGGGTCGGCCAGGAACGCGAAATGATCAACTTTAGCTTTACCGTTGACCCGTCGGGCAGCCCAAAGGCATGCAATTCGGGGATTGGGACGTCGGGGCAATTCTGACGCAGCCACATATAGGTTGCAATCTCGGTCTGGAGCTTCTCTTCCACGTTCCCCGGACAATGGGCTTCGCCAACGCGATACGGCAAAGGGATGCGCATATATACAATTTGATTCTGGGATAGAAAGATCGGAAGCGCGACGTTGAAAGAGCCTGAACTCCAGACCTCACGAACGCCCAAGTGACAGTGCCGAACTCCTAGGTGGAGCCGGACTGCGGCCTCGATGACATCTCTCTTGCTCTCGAGGGACTTTAGGAATGCCTCCCTCAGGAGCGGATAGCGCATCGGGACCAGAACATTGTCGTCATCGTCAAGTGCTTTTGCCAGCGACCCGAGTCGGATAGGTCTGAATTGAGGGTGAGGGTGTGTGGTTGTGCCTGATGAGGCTGATGAGGCTGATCCGTCCGATCTTGCTCGATGGTCAAGGCTGGCATGGCGCGAGAACGCAAAGGCAAAAAGGATCCTTTGCGGCATCATGAGGGTGCTAAGGGGTTTGGTGTCAGCAGATGCACGTACGGGTTAGAGCGCGATGCGATTACGCCATAGCAAATGATAACAAAAAAAAGCATTAAACAAGTCCCTTTGACTTGCGCAATTGACACCTATTGCTAGGTTTAGGTCCACAAAAGCTGCAAAGAAGTACATTATACGGATCCGGGATGGGGGGGAAGCAGGCTAATAACACATCTTTCTATGGCTTAGTGTGGCACCAAGTGGGGTAGGGGGTACCTACTATCGTGGGTATTTTACTACAGGTATGCTGTATCTCGCACTAGTGCAGATACCCATGACCACTGGGAGCTAACAGTGGCCCGTCCTGCGTGAACTCTCCACCTGTAGTCCGTAGTAACTTGTACCTAGCGCCGTCTTGAGTCCTTTACAAGACTGCGACTTGGATCACACCCTTAGTAGATTTAACGTAGCATTGGCTTGTATTCTTCTCTTTTTTCTTTCGCCTACCATGAGACGCTAGGATCTGTACTGATTACAGCCATATTATGTATTGATGAGCATGCTGACTATCTCATTACACAAAGGACCTGCCGAAATAATTGTTCATGATGGAAAATCACTCAAAATCTCACCCCATTTCTCCAACAATCTTCCCCATCTCGACGAAACTTGTTGTTCACAGCTTTCGGACTCTCTCTCTCCGCCATCTTGGCACTCATTCAGTCCGCAGCCTGCGCCAAATGGTCGAGGGACGCGGAGGAACGCAAATTCCATGTCCGCTCAAGCAACCCCGCGAAGACTAACTACATTGCTTGAATAGTTGAGTCCATAATAGGTAGTGTTCTCCTATTTTGAGCCACGGTCAAGGTTCCAAAAGTAGCTGTCAATCACAGCAGAGGACACGACTCACAAAGAAGGCCCCGTCGTCTGCAGGTAACGCATATCGCTATGTGGCACGTGACTTAGGCAAAAGATGTGATTAGAAGGGATGATTAAAGGCAGAAGAAGTGATTGGATTAATGCTAATTCTATTATATAAATAGAAGGATTAAAGCTCTTCTTTTATAGATAAAGTAGTTATAGTAAATCTCCTATACTTCTTATTCTATAATCATATATCCTAATAAGGTGTATTTTAGCTTCCCTAATATAGTCTTACGCGCATAGAGCATATAATTAATTATATTACTTATGTATAATTAGTTATATTACCTACTACTAGGTAACACACCCCCTAATTAGTGTTAAGGTTATTAAGACTACTAATTACTACCTTAACTAGTAAATATATAGTGTTATTATTATAGGCAAACCTAGTGTAAGATTAAAGTAAGCTTTCTTACTTTTATACCTATACTCTTTTCTTATAAAGGCTTTTCTAATATAATATTTATAGGCTTTCTTTTCTTACCTTTATAATATACTTTCTATTAACTATCCCTTTATTTTAATTAATATATCTCTCTATATATAAGCTTAAGCTAAGGAGAAGGCTTACTCTTAGGAAGGCTTAATTACTTTTAAGTATAAGCTTTATATTATTAGTAATTTAGTATTAAATAATATCCTAGGCCTTAGTATAGCCTATAGTAATTATATTCTTTCCTTAGTATACTCTAAGTAGCTTACTAGTAAGTTATTATCTCCTATAATTACCCTAGGAAGGCATTCCTAGTATACTCCTTTATAAAACTTATATCCTTTAAGAGGCTAAGTAAGAGGTAGTATAAGGTATAATTCTTTATATAGTTTATAGAAGTAACTTATTTATACTATACTTTCCCTCTTTAAATAGTAAGCACTAACTTTATAGCCTAATATACCTATACCTTATAGTATTTTATAAGATATACCTTATAATAAGTATGTTTAAGTAAGTATTATAAGTAAGGGTAACTTAGGTTATTACTATAAGGTTAGGTTTAAATAATCTTAGAGATACTACTTATATAAGGTTAGTAATTACTATTATTAACTATTATATAATACTTATATTCCCCTTACTAAGCGAATGCTATTAGCGCTAGATAAGGACTCTAAGGTTAGGTATATTTCTCCCTCTTTTCTATGCTCTTTACTAATAACCTATATAAATAGTAAAGTGTTACTATAAGGCTTTATAACTCTAATTAAAACTTATTATAAAGCTAGACTCTATATATGAAGAAGTTATTACTCTAAGTAATAAGGCTATTACTACTACTAAGGGCTCTTTAGTAAAGGTTAATAAGAAGGTAACTAAGGTAATAGCCTATCTTAAGGAGGTTATTTGCCTTCTTATATAAGTCTTATTAATTTTCTTTATTTAAAATAGTATTTATATACGTGTTTTTATATAATAGTATTTTAGAGTTTATGTTTTACTAATCTTATTTACCTTAGAAGTGCTTTACTTACTAAGAAAGGGGCCTTCTTATATTTCTAGGGTAATTAATTTTATACCCCCTTATTAACATTCCTACGCTTCCTTAGTAACCTATACGCTTTAAATATTATATAATATATATAAATTTACTAACCTAAGTATTAATCTAAAGCGTTTAAATTACTCCTAATTTAACGCCTTTATGAATCTATTAGCAGGCATTTTAGCTATTAGCAAATACATAATCTTAAAGCTTCCTTTCTTAAATTCTTGCTTTAACTATATATTATAAATATTAACATAATATAGTTAAGTATTTAATTACTTACTCTTATTTAATATAAGCTAAATTATTTACTAATTATTATAGTTAATAACCTAGTCTTTATAAGCGTTAAATTTAATATCTCTAAATAGGCGCTATAAACTTATAGTTTTCTTTACTACTTATTATAAAGTAAGTAATTTAGCTTTTATTATAGATATAGTTACTATTATTTAGCGCATAGCTTTCTAGATAATTAGTTTACTAAAGAGAGTGATTAGATATCCTTATAATAATTTACGTGTCTTAAGATTATTTATAAATAAAGCATTACTTAAGATCTAAAGAGCTTAAAGTTTAGTGCTTATACTAAAGTATAGCGTGAGTTTATATATAATAAGCAAATAGCAGATAGCTTAGTCTATAGCCTTTATATACTTTAGTCCTAGATTTATAAGGTATTATAATAACTTTACTACTATAAAGGCTATATCTAGTCTAATTATAATCATAGTGTATAGGATTAATCTAATTTTCTCTTAGTAAACCTTAATTACTTACTTCTTAGCTTTACTTATAAACTTATAATACTTTACTATAAGGATTAGTATAGTAGGGAAAGTGCCTTTTCCTACTTAGCTAAATTTTTCCCTAATCTTACTAATATATGCCTTATAACTAAGATATACCCTTTACTATAGTTAGTCTCTAATAATCTAAATCCTAAGAAAAATCCTACTTTACCTTTTTTATCTAATTTATATACCTCCTTTAGTCCCTTAGAGATCTAGTTAGTAGTCTTCTTATTATCCTTATAAAAAGCCATAAGAATATTATTTATAAAGAATATAAGGAAAATAGTCTAATCTTTTATATAAAATAAGTAAGGCTTCTCTTAGCTTAACTTAAGCCTAAGCTTCTTAAGAGACTTACTTAGTTCTTTAAACTAGAGCTATAAAGAGTCCCTTAATCTATATAAAGCCTTAAGTAATTTTACACACTCTCTAAGTACTATAAAGCTATTAGGAAGTTTATATATTATAGGAATTCCCTTTTTCTATGTTTTATATAAAGGAAGGTATTCTTAATATTATACTACCTAGTCTTTAAATTAAACCTAGTAACTAGCGCTATAAACACATAGAATACATACGTAGCAAGCGTTATAGCATAGGTACGTTTAATTATTAAGGTTTCCTAGAGATCTTCGCGTACGTATAAACATGCCTTATAATAGATTAATATCCCTTTCTTATTAAACTTATAAGAAAATACTTATTTTAATAGTAAAGGCTTTAATTAAGCTACTAAACGCTTTATTTACTACTATATTTCTTGTTCTTTTAGCTTATTAATCTCTTTATTTATTATATTAATCTATTCCTCCTTAAGAGAATAATCCTTTGCTCTTTTCTATAACTTTAGAGGTTTAGCTAGGTTTAATTAATAAATAGTCCTTACTTTTCTCTTTAGTTTAAGGAGTAATTTACTTTCCTTATTATAATACGTATTAATTACTAAAAACACTGTTTTATAGCTCTTAAAATCCTAATCTCCTAGAAAGAGCTTATAAGGGTCTCTATCCTTAGTTTTCCTAAACTCTAAGAAAAGATCTTTTAGGTCCTAGAGGCTATTAATAAGAGCTTTATTAGGTTCTTTTCTTTTCCTTCTTACTAGTAAAGCATATAAAGGAATCTAGCCTTACTCTCTTTTAGTTTATAATCTTAAGCTAGTCTATATACCTTCTTATATTATAACTATTCTAAGGCTCTTTTCTATAATTTCTAACTATATAGCTAAAGCTCCCTTTAAGCTTTCTACGTAGGTAGCTAGTCTAGCGTCTACTCCTATAGGTTTATCTTATTACTAGTTTGCTTTATTTCCTAGCTTAGGTAGTTAATTACTTATTAAGTTATTAATAACTTAGTTCTTAGTATTATATGCTTAGTATTCTAGAACCTTATAAGGACATTAGCTCTCCTAAGCCCTTATAGTAGTATCCTGCTTACTACTTATTAAATCTATTATTATATTACTTCCTTAAGCATATAAATCTAGAGCTTTATACTTTATTTTGCTCTCCTAAGCACTTAGATTAGAAGTCTCCTGCTCTCTAATTAGTAAATCTAGTAATAGCTAAGGTATTTAAAGTCTAATATCTTTATTAAAATAAATAGCTTCTCTTTCCTTTAGTTATAATTAAGAAGTCTATAAGGCGTCTACCCCTAAGTTTAAACTCTTAGTCTAATTTATCTAAGGTTTAATTAGTGTAAGAAAAAGATTTAATTTATTATCTAATTTAGTATTAATTTTAAGGACTTAGAATTACGCTTTGAGCTTATTAATTAAAAGCTTAATTACGCTTTTATATGCTATATTATAAAAAATTAACTTATTAAACATAATATTCCTTATTATTATAACCTTTCCTAGCTTTAGGATCTAAATATAATAAATATTAAAGGTAGAATACCTAACTAGATATCTAATATAACCCCTAGGATTTGTCTTGTAAAACTGTCTATATTTATTAGCCTTATAATCCCTTTTAAGAGAATAGGCACGGTAGCTATATGCATATAAACCGCTCTAATCTAGCCTTAGGTTAGCTATAGGCTCCTAAATTAGCAGCTAAGCATTATTGTGGAACTAGCTTTCTAGGGTCTTTAGTAGTGTTTTCTAACTAAATTATTAAATACGACTAATGTTATAAAGGTACGCTACTACTTATATGCTCTCTAACTATAGATTTAGTAGTAGCCCTACGCCTATAAGTATTATATTTAACTATAGTATAATTATCTAGCTTACTCTCTCTATAACTTTATTTAGTTTATAAGTATATAGCAGTATAAGCTTAAGATTAATACCTTATAAGCGTGCCTATATCTAAAAGATTATATTAGTGAATTAGCTAATAATAGCTCCCTTATAATCTTGCCTAATCTTTATAATTAATAATCCAAATTACCTTATAACCTATTATTTAAAGTAAACAAGTATATTAAATACTATTACCTATAACTTATTAGGTAACGCATAAACTTAAATTATACCTAAGAACTTATCTTTTATAACTAGTAACTAGTTTATACTATTATAACTAGTCTTATAGTCCTAAAGATCCTAATAGATTCTCTAGAATAGCCTTAGTAATATATATTCTAGTAGTTTTCTTAAAATAACTTAGTAAGCGTAGACTAGAGTATATATCTTATAGTCTTTACGCTTTATACCTTATAATTACACTCCCTTATATAAGTATAACTCTTAGCTAAAGTATCCTTTCTAAGGTAGCTAAAATATAAGTGCTAAAGTTCTTTAGGGTTTACTTATATAGGATATAAGTCTTTGCTTAGTTAACTATACTATAAGCTTTATTTATTTGCTTCTAAATTAATTATTAAGAATATTACTAGTGCTATAGCTAAATTTACTTCTTGCTTAGGACTATTATAAGAGAAAAGAGGCTTATATTAAAGGAAAATAATATTATGCTTTCTCTTAAGTTTAGCTAATAATAAGCTCTTATAGAAAGGTTTAATATATAAGGAGTAGTTTACTCTATAGTACTATATACCTTTCTTTTAAAGAAAGCTCTTAAATATAATATTTATATAAAACCCTTTTATAAGTGTAATATTTTATAAAGTAAGGTTTTCTATAAGTTTCCCCTTAGGCCTATTAAAAACATTCTTAATTATATAAGTACCTCTTTTAATAATCTAGAAAGAGGTTATTCTAGCCTTAAGATAATTATTAACTATTTCTTTAAAGGTTTTAGGCTTAAAGTAACTTATATTATTAATAATATAAAGAGCGCTATAGTTATTAAAGAGAGTGCTCTCTAAGAGCATATACTTTATATTCTTTAGTGTAATATAGCTTCCCTTTAGAGAAGCTATACTCTCTAGAATACTAGGATTAATAATTATAGTAATAATAGCCCTAGGTAACTTCTTTTCTTTATAATCTTTAGTGCCTTTTACTATTTACCTATTCTTTACTACCTTAGCGTATAAGTTCTTCTATTTTACGCTCTTATAGTATTCCTTAACCTTCCTATAATTAACCTTTAAAAAAAGCTTAAATCCTTAAACTTTCTTACTAGTTACTATATAGTATAAGGTATAGTATACTTAAGGAGACTAAAAGTAAGTATTTAGTGCCTTACTTATATAGTAAAGGCACTTTTTAGGACTATTATTTTTCTAGTCTTACTTCTTATTACCTTAGTTAGAGTATTCCCTAAGTATAGTTATAAAGCTCCCTTTATTAGAGTTAGTATATATAGTTTATATTACCCTATAGTAATAAGTATACTTAGCTATAATACCTATAAGAGTAATATCCTTAGGAAGAGAGTCTAAGGTCTATATTAGCTATATAATCTTTATTTTTACTTATTTAAGGTTAAAGTATACTCTAACTACTATAATAAAGTTATAAATTATATTAAGACCCTAAACTTTATTAATCTTATATATTAAGGCTTTTTAGTATAGCTTCCTTATTACTTATTCTAACGCTTAAATTATATATTTATATATTTAGCTTTATTAAGGTATACTATATACTTAGCTATAACTTTTACTTTAATAATAACTTAATTAGGTAAGAATTTCTTTTTAAGCTTAATAGTAATTTAGTAAAGAGTAAGCTTCTTATTATTAGTGTTTTCTTTCTTAATCTTATTAATTACTATTATATAAGTATTAGGATTAATAGTGCTAGTAATCTAGGTTTTAATAGTCCTTTCTCTAGACTTAGTTACCTTATATGCTTAATACTTAGTTATATACTTATAAGAAAGGAAGGAAAAAGCCTCTTAGAAAGTAAGCTTAGTTTTTATACTTCCTTAGTTCTTAGTAATAAGAGCCTTATAGGCCTCTAGTGTAATTACAAAGAGCTCTTATAAGTAGTTAAAGTTAAGCTTTAGGAGCTAAGGATTAACCCTCTTCTAAATCTCTTAGCTCTAGGTAGCTTACTTTAATACTTTATACTATTTCTCTTACTTATTAAATAAGACTAACTTAATATTAGTCTTAAGACTTAGGTAAGGAGAAGTTAAGGTATTTATTATAAGCATGGATTAGTAAGTAAGGTATAGTGTATATATAGGTCTTATATATTAGGAATTTAGTAAAGTTATAGGTATATACCTCCTAGGCTTATAACTATTACTATATAGTATATAACTTAGGTAAAAGATATAATTAGAAGGGATAATTAAAGGTAGAAAAAGTAATTAGATTAATGCTAATTCTATTATATAAATAGAAGGATTAAAGCTTTTCTTTTATAAATAGAGTAGTTATAGTAAATCTCCTATGCTTCTTATTCTATAATTACATATCCTAATAAGGTGTATTTTAGCTTCCCTAATACAGTCCTACGCGCATAGAGCGTACGATCGATCATATTACCCGCGCACAATCGGTCATATTACCCGCTGCCGGGCAACAACGCAGTGACCCACCATTCTGTAGCCACATCTCGTATCCCTAGCATTGAAAATGGTCACGCGACAAGGCATACCCATTGCCGAGTACTATCCCGCACGCTAGATCCCTTGGCGATGATGACATTTGTGAACCCAGCAAGTATTATGCGGACGGGAAGAATTGAAGGGTCCATCTTCTCAATGTGCCCTCAACTTTATTTCCAACAATGGTGGGGCCCCAAGTAGGCAAACTGCGAGAGAACCCTGCGTCTCAAGACTTTGAACCCCTCACATGGTACCTGCATGCACGCAATGGGCGAGACCAATGCTATTCTCGGACACACCAAAGGGAAACCTTGACAGCGCAAGCTTCTGGGCCAATCTGATCATCAGCCGTAAAACCTAATCCTGCGCAATGGCGTGCATCTAGGTCCTTCACGAGAAGCAACTGCGAGTCTAAGTTTGTTAGAGCGTGACTCATCTGCATCCCGGAGACTACGTACACGCAATTCTCCACTCTATGGCGTATGAGCTTGAAAAAAAATCAAACAAGAGCTTGGAAAGGCTTTCATATGCATTGGCACGCTGGCTAGTACCTCTGATCCCTACTATAAAATGCCTCCTTTGTTCCTCTTTTCCCTCCCATCGGCATCGACTCTTCTGTTCCAACGCATCCCTCATCTTCTTTGCGACAGCTTTTAAATCATCCTGGCAATCTCAACACCCAACCTGACCTCTTGAGCGTCAGTGATGAGCGGCGAAAGACGTTCGACGTCCGTATCAAGTATGGAAGAAAAGAAAAGAAAGCAAAACCAAACATAACAGACGAAGGGGACTTTCTTCTTCACATCGACGGAAATACCTAACCTGACCTCTTGAGCGTTAGTGATGAGCGGCGAAGGAAGGGTTTCTTCCACCTACGCGTGTGGAAGAAAAGAAAAGAAAAGAAAGCAAAACCAAACATAACAGACAGGAAGGGGACTTTCTTCTTCACATCGACGGAAATACCTAACCTAACCTCTTAAGCGTCAGTGATAAGCGGCGAAGGAAGGATTTCTTCCACATGCGCGTATGGAAGAAAAGAAAAGAAGAGAAAGCATAGACTAAACACAACAGACAGGAAGGTGAGTTTCTTCTTCACATCGACGGACAAGCCCCCGAATGCAATGAAAAAAAAAAGGGTGTGTTACCTGGAGGTAGTGCAAAAAAGTGAAACCAAAAATTATGCCGGGTACTTACCGGACCTGCTGATCATGCCAGGTGTTAGTAGCCTCACGCAGGGTCCTGGCAATCTCAACACCCAACCTGACCTCTTGAGCGTCAGTGATGAGCGGCCAAGGAAGGATTCCCCTTCCACGTGTGCGTATGGAAGAAAAGAAAAGAAGAGAAAGCAAAAACCAAACATGAAGGACGCGAATTTATTCAATCAGAAAGCACGTGCTCGCTTATTATTTCCCACCCGTCAAGTGTTACGCGAGGCACATCAAGGGAAAGAATGAATGTAGCTGACCAAAAGGGTAGGCATGGCGCTAGGCGAGCTTGTCACAAAGTTGGGAAAGCGCAACATCCAAGGCTGGCAGGCCGCTCGGCATGGGACACTCGAGACTTCCGAACAGTCTCTGTGATTTCTGCGATGGACCATCGAGCAGGATCAAAGAGAGTGTTAGGCAAAGAGCACCCGGACCCACTCGGCAGTATGAACAACCTCGCACTTGCGCTTCATACAATAGAGGGGAACGCACGCTGGGGGAGCAGATGCATTAGCGGACACTCGAGATGCGAGATGCGTAATGCATAAGAGTAAGAGACTGTTGGTGTTGGATAAAACAGAGGTCTTGGGGGGGTTGGACAGGTTCGGAAGCACGAGGAAAGACGTCGAAAATGAGGGGCAAGGTCAAAGATGAAAAGGAAGGAATATCCCAGAGCATTGAGGGGAGGGGAGGGGTCGCAAGGCAGAACATGCATCATCTTGAATATACATGAATTCAACCCCCTCCAGTTGCTCCTTACAATTGGGTGGAGAGCACCCAAACAACAAACAACACACTAACGAGCGGGAACAACCTCGCACTCGCACTTGGAACCCAGGGGAAGCACGCAGACCTTGGTTACTGACACTGGTGTAGATATTCAAGGCTACTAATCCGTACTATGTAAGCTCCAAGTAAGCAATATCTGTCACTTGGGCTCCCATGAAAATACAATGAATGCTTGAAGTGAGACGGTGTGCGCAGTGATAGTGACCCATGTAGCCGATTTGATCCGACGAAGGCGATAGAAGCGAGGCCTAGAAGCTGGGGAGCTTGCTAAGACAGGTCTTGGGAGAGCTCTCGAGAGGTCACAATTCTAGCCATACAGTAGTAACTAAGAATCTAGTTTACTCTGCTCTTCACCACACCTAACCGAATTGCCTCCCTTTACCAACGCATTGTGGCGTGCCATCAACTTCAGAAACCCAACAAATATTGTTAGGGGGACACACATGATTCTATAGAGTGGTTAGTCCTCCATAAAGTATACAAAATCAAAGTGAAGTAGTGTCAACTGCCGAGCTAGTGCTATACTAACCTTGCAAGGGTCATGGTCATCAGTCGGAAAAGTCTTGGTCGGCGATGCGAGGCCAACGCCAACAAGAGTGGCCACGGCGACTGCAATAAACTTCATACTCAAGTGTGTACGAGAAGTCTCAGGTATTCGGACCAAGGCAAGAGCCAAGAGCTGCGCAGGTAATGGTCATGATCTAAATAAAACTCTAGAGAGTATTATTGAGTGAATTTATACTTGATTCCTTGCATAGCTTACAACGCCCCCTTTCTTTGGCCGCCATTTTGTATGTATGTATTGAATGCAGATTACTCCCTCCGTGCAGGGGCACCGGGCGCCTCGGAGTGAGAGTTACAAGCAACGTTCCAGGGCTATTAATAGTGCAAAGAAACAGTCAAGAACCTCGGAACGTTCGGGGTTTAAAGGTTTGGCAAAATGCTGCCACGCCGAAGAAATCAAATCAAAAACCCCGGCATTTGTGATTTAGGCTGACTACGCGTACAAAAACGCGGTAAGTGACCCTGGCTCTGGGTGGCGATGCGTCGCAACCTTGAACCTTGCATCCTCCACAAACGGCGCCAAACATTTTTGAGGGAGACATGTACTCCGTATTACCCCTATTTAATTAACGCCCCCAGCATTCGGCCGCTTGTTTGACATGTTGACTTTCAACTTTCTGGGGCCGGAGCTGCTGACGTGATGCAGTTGTATTTTTGCAAACTGCTCAAATGATTGAGTCTCACAGCGATAGCCAGGCAAAATGGCACCAGAAGGTGAGTCTAAAAGTGCCTCACGTATTATCAAGAACCCTTGAGTCGAACCACAGCAATGGACACACGTCGAATTACCATGCTCACTAAGTCACCACATGCACCTGCTATCACAAGATATCGTCGGCATTGATGTCTGGCTGCCTGAGCAAGGACTGCGTGCTGCAAAATCTTTGGCAAGGGCGAGCGGATTCAGTATCGCTAGATGCTAGATGCGTTACAGTATATATATTGGCGCTTCATGTGACGCTCGAAGCAAGTATATTGACAACTGGGCTAACGAATGCTCGAGTTATTCTCTCGTGAAGCGAGACGAGATGAAGACTGGGCTGGGAGAGATGCGACGCGTCTTAAATGTCCCAGTGGGTGCCGAGGCTGGCCCCGTTACATCTCGAATATAACCTCTTTTGGCCAGCATGATCAAACCTGACTGCATAAAGCAACGCAATAGGGCTCTCACGGAGTGGTACAATGGCGTACAACGCACTATTGCCTCGAAAATATATATACCTATCATGTTATCGGCTTGCATACATGTGTAACCAGGACATTGTTAGACTCACTTTTGGCATTTCTTGTACAAAAACGATAGCTCGTGATGCCTCTGGCCGAACGATTCCATCATTCTGTGGCAGGCATGAAAAGAGCATGGGATCTGCGCAATCATATCCTATATATAAAGGGCGAAACATGTAGATGATGGTGTTGAGATTCTCTGTTGGCTGAGAGCTGACGATGGTGCACATGGATATCGTCTTGAAACTCTGCCTGACCTCTCCGCTCTATTCGAATCCTGAAGGATTTGCTTGTTTCGCTTTGAGTTCCTTGTACATTGGGTCCACTACCACAAACAGGGAATTTGCAAGTCGTCTAAATTCCGGTTGTAGATCGGCTCTGCAGGAACTGAAACGATCCTCATGCCAAAGTTGTCTCTGACTCTTCAGAAGTTGCAACGAGAACTTGCCAGATCCTACCAAGAATTGTTTGACATTGTGTTGGCATGCTGACACGGGGGTTTGAAGAGACTCCCGACAGGTCGGATCTGTACACCGTGGGAGTGGTGGAAATGGGAATTGGGTCATCGAGGCCTTGTCGAAAAAGGCACTGTCGCACTCCTGTTCCCACTTCATGTACCTTTCTCTGGCCTCTATTTCTCTTTGCTCTTCATCTCTTTTCAGCTGGGCCTCCCAAGCCTGTCGTTCTTGGGCTTGGCGTAGTTTAGCATCAGCTTCCGCGGCCCGCCTCGCATGGACTTCACGTATGAGCGCCGCTTGTCGCTCTCTCTCCTCAGCTTGTCGTCTTTCTTCAAGTCTTCTTTCTCGTTTCTCGCCGTAAACCTGCAATAGCTTACGCACACCCCAATATCCGACGCACACAGTGATTTGGGCGCCGATATAAATTGCGAAAAAAATGCTGCACCACTTGAGAATTCGAAGGACTGTCAGTAGAAGGAATTTCAATAGATCGGCTATCGCTTCGTAGATTCGATCGGCTATCAGTAGAAGGAATTTCAATAGAGCGTCTTTCGCTTGATGAAGTCGGCAAGCTATCCATCGGAGGCCTTCCTTTGAATATCGAACAATCCAATCAAGAACGTATCGAAATGGGCTTTTCCAACCTTGCGAGACGTACTCGGTGAGCGAGGTCGTTATTCCATGAGCAGTCGCACTCAAGGTATCTCTTTGAATGAAATTCATCTCGACCAACTTTTGCTCAGGGCTGGGCGTTCAACAGTAGCTTTCAAAACCACGATTGGAATTCAACGTATCCCCACTCTCACCCGCTTCGAGTTTCGCGTGATCCGTGATCCGTTTGCCCATTACTTACTTCTTTTTCTTGTGGGACCTCCCAGGTTGCATAAACTAGGTTTGCATACTTCCACTGCTTAGAGGCATAAAGAGTGCATCGCAAGCGACACGCTTAATTACTTGACGAGAATATAGGAAGAATATCAAGATACTAGGCCATTGCCTCCTTCTACAGTGATGCCCTTTGTGACGAGTTGTCCACACCGTACTTCTGACTTATAGTCACGTTAATGATTTGAGGAAAGCTAGGCCACGCTATTTTGAAGATGTTCAGCCTTATGGCGTTACGAATTATGTATGGATCGCTCCCACAATGTCGGAGAATGCCAAATTGGGTTGCTTGTCTTCAGACTGGGATCCGTCATAACGCAGCAGCTAGGAGGAGCCAGCAGCGTGGCACCCCAGATCTTACTCGGCAGATCAATGCGGGCCCCAATCTTAGTGTGCTTTTTAATCCGTATCTTTGGTGAAAACCGGATATGGGGCCCTCGATCACGTGCCTGCCGAACAAGAAAAGTTTCCTCATGTACATACTTCTGTGCACTTGGCAGTGCTTCCAACTTGGACAATATATCGACTCATAGCTTACCAAGTGTTGTTCCGGCCCAAGCATTGCGCAAACTGAGACAGAATTTCAGCCAGGGACGGCCCGGCGAGTCCAGACGTTCGGCGCGACTAGTCAGTCCTTCCTTCATGTTGATCGCATCAACGCCATCGTGGCTGGGGCCCGTTGGCGGTTGGCTGCTAAAATCTCAGCTGAGAGCTGAGTCTCGAGAGTAAATCGGCGGAGACCGATCATTGGCCGCCTTTATTCGAAAAAAAAAAGGAAAAAAGGGGAAGAAAAGGCAATTCCTCTACAGGGACTGGCTGGTCTGCCTGTTTACGACTAGTTTTCTATGCATGTCTCAGCTGCAATCCAGGAGATGAGTATGTTCGCGTGCTCACTTACCACAATCATGACGTTCTTCGTTTTGTTGGGACTAGCTAGGTATTAAGGCAAGCCGCAGCATGTTATGTGATGGAACCGATGGCCATTGCTAAATCAGATGACAGAATTTATGCAAATATTTTCCTTTAGGAAGACCAAAGAACCCACTTGATGCTGAACTGGTCCGTTATTAGGTCGAATAGCAGGGATATAAGCACAATTGACGGCCTAGAAGCCTACAGAAGCTCTCGAAAACTTCATTTTTCAGGTCTCTCAGCCACTCGGAAATCCAGGCATAGGTTGAGTTGAATCGGAGCATCTTCAGGCAGCCTGGACCCTGCATTGAGCTCTAAGCGAGGCGATCATCGCGCCCGGGCGATGGAATAAAGTTGTCATTAGCGTGGCGCTGCATGCCGAGACATGATTTAGACTTCGTCCTCGGTTCAAAGTAAGCGCTAGCTTATATGGTAGTGTTCCGCACAGTCGGAGACCTTGTTTCGGAGAAACGATTATGATCCAGATTGTATGATTGATCAATCAGCAGTGTCTCTTGCGATTGAGGCGATTGAGCGGCACCTGCCCGATTGACCCCAAACGCAGTGCAAGATTCGCCGAGGAGCACAACAGACGTCCAAATGGCTAATGTCCGCAGCTTGACATCGCTCGAGCACCATGGAACTGCGCCGACGACGACAAAATCTTTGGACCCCGGACTTGAAACTGAGTCTTCTTCTGAAGAATTCCTGCTGGAAGAAAAAACGGCTCCACGGCCGACATGAGACGAATTTTCCCGACCACCAACGGCGATTACAAAATCGGACCTGTCAAACACAGCATCATGCGCATGTTGCCAACTGCGTAGCGAAGCAGGAAGCAACTCAAGCTTCACCCTGCCTTCCGCTTCGAAGCTCGACTGTGGCATCGCGAACTCGAAGGACCATACGCAGTTGAAACGACGGAAGGCGGCGAGCTCATTGCAACAGGCCCATACCATGACGGGACTCCACAGCGCATTAGTATCAAGCCGCACGAAGTCGCTACATACATAAAGGTGGTGACCCCGGATTTCGGCGCCGGATTCGACGTCGACTTGTTCGTTCTTGCTTCTTAGAAGTCTAACGAAACGAAGACCGACAATCCGAAACTGACATCCGGGGCGGAGCATCTGGCGGTTTTCGACAAGTTCATACGCGACCATACTCGACCGGTCGCGAGTTCTGGTGAACGTCGCCTGACGGTATTCAACCTGTCAATGAGCAATAAAGGTGACGCCCTCAGTGTAGTCAATGTGCTCGTCGACTTCCGATACCATCCACGAGCTGGCCGCCGAGCTTGCGCGTCTGGGTATAATCATCAATGAGCCTGTCGCTGGTCTGACATATGTAAGCCATGCATAAGACGCTTCGATACGCGGTGCTTGTCTGAATCTGACGCTCAGCCTGTCCGAGTTGATCGACCCTTTCTCAAACCAAACCTTGATTCATCGCGCTGCGAGGGGCGTCGACGTCGTGATCCAGGTCCGCGAACTCGATGCCGTCTCGGCGAGACTGCTGACAGATGCCATGGCCAGGTACCTAAACTTGAGACTGGAGGACACGAGCTGGTGGGTGCCACATCCGCATTTCAATGTCATCCTTGCTGATGGCGCTGCTGCATACACCGGCTCATCTTACCTGGAGTCAACCCCGCGCAACATAGTTCACCACGGACGGTCTTTCGAAAACGTGGTCCTGCTAAGTGGCGACGCCGCGGCCAGAAGACATGCATTTTTGATCGATGATCTAAGAATAAAAGCCTACCGCGACAACCCTGCTGCCATGGTTTGTAGTATCTTCAAGTCGTGGAGTACCTAGTACTCGCTCTACCTGAAAGACGCATCACTGCACTTCGAACAGGCAATGAGGGCAATAGTGTCGGACCTCCAGCTCATTCTGTTAATGGCAACATATACGCAGCAGCACGAGGGAAGCAAATTTTCGCGACAGACAAGGAGGGGCGTGGTCAAGAACTCAATTCAAGCTCGGCTGGAAAATCAAGTTCTGCCCAAGTCCCATCATGTCTGGGTATTTTCTAGAGTATGGAAGTACTATAAAAAAGGTAAACCGTCCAGAGATCATAGTTTAAACAACTGACGCGCCATTACCGTGGTCTTTGGCGTTCTTCAACAGCTTCAAGATATTGTTGTTGAAATCCGCTATCAACGATCTTGATGCTGATCAAAGCGACTGGTAGCAGGTTTTGAGAAAAAAACATTGAATTTCATTACTCTAGACACGGATGAATAGACGGATGGCTTATTGACAACAATTCAATCCAGTACTAGGTTGGCGTGTTCGCAAAATATACGGGGAGGCGTTTAACCGTGGGAACATGAAAACGGCCAAGATTCAGCATCATCGCGACACCGAAAAGACCCCTACCAGAGAGTGAAGCATCTCATCAGACTCCTTTTTCTTTTCTTCCTTTTCGGAAAAAAAGAAATCTTCGCCCTAAGCACAACGGTTTGCAGCGCCCGTCGTCACTCCTTGAATGTGAAGGGGCAACGACCGGAGGACATGGCAGTTGCATGAACCATCTCCTGTATGTTACTGGTCTCTTCTACGCCGAGCCCCATCTTGCTCTTGGGGCCGATATCTTCGAACAGGAACCCCTCGGGCCTCATCTCGGCACCCCCATCGCCGGGAAGCATCCCGCCAAACGCCCAAACCGCCCAGGCGGCGGGCCCCAGCGCTTCCACAGCGTAGGTCGATTATACCACGGCTCTTTGACGTAGTGCGTGCTGAACATGCGGCCGGTTCTGGGGTCCGGGTCCGTGACGTAACGTCGGTTCGTCAGGCGAGGCAGCATGAAGAAACGCATAAGAATCTGCCGCAGCCAAAGCAGGGTCAGCGTCAGTGCCGATAGTGTCGTGCTCGGTTCTGGAAATCTAGTCCGGGATTAGTTGGCAAGATCAGGAAGAGCGATGTTTGTTTGCTGGCTGACAAGTCCGTGACGATGACGTACCCGAAGGAAGAGCGAATCTTGTCGCCCATCATGACGAGTCCCATTTGGCGCATGAGCGGTCTCATGAACCCGGGAAACAACCATGTCAAGAGGTCCAACTGGGCATCGGCAAGCTGCCGGCTGGGCAGCGACGGGCGCAAGCGATCAACTTCGTAATGGAGCGACCACTTCTCCACCTCTTCCATGAACTCAATGCCATCTCTGAAACTGTTTCTTCCCAGCTCCTTTGTGTAGTCGATTCCCATCATGTCCCCGACGATCTTCCAGAGGGTTCCCTGCGCCGCGACTTCGAACTGTGCCAGTTCTCTCCACTCATAGAGTCTTATGAATCTCACCGGCTCCGTCATGGCGGCGTAAAGAACGTACAGCAGGTCTCCGTTTTGGATCTTGCCAGACCGCATATACGGGGCGTGAAGGTAATTCATTCTCGCAACGGCGCCGTGGAGCTGCGGAGAGTTGGGGGGGAAGAGCATAAAACTTTGAACAAAATAAGTCACTATTAGTAAGATCACGGTAGCTTCTCAAAGACCTCCCCCCTCGCTCGCTGGCTTACCACGCGAATATTAGCGCCGTGTCTTCGAATCTAGAAGCCCGAAAGAAACTGTTAGCCACTGCGGCGCGACAACATGGTTACATGCCACCTCGCTTGCCTCTTTGACACTTTGCTCCCTCGACCAAAGTCACTAGTGACCAGCAGCTTTGCAATGTTTTGTATGGCAAAAGTCTGGTAGAACAGAGTTAGTCATGTCCCCCTGCCTTGGCTTCGGTATGTCGAAGCATCTGTCTATAACCTTTGTAAGAGCATAGGTCAACGACAGGCCGAAAAAGAGAGGGAACTCATAAGTGTAGGCGTGTTCGATGATGGCCTGTGCGTCTGCCCCCGTCATACGGGAGAGGGACGCTCGATCAGGAAAGTTGAATCGGGACTGCACTTTAGACAGGCTTCTGAACCGGAGCAGAAAACATGTCGTAACGTAAATGAGCATTATGAACAAACATGTCGTCGACCATGAGAGCCATGAATTGGTGCAGCTACTGAGAACCGCAGCCCGCAATGATGTCCAAATAGTCATGATGGTCTATTCTGTACTTTTCGTGGTTTTTAGTTTACAAAGAATGCATTCATGCTCAAGGTTTTTTCATCTGACCTTTATAATTCTTTCGAGGCGGACTTTTCGGTAAGATTGAAACTTGCCATTTCCCCGCTCGGTAGATGCCACCCTCTGGCCTCGGGGAAGGAACTGTTGCAAAAATTGATCTTCTCGTCATTATATCAGGAATCATATGACACAAAAATGTGCCGATAGGTCGGCGCAGAGGTTTGGTAACTTGTTGGGCCTCGGCATAAGGGGGTCGGAGGCAACGAAACGAAGGATGAGGGGAGTCGCAAGTTTAGCAACAACACTTGCCGCATACGAATGCGAGGCATGCACAAGTGAACGTCGATACTATCTTCCGAATCGGGGATCTGGGGAGTAAGAAAAGTGACGGGTCTGAAACGATCGGATAGGTGTAACGTGATTTGGCGGCGACGGATAATGGAGATCAAGGTTAATTGCGAATACGAACACGAGCGGAGGTGATGCGGGGATGCGGGGGTGGGGCCCGACCGTTTTTTTTCCTCCATTGCCTAGAAACTGCATTTATCCATTAACAGCTGAACAGGAAAACATGACTACTTCTCCCTTGTGCGTCGTCCTTGATGGCAGACAAGTCGTCGTAAAGGGTCAAATGTTTTGCACTCAGTCTGCACCGAGTATTGTTGCCGCCCACTCCCTCATGTCGCGCACACATGGCCCGTCTACACCGTCAAGGCATTCGAGAAGTATGAAGTCGTGCGCCATGTCCTTCTGAACATCCAATCTGATCTTCAAGTCGGGGTTCATTTTTCGAACCACGGCCGCATACACGACTCCCTGATCCCGGAGGACTTCCTCGTCCCCCACAGTGATGTACAGATCCTTCACCACCTGAGACATTTCCTGCATGTGTGACAGGTCACGGTCACGGTCCAAAGGATATGCCATGGTCTGCGCTTTGTTCGCCACGTGCTCCGTGGAAGGTAAGCCCAGGAAGTGGACCCTGAGTTTCTTGACCGTCTCAACGGAGAGCATGTCAAGCACGACGTTTTGCGTATACGACGCATGGTTGAACTTGTTGCTCACCAATGGCGAGACAAGGAAAGCGCCCGCTAGCGGTTCCTCGAGCTTGACTGCGTTCGACGCCGAAGTAGTAGTAGTAGTCTCACATAGATAACTAAGCAGCTGGGACGTAAGTTGTCCTCCGACCGAATCTCCGCCAATAAGGATGTCGCGAGCTTGTATCCCCGATGCCAGCATGTGGGAAAGGCCGGCGAGGGCTTGGTTGAACTGAACTGGATATTGCGCCTCCGGGCCAAGGGTGTACTCGAGAACAGCAACGGCTGTTTCCGTTCCCGTTTCCATCCCGGCCGTGACGTAGGCACGCCAACACCACTCCAGGTGGGCAGGGAGCATATGCACCATGTATCCGCCTCCATGGAAGAAAAGAACGAACTTCTTGGCCGCGCGGCGGTTTCCGATCCAGAGAAGTGCAGAGCGGCCGTCATCAAGGGTCTCGACATCGTGCTGCAATCTGTCTCTCACGTCCGAGGCATCCGGTCCACGTGCTTCGGAGAGCTTCCGGCGAACCCATGATTCGTATACCTTTCTGGTCGGGGTTGACAAGTACTGGAGTTCACGACTGGAAAAAGCGGCGAGGACGACTTTTAGAAAGGCGCAAACGAGGTATCGCCAAAGCGGGAGCCCTCTGTACAGAGCAATGAAGGACGATCTGCATAGGAAATAGGCCAGCATCCATGGTGCTAGTGTCACGATATCAGTGTGTAAATATGACGGTCGGATCATTCCATCTTACCCAGAAAGACCAGGCGCAGCAGCAAG
The DNA here is from genome assembly GCA_030389615.1 of Epichloe typhina subsp. poae. Classification (NCBI taxonomy): domain Eukaryota; kingdom Fungi; phylum Ascomycota; class Sordariomycetes; order Hypocreales; family Clavicipitaceae; genus Epichloe; species Epichloe typhina. Next base: position 2,046,858 of record CP098318.1, on the reverse strand, counting down.
AGAGCCTTCTCGGCCGCCGTAAATGGAGGGTTCATTGGTGGGAGAGCTCGACAATGTGAAGATGAAGGCCCATGGGGACTCGTCTCAACAGGCCACTCCAACCTTTCCTAGGTGCTGGAACTTGTTGGATGTAGCAGCCTCACATCTTAGGCATCACTTTCCTCGCGATGCCTTCCCTCTTCGCGGTTGAGTCCAGTTGAATGGACGTTATATCATTTCGCATTGTTGTAATGTTATGGCACATTGTTATAATGTTTGTCATATAGACATAATGTCCTGCTGCATTAATTATGTGGACGATATTGGACGATCAAGCCTCGAGAGCAATTAGTTATTGTTGAGTGCTGGGATATTCGTTGTTCGAGCAACTTCTGTATTAATAACTTGGAAGCTATTTGAGCGGAATACTCCGTACCCCACTTTATATAGTGCCGCGGAAAGATCTGTCATTGGCCTGCTGCCCCTAATTCTGGACTTCCTGTAAAAACAAACAGGTTTAGATGGCAATTGTCTCGTGTAGTTGGCACGAGTAAGTACAACTAGGCTCGCTTGCACATACAAGTGCAAAGAAAAATGCCCTCTGTTCCGTCTCGAGATGGAATGTACAATAAACAGTGCATCGCAAAAGAGTCAACAAAGCAGTTGTCATTTCGAGCCGGGGACTCGGTGCGCAGATGACAAGTTGCCGTGACCAAGGTGGATTAGTAAGGCTCGTGCTCTTAGGGCACAGAGACCTCTGATCCACCCACGAACGAGGCTGTAAAAATAGAACCAGTCATGATCTGAAGACATCGAGTCTGTGACCGGATGCCCCGTGATTCCATTGCTGTATCGGACCAATTGATTCCGACAACATCAGTGGATGCAATTTGATCTCTACGCCCTAAAGACTGACCAACCACTCAATTAGAGCTGTTATCGGCTGTAGAGGGTGGAGCTGTCAGGAGGTTTAACAGGAAGTATATAAAAGGCATCACACTAATAGATCTAAAACTATTTCAAGTAAAAAAAAAAAAGGATATAAGTGTACACAAAGCTAGGAATCATGTCATTATGCGTTTAGGATGGCTTACTTGTCCATGTGGCCAACTTGCCAATAAACACTACCTTTGGTGGGGCGTGGCACGAGTAGATGTCAGTTGAATGAGCGTCTTTGTTTCGTGAGTCATCTTTGTCTCGTGACTCGTGAGTCATCCTCGTTCCTATTTCCCGCGACGGCAGGATGGACAGGATGGACAAAATGGCCTGCCCCCTCCTGCGAAAAATTATCCGTCACAATCTCTAAAGAGGGACCTTCCCATCTTCAAGGAGAGCTCACCAATCCGACGATACTCAGGTCTCACTCAGCCACGTGAGCCTCCCTCTGTGAACATGGCGGAAGAGCTTGTCAGGTAGGGGTGTAGATAGATAATAAAAAGTGTTCAATTCGATCAATCAGAGGTGCAGACGGCAGCCGACTTTTGTACCTAAAAGGTATATAGTACGCTATAGAAATAACTAGTTTATAAAGGTACTTCTAATATATTTATCTTTACTAATATCTTATCCTAGCTATTATATAACTAGTATTTATATATCTAATGCTTTAGGGAGCTCTTCCTAATATACCCCCCCTAGCTAAGATATTTATTAAAGCTAGAGATTAAAGGTATAAGAAAAGATTATAAATAATCCCTAGTATTATAATTAGGTAGGAATCTCCCTTAGGCTAATTTTATAATAAAAGTTCTTATATATTTAGCTTAATAAAGACTTTATAAAGCTATTTATAAGTATCTTAAAGGTTTTTATCTAATTAACCTTAATATTACTTATTATATATTATTCTTAAATTTATATTTAATTTATATTAAGGTACTTAAGGCTAGTTTAAAGCCTTCCTTTAGTATATTTAGTAATTTAAATTATTTACTTATTATTATACTAGATAATTAAGAGTAGTAGTATATATATATTAATATTATAAAGTAGCTTACTAAGAGATATATACTCTTTTATACTATAATTTAAGGTAAAGAGCTTTACTTCTATACTTAAAGTTATTATATAATATTACCTTCTGGACTTCTAATTAATTATAGCACTATATATAATAAAAACATAGCCTTATATTAACTTCTAAGTCTTAGGATTATTGCTAAGTAAAGTATTTATATTAGAAAATAATATATTAAAGCTATTTATACCTAAATATTATAAGTAAAGTTTCTTTATGTTCTAAGCGTATAATAAAGCACCCTAAGCTAATTTAATATGCTTTGCTAATAGATTTATTATAAAAGAGGCTAGCTTTAATACTATAAACACTATATCTAGTCTTCTAATAATATAAAGGTATACTAAAGAGCCTATAATTGCTTTATAGTAGCTAATTTCTTTATTAGAAGCTTTATTATTATTTAGGTAAATTATAGCTATTAGAAAAGAAGCTATAATTAAGCTCTTTAACTTATTATTAATAATATTAGAAATAAACTTCTAAGTAATCTTTTAAATATATAATTCCTATGATAACTATATCTCTTTAGTATTATAATTTCTAATAATTTTAATACCTGGGAACTACTTTAATTTACCTTAGTCCTTAATATCTAGACTATTTATTAATTACTTATATAATTCTTTAAATTCTACTTTAGATCTATTAGGGTATAGCACTATAATATTATTTACGTAAAAAAACAGGATAAAATTATTCTTTATAAAGATATATAAGTTTTCTTTCCCTTAAATAAAGCTAAGCTCTAAAAGGAATCTTATTAAATAAAGGAACTATTATTAAGAAGCTTCCTATAGCCTATATAATACTCTAATTATTTTCTAGAGATAACCTCTTATATTTATACCCTTTAGGGGCTTATAGAAAATAGGTTCTTTAAGTTTTACATATAGGAAGGCATTCTAAATATTATATTCTTAAGTATTAAGATTATTAGCATAATAGACTATAAGTAATATTTATAGAGATTAAGAAGTAAGGGTAGTTGTTAGTTACACTAAGGTGCCTGCGTAGGTAGGATAATTCCGTAATATTGAAGTTAATGATAGATAGCTAGCTAGGAAAGAGAGAGAAGAGAGGGAAGGTCTAGATAATAGAAAAGTAAGTAAAACCTATAAGTAAGGCAGAAGAGGGGGTAGCGAATTAATACAGCTAATCACGTTGCATATATTACGCTAGACTTACTATTAGTCTAGTCTTTAGCCACGATTAAGCTAATAAAAATCAAATTAAAGGAAAGTATATATAAGTAAATCCCTTAATAGGAATCCGCTGCTCTAATTAGCTATTATAGCATTAGTTAATTAAATTAATCTATTAGTCCTTGTTTAGGCTCCTATCCCCTAATATTATAAGTCTCTTTACCTATTCTTTAATATAAATTATTAATTTATTTAAATTAATTAGAGAGAAAAGAGATAAATTTAGTAATACCTTTATTATTATATTTGCTAGATTATTGTTTCTGTTAATTTACCTTACCTTATAAATCTTATGCCTTTTATATAATTAATAAAGGGTTATAATATTAATTATTAGTCTTTTTTCTTTTATTATTCCTAGCTTTATAAGGTATTTATATAATAAAAAGAAGTTAGTATAAAGAATTATAGGAATTTAAGGTATCTTTAATTAGTCTATAATCTAATAAAGAGTTATAGAAATTATATAGGCAATATTTATGCCTTAAACTATACTATATAATTTAGAGGTAAGCACACTACGTGTAACTTGCTTACTCTTTGTTAAGCTATACGTAATAATATTGCCTTTCATAATAAAGGTATTATTATCTTGCATTATCTCGTTACTAATTACAATAATATATTTAATCTATAAGCTTAAATCCTTATTATTAGTAAGCAATCTATTTATAAATATAAAGAACTTTGTGTTATGAACTAGCCTTATGGCTACTACGTATAAGCGTTTAGAATAAGAATATTATTCTTATAGAAGAAAAAAGGAATTACACTAGTAGTTACATAGTATCTAAATATATAGTCCCTTATACGTAGTCTATGCATAGTCTATGTAAAGCCTTAACCTAGCTATATAAAGTACATATACTTTCTAGAGCTAGACTTAACCTAAGCTTATAGCTTAAGTCTATAATATACCCCCTTACTTACCCCCTTTTCTTCTCTTACTAAAAAGTAAGTATATATTAAATATAAACCCTTATTATATAGCCCCCTCTAAAAAACATATAGGTAGCCTAGTAAGGCTAGTAAGTTACCTAGTAAGGTTATATCTTTACTATATAGGTTAAAAATTTTCTTAGTGTAGGACTACCTTACTACGCTCTAGCTCTACCCCTAAAAACACTAGCTACCTATTTTATAGCCCCTTACTACTAGCTATCTCCTTACCTTATCTAGCCTCTTACCTTTACCCTAATCTTACATTCTATCTATTATTTGCTAAATTTAAGCTTCACTTTAAATAACCCCCTTGTTAGTAACTATCTGTCACGACTGGATTGGGGAGATATGAACAGAGTGAAGGCTAAGGTTCTTAGTTATAGCTAGAGAGCTACTACTTAAGGGTAGGTATATAAAGGTCTTAAACTCTAACCTCTTACATACCTTATAGGTAGTCCTTATCTAAATACCCTACTATATACACATAGCTATCTAATAGCTACTTAGTTATCCGCACGACCTAAGGCTTATCTGAGGGTTCTATTATGTGACTATTCTGTCCCTAGCTCCCTAGCCTCCGTGCTCCTAACACTATCTAACCCCTTATTATATGATGTACTACCCCTGCTTACTCCTAGCCTTTATTTATAAATATAAAAAACCTATGCCTTAATTAGATCCTAACTAATTTATCCTAAAATATAAATATCCTATCCCCCTTCTCTAAATTTATACTCTTCCCCCTTTATATTATTATAAATCCTTCTTTTTATATTTTTCTTACCTTTATTTATTAATTTATTTATAACTATAAAGCCCCCTTTCTATATTTAGTTTACTTCTTATTATAAGTAATATTATTACTACTACTAATTAACTTACTTCTAGTATACTCCCTTTCTTTTCTTTACCCTCTCTTACCTTACTTAAGAGTACTTACCTTAGTAAGTATATTTTAAAAGGAGACTTTAGTAATAAGGCTTTTTCTAATAGTAAGGAGTATAATTTCCTATATAGTTCTTATATAAATAATCTCTAGAATAAGGGTAAATATATTTATACCCTAAGGCTAAACTAGGCCTATACCCTATACTATACTATATATTATATATATATCTAGGAGATATACTTATATAGTACTAACTTAAAACTTTATTATACCTTTAAATATCTTAAGACCCTTTTAGCTATAAGTAAAGCTATTAAGGCTTTAGCTATACTATAGTTTACTAATAGTAAAAGATAATATACTATTCTTATAAAAATTTTTTATTTATTATTATAAGTATTTTAATAGTATATTAGCTACTACTTAAATTAACCTAGCTAAGGCCTAACCCTTAGCTTCCTCCCTTATAAGTATAGCCTATACCTAAGGCACCTCTAAAGTATAGTAGCTTATACTTACCTAGATAATACCTACTTAATATAGCTATAATAACCTAGCTACTAAATTTTTCTATAGTATAAGAACTATAAATAATAACCTAACCTAGTTTATCTTTACCTAGGAGGCTAGTAATACCTAAGTCTAATAAATAGCTAAAACTATTATAAAGCTTACTTACACTATTACTAAGGCATACTAACTTTATAAGGAGTCTAAGGACACCCCCCTTATCTTAATTACTCGTTACTATAGTAAAAGCTTAGTGCTAAAGTATATGTATACTAGATATAAACTAGATGCCTTAATTTTTTATAGCTAAATTAAAATATACTTTTTAGGGCTATTATTTATTTATATATCTCCCTATTATAATTTAAATTAGTTAAGTATTTCTATATATATTATACTTTCTAATAGCTTTTATATTAGCTATATATAGCCTTTTTACTTAACTAAGATATTCTAATTTAAACCCTTACTTAGTGTGTTTTTAGCTATAAGGATTTCCTTTACCTAATACTTTATAAGATTATTATTAGTATTTATTATAATAAGTTCTAGTAGTAAATATTTATTAGCTAGTCTCTAACTTAGTAATAGGTTATTTACTATACACTAGACTAGGTTAATATAAAAGATAGGATATAGTCCCCTTAGAATATCTAATTTAACTATTAAAGGCATAGGAACCTTAAGTACCTTATATTTAGCTATAACCTAATCTAGCTTCTTATAGGGATAGTTTATCTTAATATTATAAAGACTAAGCTATATATAGTCCCTAACCTAGAATTATTCCACTAGCCTATAACTACTATTTATATTCTCCTGCTATTATTACTAGATAAAGGCTATTATAGCTTATATTAAATTTATACTATTCTTTGAATATTATAAAAAGGCTTAAGCCCTTCCCTTTACTAATATAATAGACTACCCTATAGGGGATAGATTCTAAATTATAGCTATATTAAACCTATAGAGTGCTATATTTATGCTTATCCTAGTTACTAATAAATCCCTATTATTTAATACTAATTAGTAAGCTAGTAGGTAATCTAGCTATTTAAACTAGGAGAAAGATAGTATTATATATAATATAGCCTATACTTCCTAGTTAGCCCTTTTTATACTACTATTTATCTAAGGGTAATATATAGTAAAAAGTAATTATTATATACTAACTTTACCACAAAGCTTAGTCTAGAAATTACTAAGCTAATCTAACCTATAGTCTATAATAATCTATATAAGGAACTTATAAAACTACTACTAGTAATACTTAAATTATTTTATATAAGCCCTAGCTTCTATTAATATTATTACCTTTAACTAAATATACTTTAATAAATAATTAGTAATAACTATAAGAAACCATAGCTAATCCTATGTTTTTACTAGTAAGTCTATTATAAAGTTAATAAATATTTATAACTAGTACTTATTAGGTAATGAAATTAGCTTTAATAAGCCTTATTATAGTTACTAGCTCTTTTACCCTTTATAATAGTAGTAGTTTTATATAAATTAGGCTATATCCTATAATATGCTATCCTAATAGAAGTTCCTTTAAAGCGCTTTAAAGGTTATATTCTAGCCTAGGTAGCCTAATAAAAGTAAGTTATAAATATACTATATTAATATTATAGTTAGTAGCTCTTACTTAGGAACCTATATTTATCCTTAAAACTATAGCACCCCTTTTATACTAATCTAATAGTTTATAATTTATTCTCTAGTATTAGTAGTATCTAGGAACTTCCTAGCCCTTACTACTACTATATTAACCTATAACCTATAAGCTTTATCCTAAGCTAAAGACTAATCCTATAAAGACTAAAGGTGCTTATTTATAAATATAAATATACTAGCAGGCAAAGTCCTTATTATAATTAGGTTATTATTAGGGCTACCCTTATTTATTACTATAATAGGCTTAAGGTATATATATAGCTATCCCCCTTAAAGAAGAATTTTATAAGGCTTATTACTAACTAAATAATTAGTACCTTTACCCTTTTTATTTCTAGCTTATTAGGATAGCACTATAATAATATATCTAGTTATTTTGCTTAAGTGCCTAGTCTATAATATAAATAGAAATTAAATAGTACTAGAGTCTTTGCTTACTATACCTAATATTTTAATATCTCCCTTAATACTATAAAGTACTTAAGGTTCTTATAGTTTATTAGTATTATAAATAGTTTACTTACGCTTTATAGCTTTACTAACTATACCTTAAGATAGGAGATAATTACTAGTAGCTCCTTATTATAAATTATATAATTCTACTAAGTAGCCTATAATTAAGCTAAATAATAAGCTACTAAATATAAAATACTATTATTACTAAACTAAGAGAGACACCCCCTTAAAGCTATTCCTAAGTAATTTGCCTTTACTAAAGTATCCCTTTTAGAATCCTACTAAGCTAGGATTAGGTATAATATAAAAGCTAATTTTAATACCTTAAAAGCCTTATTATACTTCTTTAACTAGTAAAATAAGGCTCCTTTTTTTATTAAGTTAATAAGGGGGCTTACTATATCTAAGAAATTTAGTATAAAATTATAATAGAAGTTAGTAAAACTAAGAAAGCTATAAATACCCTAGACCTTAGTTAGTGCCTCCTAATCCTAAATTACTATAATTTTCTCTTTATTTAAATAAATAGCCTTCCTTACCTAGATAATAAACCTAAGGTACTTAACCTCTTTAGTTATAAAGATATACTTTTTAATATCTAGGTTTAGACTAGCTTATTATAGTCTAGATAGTATACTACAGACTTTCTATATATAATCCTTTTATAATTTGCCTAAGTATATAAGTATATTATTAAGATATATAGTAATATAATTACTAAGGATACTACTTAATATACTATTAATATACCTTTAGAAAGTTACTAGTATGCTTACTAACCTAAAGAAGCATACTAGCTATTTAAATAAGCTAAACCTTATTTAAAATATAGTCTAGTATTCCTTACCCTTAGTAATATATATATAGTAAAACACTAATTATATATCTAGCTTTATAAATTACTTTACCTTAGCTAAAGAATATAATATTTCCTTTACTAGTAGTAGTAAGTAATAGTCTTATTTTATAATCTTATTAAGTATATAATAGTTTATATAAAACCTCTAACTCTTACTAGGCTTTTTTACTAGTAATACTAAGGCTATTACTAATAAGAAGCTTACTTAAATCTAACCCTTATTTATTAAGTCTATTACTTATTTCTAGATTTCTAGTAAATACTCCTAAGGTATATTATATAAAGGTGCCTATAGTAAGTTAGGTTTATTTCTATTAGTATTATATTTTAAGTAAATATAATAGTTTAACTTTCCTTAGTATAGTAGTAAGGCACTTACCTTACTTTCTAGAAATAAGTCCTTAAAGTCCTATAATACCTTTAGTAAGGAAGCTAGAAGCTCCTTCTTTATAAGCTTTAGGGTTATATTAATTTATAAAATAAATATAATTTCCCGCAGGCTTATAGTATAAAGCTAGATATTCTCCCTTTATCTCTTTACTTATTATATTATCCTTATAAATACTATAGGTTAGTTAACCTTTCTATTAGCTATAGCTTATATAAGTAGCCTATTAGCTAATCTTATATATACTTACTATCTTACTATATCTAGGCTAATTTTATTCTATTTTATTTATAGTATACTTAGGATCAGAGCATGTAATGTAATGTAATGTAATGTAATATTTGGGGTTTGGATGTAATGTGTAATGTAATATTAGGAGAAAAAAAAGTGGGGTATGTTAATATCTTATAATATACTTTAGATTTTTCTGTATTAAATTAATATAAGTGTTTTTATAATAAGTATTTTATTAAATTTACTATTAATTATCTAAATTTCCTATCTTTTAGACTATTAGTTATATCTTCTAGTATAGGGTATATATAGTAAGTTTATAAAGTTAATTAGATTCTTTGAATTTTTCTATATATTATAAGATATTATATTAACTATATATCTATTTTCTAATAATTAAATTTCTATTATTTTAAATAAGACTTTTTATTACTAAAAATACCCTATATATACTTTTTTAAATATTATAAAATAATATATTATAAATCTAAATAATTATATTAAGAAACTATATTTAAACTTTTATATATATTAAAATTAATATTATTACTATAACTTTTATTTAAAATAATACTTATTTTTTAGATTTAATATATATTCTTTTTAAATATCTTTGATTTTTTTCTTTTCTTTTACAAAATATAGAATTAAAAAAGAGTAATTTAGGAATAAAAAGTTAAAAAGAAATAGTATAATTATATAATAAAAGATATTATATTATTTATATTATTTAAATTAAAGGCTTTATTTATTATAAAAGCCTTTAAGTATAATATAATAATATAAAACTATATATTAATTTTTAAAATAATATTTTAATAAAAAGAAATCCTAGTTTATTTATTTATTAAGTAATCTAAGGAATTTAAAGTATAATTAGCTTATAATACTTTTATAATACCTAATTTATCTTAATCTAATACTTAAATACATAAGAAATAATTTATATAAAATAAAATAAATAATTTTATAGTAAAATTTCCTAGAAAAAGAGTAAAAAAGCTATATTTACTAGATTTAAAATAATAAGGTTATTATTTAGAACTAATATAAGCTATATTAAAAAGTGGGTCCGAAAAGTGGGTCCTATGTGGGTCCTTGCTTGACTGATTGGACGATTAGGGTTTATTGTGGGTCCTTACTAGTCTGATTGGATAGTTAGTATGTTACGTCATTTGTGACCCACTTACGAAAAATTTTCAAAAGAGGGGTTTTCCTTTACCTTCTCTTTTCTTTCTTTCTTTTCTCTTTCTTTTTACTTTAGTAAATCCAAAAAAACTATAAAAACCCTTACATAGTTAGGCTACATACTTTACTACTTATTGTGCTTACCTTTATTTTTATAGTCTTTTTGCTTTATAAATAACTTATAAAAACACATAAAAAAACAAAAAATCAGAAAAATCAGAAAAATCAGAAAAATCCAAACAAATCCAAAAAAATTGAGGAAAATCGGAAAAATTCAACCTTTCAAAATCAAACTCTAAGAAAAATCGAAAAAATCAGCAAAAATCAGCAAAAAATCAGGAAAATCAGAAAAATCAGAAAAAAACATACTTTAATATGGATTCCTCTTTTTGCCCCTCGGATAATGATTCTGATGCTAGTATGCCTAGCCCTTCTAGGCCTAGCTCTTCTAGGCCTAGCTTACCTTCTAGGCCTAGCCAAGCTAGCCTAGCTTCAAAGCCTTCTCAAGCAAGTCATCTTCAAGGATTATATGAGAAAACCCTTGAAAATCAACAAGATTACGAGTTTTCTTCAAAAGCATATATTTTTACCCATAATTTATTTAATTATTAGTTATCTGATATTAAATATAATAAAGAAAGGGAAATTATATGCTTTTGTACGCAATCTAATTGCACTTTTACTTTTAGAAGTAAAGCAAAAAGATTCCAAGCTTCTAATGGTGTTTATCACTATCGAATTAAGCATCCGGAGATTGCTACTTCTAAATCTGAAGAAAAACAACCTGAAAAGATTACTAGTAAGTTTTTTATTCTATTTTATTCTATTTTTTCATACTAATATTATATTTAGTACCTGAGATTCCAGTAGTATCAACCCCTACAAATCAATCTTCTTTAACCTCTTTTTTTTCAACAAAAAGACCTCGAAATCACACTATTTCAGAGGAATTTTCGTCTGAAGAAGCAGTTATTCTAGTTATTAAATTTATACTAGAAAATAACCTTTCTTTTGCTACAATCAATAGCAAATCCTTTAAAAATTTGCTAAATTATTATTCTAGGTAAGTTATTCTCTTATAATAATTAGTTATTTAAGCTAATTTATATATATAGGAATAATAATTTAGCTTCTTTGCTTAGCCACCAAACAATAACACATAGGATAAATACTATGTATTATTTATCTAAGCAAAAATCCTTTAACAAATCCAATATCAAATTAAACATTAAGGTTTAATTTCGGTTCAACTAGATATATGGACTTTGTTTAATTCAAAGTCTTATCTAGGGGTTATTATAAGCTAGCTTAATCCGAATTTTAAGCTTGAGTATAAGCTAATTGGTAAGTCTTTTAATTAGTCTTATTATTCTTATTATTTACTAACTATTTACTAACTATTTACTTATAGGATTTGAATATTTATCAAATTCACATACTAGAGCTTATATTCACTAATGCTTTAATAATCTTATTAAGGATTATTACTTAGAGCCTAAGGATATCCTTAGGTAAGTTATTTCTTTTAATAATAATTTTATATAATTATAATTCTAATTATATACAGTTTTACTCAGGATAATGGTTCTAATAATAATACTTTTATAACTTCTTATATTAATAAGAGTTATAATAATATTAGTATTGAACCATATGATATCCGATGTATAGCTCATGTTTTAAACATTGTAGCTAAGGATATTATTACGAGTTTTATTAAATCTATGTCTTCTAAGGAAGACTTAGAAAGCTTTAAGAATAGTGAATATCTTCACTATTCTACAGAAGAAACTTCATATATCCAAGGAAATCCTAATTTTTAACAATTTAAATCCTTAGCTAATGGTAAGTAATTATTTTATAATTTTTACTACTATAATACTAATATTAGTTATAGGTATTCTAGGAAAGGTTAAAAGGATTGCTATTCTTATTAAGAATAACTAAGCTTTATATAAAACTTGGTTAAAATGCCTTAGAAAAGCAAAAAAACAAGGCAACTTAGCTAAGAATTGTAATATTATAAAAATCCCTTTAGGTAAGACTTTATTTCTTCTTATATTATTCTTATAAGTTATAACTAATTATAATATTTATAGCCAATGAAACTAGGTGGAATTCGACCTATAAGATGATTAATACTTCTTTAGAGCTTAAAGAAGCTATTATTCTTCTTAATAGGGAAATTAATATTGCTGCCCTTAAGGATGCAATGCCTATAACACAAGAATGGGCTGATTTAGCTACCTTAAGCAGTATTTTAGAGGTTTTCTATGAGCCTACTATTATACTTTAAAGCTAGAAGTATAATACTTTAGGTCTAGTCTCACTTTTTATTATTAAGATATATGAATATCTTAATAATATTAAAGAGGACCAAAAGGCTTATAATAGTTAGGTATATATCCTTTTTACCTTTTTAATTAAATTATACTAACTTATTTAACTAGAAACATGTTTATAATCCTTTTGGTAAAGTCTTTATAGCCTCTATAGATATTGGCCTAGAAAAGCTAGGTAATTATTTCCCACAAGACATAGGGAATAATTATCACTTTTATAAGCCTTATTTATATGCTATGTTATTAGACCCTAGGCTTAATCTTATTACTATAAAAGATAAGCTTAGATTACAACCAAAAACAATAAAAAGGCTACTCGATAACCTAGAAAAAGATTATGATCTGTAAGTATAATGTTTATTATTATTATTATTATTACTAACTTTACTACTAGGCTTCTTCCTACTTATAAGGAAAATCAGGCTAATTTAGGCCTAGGGCTAGGCTTAGAGAATTCAGAGAATTCAGAGAATTTAGAGGCAGAAAATACCCGATTTCAAGTAGAAATTGGGGGCCTATTTAGCCTAGAACCTTTTCTAACCCTTGGCCTAAGCCTAAATCTTCTAACCTTTATAAAGGGTTATTCCTTAATGAGAGGGATAAATCTATTTAAAGAACTCGAAAGAATGAAATCCCTACTTTTACTAACTTAGACCCTAGAGAGGATAAGGTAAGAAAATATTTATTCCTATTATATTATATTACTATACTAATATTATAATAAAGGAAGATATATTTAAATGGTGGGAAGAAAACCAAAAATCTTTCCCTATTTTAAGTATACTTGCTAGAAGATATCTAGCTATTCCTGCCACTTCTGGTGCAATAGAAAGCACCTTTAATACTGGAGGTAATATTATTACTAAGCGCCGAACCTCCTTAAAGCATTATACTATTAAGCAACTAATTCTACTAAAGAATTGGGAAAAGGAGGAAAATATTGCTATTAAGCAATATTCAGAGCTATATAATTATTATAGCTCTTTATCTGAGGATTTAGATACTATATTTTCCTCTAAGGATAAAGAGAAATTAGATAAATCCCAGGATTTATCTAGTTCCTCTTCCTTGGAAGATATATATTCTAACTTAAATTAAGTAAGTCTATATAAGGGTTTTTTCCTAGTTTAGTCTAGTTTTCCCTTAATAGATATTTTTAACATTTATAAACGTTTCCCTTTATTTACTATTATTATTACTATTATTATTACTATTATTATTACTATTATTACTATTATTACTATTATTACTATTATTTTTACTATTATTTTTACTATTATTTTTACTATTATTTTTACTATTATTTTTACTATTATTATTATTTTAAAAAACATAAAAAAGAAAAGTATTTTATTTTATAAATATTTTTAAAAACCTTAAAATACTAAGTAATTAAAAAGTATAGCTTTTCTTATAGTAATTTCCTAATACTTACTTATATTTTTATATAAGTTATTTTTTTACTATTTATAATTAATTAAAGTTTAACACTAATAATATTTAAGTTATATAAGTAATTTTTTATATTATTACTATTATTAATATATTAAAAAATATAAAAAAGAAAAGTATTTTATTTTATTAATAATTTTAAAAACTTAATAATACTAAGTATAACTTTTTAATAGTAATTTTCTTATACTTACTTATATTTATATATAAGTTATTTATTTACTATTTAAATTTAATTAAACCTTAACACTAATAATATTTTAAGTTATATAAGTAATATAAGTAATATATATTATATATATAAGCTATTATAAGCTATTATAAGCTATTATAAGCTATTATAAGCTATTATAAGCTATTATAAGCTATTATAAGCTATTATAAGCTATTATAAGCTATTATAAGCTATTATAAGCTATTATAAGCTATTATAAGCTATTATTAGCTATTATAAGCTATTATAAAGTATTTTATAACTTATATATATCTTATAATAAAGGAATTTAACCTTAATATTAAAAAATCAAAAATAATTACAAATAATTACAAATAATTACATGTAATGTAATGTAATGTGTGAAAGGGGGTGTAATGTAATGTAATGTAATGTGTAATGTAATGTAATGTGTAATAATTACATTACATTACAAACATTACACAATGTAATGTAATGTAATGTAAAGCTCTGCTTAGGATTAGTTATTTTATTAGTCCTAGGATTATATATGCTATAATTAGCATTTCCTATCTATCTAAATCTAACTAAAAATAAATAATATATAAAATATATAATTATTTTTCCTAACTTTTCTTTCCCCCTTACTTTATACTAATAGCTATATAAACTAACCTTTTAGTTAGAAAAAGGAGGCATTTTAACCTAAGCTTTTAGATAAGGTATTTACTTATAGTAATATAGTAGTTATAACCTATATTAACTTAAGTATTTATAAAGGTAGTTTTATTAATTAAAGTAAGGACTAAGAAAGGAATTAAGTTTATATTACTTTAGATTTCTTTGTAGTTCTTATTAGTAATAGCTATATACTATAAAGCCTCTCTATACTTCCTTCTTTTATTCTTAGTTAAATAACTTAATAATAAGGTTACTCTTTTTCTAATTAACTTATAGACTTATTATCTAAGCTAATAGTAGGTGCTTTCTTTATATTATAAGTATTTATAAAAGACTTTTTTATAAGTAAGTAATAGGATATAATAAGTATACTATAGTAAAATACTTAGAGAAGCTATACTATAAACACTAGCCTTTATTATAATATATATTAAGTATATTCTAAGTAACTTACTTAGTATACTTATTACCTTTCTTATTACCTAACTTTTAGTATTTTATAGACTTTCTAGAACCTTACTAAGTTCTTATTATACTTATAGAGTAAATATCTATTATTAGCATATCCTTATCCTATACCTTAGCCTTAATTAGGTTAGGTGCTAAATTACCTTGCTTTTATATATAGTGTTTTTCCTTTAGTTAGTAGGATTTAATATCTAGTGTAATACTTTAATAGTAAGCTATTCCTACTATATAATTAGCCTAGGGTATATCTTATCTAATATTATAGTCCCTTATTTACTTATTAAGCGCTATATATAACTTAGATAACTTTACTAAGTTTACTTACCTAAGCCCCCTAGCTAAGGCTAACTTCTATTTAAAGTAAATATAGAAGTTACTAAATCTCTTATTTTATTATTATATTAACTAGTTAAGTTTTATAATAGCTATTTCCTAGTAGTAAGGGTTATTAAATATTTTCTCTAGGTAGTTAAGAAGTCTAGATAAATAAAAGTTCTCTAAGTAGCCTTTCTTAAAGAAAGGTATAACCTATACCTAGACCTTAGGTAATAGGTTTTAGTAAATAAAGTATTACTAATCCTAATTACTACTAATAAACTCTATATTTACTAGGAGCTTATAAGTTATAAGGCCTTTCTAAGCTATAAATAAGACCTTATTACTATTAAAGGGGGCTTATAAGTAAGGGTTTTTGCTTAATCTAGATTAGTATAAGTGCTATATTTTACGTATTAGCTAAGTACTAGATTTATTTTACTTACTATTTTACTTATTATTATAGAAGTGCTAGCTTATTAGTGTTTATTATATTTAGTAGTAATAGTGTATTTACTAGATAGGTTATTTTTATAGTAAAGAATAATATATATTATAAACTAGCCTTATAGCTACTATATATAAGCATTTAAAATAAGAATATTATTCTTATAGAAAAAGAAAGGAATTATACTAGTAATTACATAGCATCTAGATATATAGTCCCTTATGCGTAGTCTATGCATAGTCTATGTAAAGCCCTAACCTAGCTACACAAAGTACGTATACTTTCCGAAGCCAGACTTGACCTAAGCTCATAGCTCGAGTCCATAACACTTTGCTTCCTTAAGGGTTAAAGATATATATTATAGTCCTTACTACTAATTCTTAATTTACTATTTAAGGCGTTTATTAAGGCATATAATATTATTAGCAAAGGGTTCTTAGTATTAAGCTATAATTAATAAATTATAGGAAGCTTCTAGTTAGTATTTTATTAAGTGGAAAACAACACCCCAAAAGACACAATACTAGCCCACGATCGCGAGTAGCTCTGGAGCCTACACATAACAGAGGGGTCAATTAACTTGACAATATCGATCATAACAATGGCTAGGACTATCTTATTGTATAGAGATATCCTAGATTAAATAGTCTATTAGATTAAAAGTAATGTCTTAAATAAATAAGGGAGAGTATAATCTTAATTTATCTTATAGTAAACATAGGTATAATCTTAGGTAAAGCAAACATAAGGTAATCTTAAGAATCTTATAGGGTACGTAAATTACTATTAAAGAATCTAGCTATAAGTGGCCCCTTTATAGATTAAATAATCCTCTTGCCTAGATAACTAATATTATTATCCCTTATTATAATATCCCTATCCCTAAACCCTAGCGCTTATCATTATAATCACGTGTTTTTAGGCGCGTATCTTATAGCATATAACACCTCCCTAGGTATGCACTAGTTACCTCTAACTAGTTATACACACTAAAACCTAAAAGTACCCTTATAAGTATGGTTAGTAACTAATATTATATATAAAGGGTAAAGGAATTATTTAATCTAGTACTTATAGGTCTAGGCTAATTAATCTTATATAGCTAAACTTCTTATAGTAAAAAAAGAAGTATTAAGGTAAGTAAAAGAGAAAATAAAAAATAAAAAGAAAAAGGGTAAAGAGGTAATAAAGAGAGAGAGAGTAAGAGAAAAGAAAAAGAGAAAATCATATAAAATAAAGAGAGAAAAAGAGAAAACTAATAAGACCTCCCTAACTAGAGACCTAAATTCTTTATCTCTTAGGAAAGCTTTAGTGTCTTTAGCGTTTGTGGATGCGTAGTAAGTAATATTAGCAAGGGAGTATAAATAGTAGGATGCTTTATATCTTACTATACTGCTCTCTTCTCTTAGGTCTTATGTTAATTAAATAATCCTTAGGCATACTTCTTCTCCTACTAGCAGGCTTTAATAATCTTAGCTTATATTTTGCAAGGGACTAAGCTAGGTAGTACCACGGACATATATATAAATAATATTAGTAAATAAGTAATAATTTTTCTTTATACTACTTTCTATGCCCTAAGGAAAGGAAGGAGATTAATTATTATAGCTTATCCTATATCTCTAAGTGGTTACTAAATTATCTTTTCTTTTACTTGCTTAGCTAAGGTTTTATAGTTATACACTTATCCTTACCTAATAACTCTATAGACTTATAGTAACCTTAGCTAATCCTCTATATCTATCTGTAGTAGCTTGCTTATTACCTTTTGCTATAGTTAAAGGGCTTATCCTATAGTATTATATATTTAATCTTATTTACCTTATCAGAGTGCATTAAGCTTCGAAGCCAAGGATAATAGTATTATCTCTTATCTAATAACAGATAATAACACTAATAAGGATGCTTGTAACAAGTAATAACTTCCCTTTTTACTTAATCTTAGCTCCCCTAGGTTACTTAGGGGTAAAACATCTCTAGTGTCCTACTATATTTATCTTTCCTAATCCTATAGTATTTCTTAAATACTAATATTAAAGACTTTAGGGTTACTAGTAAAAATATAAGCTATAGGCTACTAGAAATCCTAAATATAAAGCTTATTATTTCTTACTATATTAGTATACTATTTAATTAGGCAACTCTTATTAGTAACCTAAAGCTTCTAAGGCATAACTATAATGCTAATAGGAAGTCCTTTACTAATAGTCTAGGTAATAAAGCAAGGTATTAAGTACTTTGTTATATTTTATATTAAATATTAGAGGTTAAAATCTTTCTAGTATAATAACTCCCTTAGTAACTAGTCTCCTACCCTAAGTTTATTTATAGCTATATCTTATAAAACTCTTATAGTTCTTTTAAGCGCTTTTATATAACTATACTTTAGGTCTAGTATATTATTAGATACTATCTAGTCTTTAAGGTATAGCTTAAACCATTAGTTAATAATTAAATCTTCACTAAAAGTGCGTAGTTATTCGAACTTAATATTATACTTATTTAGTGTATTTTAGTCTTCTAATAGCAGATTAATTGCTTAGTAACTAACCTAATAGCGGATTATCTAGAGAAGGAACCCTAGGTATACATACTTGTATTCCTAGTTTCCTTTCTACTCTGTCACTAGGACTATAATTACTTTAAAATTAGAGGGGTAATTCATAAGCTACATAATCTGCCCTTATTCACATGCGAAGTTAGTAAACTAAGTGATTTGTCCCTTATCTATGCTATTAAAATAGTATAGATATCCTTATTTCCTATTAAACATAAAAGTAGTCTAATAGTTTATAAAGAAAGTGAATCCTATAACAAGGCATTAATTACTTATATGTAAGTAAAGGTTAATAGGGTTATAACTATAGCTATACTTAATATTAATAGGCTAATAGGTAGTATAAAGTCTCCTAGCTTTTAAACCAATTAATTGTCGTAATATATCTATATTAAAATCTTCTATCTTGCTAACTTTAAATATTTAGGGTAGTACTACTACTATCACTTTAAGCCCACGCTTTATAATCCTCCCTATTACTATTAGCTTAAACTAGTTAAGCTAGTCTTTACTTAGAGTCTTATAAGCCTTTCTTAGGAATTTATAAATATCTATTAAATAACTACACTATTATATGTTTATCTATCCTAGCCTAATTAGTATTATAAGGTTAAAATCGTTACTATTCTAGTAAACTTTAAATCTTAGTAAAGGCTATAGCTAGTCTCTTCGTGGATAAAACAGAGGTAGCTATTACCTATAGAGATTAACTAGATTAATTTCTATAGTGCCTTCCTTAATTCCTTTAAAGAAGAGGCTTTTAGTCTTATATATTAAAACATAAACATAGTATATAGTAAGGCACCTACTATAAGGGAAGTAAGTAATAGTGTTACTATTTACTTTAGTGTAATTACCCTTATTCACAATAGACTTCGCATACTATTCTATTTTGCTAGGCAAGATATAGGTTAGATTAAATAGTTCCTATAGCCCTAATCCTATTCTTATAGCCTATGTTAAATCTAAGGGCAGTTATTAGCAGCTATTACTAGTTACCTTTACCTCTCTCTCTATTAGCCACTAGCACCTATTATAAGACGCCTATTTATAGAGATTAAGTAGTTCCTATAATTCAGACCTTAATATTATAAATCACTTATTAGTAGCTATTTACTTATTAGGTATAAACGCCTATTATATATAGTATCTTATAGTTTAAGGCTTTCTAACCCTCTTCCTCTCCTTCTCTTTATACTCCTTAACTTATTACTCTTTATATTATTACCCTAATTAATTAATTATAGCTAAATCTCTTAATAAAGTCTATTAGAAGCTTCCTAACATTATAGCTATTATAAGGGTAAGCATCCTAGAAGGCAAGCTTTTAGTAATAAAGACTATAAACTAGTTTAACTATGCTAAGTTCTTCCCTCCATTTATTAGTAAAGACCACATAAGTATTCTAAAGATTATTTAATCTTATATTTAGGCTAATACTAATAACTTCTATTTTATAGTATAAGTTCCTTTTTACCTTCTAGGTTTAGGGCAGGATTAACATTAGTAATAGTAGTGTTCCTCTATATACTAAGATTGCCCTCTAACCTTTTAAAAATTCCCTAGAAGGGGCTCCTCCTTATTTAATTACCGCTATAAAGAGAACTAAATTACTAAAGGATTTTATAAGAAGCTACACTAAAGCAAATAGTGCCTTAGCCCTTACTATTAAAAACAAATATTACTACTTAGTCCTTATTCCTACTAAGATAGCTTATCCTAATAGGTACTTCTTACACACTCTTTTATAGCATCCTAAGTATTATTATGCTTTACTAGTGTCTATATTTAGCAGATTAAATAGTATTTTCTATACTAACTACTTAAACTTATATATATAGTATATTACCTTCTTTAGTAAGCATATATACTTTCCTTTCTATAGCTATATTTTACTTTCTAGGGTTAGCAAAGGTATATATAGTAATTATATCTAGAATAGGTCTTATGCGGCTAGTTATAAATAGCGCTTTGCTTCTAGGTATTACCTTTAGTTTTTCTAAGAGAGAGCTCTTATACCTTTCTTAGGAAAAGAGTGGTTTGTTAATATAGTAAAGACCCTTCTGCTTAATCTAAACACTATTAATTCTAATAACTCTCCTTACTTAGTAGTAAATATGCCTCCTCCCTTCCTAAATTATTCATAAATAATAGAGAAAACTTAGAGAAATAAATTTAGTTTATAGTATAATATTTAAGGGAAATAAAAGAAAAGGGAAAAGGGGATAGGTAGTCCTATAGTTAATAAACTTATACCTTAATTACTTAATCTCTAGTATTAGAATAAAACTTTTCTTAGTTCCTAAAATAAAAACAAAGGGAAAAATAATGTTTAATCTTATGCACTTATTAGTATATTAGAGAATATACTTTATATTCTTTCTTCTATTTTTCTATTAAGTAAGGTAGCTACACCTTAATCCCATAATATAGGCTCCTTCAAGGTAGGAGCTTAACCTCTTCCTTAAGACATAAACTTGCCCCTCCTTTGTTAACTATTTAATCAGATATGTTATATTAAGCTACTAAAGGCATAATTATAGTAACTTCTTAATTATAGTCATTATTAGTCTCCTCCCTTGCCTAGTATTATTAAGAAGCATATAACCACATATTTACTATTAAAGTCCACTAACCTTCTATATCTAGGATAAACTTTTTAATATAGTCCCCTAAAATAGTTTTTATAAGGTAAACCCTATCTAGTGTTTTTAGATAATAGGCTCCTAAGACTAGCGCTTACTTATAGATATAGAAAGGTTTATTCCATCTTATTACAAGTTTCTTTGTAGTAAATATATTAACATTCCTTCTAATATTATATACTAAAATAAGATCCCCTAGTTTTAATTAATCCTTCCTAAGAGAGGTAGCCTAGTTCTTATTAGTTTAGTTTGCAAGTTACTTCCTAAAGTTAAACACCTTCTTCCTTACTTTCCTAACATCTTCTGCCTTCCTTTTAAGTATTCGGACTTAAGCTTTAAATAAGTCCTAACTTATAGTAACTACTTCCTAGTTAATTAGCCTCTAGGTTAGGAATTTAACTTCTAAGGGTAGGATTAGTTCCTATCTATAAATTAAATAAAAAGCGAATTTCCTATGCAATTTATAAACAGTAATGTGGTTTATAAGAAAGGCTTTATTAAGGTGCTTTACCTATTAGCTATTTAACCCTCCTAATTTTACTAAAGCGGACGCAAGGGACTAGTGTCTAGCTTTAATAAGGGAATTTGCCTTTAGGTTATACCTAGATATTTAGATTCCCTTAATACTAATATTTACAAGTGCTTCCTTAAGATTTCCTCGTATCTTAGGACCTCCGTTATAAACCATAAACTAAAAAAGTCTAAACTAACTAATTAAGGATAATAGGAATTTTCTAATTACTAGCACTATTACATTCCTAACTAGTGTAGCCTCTACCTATCCTATTAAGTTACATCTAGCTTCTAAGAGATACTTATATTTATAATTAATTAGAAAATGCTAAGTATTAATATAGATCTTACTTATTAGGTTCCTTAGCATAACTAGCACAAATAGTTCTTAAGGTCACTAAGGCGCGAACTTTTAACATATCTCGCAGTAGGTTAGCATCTCTTAAGTTATGTTCTAGAGTCCCTTTTACTAATATTACTGTTTTATCGCTTAGAAAACTACTTTAATGCCTTTATAACTAAGTTCTTTGTAAATAGCCTTAACTATTACGTATTACTACTTAGGAATATTAATAACTAACGCTAGTCCTTTTATAATTCCTATTAGTCTTTTCTATAGGTATCTATTTTCTAGGTAAAACTTCTTAGCTTTATTATAAAGCTTCCTATAGTCCCTAGCACTAAGATTAATTAGTCTTTAAAGAGTAAATAAGAAATTAATTACCTATTACATCTCTTATAAATAGTCTTTCTTGCTATCTTCTTTTATTTTAACGCTATTAAGATGTAAGTTAATAAAGTCCTTAATATCTCCTTTAACTTCTTAATCTAATTAATCTAATAGCCTAGGACCCTTTCTAGATAGGGCATTAGTGATTTTGTTCTTTTTGCTAGGAATATATTATACTAAAAAATCAAACAGTAGTATATAACTTATCTATTATATAATAAGAGCCCTAGGCATATTATTAATAGCTCTATTAAGCTAGTGCACTAGGACTTACAAATCTGTTTCTAATATAAAGGGAACTCTATAAAGGTAAATTTATAGCCTTCTTAATGCGTAAATAACTACTTAGCATTCTCTTTTAGTTATATTATACTTAGCCTTAGTAATAGTCTAGATGCTACTTTTGTATTAAATAGGATAGCATTTACCTTTAATGATTTATAGTAATACCACTCCTTATCCTAGTAAACTTATATTTACTATAAGGATAATTTCCCTAAAGCCTAGTCTAAGATTAAGTAAAACAAGAACTAGGGCCGTAGTTATCACCTTCTTTAAAACATCTATAGCTTCTTATTGCTCTAGTCCCTATTCCTATTCTATTATCTTTCTTAGTAGAATTACTAGTAGTCTTGCCTTCCACGCGTAGTGCTTAACCTAAATATAGTAGACTCCTATTAATCTAATAAAAGATTACACTTCTAATAGATCTTAACAAACTTTCTAGTCTAAAATCTTTATTATCTTCACCTTAGTTAGTTTCTGTCCATTTATTTTACACATAAATCCTACGATTTTAGCTAACTTCTAGTAGAATTTTAACTTAGCTACTAAAGCTATATAACTAGAGAGTTTAATATTAACCAAAACTTTGTTAATATTAATTAAATACTTTATTATATATTTGCGTATTCTAGGCATAATTTCCTCCTTATTATATGTTATAGTTAGGCCTTTAATAGTAATATTATCTAGGAAGGGCACGCAGATTTTAGGGATTAAGTTAAATAGGATTTAGCTAATAATCCTAATAAATTAAGCTACTAAGTTAGTAGCTCCCTATAGTAGGTAGCAAAGTCGCAAAAGGCTAATTATAGTAGAAATCATAGTTATATCTTTACTTCATTCTGCTAATTCTACTTAATTATATCCTAATAAAAGATTAATAATAGATAAGATTTTGCATATTATAAAGCTCTTACTAAATGCCTCCGCTCCTTAAGGGATTAGCGCATTATGTATTATAACCTTATTATACTTAGTAGCTAATAGAATTAGGCAAATCCCTCTATCCTTCTTTATAATAAGAAAGTAAGGGTTCCTATAAGAACTATAGCTTTCTTCTAGATACCTATACTTTAACTTCTTCTTTAATAAATTAACTAGTTTCCCTTATAACCTAAGAGGTATTAGGATAAAACTAGCTTACCACGCCTTATATTTAATAACCTTAATAACTTATAGTAATGCTACTAGTAGGTTAACTTTTTCACACTCAGATAAGTCCTATACTAGCGCCGCTTCTTAGTTATAAAGAATTTCTTTAAAAACATTAACTTCCTCTTATATTAGATATTCTTATACCCCCTTAACTATCTAATCTAGCTATTCCTAGGTTATCCTAAAACCTTATAGGTTTTTACTAAATCTCCTAGTAATATACTTATTATATTTCCTAGATATATCTAAACGCAATTTTACTTCTTCCTATTTCTTCGTTTTCTATTTAGAGTCTTCTTCTAGGGTTAACTTATTAGAAGGCACATTATTATGTAAATAAACCTTATTAGCTTTGCGTTTATATATTATGTTTATTATAAGATTAGGTGGTTTTAGTTATCTTAGGGGCTAGAAATCCTCTATAACTACTTTAAGTTAATAGTTATAGTTTACTATTATATCCTTAATAACTTCTTAGAAGATATTAGTCCCTTCTCTAGTCGTAATAGGGATTAGTACTTTATTATTATTTATCTCTACCTCTAATCCTTTGTAAACTATTTAATTCTCCTCTTCCTTTACTTTAGGATAGCTAAACATAATAATATTAATAGTAAGTTACTAGGCTAGCTATATATTAGTGTACTACTATTAGATACTTCCCGTAACTCTTAAGATAATAATAATATCTCTAAAGCAATACTAGGCAAAAAGTTTACTACTTCTTAAATAGTTAAACTATATTTATAATAGCCTAAAGAATAGTATTCCTAGAATTAGGCTTATATTAACAAAGTCTAGGCTAATATAGAAGTTAGTATCTAGACGTTCCCTAGATATAGCTTTATCTAAACCTCCTTAATTATCTTAATCCTATATAAGAAGAATAAAGTAGTGTTTATTATATCTATAGGATAGATTTTTAAACCTAAGCGTCTAGCTATGCTTTCTATAATTATATTTCCTTGTAATCCTATATTAATAAGCCCTAGGAGAAGTTCTCCTACAGGGTTATCTAGACAAACTTGCAAGTATAGTAAATCCTATAACTAGTTAACTATAGCTTATAGCTCTATAATTATATTAAGCATAAAGTTTACTTTAAGTAAATTAATTAGTTTCTACTAGGGTTTATTCTATTACACTTAAGTTCTAAGCCTTTCTTAAATCCTTTCCTATAAGGCAGCGTTAATTTCTAGCAGGGGCGTTAGGGCTATCTTTAGCAAATTTGCCCTAGCTTTTACTTTATTTCTCTTATTCTCTTTAAGAGCGTCCTTTATTATTTAGATAATAAAATTAATTTAGTTCTCTAGATTAATTAGTCTTAGAGTTATTTTAACCCTAAACGTTCTTAAAGGAGGCATAGGCCCTAGTATGTCCTTATTATAATAACAAATATCTTTAATACCTTTTACTTATAGGAGACACTTATTACTAACTACCTTTACTAGTATTAGTATAATATAGTAAATATCCTAAAAGGGTACTCTAAGTTTCTTCTAGAAAACCTTATTATATAGTTAATCTAAAATCCTCTATCTAACCTTACCTAGTAAATCCTTCTTTCCCTTAGTTAAGGTATTATTACCTTATCTAGGTTACTCTTAGCCTTAGTAATCCTATTTATCTTCTTCTATAATATCCTTAACTCTTAGGTGCTTCACTACCTATTCCCTAATAGCTATAATCTTTCTATTATAGTTATTTACCTTCTCTTTTTCTATATATAACTTCTTAAACTTAATAGCTAAGACTATACCTAAGGGCTCCCTTTATAAGATTAATATTACTTTAACCTCTTTTTCTAGGCAGTATTTAGCGGGGTTAAACTAGCTCTTTATTTAATTAAATATATCTTATTCCTCTAGTAATATATCCTAGCTTTTTCCTCTATAAGGACTATGCTCCTTAATTTAAGGAATTATATAGGTAATCTTACTATCTAGAAAGTATTTAATCTAGAATATAGCTAGCTATCTTACATAGCTACTAATCTAAAGGAATTTTAAAAGCAAAATAGGTAGTATTATCTAGCGCCTTATGTTATCCCTAATTGCTAAAATACAGACAGCTAGGTTATAGATAGCGAATTTTAATATCTTATTAAACCCTAATATATTGCACTTTATAGCTAAGTAAGACTTATTATTGCAGTAATAGTAATGGTTTAACTAGCGGCCTTATCTACCTATTACATTGATTTTAAAAATACAGTCTTTATCTTAATTAAATAATCTAATGCTATTTAGCTAGTAATTCCGTTACTAGTGTTATAGGTTACTATTATACTTCCTTTTAAGCTACTTTATAATATTAATTTCCTTCCCTACCTAGGCTATAACTATAATTTTTAACTTAGCTAACTATTTTATTAAATTATCTATTTAATCTTAGTATTTAGCTAGTCTAGGAGTTATGCCCTTTTTTACTATATTATTAAAAGTAACACTCTTCTTTTTATGCTCTGTAAGTTTAGCCTACGCTAGGCAATTCCTCTAGCTAGTCTAATAATTACTAAGGGCAAGTAAATCAAATAGTCTCTAACTCTTTAGGTAGGACTTAGTATTATCTAATAAGTACCCTCCTAAGTTAAAGATTTTAAGGTCCCTATATCTAAGCTTTAGTTATATATAAACATACGTATTAAGCTCTATCTAGAGTGGTTTATACTTTATAACTAGAATTTCTTCATAGGTAAACCCCTTTTAATCTATAAAGCTTAAGATTAAATACTCTAGAAGGGCCTTATAAATATAGTTAGACTAAGTTATAGTAGTTCTCTATTCTATAGGGTCTATGTTTAATATTAAAGCTTAATGCTTTTATAACTAGTAATAGGTTTCTTTAATAGACTTTAGTTACATTAGGTTAAGGTCTTTAAGCTATCCTTAAGCGCTTTCTATTTAATCCTAACTTATAGTATTAAACTAAAGAAGCATTTCATTCTTTAATTCCACCTAAGTGCGTAATACTATTAGTATCTTAACTACCTATTAGACCTAGGGGTTAATGTTATATTTAAGTATATTTTACTAATTCTTTTTAGGGATATATATTACCTTTATCTTAGCCTTAAAGTCCTTAATAAAGTTAGCTACGTTTTCTCCTATAAACTACTAAATATTATACTTACTTTATATTATAATAAGGGATATCTAGTAAGCTATTATTTCCCTAAGAATCTTTACAAAGAATTCTATATTAAGTCTGTTAAGGGGTCTAGAGGCTTTTCCTCTACTATTAAGGGCCTTCTCTAGTAAGTTATTAAAGCCTAAGCGTATTAGCATTAAAACTATATTAGGATTAAATAGTTCCTTGCTAGTAGTTAGGGTATCTAGTAATAGTAATTCCTAAAGTTCCTTTAAGTAATATAGTTACTTAATAAATCCTACTTTACTTAAGTAATAGAAGTATAAAGATAAATAATTAGATATAGAGTTAGGTAATAGTGCTTTTAATTAATCTTAGAGAAGAATAGTTGCTTAACTAAAGGCTTTAATTATAAAGAAAATTTCTTAATAGAAATCTTCTAGGAGAGTTACACTTATAGTTATAAATAACCTATAAGTAAAAACTAGGATTATAATTACATAGCTCCTTATAATTAACTATAAGACCCTAATGCATAGCTAAATAATTACAAAATTAGCTATAAGGCTTAAGATTAAATAGTTTATGGCGCTAGACAGCGGTTTCTATTCTATATTCTTATATTTAAAGACTCTTAGCAAGGGGGTAATAGCTTAGCTAGTGTTTATAGTATATACATTTAAACTAGCCTACCTCCTTTCTAGCGCCTCTATATAACGCAGTCTCCTTTCTTTAATCTAGCTTAGCTCCTCCAGATTAATTAGTCTTAAACTAGTGCCTTAGCCCTTCTAAGGTCTAAAACTAGGCTTCTAGTCTATATTATATTATAGGGAAAACAAAATAAAGGGGTCTTTGCATAAACGGTTTAGCATTAGCTAAAAATTATAGCTAAAAAAGTGCGCTTCTAATTAATCTTAGTCCGTAGTAAATTAAATAAAAAGCAAAAGTCCTAGGGGTTTAAGACCACGTTTCTCCACTAGTTTTATTAAGTAAAAAACAACACCCTAAAAGACATAATGCTAGCCCATAATCGTAAGTAGCTCTAGAGCCTACACATAATAGAGGGGTTAATTAACTTAACAATATTAATCATAATAATAGCTAGGACTATCTCATTGTATAAAGATATCCTAGATTAAATAGTCTATTAGATTAGAAGTAACATCTTAAATAAATAAGAGAGGGTATAATCTTAATTTATCTTATAGTAAACACAGGTATAATCTTAGGTAAAGTAAACATAGGGTAATCTTAAGAATCTTATAGGGTGCGTGAATTGCTATTAAAGAATCTAGCTATAAGTAGCCCCTTTATAGATCAAATAATTCTCTTGCCTAGATGACTAATATTGTCATCCCTTGTTGTGATATCCCTATCCCTAAACCCTAGCGCTTGTCATCGTGATCGCGTGTTTTTGGGCGCGCATCTTACGGCACATAGTATATAGTTATAATATAGCTTCCTTAGGCTTATTATTCTATGTAATCTTACTTTGCTATTAGAGATTAAGAATTAACTTCCTTAATTTTCTAACTTTAGCCTTTTTAAGTTAAAATTAATAAGTTATTAGTATTCTAAGTTAAGATATAGCTATTAAAAATAAGGGGATTCTTAGTAGTTAATTACTACTTTTCCTTAGTAGTAAACTTAGCCCTCTAGAGCTCTTTCTTTTCTTTTTAGAAGAAGTTATTATTACTTAGGCCTAATATATTATTAGTTTATATTCCTATAATACTAAAGAGGTTCTTATTATTTAGTGCTATAATTAATAAGTAAGGATTATAGGTTAAAGTTATTATATTAAGATTATCTCTATAATAATAGAAGTACATTACTTACTAGTAGGTTTTAGCCTTTATAATCTTGTAAAGAGGTTTAATTAATTTAATTATAGTTCCTTCTAGAAAGAGGTGTATAATCTGTTTTAGTAATCTTATAATAATTAGTCTTATTAGTATTATATGTAATTAAGTGTATGCTTATGTAATATTACAAATCTAAAGGTAAATACCTCTTCTTCTTAATTATAGAGTGATAGCTATAATAAGTTATTAGCTTGCTTGTTATATTATTAGTAATTACATTAAGATAAATTCCTTTCCCTTATTATTATAGCCTTGCATAATAAGGCAAGATTTCTCGTATAGTAAGGCTATTCCCTTGCCTTTAATCTCTCTAACTATATAAGAATTAAAGATTCTATAGCCTCCGTGCTTTGCTAGGTTATATTTAATGAATTTAAAGACATCGCAAGCTTATAGGGCATTAATCTTAGCTTAATTAAACTACTTAAAGGGTTTTCCTAGGGTTATAATCTTCCTTTCTTAGTAAAGTTAAAGAGTAAGGTTCTAATTAGCTTCTTCTTTTACTATAAGAAACACTATACTTAGTATCCCTCTAGCTATAACCTCTTAAATAAAGGCCTTATCTTAATCTATATACTTATAAAACTTAGAGAGCTTAAATTTTATATTCTTAATATAGCTACTCCCTTCCTTTTCTTAATTACTAATATCGATAAGATATAGGTTAAGATTAATAACCTTATAAATATACTTATTTAAGGCAATAAGACTATGCCTATAGTATAATAATAGGGTTATTCTTAGTAGTTACTAAAGGTAAAAGAAATAGTTACTTTCTATCTCTTAGAGAGAAATATCTATTAATTATATTATTAGCTTAGTTACTCTTTTATTTAATAACTTATAAAGGTCCTTTAATAAGCTAGTTATAAAGTTAAACACTAGGTAATTAAGAAATTAACTAAAGTTTACTACTATTACTAAATATATAGTAAGGCCCCTAGTTAATTTAAATTTATAATTAAAGATAACTATAAATTTAACTATAAGATTATTATTAATATTATATAAATTAATAGTTAACTAGTGCTTTATATTATTAATTTAGTAACTTTGTTTTAAGTAGCCTAATTCCTTAATTTAAAAAAGTAGAAGGCTTAAGATATCTAGGACACTATCTAAGAGTGCTAGATTAATACTTATCTAGGACCTTTAGAATAGATAGTCTATAATACTAGTAATAACTTTGCTTCCGCTAAATTTAAATATTACGCTTAATTAATATTAATTAAAACTAATAAAATACTAATTAAAGCTTATAATAGTATTAGAAAGGTTAAAAAATATTATAAACCCTTACGCTAGGCTTATAATATTATTACTAACTTAATTAGTATAAAACTAACACTAGAATAGCACCTTTAAATAGCTATTAAGGCTATTAATAATTTTATAAGCCCTAAAGGAATTATACTAACCTTACTAGTCTTTAAAGCTTACTTATAAATAATAAATAAGTTACTACCTAGTGTCTTTATTATTTAATACACTAAAGTAATTTAGAAGGCTACTAATAAGGTCTGCTACTATATAGCTTTATAGTAGGTCTATAATACCCTTAAAGCCTAAAATAGTCCTAATATAGCGCCTATATATTAGCTATCTTTATAGGCTAATATATATATATAAAGAGAGAAGGGTAGCTAGTATAGCCTTTATAAGCTAATTACTACTAATAAGGAGACTTATATAGTTAATATACCCTATAGCCTAGTGAAATTTTACTTTATAGTAGTAAAGCCTTACTATAAGAACCTATATATTATAAAGGGACTAAAGTAATAGGAAATAAAGTCTTAAGATATAGAGAAGGCTATAATAATACTACTAACTATTATTACTAAAAAAAAATTAGTAATAAAAGAAAAAGAAAAACTATAGGTATTACTAAAGAGAAAGTAAGGAAGGCTAAGAAAAGCCCTTATAGTCTAATTTATAAGCATAGAGAAGCTAATAGAAAAGGCCTATAATACCTAGGTAACCCTAAGAGAAAGCTAGTAAGTTAAAGACTTATTACCTTACCTTAAAGGAATAAAAGTAAGAAACCCTAAAGAAATAAAAGTAAGGAGAGGTAAAACTTATAATCCTAAAAAGGATATTAGCCTAATTAAACTCTATATACTTATTAATAAAGATAATACCTTTTATAACTACTAATCTAGCACTAAATATAATAATTTAAGGTTTATAAGGGATTACCTTTAATAAAGGTATTAATCTTAGTAAAGCTTTTACTTATATCTCTCTTATACTTAATTTTCCTATAGCGCTAGTATTAGGCATAATACCTCTAAAGACTTCTTTAGAATAGTATTCTTTAAAGATATAGTAAAATAAGCCTTTATTATACTCTTATAGCTTATAAAGCTCTTACTTAAGAAATACGTATTTAAAGGCTTAATTATTTAAGGTTATAAGGATATTAATATTAGTAGTATTATAATTAGTTTATTATCTAGAGTAGAAGAATTATATAATACTTAGATATGCTATTAATAGTAGCTTCTTTACCTTATTATTATTATTATCCTAGGCCTTTATATAGGCTATAAGATATAGTTCCTAATTCTAGCTAGAGTTATTATTAGGTTTATTATTATCTTACCCTTTATAGGAGGTAAGGAATACCTAAAATCTCTTCTTTATAAAGGCTATATAATATATTTTACTAGCTTACTAGTAGTTTTTTTCTTTTTAATATTCTTTAGTAAAGTAGTTAGAGAACTAGTAGCTACTTTTATTATATATAAAGTAGTGCTTAAAGCTAGGCTTAAGGCTTTTTTATAATAGCTTCCTTTACTATAGGATTATTATCTATACTAATAATTAGTAAACATAGCCTCTAGAGGGTTTTCTTCTTAATACTAAAAATATTAAGAGGTTTTCTTATTTAACTTTATAATAGTAATTACCTTATAAAGGTCTTTAGTAAGACTTTTAAAGCCTAGGGAGTGTATATATTTAACTATCTAATATTTAGGTACACTAGCTATAGTATTTAATGCTTGCTTATAAAGCTTAGTATTTAATATATTAGAAGGGTATAGCCTTTTATAAATCTTCTTAAGGTTTAATAATATAATCTTAAGGTACTTAAGCTTACTTTTATTAGGGTTTTTATTAATTATATTCTTTAATATTATATTACTTTACTTATAGTAATAGAATTATTAGTTACTTTTTATTTTAAAGCGTTAATAAATATAAGTAATTATCTCTTTATAGAAGTAGTTATTCCTAAAGAGGTAATTAAGGTAATACTATTTAGTATTACTTATTAATATAATAGGAAAAGCCTTCTAATAATATGTTTAAAGGAGGTTAATCCTATTATACTTATTCTTAAAGAGTGTAATCTTTAGTATTAGGAAGTTATATAGTTTCCTACTATAGTAATTACTATTCTTATATATCTTTATAAGCTTTAAGATTTTCTTTATAATCTAATCTTTAAAAGGGAATTACTATAAAGGCATAATTTATTATAAATAATAATCTATAGGTTATTATAAATAATAATTATTAGAATAAAGTAATTAATTTAATTAGGATTATTATAAAAGCTCTTAGGGAGGTTTAGGGAATTATTAGGGTTAAGGAAGGTGAATTTCTAGGGTAAGTAATTAGGTTTAGGGCTAAGGCTTTAGGGGTTTAGAAGATTATAATTTTTCCTATAACTAAAGAGGTATTAAGGTTTAGTAAAGTACCTCTTTAAGAGATACTAGGATTAAATATCCTAGCCCTTATCTAATAAGAACACTATAATCTTATAAGAAATTATATAACTCTTTAATAATATTCTTATTTACTCTTTTAAAGGTATCTTTAAACTAGCCTTTAAAGTTTTCTTAGAATAACTCCTAGAGGTTATTATCTCTTTAGCCTTAATACTTACTAAGGTTAATAAACCTTATAATCTAGTTATTAAGTTTAGGTTATATAGTAGTCTCTAAGTCTAGTTTAATAGGCTTTTTCTAGTTTTTTATAAGGTTATTTATAAGCTATTATAAATATACTAGTAGTTTACTCTCTTATAGTCTTTTAAGAGAAATTATTTAAGCCTTACTATTACTAGTAGTAGCCCTTTCTCTTATAAAAGGTCTAGATTCTAATTTTACTATTTTATAATATCTAGGCTATAAAAGAAAGTCTAAGGTATTATTCTTTTATTACTAATTAAGCTTATATATTTGCCTATTACTATAGTTTTCTTTTACACTTTAGGAGCGTTATTACTCTAATAAAGCTAGAAAATCACAAAAACATAGAAAATCATAAAGATAGGAAAAATAGTAGAAGAAGTAGTAAAAGCAGTAATAAGAATAAATTAAATTAGGGTTAAATAAAGCAATAGAAGTCCTAAAAGTAACTAGAAAGCACTAGCAAAAATAATAAGGAAGTAATAGAATTACTACTTCCTATTTTATATAAAAAGAGAGAAGGAGATAATCTCTCTTACTAATAAGTATAAGGTAAATAATACTAAGAGTAAAGGGGGCAAGAAATAAGTAGTAAATACTTATAAAAGGGGATTAAAGGTCTATTAGAAAAAGGTAATATATTAAGAGAAGTTATAGGTAATTTAGCTAGCTTAGCTAAGGTTATTTAATATTAGGTTTAAAATAAATACCTTATAGCAATAGATTTAGTTAGTTAGTTAGTTTTCTTATAATAGATAATAAAATTAATAATTAATAATAATATTCTAGATAAATATAATAAAGTTATATCCTATAAGCCTAAGGGTTAATAAATTAATTCCTTAGAAGCCTAATAAGCCTATAATTAGGATTCTAGTCTCTTCCTTTAGCACACTTATATAGTTATGCCTCTTTACTATAATAACTATTAATCTAGCGTAATAAGGGGTAATAGCTATAGTATTTATAGAAATATCTTTTCTTATAATACCTAACTTATTTATAGTTATAAAGTTAACTACTAATTAGTATTAGTTACACTAAGGTGCTTACGTAGGTAAAATAATTCCGTAATATTAAAGTTAATAATAAATAGCTAGCTAGGAAAGAGAGAGAAGAGAGGGAAAGTCTAGATAATAGAAAAGTAAGTAAAACCTATAAGTAAGGCAGAAGAGAGGGTAGCAAATTAATATAGCTAATTACATTACGTGCATTGCGCTAGACTTACTATTAGTCTAGTCTTTGGCCACGATTAAGCCAATGAAGATCCGAAGGATCTAACAGTAGTAGCGTAATTATTAAGGTTATTCTTTAGTTACTAGTTACCTTATACTACTATTTAAGCCTTAAACTCTATAACTATGCTTTTCTTATTAGTTTTATATTTAAAAACCTAGCTAAGGTTAATAATTTCCTTATACTTATTAGGATTAATTAGTTCCTTAGGTATATTCTCCTAGTAGTTTAAGGATAGAAGCTTTAAAAGCTCCTTTATAATTACTTCCTTTTAGTAATTATAATAAGGTAATGCTATTACCTAATAATAATAAGTAGGTTTTATAAGCATATTTTTAATTTATAAATTATATTAAGTTCCTTAGAATACTAAAGAGAAAGCAAAAGAAAACTAAGCTTACCTAGCCTTTCTTAACTTCTTTTATTAGTATTTTCTAGTTATAATATTATCTAGGTTAATACTATTATTATAAGGACTATAATTCTTTATAGTCTTACTACTCTTAGTAGTAATTTCGCTAGTCTCCGTGGTAGTCTCTATGTATTTAGCTATTATATTATTTATAAATTTATTAATCTCTTAAAATAGCGTATTATTACCTTATACCTAAAACTTTATATTCTTTAGAATAACTAGTCCCTTATAAGAAAAGTTAGGAGAGATTAAAAGAGCACTAATATAGCTGCTTTCTTACCCTAATATATAAGGTAATGTTTTTACTTTAATCTAATTATTTTCCTTATCTATAGCTAATAGTAAGAAGTTATAATTTTTCTCTTCTAGGTTTATTTCTATAAGGTCTTAACTAATTTCTTTATTAAGGTCTTTAGCCTTAAGCTCTTTAAGTAGTGTAATTATTAATATTTTCTCTTTTTAAGCTAATTTAATCTCTTCTTCTAGTTTAAAGAATAAGGCCTTTGTTAGATCCTTCGGATCTTCATCGGCTTAATCGTGGCCAAAGACCGGACTAATAGTGGGTCCGGCGCGATGCACGCGATGTGATTAGCTACATCAATTTGCCACCCCCTTTTCCGCCCTACTTATAGGTTTTACCCACTTTTCTATTATCTAGACCTTCCCTCTCTTCTCTCTCTTTCCTAGCTAGCTATCTATCTATTATTAACTTTAATATTATAGAATTATCTTACTTACGCAAGCACCTTAGTGTAACTAACACTAATTAGTAGTTAACTTTATAACCATAGATAAGTTAGGTATTACAAGAAGAGATATTTCTACAAATACCACAGCCACTACCCCTTATAACGCTAGATTAACAGTTATTATAGTAAAGAGGCATAACTACATAAGTATGCTAAAGGAAGAGACTAGAATCCTAGTTACGGGCTTGTTAGGCTTCTAAGGAATCAATTTATTAACCCTTAGGCTTATAGGATATAACTTCATTATATCTATCTAGGATATTATTATTAATCATCGATTTTATTATCTATTACAAGAAAACTAACTAACTAACCAAATCTATTGCCGCAAGGTATTTATTTCAAACCTAACATTAAATAACCTTAGCTAAGCTAGCTAAATTACCTATAACTTCTCTTAATATATTACCTTCTTCTAATAGACCTTTAATCCCTCTTTACAAGTATTTACTACTTGTTTCTTACCCCCTTTACTCTTAGTGTTATTTACCCTATGCTTATTAGCAAGAGAGATTATCTTCTTCCCTCTTTTTATATAAAATAGGAAGTAGTAATTCTGTTACTTCCGTGTTATTTTGCTAGTGCTTTTCTAGTTATTCTAGTTACTTTTAGTACTTCTATTACTTTATTAAACCCTAATTTAATTTATTTTTGTTGCTACTTTTGCTACTTTTTCTACTATTTTTCCCCTTTTTATAATTTTCTATGTTTTCGCGATTTCCTAGCTTTATTAGAGCAATAACGCTCCTAAAGTATAAAAGAAGACCCTAGCAACAGGCAAATACATAAGCTTAATTAGTAGTAAAAGAATAACACCTTAGATCTTCTTTTATAGCCTAGATATTACAAGATAGTAGAATTAGAATCTAGACCTTTCATAAGAGAAAGGGCTGCTGCTAGTAATAGTAAGGCTTAAATAATTCCTCTTAAAAGACTATAAGAAAGTAAACTACTAGCATGTCTATAATAGCTTACAAATAACCTTACAAAAGACTAGAAGAAGCCTATTAAACTAGACCTAGAGACTACTACATAACCTAAACTTAATAACTAGATTATAAGGTTTATTAACCTTAGTAAGCATTAAGGCTAGAGAGATAATAACCTCTAGGAGTTATTCTAAGAAGACTTTAAAGGCTAGTCTAAAGATACCTTTAAAAGAGTAAATAAGGACATTATTAGAGAGCTATGTAATTCCTTATAAGATTACAGCGTTCTTATTAAACAAGGCCTAGGATATTTAATCCTAGCATTTCTTAAAGAGGTACTTTACTAAACCTTAATATCTCTTTAGTTATAGGAAAGATTATAATCTTCTAAACCCCTAGAGCCTTAGCCCTAAACCTAATTACTTACCCTAGAAATCCACCTTCCTTAGCCCTAATAATTCC
This sequence comes from Epichloe typhina subsp. poae, assembly GCA_030389615.1. Taxonomy (NCBI): domain Eukaryota; kingdom Fungi; phylum Ascomycota; class Sordariomycetes; order Hypocreales; family Clavicipitaceae; genus Epichloe; species Epichloe typhina. Next base: position 2,010,076 of record CP098318.1, on the reverse strand, counting down.
CTAAACCTCCCTAAGAGCCCTTATAATAATCCTAATTAAATTAATCGCTTTATCCTAATATTTATTATCTATAATAACCTATAAACTATTATTTATAACAAATTATGCCTTTATAGTAATTCCCCTCTAAAGATTAGATTACAAAGAAGATCTTAGAGCTTACAAAGATATATAAGGATAGTAACTACTATAGTAGGAAGCTATATAACTTCCTAATGCTAAAGATCACGCTCTTTAAGAATAAGTATAATAGGATTAACCTCCCTTAAACGCATTATTAGAAGGCCTTTCCTATTATATTAATAGGTAATGCTAAATAGTATTACCTTAATTACCTCTTTAGAAATAACTACTTCTATAAAGAGATAATTACTTATATCTATTAATGCTTTAAAATAGAAAGTAACTAATAATTCTATTATTATAAGTAGAGTAGCATAATATTAAAGAACATAATTAATAAGAATCCTAACAAAAGTAAGCTTAAGTGCCTTAAGATTATATTATTAAACCTTAAGAAAATCCATAAAGGGCTATACCTTTCTAATATAGTAAATACTAAGCTCTACAAGTAAGTATTAAATACTATAGCTAGTGTACCTAAATATTAGATAGTTAAATACATATACTCCCTAGGCTTTGAAAGTCTTACTAAAGACCTTTGTAAAGTAATTACTATTATAAAATTAAATAAGAAAACCTCTTAATACCTTTAGTACTAATAAGGAGACTCTCTAGAGGCTATGTTTACTAATTATTAATATAAATAATAATCCTATAGTAAAGGAAGCTATTATAGAAAAAGCCCTAGGCTAAGCCCTAAGTATTACTTTATATATAGTAAGAGCAGCTACTAGTTCTCTAACTACTTTACTAAAGAATATTAGAAAGAGAAGGACTACTAGTAAGCTAGTAAAACATATTATATAACCCCTACAGAGAAGGGATTTTAGGCGTTCCTTGCCTCCTATAAAGGCTAAGATAATAATAAACCTAATAATAACTCTAGTTAGAATTAGGAACTATATCTTATAGCTTACACAAAGGCCTAAGATAATAATAATAATAAGGTAAAGAAGCTATTATTAATAGCATATCTAAGCATTATATAATTCTTCTACTCTAGATAATAGACTAATTATAACACTACTAATGTTAATATCCTTGTAACCCTAAATAATTAAGCCTTTTAACACGCATTCCTTAAGTAAGAGCTTTATAAGCTATAAGAGTATAATAAAGGCTTATTTTACTATATCTCTAAAGAATACTATTTTAAAAAAGTCTTTAGAGGTATTATACCTAATACTAGCGCTATAGGAAAATTAAGTGTAAGAGAGGTATAAGTAAAAGCTTTACTAAGATTAATACCTTTATTAAAGGTAATCCCCTATAAACCTTAAATTATCATATTTAGTACTAGATTAGTAGTTATAAAAGGCATTATCTATGTACTTACGGAACTTAAAGAGCTTAAATTCTACATCCTTAACATAGCTACTCCCTTCCTTTTCTTAATTACTAATATAGATAAGATATAAGTTAAGATTAATAACCTTATAAATATACTTATTTAAGGCAATAAGACTATGCCTATAGTATAATAATAGGGTTATCCTTAGTAGTTACTAAAGGTAAAAGAAACGGTTACTTTCTATCTCTTAGAGGGAGATATTCGTTAATTATATTATTAGCTTAGTTACCCTTCTGTTTAATAACTTATAAAGGTCCTTTAATAAGCTAGTTATAAAGTTAAACGCTAGGTAATTAAGAAATTAACTAAAGTCTACTACTATTGCTAAATATATAGCAAGGCCCCTAGTTAATTTAAATTCATAATCAAAGATAACCACAAGTTTAACTACGAGATTATTATTAATATTATATAAATTAATAGTTAACTAGTGCTTTATATTATTAATTTAGCAACTTTATTCTAAGTAGCCTAATTCCTTAATCCAAAAAAGCAGAAGGCTTAAGACATCTAGGACGCTATCTAAAAGTGCTAGATTAATACCTATCTAGGACCTCTAGAATAGATAGTTCACAATGCTAGTAATAACTTTGCTTCCGCTAAATTTAAATATTACACTTAATTAATGTTAATTAAGACTAATAAGATGCTAATTAAAGCTTATAATAGTATTAGAAAGGTTAAAAGATATTACAAACCCTTACGCTAGGCTTATAATATTATTACTAACTTAATTAGCACGGAACTAACGCTAAAATAGCGCCTCTAAATAGCTATTAAGGCTATTAATAATTCTATAGGCCCTAAAGGAATTATACTAACCCTGCTAGTCTTTAGAGCCTACCTATGGATAATAAATAAGTTACTACCTAGTGTCTTTGTTATTTAATACACTAAAGTAATTTAGAAGGCTACTAATAAGGTCCGCCACTATATAGCTTTATAGCAGGTCTATAATGCCCTTAGAGCCTAGAATAGTCCTAATATAGTGCCTATATATTAGCTACCTTTACAGGCTAATATATGTATATAAAGAGAGAAGGGTAGCTAGTATAGCCCTTATAAGCTAATTACTACTAATAGGGAGACTTATATAGTTAATATGCCCTATAGCCTAGTAAAATTCCGCTTTATAGTAGTAAAGCCTTACTATAAAGACTTATGTATTATAAAGAGGCTAGAGTAGTAGGAGATAAAGCCTTAAGACATAAAGAAGGCTATAAAAATACTACTAACTACTACTACTAAAAAGAATTAGTAATAGAAAAAGAAAAAAACTATAGGTATTACTAAAGAGAAAGTAAGGAAGGCTAAGAAAAGCCCTTATAGTCTAATTTATAGGCATAGAGGAGCTAATAGAAGAGGCCTATAATGCCTAGGTAACCCTAAGGGAAGCTAGTAAGTTAAAGACTTATTACCTTACCCTAAAGGAATAAAAGTAAGGAAAAGTAAAACTTATAATCCTAAAAAGGATATTAGCCTAATTAAACTCTATATACTTATTAATAAAGACTAAGATAAGGCCTTTATTTAAGAGGTTATAGCTAAAGGGATACTAAGCATAGCGTTCCTTATAGCAAAAGAAGAAGCTAATTAAAACCTTACTCTTTAACTTTACTAAGAAAGGAAGATTATAACCCTAGGAAAACCCTTCAAGTAGTCTAATTAAGCTAAGATTAATGCCCTACAAGCTTGTAATATCTTTAAATTTATTAAATACAACCTAGTAAGGCACAGAGGCTATAGAATCTTTAATTCTTATATGGTTAGAGAGATTAAAGGCAAGGGAATAGCCTTACTATACGAGAAATCTTGCCTTATTATACAAGGCTATAATAATAAGGGAAAGGAATTTATCTTAATGTAATTACTAACGATATAACAAGCAAGCTAATGACTTATTGTAGCTATCGCTCTATTATTAAGAAGAAAAGGCATCTACCTTTAGATTCGTAATATTACATAAGCATACACTTAATTGCACATAATGCTAACAAGACTAATTATTATAAGATTGCTAAAATAGATTGCACATCTCTTTCTAGAAGGAACTATAATTAAATTAATTAAACCTCTTTATAGGATTATAGAAGCCAGAACCCACTAGTAGGCGATGTACTTCTATTATTATAGAGATAACCTTAATATAATAACTTTAACCTATAATCCCTACTTGTTAATTATAGCGCTAAATAATAAGAACCTCTTTAGCATTATAGGAATATAAACTAATAATACATTAGGCCTAAGTAATAATAACTTCTTCTAAAAGAAGAGAAAGAGCTCTAGAAAGCTAAGTTTACTACTAAGGAAAAGCAGTAATTAACCACTAGGAATCCCCTTATTTTTAATAGCTATATCTTAACCTAGAACGCTAATAACTTATTAATTTTAACCTAAAAGGCTAAAGTTAGAAGATTAAGGAAGTTAATCCTTAATCTCTAATAGCAAAGCAAGATTACGTAAAATAACAAGCCTAAGGAAGCTATATTATAACTATATGCTAACTAGAAGCTTCTTATAATTTATTAATTATAGCTTAACACTAAGAACCCTCTGCTAACAATATCACATGCCTTAATAAATGCCTTAAATAGCAAATTAAGAATTAGCAGCAAGAACTACAATACATACCTTTAACCCTTAAGGAAGCAAAGCTCTTTATGTTTGTAAATAGATTACTTACTAATAACAAGGATTTAAGCTCATAGATTAGATATATTATCGTAATTAGCAACAAGATAATGCAAGATAATAATACCTTTATTATAAAAGGCAACATTATTATATATAGCTTAATAAAGAGCAAATAAGTTATATATAGCGTGCTTACCTCTGAATTATATAGCATGGTTTAAGGCATAGATATTACCTACGTGATTTCTATGACTCTCTATTAGATTATAGACTAATTAAAGATACCTTAAATTCCTACGATTCTCTATACTAACTCCTTTTTATTATATAAATACCTTATAAAGCTAGGAATAACAAAAGAGAAAAGACTAATAATTAATATTATAGCCCTTTATTAATCATACAAAAGGCATAAGATCTATAAGGTAAGGTGGATTAATAGAAACAATAATCTAGCGGATATAATAATAAAGGCATTACCAAATTTATCTCTTTTCTCTCTAATTAATTCAAACAAATTAACAATTTATGTTAAAGGATAGGTAAAGAGACTTATAATATTAGGGGACAGGAGCCTTAATAAGGACTAACAAATTAATTTAATTAACTAATGCTATAATAGCTAATTAGAGTAGTAAATTCCTATTAAGGGATTTACTTATATATACTTTTCTTTAATTTAATTTTTATTATGTTTTTAGGCTCCTTTAGCCATGGATAAAAAGAGAGACTGCTAGTGTTAAATCCTTCGGATCTTTATTAGCTTAATCGTAGCCAAAGACTAGACTAATAGTAAGTCTAGCGCGATGTATATAATGTAATTAGCTATATTAATTCGCCACCCCCTTTTCCGCCCTACTTACGGGTTTTACCTACTTTTCTATTATCTAGACCTTCCCTCTCTTCTCTCTCTTTCCTAGCTAGCTATCTATCTATTATCGACTTCAATATTACGGAATTATCTTACCTGCGCAGGCACCTTGGTGTAACCAACAGCCTTATTAAACTAAATATATACTAATATAATAACTTTATAATTATAAAGGGTTAGAACCTAAATAATATACTAGGATTTACCTTTATAACTTATAAGGTATTTAATATAAGCTTTTTACTTTAACTAAGGGATTATATTATTTAATTTAATATGCTTTAGAGCTTTTATTATTATTAGAAATGCTTTATATTTATAAGCTTATAAATATAAAATTAAGGGTTTTTAAACCTCTAATATCTATAAATAAGTAGGGATAGTTTTCCTAGCCTAATTCCACTAAAGTTTATATAGTATAATTTAATTTCTATAATACTTAAAAGGCGTTTAATTTAGTAAATAAACTACTATATTAAAGACCTTATTATTAAGTTCTAATAGGAATCTAGCCTCTAGACTTAATATATAAGCTTTTTACTTAATTACCTCCTTAGATTTCTTTGCCTTACTATTTTAACTAGGTATTAAGGGAGCTAAATTATAGACTATAATACTTACTAAGGCTATCTTATTCCTTATATTATTTATAAAGAGGGCTTTTTAATATTACTATATAAAAAGCATAGTTAAACACTAAATTAAGTACTTAGAGATACTACTATTATTTAGAAGCTATTATAAATCCTATTCTTTAACTTAAATAAGTAAAAGAATTATATTAAGGTTATAAGGTATATAAAAACATACTAATACCTATTACTATTTTAATAAGGTAAGTTATAGTACTTTAAATTAACTAAAAGCCTATAACCTAGTCCTTAAGGAAGCCCTTTAGGTATAACTTATAATCTCTAGTACTTAGCTTTACTTATAGTATAAATCTTATATTTTATAAGCTTAGGTTTTATTAATTTAATACCTAAAGTTATATTTATAAGCTTTATAAATACTTTATTACTAGAATAACTATATTATTAATACTAAAGCTTTATATCTCCCTTTATTAGAGGCCTTAGAGGTTTACTTAATATAGTATTAGCTTTCTTTAGATTTTCTAATAGCCTTAATAGTATATAAAGCTTATTAATATTATAAACCTTAGCTATAGGCTAATTCTCTTTATAAAGAAATCCCTTTTTCTAATTCTAGAAAATACTTGCTTTTATTATAATTATTACTAATACTAGATTAATATAGAATTTAGGAATAAATAAAGTAGTTTCTAATATAATTATTCTTACCTTTTATAATATAGGATTTATAATAGATATACCAACTAGCCCTTAACCTAAAGCTATATAAATTATACTACTTACCTTAACCTTTATTATAATATTCTTATTAAATTTAAATTACTTAAACTATTAGAAGTTATTAAAGATATAAATATTTACTTTAAAGTTATAAAGGACTATATTTCTCCTTAATTTTAAGTTATTCCTAGTATTTAATAAATTTATACTTTTCTTTAATAATTTATATTACTTAAAGTATATAAATAATAATATATTAGCTAACTTCTTACTTAAAGTAACTATAATAAAGTTATTTATAAGGTTTTATAAAGGTATAATAATATTATTACTTTTTTCTTTAGCTTCTAATTTATAGCCTTTAATTTCTTCTATAAATTAGCCTTAAGATACTTCTTAATATTCTTTTTAAAGTTTTCCTAATCTTCTAATTCTTTAAAGTAGCCTTTAGCTTATAAAAAGCCTTAAATAAATTATAGAATTCCTATTATTTTATAATATTTTTAATATTATAATTTATATATCTAGGGTATTTAGGCTTCTTTAGCTTTATTAAATTATTTAATTTATTAGTTATAATTATATTAGTAATTCTTAAATTCTTTAATTCCTTTAGTAAAGCCTTATAGTTCTTTTTAAACTTAGTAATAGCCTTAAGAAAATTACTATTTATTCCCTTATTAAGTAAGTTATTTTACTTCTTTTAAAATAACTTAAATTTACTTTAAAAAAGTATAATAAACTTATATAATATTATCTCCTTAGTTTACTATATCTTAAGGTTTAGATAATTCCTCTAGAGTATCTTAACTATTACTACTTACTTATATTAATTATAAGTACCTTTAGCTTATAAGTAATTATTTAGGTAATTTTTATAAGAATAAGTATTTTCTTAGTATTTAGCTTATATTAATTATAAAGAAATAAGAGTATTTTATAAGTATAGTATTAAATAAACTTCTTTTTTTATCTTAGTATTAAAGTTAAGGGAGTCTTAAATATTCTTTAAAAAGGTTTTATAAATATATTCCCTAATCTTTAGTATTTATTTAGCTAAATCTTAATACTTTATAAGCTTAAATTAAAGCTTTTTATATTTAAAGTTAAATTAGTTTTTATATCTTTATATATAAGCTTCTAATCCTTTAAAGTATTAGGGTTATTATTTAAAATCTCTAGTCTTTAATCTCTTTATAAGTATATAAGTATTATAAGTTCTTTAAGTAATTTAACCTTATTTAAGTTAATATACTTCTAAACTCTATAAGATTTTATATAGTTTTTAATTTATATAAACTACTTAATCTAGTCTTTCTTTAATAATAATACTATATTTAAGGTTTCTTTAAATATATTAAAGGGAAATATATAAGTTAAGGGAAGTATAGAATATAATATTAGCTATTAAATAATATAATAAGGGCGTTTATCTTATAATATTAGTAAGTATTAAATAAATAACTTTAATAAAGCTAATAATCTTTAAAGATAATAATAAATTTAGTAATAAAAGTTACCTAGGCTTATAACTATTAGGTAAGGGTATAAATAAATAATAAAAAGTGTTTAATTTAATTAATTAGAGATATAAATAGTAGCTAACTTTTATACCTAAAAGATATATAGTATACTATAGAAATAACTAGTCTATAGAGATGCTTCTAATATATTTATCTTTACTAATGTCTTATCCTAGCTATTGTGCGACTGGCATCCACACATCCGATGCTTTAGGGAGCTCTTCCTGACAGAGCTACGTAACCGCATCGCCATCCTTCCCGTGCCAGGCGAACGGAATGTGCTCGTCACCAGCGCCCTGCCGTTTGTGAATAACGTCCCACACCTTGGAAACATCATAGGTTCTGTTCTTTCGGGTGATGTCTTCGCCAGATACTGCAGAGCACGTGGAATCAACACTCTCTATGTCGGTGGTAAGCGACCAATGCGGTCTCTGATCTGTCGATGGGACGCGCAATCTAAATTTCCTTCAACTTAGGGACCGGCGAGTACGGAACCACAGCAGAGGCAAAGGCCCTTGCGGAGAGGTGCACGCCACGAGCGCTTTGCGACAAGTATCACGTCATCCATGCGGATATATACAAGTGGTTCAACATCAGCTTCGACATCTTTGGCCGCACCACGACCCAACTGCAGACCGAGATTACCCAAGATATCTTTCTCAAGCTGCAAGAGAATGGTTTCCTCAAAGAACGAATGACAATGCAGCTGTACTGTGAGGAGCATCATTCATTCCTCGCAGACCGCTTTGTTGAAGGCGAGTGCCCAGTCTGTGGCTATGTGGATGCTCGTGGCGATCAATGCGACCTTTGTGGCCAGCTTCTGGAATCTCTCGAGCTCAAGAATCCTCGATGCAAAGTCGACGGCTCCAGGCCAATCACAAAAGATACGAAACACATCTTCCTGGAATTAGACAAGCTGCAACCCGAAGTGGAAGCGTTCTTTCAAAAGTCTGCCGCAAAGGGGCACTGGTCCAGCAACAGCAAAGTCATAACCTCTTCTTGGCTAAAGCAAGGACTGAAACCACGAAGTATAACACGGGATCTGAAATGGGGAACCGCCGTCCCCCTGCCGGGGTACGAGCAAAAGGTCATCTACTCGTGGTTCGACGCCTGTATAGGCTACGTGTCCATCACTGCTGCGTATACCGATAAATGGGAACAGTGGTGGCGGAACCCAGATGTCCAACTTTATCAGTTCATTGGCAAAGACAACGTCGTGTTTCACTCTGTGATATTCCCCAGCTCCCAGATCGGCACTCGTGGTACCTGGACCAAGCTGCACCACCTCTCTACGACAGACTATCTGACCTACGAGGGCGGGAAATTCTCAAAGTCCCGCGGCATTGGCGTCTTCGGTGACTCAGCACAGAAGACTGGCGTTGGCGCTGACATTTGGCGGTATTTCTTGCTCTCCCATCGACCAGAGACTGGCGATAGCGAGTTTACCTGGGACGAGTTCATCAGTTGCAACAACAACCTGTTGCTAAAGAACCTGGGCAATTTTGTCAGCCGGACTGTGAAATTCGTCAACTCCCGACACTATAACAGTATTGTGCCGAACTGGGGTGAGTATCACGAAGAGTCTTTCGACGCGTGGAAAGGAGAAATCAACAAGCTTCTCACGCAGTATATCCAAGAACTTGATGTCGTCAAGATACGCTCAGCACTCTCCACAGTTCTCGTCATGTCTCAGCAGGGCAACGGCTTTCTGCAAGCAAATAAACTCGACAACAATCTTGCTGAAAATGAGCCTTCAAGGTGCGCGGCCGTCATCGGCCTGGCCATCAATTTGGTCCATCTTCTTGCCTCTCTCATTGCGCCTTATATGCCCGACACTGCGAAAGCCATCAACGAACAGCTACAAACGGATATGCTGCCCATTGTTGACCATTGGACTGCGAATTCCATCCAGCCCGGTTGGAAAATTGGCGAGTCCAAGCATTTGTTTAGCCGCATCAAGCCAGAGAAGGCGAAAGAGTGGCAGAAGATATTTGGCGGCGACGAGGTGAAAAAAGCCAAGGAAGAGGAAGCTGCGATGAAGGCGAAGAAGAGCGCGGCGATGAAATCAGGGAAGGCGGTGAAGAAGGCGACTGAGGGTTAAAATCATGTGCATATGAAGGATATTCAATTTCGTTAGATACTGATATAGTCTTGACACGACCATCCACCGTTCAACACCTTGTTCACGCACAAGTACAACGAAAGATGAAGAGCACATCACGCGCTGCTCAATATCGTGCTTAAGAGAAATGCGCCTCGGCCAACGGGGGCGTTGAAGTCGCATCGTCTTCATTGCCCCTTCATCTCAGTCACTACGTTCCTTCTTGAGAGCTGAAACGGGTTCAAGGGGTGCAACATTCAACAGGCCGCAAACGCCATGATCAAGAGCAAGATTCGTTTTGCCAATGCGTCAACAGGTTGTATGCGTCCAAGTCGCCGACCTGCTCTCGCTTCTTCCAAGGCCTCGTGTAACCCCCTTCCTGGAGCCTTGCCGATTTGCCCAGTCGGGCAGAACCTGCTTCGAAGTTCGCAGAGCTTTCCTACCAATTTTCAGGTGATCGATGCCCAAGAGGCTGGAATTTGTTGGCCGCCGCAACCACGTCCTTGGCATCTTGGACCACATTGCTCCGTCATCGAGCCTTCTTTCTCCTGCATATCGTGACGCAATACTCCACCCGTCCAGCTGAGCGACGCCACATCCACGCCGAGGGTCCCGAGACAATACGAATCCAGACCCCATTCAAAACCGTTAAAACTCTAAACAAGCCCAAAAGAAACATGACATCATTCTCGATGTCCAATCATATCACAGGCGTGGTAGATGGGGGCGGATCGTCCAAGCCTTGGCGCACTGAGGATTCGAGCCAACGGCCGATCTGGAATTGGATCCCGAAGTGAGAAGCAGGTCTTCAATCGGCTTGATCCCTTTGATTCAGGGCCACATACACAGGGAGACCTTTATAGATTCGATCTGTCTTGAAAAGATATCTCTCGGGCTGGTCTCGATTTGGCTAGATCCAAATGAAAATTTGAAAGCTCCGTGGGGAAATTCACTGGCCCACCTCGTTGAAGCCAATTACATGCAGAAATGGCATTTGCCTTGCCATGAATATGAGTTGATGAAATTGTCCTTGGTCAAACATGCATTGAGCACTTTGTGGCTTCAGACAGTGGGTGGACATGTGGCAAAATCAACTCGGTTTATATGAATACTCGCACATTAGGGCTGAAGGGGTTTTGACACAAGATACTTCGTTCTCCCCGTTCAATGTACCTTTTTTTTTCTCTCCGAATTACACGAACATCTGCTCCAAGATGATCAGTGTACTTGCCATTCTGATTGCCTTCTCGATGCTGGCCATGTACGTATGGCGTCGTGCGCATCCTCGGCCATACAAAGATGTTCCCTACGACAAGCAGTCTGCCACTCGTCTTCTTGGAGATATCCCCGACATGATAAAGTTCGCGAAAGAGGGCAATGATCCCGATCAATTCATTCCCCAAAGATGTCGGCAACTCAACTCCCCTATCATCCAGTTGTTCTTGGCGCCGTTTTCCAGCCCGTTGATCTTCGTAGACGACGTTGGCGAGGTCGAGAACATTGTCTTCAATCGTACCAAACAGCTGGACCGCGCTCCTATAACAATCAACACGTTTCTCCCGCTCTTCCCCTTCTCGAGCATTCTCAAGCGAACCACCCCCGAGTGGCGGGCCCAGAGGCGACTTTGGAAAGACACCATGAGTAACGACTTTCTCCGTCGCACAGCCGCACCCCAGATGTACGAAACAGCGATGCAGCTGGTTGATTTGTTCCAGCTGAAAATCAGAATAGGAAGCGGCAGACCTTTCTCCGTTCGCACAGACTTTGATCTTTCCGCATTGGATGTCATATGGGCCGCTATTCTGGGCTCGGAGTTGCACGGGATTCGGGACGAAATCTGCGGGATGCGAAATCACGACGGATCCATCCAGCAGCCTGTGTCCAAAGATTGCCCTGCGGCGATGCCGTCTGTCGTCAAGGGAGAGTTGTACCAGGCCATTGAGTATCTGAGCAACACTCTTCAGATCAACTTGGCATCACCTCTTCCCGGGTGGTACAACTGGCTGCTTCGCCAATTGCCCAGATACAAACGATGCTGGGCGCTGAAGGAGAAAACTATCAATGGCCTGATTCAGAGTGCGAGGGCGCGTTTCAACGGTTCCTGTCAGACCGACGGCACAAGACCATGTGCCATCGACATAGTCCTTGAGAGAGAGCAGTCGGCAATCACAAGACCGAAGGCATCGGCCTTTGTCATTCCACCAACTGACGTGGAGATCCACGATGAGCTCTTCATGTTACTCATTGCGGTATTCGCGCCCTTGTCGCCGTTCATGCGAATTGAAAACCACGTCGTGCTAATAGTGATATTGAATTAGGGCCACGAGACAACGGCGACCACACTTTGCTGGTGCGCCAAGTTCCTCACGAACAATCCAGCGGCGCAGGAAAAACTTCGCGAATCACTAAGGACGGCACTCCCTCGCGAGAATCCCCCCACACTGGAAGACATACTCAACGCCAACATGCCCTATTTTGACGCAACTCTGGAAGAGTGCATTCGCCTTGCAGACATTTTCCCCCGCGTCGTGCGAGTTGCTCTCGATGACACCGAAATTTTGGGACATGATATCCCGAAGGGGGCGCAAATCATGTGTACGACCTCTGTGTCGGCAAACACTCTCAGGGAGTGCAGGCGTGGGAGAGCCAACAGTTATCAAGAAGATAAGAAGCAGCCTGTTTCCGAGACTGATCCCCGGGAAAACATGCATCTCTTTTCTCCTGAGCGATGGCTGAACCACGCAGGCGCGTTCAATCCGCGAGCATTGCGCAGAATGGCATTCAGTGGAGGACCAAGGGGGTGTTTTGGTACGTATTGTAAGAGGCCTGCTTTGGTTATGCTGCGATGCTGACTGGGCATTCCAAAGGCAAGAGGTTTGCGATGCAGGAGTTGCGAATCATACTGGCAGTTTTGGTGATGAAGTTTCGTTTCGAATCGATTCCCGGGCACCTGAATAGCATGCGCAGCAATCCGAAGGCATTGCGAGAGCCTCGCCAGACCTTTGTGCGGCTTACGAATCTTGCATGGGATGATGCAGATGAGCGGCTGGAAAGTGCATGATTGAGCCAGTCGGAGCTCTTAATACGAAGATGTACATAGAAAAGGATTCGTATGATTAGCAGAAACAGAGTTCGTTTCGTTTCACGGACTGGGCAGCTCCTGCCGCGTGGGGTGGTCCAATGGCAACGCGCAGATAGCGCAGAGCAGATAGCGCAGATGGATGGTAGCAGTTGATTGGTCCGTCGCCGAGACATTTGTTTGTGTGGCCATCTACGGATCCGTGCTACTCCGTAAAACGATTGAATCCTACTTCCCCTCTTATCAATCCATTGGAGTGGACGCGCAGTGACAATACAAGCCGATGTCTTCACATGTTGACCGACGCCAGCATGAGGCTCATGCATGCCCTTGGAACTTGCGGAATACATATATACATCCATTGCGTTTTTGCACCCGGGAGCCGCGGCACAGCAAAACCCCCTCTCTCAACACCCTGCTCATCCGGCTCGACCAATTGACGTCGGCAAAATGATACCATCACAAGCTAGCCATCAGTCAATGGGGATAGGGATGGGCATGGGGATGGAGGAAAGCGGGTTACATCGCCGGCGACAAGCGGTACACATCACTTTGACTCCGGTCGTTCCCAACAAAAACGTTCCATGGCGGCGTATATGATTTCTTGGGCTCGCCCACTCTTGAACCGGTCTGCTTTGCGCAGCATCTCATCATCTCTCTTGGTGTCGGCGTTGCCCATTCACACACACGACACTCCTGGTCATCCGGCTCACCGGTTCACCCGGCCCCCTCCCATCTGGCTGCACCGAGAATGGGCGCCGCCGTCGAGGCCTCAGAGGCAGTCGCACTTGTACTCACGCCATTCCACGACATTGTGGCCAAGGCCAGGAATGCGGCAGGCAGCGCGGCCGCTCAAGACGCGCCCATGTTCAAAGCTGCCGAGTCGCTGCAACGAGAGGGCCAGCGGGCGTTGAATCGTCTGCATCCGCTTTGCAGGAACATGGTCAGCCAGCACGGCCCAGAGTTCGTCAATGCCATCAAGAGGAACGGTACGTGTGGCATACATGGCAGTGATTGAGCTCATCGATTGGCTCGCTCCGCAGTGGCTAAATACAAATACACCCGCTCACCATCTAGATGACATTAGCCGCTTCCATTGGGAGCTCACTGATGTGCTTTGGGAGTTTGACGACTACATCTCGGTCGAGACCTTCGACGCAAGCAAATATGCCCAAATCCAATCACTATGTCGTAACGTCGCGCCCAGGCTGTACAACGTCCTCGTGACAGTCAACCTTGAGCTGCTCGCCCAGAAATCGACAGAAGAGACACCGCTTCACATTAAGCTCGAATCGCCGCCGACATCATCCATCTCCTATTCGTCGCGCTCCACCGAGGCATGGCATCCATTTCCATCACAGAGACACAGTGAACGCGATCCATCGTTGCTGCGGATAGTCGACTCCGGAACTCATGAAAAAATATACCCCACGTCTGCGCCGAGTCTTGACATGGCACAGGCCAGCATGACGCGACAATCGTATAGTAGTGGGTATTCTTCGCCATCGTCGGGTAGTCGATCAGGTCGGGGGTCCGCACCTCGGTCAATCATACCGATTCGTGCAGGAGAAGAGCGACCTCGATTGCCATCACAGTCATGGCCGCGACCGGAGGACGTGTCAAACGACGCTGCGTCTCAAAGAGTATGCGGCGACTATGCACCCGACCATCTACGAAGCCGCGACACCTTTGAGCATGCCGCAGTGCCTTGGAGGCTTCCCTCCAAGAACTGCATCATTACCGACGCCAGTTCTTTCCGCCGATACAAGGGCTTCTGCTCCGGTGCGCAGGAAGTACTTCAGGGAAAGGATGGCGTCAAGCAGAAGCAGAAGCCGGTGCAGCGGACTCTGTCTCGCGTTGTCGCCAAGTGCACCGGTTGCTCCATGGAGCTGGACTACGACGGTATCGAAACAGACCTGGCTAATAAAGGTGACGATGTATCTTGAAAAAACGGGTTGAGGGTGTTGTCGGCTAACCACTCATCTTGCTCCAGAGGCCGGCAACCTGGTCAAGAAAGATGTTGTTTATCGACTTCGCTTCCTCCAGAAAAGCCACCTACCCGTGAAGCGGGCCACTGATACACTATACGGATGCATATTCTGCATCTCGAACGGCTACACCATCGAAGAGAGTGATGCCACGGTGTTTTTCTCGGCGGAAGATCTCTTCCTCCACTTGTCGCGCCACCCACGACCCTTGCCGCTCGTCCGCGGAATCACCGTCGTGTACGGCATCGACGTGCCGTCCAACCTACGGAACAACCATGACCTTCACTTCACAATGCCACCCAAGACTCATCCTTTGCACCGGGGGAGCGCGGAGATCGCCGGCAGACCCACCGGCATCGCCATCAAAGAGATGAGGAAAGTCGAGCCGCAGAGGAATCTAGTAGAGCGCGACCGTCCCGAGGAGCTGCAACTCGCAATCGGTGCTCGAGTTGCAGGCATCAAATGGCCGCCCCAGTACAAAGGTCGAAAGATATTCGCATGGCACGACGGCGTCTTTGCGTCCGTGCCGTCCGACAACATCATGCTGCTGCCGCCGGAAAATACCATGCTCTCCAAGGCCGTGACAAGTCGAATTTCAGGCCGCGCAAAATGGAAATTCTCCGTCAAGTCGGGAAAGGGTACCCCTTGGCTTAAGTTCGACAAGGGCGATACAATTACGAATATCGGATGTGAGTCTTGGTTCATGCCCTTTCTCGGATGACTAAGGGAAGGGGTATGTAGGGCTAATACGATGAGGTAGGGGTGCATCCGGATCACTGGTGCTGGTGTGGGATGAATTCAAAGAGCAATTGGGGCATTTTTCCTCAGGCATATATTGACCCCAACACGGTCCGGGACGACACAGCCGCAAGAGACCCGTAGACACCGCTACTCACGCTTCATCCACACATCTCATGCGTCGCCACCTGTGGACGCACCTGCTCCGCAGAATGTGCACAACATAGAGTCCCAGAACAGACAAGCGAGCCAGCTTTCTTACTCCATCGATGGATAAGTAAGTTGCTCTTCGGCTATACGACATTCGGCTACTCCTCATGCTTGCATAATCTATTATGATATGCAGAAGAACGACACGTGAATTAGCGAGGTCTTTCTCGGTCAAGCTGAAAGCAAACGCGTGTGCTATAAACGGGCCAGGTTTGGTTAATTCACCTTTGCCCGTCTTGGTCCAGTCGGTCTTGTCGCAGTACTGGTCCCCGCTCTTCCAAATGCAGTTGACGTCGTTTCTGATATCGCATGGAACCTCTGCAAAGTCAAAAGCAACAACACATCTGGAGATCCTGGGTGTAAAAGGCCAAGGCGGGGACCTCGGCCGGGCACGCTGGTCCCACACCTGCGGTGTAGACCTGCGGTGAAGCCGCCGAGGCAATACTTGCCACAGGGCCACTTGCCGATTGAGAATTTGCCGGTGAGGTTGGAGTTCGGGATGCGTCCGATGTACGCGCCGTTCTGGGCATTGTTGGGCCATTGGCCGCGGTTAACGCCGTCTTAGATTGAGCAATCGGTAGCTTTCAAGAACGGTGCTCATGCGGCAGATCTTCGCCATCATTAACCCCTATCGAGACTAGGCCAGGGTTTTGTAGTAGAACGTGCATCCGTATTTCTTGCTGTATCACCAGACGCATTGATTATGCTTGTCCATTGTCCAGTATGGCAGTCATTGTAAGAGTAACCTCCCGTAATTCATGTATTCCACACTATCTGATTAAACGTGCATATAACAAGGGAAAATGCGTTTTTGGGCTTCTTTAAGAGACATGGAGCATTTATTGCAGCCTGTAGTGATTCTATTGAGTGAACTAGCTAGTTCCTGTGCCTTGAGAATTACAGGAGGTCACCTCTTACAAATTCGGGTGGCAAGGGACCTCTTTCCGTTTTAGGCCTAGCTGCCACTACGTGATTAAAAAAGCACCAGCTGCATGTTTACGTGTTGCTTGAAGCGGCCCAGTTAATACCATCTAGCTCCATTTGGAAATCTCCGGCCCAAACTGACAACCTTTCTCCCTCGGGTCGAGAACCAGCGAATCCTTTCTCACGACAGCCTCTGCGTTCGAGCACCGAATTAGTGCCTGTAACATTTTCTGGTACCGGAATGGAAGACCGATGTATTCATCCATATTGTGGGCTTTGCACGTTCAGACATAAGGGTGAACGAGTCGTCATCGTTTGTGAGGTCAAATATCGAATTCTTTCTGAATTCACAACACTGACAGATTCCAGACCTGGACGATGGCTCTCGAAAAGCAACCATCAAATTTGCTTGCGGATGGTCTTGTGCCCATGTTAACGGACGAGTCACTGCATGCCATGAGAAATGCGTTCAATTTCAGGACATTCTGTATCCGGAGCTCATGGCCAAAGAACCTCCGGCGAACAAACTCATGGCTAAAAATATTTGTGACTTTGACTCTCCGCTTCGGGACTCCCTGGCTGACCTGGATGCAATTCGTCGGAAGATTCGCGGCGCGGAATTGCCTCCTCCCTTCCACAAACTACCACCTGAGATGCAATGCCTTGTGTGGGAACATATTCTATCTGATGACACGCTGCGTTTATGGTGCATCGTATCTACATTGACAAGTGGCGCGCCGCAACAGACTGTAGAACCTGTTAGCCTATCGCGCAAGATTTGGGCTCGCTATATCAGCATCCTCGGCACATCCTACGTCGCGGCTTTGACAAACAATCCCGGGGAGGCAGTAAAGAACGAAGTTCTCATATATGATCCGGCGGCTTCCGCAAACCGGGCTGTCGACACAATCTATGTTGCCCACGACCTGTTAGGATTGAAACGGGTCGTGTTTGCCGACTCTTGTGGTTTCAATGTCCTCGAAGCTCCAGGCATCTGGTGGAAAACATTGCGCATATCAAAAGGAAAAGGGACAATTTCTCAAGCAGGTGATGTATGCTCGTAGTTCCTCGACGAACGATGATGGAGTCCCGCTGACAGGTCACTTAATCAAAGGGTTTTAAGCTGAGGACTGTGACGTACCGCAATCAAGGCAGAGTAGCGGATACATGCGCGAATTCGTGGTCCCTGCCTCAATCTCCAATGACAAAGTTTCAGTTGCGCCCTGCCCACTACATGTTCTCAACACCTCAACCACTACTTTTCAAATCTACCATTGTCAACGATGGACGTATGACCGGGCTCTCAATCTGCTACTGGATGATAGAGGTTGCGTTTCTTCATGTGCATAGTGCGGACGGAGATGTATCCATTCCTGATGTCGACACCACGCCAATTGACGACGACGCGAGGTGGCTTTATATTCCCCTAAGTTGCGGCCAATGGCTCTCCGACATCTGGCTGCGTCGCGACACAAACCCTTGGCGGAATACCCTCATCGTGAGTAAAAAGAGAGAGACGCGCATCACGTCAAGGTCTAACTGCTTCAGCTGGTGTTCAATGGAAGTCAAACACACGTCATCGGGGAACACCATCGTCCGGAACTGATGGCGTCATATAGCTACAGCCATATCGCTAGACTGCAGAATCGGCCAACCCCGTTAGGTCTCGACTTCAGTCGTAGCTTGCAGTGGATAGCGATAGGCCAACCCGAGAGACAGCGTAGGACGGGTTTTGCTCCAAACATACCGACGCCGAGATCAGACCGCCCCAAATCTTTTTGCGATGAGATGTTTTTCTTTTCCAGCGCATCGCTTGACAATGTAACAGGGTTGAGGACTTGCCAAGAAGGGGGGGCAATCACTGGCATGGTTCTGCGTTATTCCAATAATACCGAAAAAAGCCTCGGCTGGGTGCGTGCAGATCGCTTAGGCTATCTACAAGAAGTATGTCCCGACGGCCTGTGGATTCTCGTAACATTTTTTCCCAAGTTTCCCTACAAGTACCCTCGGGTCACGAACATCACGGTGAACATCCCTTCTGTCGATTTGCACAAGTATCTTGCAATTACGTGGCGCGGCCAGCTCGAGTGGTGGTTTTCACGCAGGCAGTGTAGGCTATACCACGACGGCCTGAGTACACCGGTGGTGCAAACGTTTTAGAAAATCTGAGACAATAGTCAATCCGCCATGTGCTAAAAATGCGGACGGGTTAAAAGTATTATTCAGAACACCCATTGCTGTTGCGAGCATGTGCCAAAGAAACCGTCCATGGTGCCCCTTGACTTGACATGCTTGCCATGGATCAGCTTAGATGTTCTACTTTCGGTTTGAATACAGTCGTACCATTTTGAGAGGCTTGAGTAAATTTGAAATGAGTGTCCGGATCTTTCGCACTGCGCTGGGGGGAATTGGGACTCCGTGATTTTACACATCCTCTGATGACTCTAGCTTATGCCAGAAGGTCAAGGTTGTGAGGAGAGGAATTGTTCGTCCGATCTTTGGAACTCCTCTCGCAACTCCACAAAGCATCATCAACTCCTTTTGGAGTTTTCTTGTTGCGATCGAGATCGAGAATTCTTTGGCGTATGCAGCTTGCAATATGCTGTCTGGGGCATTGGACAAACGGTTGATACATTCTTCACGCAGTTATGATGAGAAAGAAACAACGGCGATGGCACCTACATGAGTAGGATCGCATGGACTTATAGCCCATGCCCACCGATAGGCAGCAACCAAAACAAACCTCTGCCTCGACCCCCCCTTCCCTATAAGTTACTTCTGCTCGGAGCTTTGTCACTCCCGTTGAATTTCAGGCCGACCGGTACCTGGATATAAGCTAGACTGTATCTAGACATGGGTCAGACACTTCTTGTCCTGCCAGCTGGCCAGACAGACGACTTGGTTTTCAGACAGCTGATGGGTTTGGACGCCAGCTGTACACGCGTCCTCGCACATTCTTTTGACCTTGATCTCCCCCCCTTCCTCTTTTTCTTTTTCCTTTTCCTTCTTCTTCTCTTCTCAAGCACCGGCTCACTTTGCATACTTGGACCTCTGGAACCAACACTTGCACACGGCCTACCATCTTTGAAGACCATCGGCATCATGGCTTCACTTAGTTTTATTCGAGAATCCTACGGGTGTTGCATTGGCTTATGCCAAGATCTATGGAGAGAGCTAAGCCAGAACGTTCAAGACTGGTATGGTGATGTGTGTGCATCATTCCCATTAGTTCATGCCTTTTCTCCCCAGGAGTGTGTGACTACGGTTACCCTCTTGATTGGTCTCAGCTTCATCTTTTCCGGCACGTTTACCATCGCAATGTCTTTCGAGACCTTTAACACGGTCACGAAGGCCCTGATCACGTTTTCGTTGTTGGTCAGCCTGGTGGTATGTATGAGCGGAGTTCTAGTCTTGTGGTTCAATGGTACTGGCGGCACGATTACTCGTTAGGGGCGAATAATCGTAGGCATGTCCATTGGTGTGGCTTTCGGCTTGGTTGGCTTCGTTGCTGCCACGATTGTTCACATCCACAGTCTAGGTTTAGGACGCGACTGGGAGATCTCCATTGCGGTTTTGTTCTCACTCGCCGCTCTAGGATACTTCTTGTATCTGCTGTCTAGTTGTCGGCGTCTGCCAAGGCGTTCTTCAAGAGAGAGTACAAGGGACGAAGCTGAGATGGTACCCCTAACCGCGCCCGTGGGGGCAGGGGACGGGATCGAATCGGTGGACCTTGCCGAGCAAGGGTAGACGAGCTACCCTGGCAGTACTGCCGAATAACTCTGCCCCTTTCGAGCCAGTTGGTGGCTGGGTGGCCGGGGAGCCGACACCCCGGGGTATCAAACTAAACGGACTTCGATCAGGATGACGCTTCTGCGCAGCATCGAGGACGAGTACCTTCTGCCGTCTTGGCCACTCCTGAATAAGTGAAAAAGGCAAAGGGAAACCAAGTTCATTCTCTTTTCAAAACTCAAGGACAGATTCGTTACACGGTAAGTCCTCCCACACAAAGTGAATTTACCTCGTGTCTAATTTCATCGTCCAGACGTTCAATTTCTCTTTCGACCATCTGAACACAGTAAATACGCTCTGTCAGAACCTTTTTTGTATTACCAAGCGTGCACACATACGGACATGTCCAAATCGATATAAATTCACACATGAACACATATAAACACACACACGCACACGCATACACACACGCATACACACACGCATACACACACGCATACACACACGCATACACACACGCATACACACACGCATACACACTATACACATGCTATCATCTCAAGCATGTCAAGTCCAAGAAAATCTGAGCAGTCTGTTTCTTCATACACCAGACTTGTGCAACACCACCCTCTGCTTTTGAAGCCCACCAACGCTCACGTTCAATGGTCTCGCCCCACGGTGACCTTGTAACACCTCCTGAGTCCTGACCCGAACCAACTACCTACAATCAACTCGAATCCATCGCCTCAGGTGTCAACACGATGAAGGTCATTCGAGTCAGTCGAATCATAATCACATATTTTACTCTATTTCAATCTCCTGCCTTTATTCTTTATCTTTTACTTCACTACTCAAACCACCGTCAAACCAACCCCCCTTGGCTAAAACACTTTCGATTCGACATCCTTCTCTCCTGTTTCCGGGCCACTGCTTTCCCAGAGAAAACAACAACTCGATCAATCAACTTCAGAATCTGGACTATTTCTTCATCCTCGTTTTTCACTTGACTCGAGAGTCTTGCAAACCAACGTAGGTCATACTGTGATATGGTGACCGAGACCTCCTTTCGTTCAGGTTGCGCTGACCGTGCTGTTAGTTCCCGCAATCTAAATGTCTCATATCTGCACGGTCACGAAACCAACTCCTGCGAGCATTTCTTCTAGCCGGAATGATTTCAACGTCATGCCACACTTCTTCATTGACCGACAACAATATGGGCGTGTGGTGTGACATCAAAGATATGTCCAAGTATTCCATTTGTGCTAGAATTCCTCCTTCCGTCGTAGGCGCAAACTCAAAAAATTGGTGGATCTCAATGAGTATCAATCAAGCTGACTTGTCAGTACAGATTGAGCAGCCGGAACCATGCCAATGCCTTAAGAGCTCTCTGATCCTATCACTGAAACCGCAACATTTGCCGTTGACGCCACACTTGGGTAAGAGTACTCTTCTTCATGGTTCCCAGGTCCACCACTCCTTTTTCTAATCATCCATCTTGTGAAAGAAATGTTGCGATGAAGTTCTTTCAGTAAGGTTAGAAAGCAGAGGGAGGAGGAAGAAAATAAGAAGGACGGGGAATGTTTTTTAGAAGCGTCTGGTCGTATATATTGCTTGCTCCGTTTGTTGTTAGGTGCTATTGGAAAATGTGATTGTCTTTTTCCTTGTTTTGAATTTGAATTTCTTTTGTGACTTATTCGGCTATTATGAACAACAAATGAAACTCAACAAAATTCCCCCAATGAATCTGTTCACAATGACTTGTCGAGGTCACCTGCACCAGATGTAGAAAAGGGGAGGGGCTGCAATGTACATTTGAGATGGCAGCCAGCCCGAGGTCTGACAGGCGGTAGTTGTTCAATCCTAGCAGAGTTTGAACCTGACAACGTGAATAAACACGTAAACTAGCATCGGAAAGAGGGTCCGACTTCGAGGGCTTAGAAGACAATGTGACCTGGTCATCAACGTCTGTCTGAACAGTCAGCATGGCAGTTTCCCCAAGAGTACTGGGTATATCCATTGTGGGCATTGACTAACTTTACAATAATGCATTCGCTTCGTGTCGCAAGTCAGGGAGCAGAGTCGAGGGCCGCTGGATTTTGTCTTTTAGATAGATACCGCATGTTTTATTCTTTTCCCTCCATTTGTTTACTATGAAGGTAACTGATCCCACCAAGCATAGGCATTGTCCTCGTAGGTTGTTCTTCCAGGTCAATCATTAAGCATGCCTCTGTCTCCCTGCTCCCATCATTGTCATTCCTTGCAGTAAAAAAACTCAACATCGTCTGACTTGTTGTCCTGACACTTGCATACACACGTACAAGCTCGCTCATTCTTCTCTTTCATTCTACTCTCTTTCAATTGGACCAATTCATTGTCGCTTGCCTTCTGTTCCAACATGGCGATGTACTCATCGTCCAGACGTTGTATTTCCTCCAAAAGAACTCGCTTACTACGCTCTTTCTCTCCCCGAAAATCTGGCCTGGTATTCGACTTGGCTGCTATCCACTCGTCCGCCGCCTTAATCAACCAATTGTGTTCAGAGGCTTTGCGACAGAAGAAGAAGAAGGATCGTCCGAAGGGCAGTTTTCTTCCCCGCCTAAGAGCGTCGAAGAATGCGTGATTCCACTCTTCCTTTAGTTGCCGAGCAAATATTTGCTTTCGTTTTGTCGCAGAGGAGTGTTGCCAAATCACACATGCGCTGTCATAGTCCCTCCAAATCGCATCTTTCCTGTGAATATAGCCTATAAGTAGACGCATTCCATCTTCCGGCCCGAATTTCTCGACTAGGCAATACGCCAACTTTTTTGGGATCCTGAAACTTAAGAAGAAATCATTGTCAGTGCGGGGTAGACTGTCTGCACACTTCAGACACATTTTCTAAGCCTTGAATCTGTTATCGGGTGATGTGTCTGTCGTAGTTGTGATACTGCTTCTGGATGGTGTTTGAATGTGGAAGCTGGTGTGCACTGGGAAGAGGAAAAGAAAAAGGTAGGCAAGCGAGATACGCAACATGTGGGGGTTAGTATCATTTGCGTTCATGTATTTGCTTTAAGTTTATTCTTATAATAATGAATAAACTCTGATCCTGTGGAACACATGTCAATTGGAGGATAGCTTTGTGCCAGCCAGGGCTTAATCCTTAGTGCTTTGTGCGAAACGACATGACAGGTTGCATCTTAAAAATCGAACTCTAAATTCTCATTGTGAGATAATGCCGCAGAGATGCCATGAAATGAACTTGGGATGAAGGCACAAGGCACGTCAAGTACTGGAATTGCAGACTATCTATGTATGTATAGAGACTGTGACTGGTGCTGAGTTGGCGTCTCCACTTGACCCTTGACCAGCAAAACTCAATCTGCAAGCTCCACCAATTCATCTCCTTATCGAACGGAATGCCAATGCCTCATCTGCATCAACCTACTAGCTGATGCTCCATCCCAGAGGCACGTCATTGCTTTCGGCCTTCTACTTCCAGTTATCGCATTTGTCCTCACCTTGCTTCGCAGTGCATGGTTCACCTGGGGCCTTCATCTTCAATCAAACACCGCACCATCGAGCAATCCACAAACCGAGGTCAAATCTCAGCGCTCAGCAGATACCGCTTCACCCATCACAGCCACAGCCGCAATGAGTGCCGCTTCATCCTCTTCGTCCATCCGCAGGATGGCTCCGTTGGTATTCCCAGCCATTGGACGCCACACAGCCACGGTCATCTTCATCCATGGCTTGGGCGATACTGGCCATGGGTGGTCCGACGCCGTCGAGCTTTGGAGGAAGCGACAGCGGTTGAATGAGATCAAGTTCATCTTGCCGCACGCGCCGCATATCCCAATCTCCATGGTCAGACGATTTGAGCTTCCATGGCTCTTGCAGCCTACCCTGTCTCTATCTTCTTGTATCGAATTGCACTGACTTTTCGACATTTGCACAGAATGCTGGTCTCAAGATGCCAGGGTGGTTCGATATTGTACGTCAAGCAAGCCACATGGTCGCGGATAAAATCGAGGCCAACCATATCAGCCCCTCCATAGAACGGTCTACTAATCATTCTCGCTCTGCAGAAATCGCTGCAAAAGGGCGAGGACGAAGATGGTCCCGGAGTTTTGCAATCCCGGGAATACTTCCATGGCCTGATCCAGCAGGAGATCAAAGATGGCATTCCGGCAGAACGCATTGTTCTCGGGGGCTTCTCACAAGGTGGAGCCATGAGCATTTTTGCCGGTTTGACTGCTCCTTTCAAGATCGGGGGCATTGTTGGCCTCTCTTCCTGGCTTCTTCTCAACCAAACGTTCAAAGAATATGTCCCAGAGGGAAATGTCAACAAAGCTACGCCCATCTTCATGGGACACGGCGATCGAGATCCACTGGTTCTCTACGATCTTGCAAAAGATAGCGAAAAGGCCCTCAAGGATATGGGTTATGACGTCACGTTCAAGACGTACAGGTGCGTTGTTCCACCCGTTCCGTTTCGAACCCGCTCGACGACGATGCGCCGTCTGGATGGAGAGAGGAGCCGCGGGCTTTGAGCCTCTTGACTTTTCTGAAGAATCTTTCTGACACTTGCTGTAGAGGAATGCAGCACTCCGCCTGTCTTGAGGAATTGAACGATGTTGAGGCCTTTATTGGCGACAAATTACCTCCGAAAGGAGACGCCAACTAGGTGCAGCATGGAGGGCCACGTCCGATTGGGAACTTCTAGACGCGCTCATGGCGGTCGCAAATCCTGTCTCAAAACTACAACGACGCTACCTAAGACCTCTTCAGTTTAGATGCCTTTCGAAAATACAGTCCGATTCTGAACTTGAGCACATGACTGATGGACTCTGTGGCACATTCCGAATTTGCCTGGGCGATAAGATGGGCTCGTCCTGAAGCGGACCGCTTCCCAAACGAGCGTCAGTTTTCAGCGCTTTGGCGTGTTGCTTTCCACCATTTCCTATTCTTCAGCCAGAATTCTATTGCACTGAATGACTGGATTTTCCAACTCTTTCTGGTGCTGTCCACTTGGCATCATGCATCGAATGCTGCTGCCTCTTCTCTTCGTTGTGACGACCATGGATGAGGAGCTCTGGGAGAATTATGTTTTCGGGTTCGCTCCACGAGGACCCTCTTCCAGCCAAATGCCAACTTGATATGGTTTCTTGAAACGTGATACTACGTACCTCTTCCCAAAAAGCATTGCTCAAGCCTTCAGACGCGGGAATTACTGCCGCCAACTGTGTTTGACGGCTGCTGTTTCAGTGAGTGCCGCGGCGCCCGGTCATCGGCAACCGAGGCGGATCGATGTGCCTGGCACGTTGTGACGTTGGCGATGAACCCTCGATATCGGGCATATTACACTACCATCTCGCATCGCCGCCTTTAGACACACCTGCTCGCGCGACGAGGCAGCAGTGCGATGATTTCGCCCAGGCTCATGCGGACGGGCAGGCCAACCCTGTGCAGATACAGGGAACATTCAGCTACACTGTGACTGTGGGGACTACCAAAGTTTTCCAGATTCGAGAGCATGATTCTAAATTTGACATGCATCTGATGAGTCTGGCCAAGGTAGTTCATCCAGAGTTCGTGGCCACCTGCAAGTATCATGGCAACTTGGTCAATCCCAGCCCCTCCACATTTACGAGACGGGGAATCTTCCAGGGATGGTTTACATTATAACGCGCGACATCTCCTCTTCACACCCCCCCGACGCTATATTCCGACAGCGCAATACAGTGGAAGACCTGGCCAGGTACTTGCATGCCTCATCGTCGCATTTTAAGCAAGAGCTAATAGTCTACGCAGCTTTTTCGCACAGTCATGGAATAGCAATTAACAATCAGATCAGGACAGTATGGCTACGCTACTCGTCGAGTTCCAGTCTAAGTTTGACCTTCTTGCTCGATCCCTACTATCTCGATTAGCCTCGAATATAAGAGAAGTTCGCCGAAGTCTACTAATCCTCTTTTTTGGAGTGTTTCCTTTGGTTCTTAGCTATAAGGATCTGTGTGAGATGAACATATTAATAGACCCTAAAACGGGAAATATCACGGGAATTATTAATTAGGCCGATACCAGGATTCTTCCGTTCGGCTTTGCCTTATGGGGGGTTAAGAATGTCCTCAGCTATATGGATTCTACGGGATGGCATTACTACAATAATCGCCATGAACTTGAGGGTCTTTTCTGGCAGGATTTTTTTCAAAAGGGTTCACAATGCGTCAGAAGTTGACATGCGGCTCATTCGACATGCGAGGATGGCGGGTTTATTCTGTAGGTATGGATATATTGCTGAAGGGAAATTTTTCAAAGGCGTGATGGATGCAGCGAATTCATCGTCTCTTAAATACTCCAAAATCTTTCGAGGCCAGAGACCCCCACGACTGCCTGGTTGTTCTTGGATCCAAGTTCTCCAGGTTGCTACTCTCCACGCTCCTTACATACTCGCAGGTAAATAATGTGTTGGATGTTGGCGCGGCTGGCGTTGGGTGTAACAACAGAGATTAAAATTGAGCAACACCCACAGAATTACTACAGCCAAATGGCCAAATGGCCAAATCACCCACCTGAATGGGGAACGCAGACATTTGAGGACTCGAAGCTACCTATTTCCCAATCATCTATCGGCACCGTCGCAACGTTGTCTACGCATCTATGCCTGTCACTCTTGGCTGTTTTCTGTACCCGAAAGAGTCCGGCGCTACAGACCCTTCCGCCGAACTACGAGGGGAACTTGCTCGACGGACAGGAAACGGGTGTCGGGGCCCGAGAGCGCCGGCCCGCTTCAAGAATTGCCTAATTGGGAAAGTATCCTTGCTGGATCCGGAGTATCGGACAATGGGCTTTCCAGAAACCTTTGTGCGTATTTCCAAGATGAATGCTCAAATGTTCTTCTTCGTCCTTGAAAGACCAGATCATCTCCCCATCTGAGTGAAACGTTCCGTGTGCTTGCCTCAGTACAGTACATAATCACCTGTGCTATCCTTTGACATCATCTCCCCTAAGCCCATGTTCTATCAAACATGTTCATACCCCTCACCCGACCAAGGCCGTCAGATCTCCAACACAGTCAATGTTATTTCCTCTTTCCGCGTTTCAACAAGGATTCTGCACCGTGTGCCAGAGCCTGTGAGGAAAAGGAAAAATGTCAAGCAAGACCTGGGTTGAGCATGTGGGATTTCGTCTATACAGCTATGGCATGAACTCGGAACCGCAATACAGACAAGTCAGAATACGAAACGGCCTGCGACTCAAGTACCTCTCTGAGCGGGTATCAATTAGACACGAGAAAATGTGTGATATACTTGATGTAATACATTTCATGTATCAGCAGTCATGGGAATCCAACCGGCAAAGTCCTCTCTGCGCTCCGGCGTATCGAAAACAACGCCTCTCCGAACTCATCAGTCTTGTCCCCAGAACAGAATCTCTGTGAAAGCAACAGCTGGGTTGGCAGCCCTCTTGACATGGCCACCCGCGGCCTTGCTCACAATCTCGTGCTTCTCGTCGTCCCAGCAATCACCGCTCTTGATACTCGGGCAGAACGAGTAGAGCTTCTTGTCAGCCATGTGGCAGAACTTGCGCTCGTGATACGAAACAAAGCTGGGTCCGACGGAGCTGGGGCTGTTGCAGAGGTCGGAAGCCAGGTGGGAGGAAGCCTTTGACTTGACAAGTCGGGCATCTTTGGCCATGTGCTCGTGGAGACTCGAGCCCCCAGGCATGCTATCCTTCCCAGACGTCTCGAAACGTCTGGTCTCAAGCGAAGGGTTTGAGGCAAACCTGTTGCGCCTGCGTGGGCGGTGGACCTTGATGTAGTTTGGGTCGTGGTCCCTGTGGAAGGTCTGAACAGAGGGGTGCGTGCAGTAGCTATCAAGTTGCGAGCGCGTTAGCTGGCAGGCAGTGACCCCGTCGGGGTTCCCGTCGGGGGACAACGTCTTACTAGTTGGCATTGTTGCCGTTTCCCTTGAAGTTCGCGCTGTATGCGGGCCAGTAAACCTGGAGTCCAGTCGTTGGCTGGTCACCATTCGCATCCAGCCAGGCGCACAGGATCTTGTCGGCACCTTTGCTGTTCGGAACAAAAATGTCCGAGTAATACCTAGATGACTTGTGTGAGCAATTCATGGACTGGACATGTTACAAGCGTGAGAGAGAGAGAGAGAGAGAGAGAGAGAGAGAGGTTGGAGTGTGAGGCAGCAGAGAGCGTCTCTCACCATGGCCTACCGCACTGCTTCGCCCAGTTGCCGGTCCAAGCAAACTTGGTGCCCTCTGAGAAAGTAACTGTTACGTATGCCAGGCAGATGGCGTCGTCGTTGGCCGTAAACAAGGTATAAACTGGCTGATCATTCACACCGGCGATGAAAACGTCGCAATTGGTTTCTCCGCTCGCGCACCCTGTCTGGTCGTCGACCTTCATGCCGAGGAAGCTGCCATGTTCGTTGAAGACACGAATGTCGGGCAGGTTACCGCCTGCGTTGGCCAGGCCTTTGCCACGCGGGCCGGCTCCGTCAAGTCCAACTGCGAACCTGAATCCCACGCCTCGATCATGGGACTCGTTGTATTCTTTCTCTGTGAAGGAAAAGATACCCAATAAGCCGGTGAAGACACCAAAGGCGTCGAGCATCGAAATGGCCATTGTGTCAGCTGCAAGTTTGCCGATGAGAATTCTTTGTAGGTACGGGGTACGTGGGCGTAGGATGCGAGTTCTTGTTTTGCTTTGATGAGAAGTAGACATGACCTTGGCGAGAACCGTTCCTCTATATGGTCGAAAAGCGACCACACACACGCACCAAACAGACTGGTCTTGACCCCGATATTGAACATAAGCATAATTTTAGGTTCAGAGTTATCTACACTTTTCGCAATATATCCATTTTACCTGGGCATACATGACACGCGGATGAATTCAGATCGGTCACCACCGGACAGTCTGGATGAAGATGAAGATGTTGCAAGAGCAATGATCGTCTCCAGACTCTCTCCACGATCCAGTCTGCGGCAGAATTCATCAGCCACAGCGTCGGTAACTGTCTCATCCGTGGTTCGACGTGATAGACATCGAAAATGGGTTCCCCCGTGTTCCCAGATTCTGGGTATCGAAAAGGAATTCGGCTAAAGACTTTGGGCCACGAGTCCATATGACCGATCGCGAGCGACATGCGCTTATGACCGTATCAGGGAAGCTGAAATGCACTTCGCAAGAACGCGACATCTTACAACAAGAAGCATACGAGTTTTACTACGACTGCTTTCTCTATAAAACAGGAGCTTTCGCCCTTCCATTTGTATAATAGAAAGCAGCTACAATTCAATCCTTTTTTTCTACCTTCATCATCCCTTCTGAAGACATCTTTTCCCCAAGTCATGTGCCGCAACTGCGATAGAGGCAGGCATGTCGTGCGGACGGGTCGACTGGCAAGAAAAAGACTTCAGATCTCGCTTCGAGCAGCGCCTTATCAACCCCACACGAGCAGTTGCCATGATCTGCTCGTAATGTACGGGATTATGCCAGTCAAGACTTGTATTTAGCCTTTTTTCTTACCGCCGCGTGCATCCTTCTCTTGGCCATGCGGGTAATTTGGCAGCTCCGCCACGTGCTGACTGTCGGGCAATGATTGCGCTGGCGTCGTTCCTATTTGTCGATATGACGGATGCTCTGCGAGGGATTCGTCAATCCTTCGTGACAAAAGTGTGGGGGTTTCGTATTAAACTTATGTATCTCTTTGATGCCCATATGTAAGGCTACACTTGCGTGTCGACCCACTTTTCCTGGCTGGCAAAAAGGGGCGACCTATCAAAGTGACCTCTAGTGATATAGCTAACGCGGTAGGGTTAAAAGATGTGCGATATCACTCTTTGTAAATTGAGTATTTCTCAGTACTGATGTAATATAGATTAGTATGCGCTACAAAGTATCGCAAATAGTGATGTTCTTATTGGCTAATAACCCTTATCGGTACGCAAATGTAGCCTTAATATGGGCCATCAAAGAGATGTTTATCAGTGTCATGGCGGGTGAGCCGTGGTTGGATCAGTTGCGGACCCACCCGGCTCGGGCAGGCCTCTTATCTCGTGGCACCCATGTTCAAGAAGTCGGGACTTTTACACATTGTGGTCAAGTGATGATTCCTCGCCTTGTCCGGCGTTCAGGCTGAAGACGCCATGATTAGCGTCGACAAACAATCACGGCACCCAGAAAATGAGAATATGGAGCAACTCCACACAACCCGATCGACAGCAACATGGCTGATCAATCACGGCAGTACTCAAAATCGTGCACGGCAAAAGTCCAAACTCAAATAAAGTCAATTCATAGCGCCGTTGCTTCTCGATGACGCTCCGGCTATTCTTTTTGGTACACTCTACATAAACACTACTTAGAAATTCTTCACAGGGAGCAAGGCAGTGGGCGTAGGTAGATACTGATGATTGGTGCGGTTAGCCAGGATCGAGAGAGATCCATGGCCATAAAATGTCGTCATGTTGTCGAGGGAGTATATGAGGTATCTGGTATTCGTATAAAGATGTTTTGGTGCAGACACAGTGCGAGATGAGAGCCATTCACAGCTTCTCAATGATGGCAGCGGTGAACTCGTGAGTCTTGGCCTTGCCGCCCAAGTCACCGGTCAGGGCCTTGCCCTCGGCCATGGTGTCAAAAATGGCCTTCTCAATGCGACCAGCGTGCTCGTTGAGGCCCATGTGCCGCAACATCATGATGGAGCTGAGCAAGAGGGCAGTGGGGTTGGCAAGACCCTTTCCAGCAATATCGGGAGCAGAACCATGGACAGCCTCGAAGATGGAGCACTCGTCACCAATGTTGCCGGAGGGAGTGAGACCGAGACCACCAATCAGACCAGCGCACATATCGGACAGAATGTCACCGTAAAGGTTAGGCATGACCAGGACCTTGTCGTTGTAAGGGAGAGGGTCGGTGACCATCTTCAAGCAGGTGTTGTCGAGAAGCTCGTCATCGAACTCGATGCCGGGAAAGTCCTTGGCAACCTCACGGCCGACATTGAGGAAGAGACCGTCGGACATCTTCATGATGGTGGCCTTGTGGACAACTCGGACCTTGGTTCGGCCGATAGCCTGAGCCTGCTGGAAGGCAAATCGGAGCACACGCTCAGACGCCTCACGGGTGATGAGCTTGATGGACTGAACCACACCGTCAACAACGACGTGCTCAATGCCAGAGTATTCACCCTCGGTGTTTTCTCGGATCAAAACAGTGTCGACATTGTCGTAAGGGGTCTTGAAACCAGCGACCGATCGGCAAGGTCGCAAGTTGGCGAAGAGGTTGAAAGTTCGGCGAAGAGTGAGGTTGAGGGAGACGTGGCCCTTGCCAACGGGGGTCTGGAAGCCGGTCGTCAGGATTTATTTCCTTGATTGCTAACAAGCGATCGAGTACATGGCGCAAACTTACTGCCAAAGGTCCCTTGAGGGCAACCTTGTTCTTCTTGATGCTCTCGATGGCAGCATCAGGAATAGCAGTCTTGCCATCCTTGAGGATGGGGGTGACGTCGCAAGATTCCCAAGCGATAGGGGTCTGTTTGGTATATCTCGGTAAGCCTTGAGCAGATGGTAGCTAAGCGCGTAAAAGGTTGCGCGTTGTAGACCTCTTGAGGAAAGGTGTTTGCGAACCTTGGCGGCGGCGAAGATGTCCTTGACGGACACGGCAATCTCGGGCCCGATACCGTCACCCTCGATCAAGCTGACCAGGTAGTTGCCCTACAAGGAACAATGTTAGTGTTTGATTTGTCTTCGCGAGA
Source organism: Epichloe typhina subsp. poae (assembly GCA_030389615.1). Lineage (NCBI taxonomy): Eukaryota > Fungi > Ascomycota > Sordariomycetes > Hypocreales > Clavicipitaceae > Epichloe > Epichloe typhina. The sequence goes on along the minus strand of CP098318.1, from coordinate 1,977,736 downwards.
GAGCGGTTGAGGCATGTCGTTATCGAGCTGCGTGATTTTGCCGAGATGCCCTTGAGTCCACGATAAGCGCCTTTGTCGCGGGACCAGATGCACCCGAAACGAGCAATTGTCCAGCAACGACGACAAACATGAGTACAGTACAAGGCGAGAAACGAACCTTGGCATCCTTGGTTCCATCATACTTGGCGACACGCTCACCAGCAGTCGAGTAGCTACGCTGTTGCCATCAAAAAAAATCAGTCAAAATTTTCCGGAATGAAGCTTCGGGGTCGCCGTACAGCAACAGCCCAAACAGCGCGGGGAGGCACGCGCATGCATTGCCTAGACACGGCAGGGCGTGAGATAGCTCGGATGGCCAGCATCTTGATGTGAATAGATTGGATTGTAGTTGAATTCCCAAAGAAAGAAGACACAAGCAGCAAAGAGACGCTAGTGCAGGCCAGGATGGAGAGGAAGAAAGGTGTCGAGTCGAGCGGCCTGTGGAAGCCGTCGGTACGCAGCAGCGGCAAGGGAAGCGTGTGGCTTGCGCGTGAACTTGTCCCGGTCCAATCTCTCTCACCAGTGACCACTGAGTCACCAGACACTTCAGGCTCGGCTTTGCATGCTCGGTCTGCTAATCAATACACAAGATAACTCCGTAGAATGCACCGCCAGCCGCAAGTACGGGCTTGAATGCCCAGATAAGTTTAAGCGTGCTGTAATCTCTGGCAAATAGAAAGACGCTGTCTCTGTAATAATGGGGACATGACCTTTTTTTTTTCCGTCGGCCACTGTCGGAGCTCGGAGATTCGCGAGCACTCACTCACCGAGCCGACGTTGGGCCGCCAATGTGAGCTTGAGCTGCACGAGGCTGAAGCCAAGAGCTTGAGAGTGTGGCGCGAACCTGCTCAGCTGCCCGCTCAGCTCTAGCCTAATGTGGCTGAGACTGACTCCAGCCATCATCAAATAGTCCACCTACCTCACGTTGCATGAACCAACTCAAACGCAACCAATCGAGTACATCTCCATCTATTGAGGCGTTGAAGCATCCCAGATACCATTATTTGATGTCCACGATCCACATCGACCTTGCCTCAGCCAATTTGTTGCCCGGCGTGAGGCTATCATCACGACACCTTGATGCGCGACCTGGCGGCCTGGGGCGCGCAGCTGGTGGCATGCCGTATATTCATGATTGAAACACCATCTATATCAATCCTTCATCATGGCCGACGACGAGCGGACCATTCTCGAATTCTACCAGCTTCCCTCTGCGTACCCTTCGGAATGGCCTGCAGAGAAGGATCTCGATGAGGATTTGACTGACGAGCGGGATACCAAGCAAGGAAGACGTCGATCGCGATATGAGGCCCTTGGATCCGCTATCGGTGGAAGGACAAGCTTCGCCGATGAGCCGGGAGGTCTAGGCAGTCTTGTGCAAAAAGATGAGCCAGACCCTTTGGGAACTTCGGAGAGCGTTGTACGATCGCTGAAGCAGCTCGGTTTGCCAGTACAAGAAGATACGCGATTAAGTAAGTTGCTTTTCTCAGACAGTCACTTACTCATAACCCTGAAGCATGAATTCCTAACAGTCTAATTTCTCAGGGAACCGCTTTTTGCTCTCCTCGACGGCCTTCTCTCCTGCGTTATTCTTATCTCAGATGCACTCGACGGCTGATACCCAGACCCTACTGCATGGTCTCGACGTGCTTTCGCACTCGATTGACCAAAAGTCAGCGTCGCTCAAAGTCCTCGTCGAAAGCAATTTCGAGCGTTTCGTCAAAGCCAAGGCCACCATCGACAACGTCTACAAGGAAATGAAGTATCGCGGTATAGACCCCGCTCAACAACGGGCCTCAGGTCGGCATTCACGGCACGCTAGTCGCACCAGCTTCGGCCTCAACAATCCATTGACACTTCCCATGTCCGACAGCCGAAAAAAGAATGCCTTGGTCAAGGAGAGTGAATACGGCGTCATGGGCATCAAGGCACCTCTACTAGACGTATCTGCAAAAGCCGAAGATGTTTGGGGCCCGGCATTGAGCGGACGCGAGAAGGAAAAGCATTTACGCAACGTGTCACGCCACTTGAACGAATTCACGGATTACGTGGAACTCAGTCCTATTGTGGCTGACAGTATTAAACGAAAAGACTATGAATCCCTTGTAGACAGTTACAACCGGGCGAGAAAGTATGCTGATGAAGCCCGGCGGCTGTCCAAGGACCTCAGTGGGCAAACACCCGATGATTCGCAACTGTACAAGCTGGTACTTGCTGCGCGCATGTGGAATGATGTCGACCAGCAGATACAAGGCTTCAAAAAGGATATGTGGAAGAAGCTGGTTTCACTTCACTCGTCCAGGGCCGAAAATGGAGGTGGGCGACAGCGAGATCAACACATGGAGCTCATCGGTCTGCTGCTCGAGCTGGGCGTTGAGGACAATCCCGTCTGGGTGTGGCTGCTTAGCAGGTATGACCATTTAAAGAGCAAGATTCAGTCTACGGCAAACCGCAACAAGGTTGAGATTGAAGTCCTCCGGCGCAGGCTTGCTAATAGTGAGAAACCGGAGTCTCGAATCTTAGCGTCGTACCTTAGAGCATTGGGACGCCAGTCTATCGAAGGAAGTGTCTCCTCATCAGACTCTGTTGAAGTCATTGAATTATGGGGTAAAATGCTCGCTTTCCTGATGAGTCTCATCTCCCCTCAAGGAATCTTGGGCGAGCTTCTTGAATTTTGGCAAACCGCCCAAGGATTCATTGATGGCAACACGCAACAATCTCTTCCCTCGGGTTACAATGGGGAGTCACGGGGTCACCATAAGCTTTCTGCGCAGTCTGTTGCGGACTTGGAGAAGGGCATGGTGGAATTAGTCGATATTTTACGGGACCATGTTCACGTTTTCTTCGTCGAAGCGCCCCCAGAGGATATCTCGTTGCTGTTCTCACCTCTGCCGCCATCACCGCATTCTCCTGGCTCTGCTGCCACACCCACATCGCTCCGAGATCCCAGGTTCAACTTTGACTCCAACAACCCGCCGCCTCCATCACCAACCAGAGGTGAATCGTGGGAAAAATTGGCATTCTGGCCGCCGTGGTCCAACTCCATCGCCGGCGTGGATTATCTGTCCAAGATGCTCGCTCTTGTAGGTTCTGGCGCATCCGAAATGGCCAGCCTCGGCCCTGTTGCCTCGGGGGACACCCGGGTAACTGAACAGCTCAGGTCTCTCGTTGGAGCATCCCGGGAACGCTGTGTGGCAGCTCTCTGCGCTGCCTGGAACCGCGATGCAGAGAACATCAAATTTGTAGAGGACTGGCAGCGTCCCGCCGATTCAGGCGATGTCACTCGAATGCCGGCCACCTTTTCTGCCTTTGAAGGGGCGCTACTGTCAGGCATGCAGAAGATTCTCTATATCCCCGACGCCATGGAGAAGCCGGGGGCGGGCAACATCGTGCTTCCCCCGCCTGCAAAGCTGCTACAGATGGTTCGCAGCCAATACGTCACCACGCTGTATAAGGCACTGAGTGGTATGGTTGAGAATGCGGAGCGATCGCTCAAGAAGAACGAAGACGAATGGGCTGTTTCACAAGACTTGCTTCCCACATATGTCCCGAGCACCATCATGCGCAAGAGCACTCTCGATGCAGGCGACCGGGTAAGTGTCCTATTTCCCCAGCATTTATCACCGATTTCTTCATTCCCCGCTCCCAAACTAACCTCGATTCGAATTCTGAAAAAAAAAAAAAAAAAGAACATCCGCATGCTGCTCACCCTAAGCAACCTGCAAGCCCTCCGGTCCCAAGTCGTCCCCAGCCTAAACTCACAGTTCGAGAACGCATTCTCCGTCAAGCTCACCGACGAGTCCAAGACTATTCGCGATGTCCTTGGCCAAATCGACGCTCGCCTCTTCCAATCTTACACTAAACAATCCATCGAGAAGCTCAGCGAGATCATCAGAGCAGGCCTGTCCGCCCCAGACTGGGCACCCGAGCCAAACACCCGTCCCTCCACCGCAAAGCCCTACGTCTACGAAGCCCTCCTCGCTCTCGTCCTCGTCCACTCCCAACTATCCACCACCGCGCCGTCTCTCACCCCCCAGGTCCTCTCGTTCCTGCTCGAGCAAACCTCTCTTCAACTCCTAGACGCGTTCCGTCGCCGCCCGCGCTATTCCCTCGAGGCCCTCATGCAGGCTACTCTCGACGTGGAGTTTATCGCCCAAACCCTCAGCCACTACACCACAGATAGGGCGTCGGAGCTACAAAGCCAAATTTACCAGGACCTAGACGGGCGAACGGATAATGACGCTCGTGCTAGGCTGCAAAGCGAATTACCCGAGATGAGAAACGTATTGAAGAAGTTGAGAGAGGCTAGCAAGAACGAGTTTGCGTGTTTCAAGAAGCCGAAGAGGTCGGGGCAGAGTGCTCCCAAGGTGGATGCGTCGGGATAGGAGGTGGAGAAAGGAGAATGGTCATGATGGTATGAAGTGTATTTGCTAGCATGAACTAAATGTGATGCCTGACATTCTTTGATTCTGTAATTTGCGTCTTGAAAAGTTGGTCTACTCAATTCTCCTAAAAATCCTGTATTTGGCTTGCGCAATATATCATCCTATCAGCACTAGTCAAAACAACATTATCCGCCCAACATAGTCTTTTCAATACCAACGCCTAAACCTCACATGAAAAGGACAACTGGAAAAAAAATAAAACACATCAAACTCCGAGGTATCATTCCCGTCCCCATCGTTATCCGTTACGCGTGAATGCCGATACCCCGGATATTTAACCCGGGGCATTCGGAAGCAGTAGGTGCGAGCAAAACATGAGCTCGAGAGAGCGCGAGTCAGCAGGCGAGAATTGGGAGCCGCGTTGACGGGCTTCGATTGTGTCGTCTAGCAAGAGAACATGTTAGTTGGATGGGTGGGTGGGCAGGTGTGAAAGGCGTTGCCATGGTTGGTACACGTACACTCCATGTCAAGACTCAGAAAATACTTGACAACAACGGGGTCTTGATCCTGCGTCGACAATCTGCCTTGTGCGTCACGACAGGTTTGTGGTAGCGCCTTTCGAATCCCGAGGAGCATCTTGATCAGGCTCGCGAGGTTACCGCCCTGCTGGGTGAAAACACTGGGGTCCCGCTCGAGAGGCCAGCCCGGTCGCAGATGGTCTTGTTCCCATGCTTTGAAAGCCCAGGTGGACTTTTCCACGCAGTTTAGGAAAATGAGCGCCGTGAGGTAGATGTGGAAGCCGACCTTGGTTTTGCTATCGGCGAGCTGTCGGTCCATGAGGTTCAAGAGGGCTTTGGAGGTGTTGTTGGCTTTGCGCTCCGCCGCGGCGTTTAATTGCATGCACATCATGGTGTAGGTGTCGGCGTCATTCTCATTTTCCGCCTCCTTGATGGGTCTCCCTTGCTCCGCGTCGGCGCTTGGTTTTTCAACAATGCTCCATTGTCTTTCGCGATCGATGCTCTCCACTAGACCCCATAACTCCAATGCTTTCCGGAGTATCTCATTTTCTGATTCGGCTAGTTGTTCCTTGGCGGTTTCGAGCGTGATTCTCATGAACTTGGACGGTTCCCGCTCAATAAAGAGATCAAGGACATCACGCATGTACATTTCGATCTTGCCAGGCACATCGTCCTTGTCCTGGTCAATCATGATGACTTGGTGAAGGGCCCCTTGGCTTTCGGTACTGACTACATCGGCTTGCTGGAGAGGTTGCAACACAGCTACCACGGCTGCCAGCACAATGGTTTTGCCCGCCTCCGCAAAGTGGGAAACTTCGACAACAGAGCCGTTATTAACCAACTTGAGTTGCTCTTTCAAAAGGTTGATTCGATTTTGCGACAAAACGACCTGCACACCAGCAGAGTACAGATCAAGTTGTTCATGAAGCCTGGACCTGACGCATCCAGTCATCCAAACACGTGGAGAAAGAACCTTACGACAGGTATCGCATGGTGTGCCTTTGCTGCAGATTTTGCGTAGGATGCGGCAACGAATACAGGCTCCCAGCTTGCGAACTTCTTTGACCTCCTGGCGTCTGGCTGGCGTGAACTTGGATCGGAAATGTCTCGTGCGGCCGTTCAATACGCCAGCACTTGTGTCCATTCGGACTCCGCCCCTTTTCATGGGCAGGGGAGGTAGGGGCGGATTCTCGTCAAGAAAAGGGGCCGGTGAAGTTGAGGTTAAGTAGGTCATTTCGCCCCAAGGTTGGCTGGCACTGTTGTCGACAGCCATATTAGGGGTGCCTTCATTTGCCGCAACAGCAACAGTACTGTCCGCAACGGACGGTGATGTAGGTGTCGTATCGCCATCGACGAGCTGTGGATCGAGCAACGAGGGATTGAGACGAGCAGCAGCAGCCACTGCCACAGAAATATTTGCGGCATCGGGCGAAGCTTCGCTAGCCGGTAGAAGTGCTTGAAGTCTTTCTTCGGGAGAAAGTTCCGTGACGGTCGGGGGCGGGGTCTGGAAAGCTACTGGACCTATGCGTGATTCATGTCAGCTACAGTAACCAGACAAAGAGAACTAACTAGGGTGGCAAGACTCACTCTTTTTGCCATTGATCGGCGACCTGGAAGTCTCGTAGCTAGCGGGTGGGTTGTCCAATGTGTATTGCTCTTGTAGTTCAAATCGCTCAGCATTCTGGGCACTGCTATCCTCGACTTGGGCCTGGGCTTGAGCTTGATCAGGCTGCTGCTGGGCTTTGTTCCCGCGGCTGTTCTCGTTAAGATCAACCTGACGAGAGGCTTCGGCCAACGTTTCCAATGCGCTCCACCCTTGTGGGAGAGCGCTCGGAGAAATTTGTTGGCCATTGGCCTGAGAAGCAGCCTGGGCAGCCTGAGCCTGATGGTGTCGTTCGGCGGCGGACCTAGCATGTGTGATACCATGAAGCTCGAGACATGCTCGCATGCGTTCCGAGTCCGAGATGGCGGGACATCGTTTGGTAATATGCGTGGTCAAGCTGTCGATACGACCTTTGGGGAAGTTTTCACCACATTGCTTGCAAGTATGGGGGTATCGATTGCTATTGTCGTTTAGTTTTGGACCGCGCTCGAAGTATTCGAGGATCAGCGGATTCGGTCTGCGTCCCATTGGCGTCGAGGGGCTCCGGCTTTCTGTTTGGCGCACCGATCTATGCAGCCAGGACGCGACTCTCGCGGTAAGTATAGCCTTCTGATCAACTTCAACCAGATCAACGGTATATGTACTCTTTAAATGAGTCGATTGGCAGATTTCAGCACGCGTTTCTGTGTGATGGAAGTATGGCGGGACAGATTCTGCCTTTGTTGACCGACAAAATTTTTCACACCGCCTGCACTGCTGTCGGATCCACAAAAATCCGGGGAACGATTGGATCTGGATCACCATTTCTATTCAGTGGAGTCGATATTGCGACACCTTGAAAAGAAGCAAACCATATGCCAATTTTGGAAATGAAATCCACTTTCAACCAGCCGACGACTTTTCGCAAACTCCGTCACGGGAACATTGGAACATTTCGTCCATGCTTTTGCAGCCAGAGCTCCTCACTTGTTGACTGTCATATCCCAAGCTAAGTCATTCACTAGACTAACCAAAAAAAAACACGTCATTGGCAAGTTCATCCATCGTAATTTGACCGTGCGAGTAATCACAGTAAGCCCAACTACCCTACAGCTGACCGCTTTCTGCGGTAATGATGATGATCACTGTCTCCAAAAGACTGCATCGCTTTGATTATCTTTACTTTGCTATGTAGAGTCCAGATTCAAGCCTCTCGACATTGGCATAGTAGCGTCTGGATTGCATGTCAGAGTCCCCGAGACGTGACAGTGATTCGAATGAGACGTTGGCGCAAAGCAAAATACAATCGATCCCAAGTTCGACAAATGACGGGAGGAAACGCGTGACGATTCAACGTGGTTGTCACTTTTGGCAAGTTCTTCTGTACACGTCGTGGCCAGTCAGCCAGTGGTGGTTTTCTTCATTAAGTCATCAGCCCAAGCTAGCAAAGTCAAAGCCTGGTACTATTCTCGTTTCTTGCATTTTACAAATCATCTCAAATCGTGTCCACGTAGAGCACCACACCCGCGCGAAGCCAGACGTCACAGAGGTGGGCTACTACGAGGCCAGTCTTGGATCGGGCACCGTGCTGGGAGTGTCAGCGTCCCGGCTTCATCCCCCAGGACCCCTTATCCTGCGTAGGCTGCTACTGCCGCGACGACTCCTACCAAGCTCCCCCGTGGGAGTACTCCTTCAACGCGCACCACGACCTCCAAACCACAATCTCGTACATGGGCGGACCGGCCCGCTTGCCTGGACAGGACAGCCCAATCTTCCCGATTGGATCGCCATGGATATCAGACCTGCAGATTTCGCGGAAGGCCCTTTTTGCGAGAGGAGGCGTAGGGCAAGACGGATGGACGGATGGGATGAGATTGCTGATACATGGCAAGTGATTTGATTGACAGATAAGTCATCATCAGAATGAAACAATGTAGAGTAGTGGGTTAGACTATTTATTGGGACAAAATATCAATTAAAAAAAAAGGACACTAGTGGTCACTTGAGTGGCTTTGCCAAAATGCAGGAATATTTGCAGATGCCAAGATACAGTTCCATAACTCCTCGCTTTTTGAACGGCCAACTAGTTGATTGTCAACTGTCAAAGAAAAATCACCTACTGGCCTCAAGGTTCGCACATTACACACAAACACATTTGATCACTTGTCACCGTCCCACACATTGCGAAACTCCTCGCTGTCATCTACACGATAGCTGGGCGTCGTCACCGGCTCCTCATCTACAGCTGAATCGCCCCACAGTCTCGCCTCCTCTGGCTCTGGTTTCTGCACGCTGGCAGACGCTGCAGCCGCAGGAGGCGACCCAGGAGGTCCTTGGCCGAGGCCCAGATCTGCCGGTACAGGGTCTGGATGTTTGACGACTTTCTTGGTCTTCTTCTTCCTCTTGACCACTACCGCCACCGGTTGAGGTTCATCTGCTTGAGGCGGCGGTGACAAGTGAGCCTGGCTGTTTACTCTAGAACCAGCAGGCGGTCTTGTCGGGCCACTCGTCCAAGCTGGAGATCTGCCTCCTCCACTGCTGACTGACGGTCTCCAACGTGAAGCAAGCGGCTCGCTGGCTGTGATGACAGGATACTGTGGAAGTCGTTAGATACATGTGTTGTTTCAACAAACGCCATTCAGGAAGTGTGGCAGTACTTACATTCCAATCGCCGTATTCTAGCTCCCGCGCGGAGCTGTAAAGACGCTCTTCATCATCATCTAGCTCGGGCTCATCGAATGTACCATTGGTCTGATCACCAAACGTGTTCCCTCGACTGGAGCTGGGTTTACCGAGCAAGGGGGACGTGACATGAATTTCACTCGGTGAAGTCGCATTGATCTCGCCCGGTTTGGGCAACCAGTATTTGCCTTTCCCTCCCCGCTCGTAACGCATGCCATCTTTTAATCGCTTGAAGCGCGACTCGGAATCTTCGTGTGCCATGACCTTGTCCCCCGAGTCAAATGCTCTGTAACCGTATTTGTTACCCCGAAAGGTTTCTCTGGAATCTTGTACGAGGTCCTTGGTGCCAAAGGAATCTTTCAAGGCATGGGTCAAGGTCATGCGAGCACTTGATATGCTATTGTCGGCGAAATCGTACCATGAAAAGGCATACCAATGGGCAACAGCAAAGCCCGGCATCTCGACGCAAATCAAGGCATCTTGTATGGCGGCTGCCAGATTATCTCTTGTGTAACCCTGAACGTCGTCAGGGATGGCGCCCAGCCATACAAGAATCGAGAGGAAAAAGCCTTGCCAGTATGACGCGAAAATGATGAGCTTGATGCAGAGAAATTTGGGTACAGGCCGGAACGGTGTCAAGTCATTATGCATACAGACCCAGAAAAGACCCAGCGAGTACAAACTGACGGTGACGCTGATGTTGTAGATGATACCACTCCATAAGTAGCCAGACTTGGCACCGATATAGCCTTCTTGGTAAGTACCAGTGGCTTTCATGATGATCGCGGCAATGGAAAGAATGGGCTTCAGCCAAGCATACTGTAGAATCCCCCGCTTAATCGACAGAAATGTGTGGGGATCAGATATGTCGACTTTGCGCAGCACATGATTGAGGGGCCATAAGTGTTCAACAGGAGCTCGGCCATGTGCCATGATGATGAGGGCCCGCTCACCGCCCAGGTAGTTGATCAAGAGTTGAAAAAAGGTGTAGATGGTGAACGCTTCGTATATATCTCGGATCGGATCGATGAATGCGGCCGCAGTCAGAGAAACCATGCTCGTGAACGAGGCGATGGAGTAAATGGGAACCATGAGCAAGATACGTATGACATATCGTTGGAGGAGAGGCTTCCGGTAGTTCTTTGCCTGTAGCCATATTGACCTACGGGAATGGAATAATTAGATGCTGCCCAAGTGACGACATTGCGATTCAGCATAGCGCTATACGAACACGATGGACAAAGAAGTTGCTGCGAGAGACGCGACGCCCGCTACTACAGTAGTGGCATATGTGAATTTTTGTCCTGTGCCGCCTCCAGACAACGAGCTAGAGCTCATGGAGGTGAGGTTTAACGACATGATGCCTGTGAAGGCCAAGCCAGTGCTCAAGTGCCGGAGAACCAAGACAAGCTATAGGAAGCTTGCTGGGAAACGATGACGTGTGAAGCTAGGTCATGACTGAGCAAGTTGGATCGTCAACAACTGTACAGAGAAAAAGCCAGGCGATTTGCAGAATATCAAAGACGCTGTCGTGCGGAGGGCTTCGTATGGGATATTTCTCCTGGCTCGATGACGAGTGATCGGGTACGAGCCGCGTGTGTGGTGACGATGCAGTCATTGCATGACAAAACGTTCTGGGTGGACTTTGCCTGGTCCATGTCGCCGTTTGCCAGGGTCTGGGGGAGGGTTGCCAATCCGGGCCGCAAGTACAAATGTCCGCCAGCGGCCAGCGATGGAGTGGACTGACGCGCATTGGCTAACCGGCTCTGTAGGCACAGTGGTACTCTGGCCTACAGCGGACTCATGCAGGGGGGCGGCTGGCGGCTCAAGGGAGGTGAAGCAGCATCCAATACACTGTACAGTGGGTGTGTCAGTGACATTCAGCTGACACTTCAACCTCGATCCCAATTTGGATCTCGTCGCAACTCGTCACATTTTCTAGATACACCTCAGAGCAATACCAGCACCACACCGGCTACTACAGCGATAATGCTCTTTGCCACGCGGACGATCCTTCCCCTTGTGTCATAACGCAAGTGCATTGCATCATTGCATGGGTGCCACAAGCAGCGTTGGATAATGCTTCTCAAAGGCACGCGTGCCAGGGGAGCTGCCGAGTTGAACTCCAAGTCGACGCAATGACACCAACAGAATTGCATCTTAAAGGCCGAGACGCTGGTCCCGCGTTCAATTTGTATGAGTTCAAATCTTCCCCTTGAGTACGCGCCGAGTAGCTAATCCCATCTCGCATCTTGTTGCTGCAGCGAGTTTCTCATCTTCTTGATCATCAGCGGCCTGCTAGCAATATTCTTCCTTCTCTACTTCAATCGGCTCTTTGCTTCAATTGTCTCCTTTGCCATTCGAACATACACCTGGCGCGCATACCGAGTCTACATCGATGTCAAAGCGATCCAAATATCCCTTCTCGGCGGTCGAATTTTCTTCACGGGATTGCGGTATCATGGACCGAACGAGACCTTCTTGGTTCAGCACGGTGATATCGCTTGGCGTTACTGGCTACGTCGGGTGCGTGAGGTAGATTTGCTTACTTTGACCTCTCATGGAGAAGCATCCGCGTCTGAAAAAAAAAAGAACTCTACACTTCCATGCCGGATTCGTGTCAAACTTGTTGGCATTGAATGGTTCGTTTACAATCGTAGTCCGGCTTACGACAGCGTCCTCGCCGGATTGTCAGATAACCACTCTGTTGGATCAAAGCCCAGCAAAGTATTCGATGAAAATGACGAGTCGCATCTACGATCTAGACCCCGCCAACGGAGGGATTCGGCAGAAGAAGATGTCTTACCCCAAGAAACAAACGGCATAACATCTGAGAAGCAACCTCTCTCACCACCCCAACTTTCGCCTCCAGACCACTCGTCTGCTATCTCTGAGAGTCTCGACGACACAAGCGAAGATACTGCGAACAGACTGCCCTCTTTTTTGCAGCTATTTCCAATCCACGTTGAGTGCCAAAAACCTGCCGTGGTCATCGGTAATGACAATACAAAAGCTATCCTTATTGTTAAGGCTAGGTCTGCATCTACGATTGTAGATGCTTCAAATACCAAGACATGTGACCTGTATCGCCAGTTATTCAAGATTCAGTTTGACCGTCCTGTGGTTGAGATGAGAGAAAATGACGAGTTCAAGGAGGACCAGATTTCTCGAGCCGCTAGGCAACGAGAAGATGCTTCAAATCACGAACCTCCCCCCCAATGGTCATTTTTTCGTCTTCCCCGACGCAAAGTACTGCATTCACTGCGCAATATGGTCCCGTATTGGCGTCGTTCAGTCGAGTCATTTTCGACCGATTCGAGAGGCGCTCTGGGCACAGGAGTCTCTCATATTCCAGGGTCTAGTCAATGGCAAGGTCTGTCTCGATACTTAGACGACAGATATCAGGACGATAAATCAAGATGGTCATCAGTTGAATATGCTGCTGTGACGACTATTCTCGACTCTCCCTCTGCAACGTTCACTATCTACTGGGATGTGGTGACCAAGGTTACAGATGCGGCTCGACGACAAAGTAGCTTGAGCTTCCACATAAACATGAATGGCTCCGAGCCCCCAGCCTGGGGGATGACACTTTTGATCAAAGGCGGAACGCTGAACTACGGACCATGGGCTGACAGAATGAGGGCCGATTTACAGCGTGTCTTCTACCCATTATTATCGAAGGATGCCATCGCGGCTGAACCCTTGGCTGCTGGTTCATGGAGGGCGCCTACAGAATTCAAAATCTATATAGAATTAGAGGATGCAGTGACATTTCGAATACCCATTCGAGAAGAGAGCAAGAACTGGCGATGGCGTGGTAAGGAACCACCCATCGGACGGCAGACAGGCCCAAAAAAACGACGCAACAAAAACAAACAGAGCAACAAGCGAGATGCCCAACCAGTTCGACCCGGTGGTTGGTTGGAAATCAAAGCTCCTTCGAACTCTACCATTTCTTATTCTATGGATATGTTCGCACAGCAGATCGGGTATCAAAATCACTTAGACATTGATCTCCCGAGCACCGAGCTATGGAGTAGTGTCAACCACGACTTGCTCTGGACCTCCAGAGCGCAACGCATCAAATGCGACCTCTCTAACCCTCTGGGATGGAATGCCCTGCGTACCTGGTATTTCAATATTGCCTGCGACGATATGAAGCTATATTTACTGCGCGACCACATCTTCCTGCTTATTGACCTCGTAGATGACTGGGCTAGTGGCCCACCGTCCGAATATCTCGTGTTCACGCCATATATATATCGCTTGAAACTCGACCTTCATAATCTGCAACTCTATCTCAATGTTAACGACAAAAATATCATCGACAAGGCCACTGCACTCGACGACAATTGTTTCTTGATCATTTCAAGCCCTCTTCTCAAGACAGAGACCTCAATACCCCTAGACAAGTTTCGGCCAAACAAAAACGCGATACCCTTTGACATTAGAACAGACTCGTTAGACCTCTCTCTGAATGCACCGCAAACTGACACACAGGCGGCCTTTTTGAGCTCCAATGACCTTGGACATGCGGAAGGCATATCAGTGACTGGAAGCTATCAGTACAATGCTACAACAACGCCGGCAAACACCGATACCCTCATTCTGAATGTTCATATCGACTCTCCCCATGTGTATTTGTACGGATTCATCATTCGCTACATGCTTGTCCTCAAGGATAACTATTTCGGCGACCACGTTCATTTCAAAACCCTCGACGAATACCAAGAACAACTTCAGCTGGAATCTCGGAAACCTGAAGCCGAGACTGTTCTGCGAGCGCCCCTGAAAAAGTCCAACGACCTCGACGTTGTTTTGTCCGTCAAAACACACAGCCCACGCATTCTACTACCGGTGAACCTTTACTCAGCTAATCGTTATGTCGAATGCGAGTTGGCCGACCTGTCGATTGATCTCAGGTTCACAAATTACTACATGGATATGGAGCTCTTGCTCAGTCCACTTAGCCTGTCATTGGGCAAAACGCCCGACAGCACAAATGCTTCATCTGCCAACACACAGCTGTTCATTGATGGTGTACGCGTCTATGGCCACCGTAAATTTGGTCTACCTCCTTCTGAGCCTACCTACCTCTGCAATTGGGATGTTTCAGTTGGCATGGTCGAAGGAGAGTGCACAGCCGACTTTATGTCTGCTCTGGCGAAAGGTGGTACTGCGTTTGGATTTACGTTTGATGACGTTGAGAATGCTCTGGTACCGTACTCTTCTCTCGTCTTCCACGATGTGACATTTGTTCGCGTAGATGTGGTATCAGTTCATTTGTGGCTTCATGTGGACGACGCAGCGTTTCTGATGTCTACAGGAGCAATCGAGGTACGAAGCAATGATTGGGCAGGGTCTCATTATTCTAATCGTGCAAACATCAACATTCCCCACATTGAAGTGTCTTGTGTCAACGCAGAATCTGCGGCCAGACACACTTCACGGCGGCATCACCCAGTTGAGACTATGGCCTACTTGAAAACTGATGTTCGCCTCGCGACAATCGGCCGAAAATTTCATTTCCGAGAAGAGCTCAAAGCCCAACAAGCCTTGCTGCGCAGAGAGGACCAACGTACGGAGCGAACGCCTTTTCTTCTCCGCGAAGGCTTTGAACATGATTTCATACCAGAACCATTCGATCCTCCGGCACAGTGTGTGCCACCGCCAGCCTATCCTGTGACAAATGCCGAGGCAGATGACAAAGGGTCCTTCAAAGGGGTGGAGACACCTCAATTCCCAAATCGTTTACAACGTCAGAATTCGTTTTGGTCATTGTCAAGTTCCAGCGCCGGTAGCTTTCACGTTCCACCAAGCCAACCACGCAGTCGCACAAGGTCAAGACAAACCTCGCGATTGTCAGGCCATTCAAGCGGCAATGAAAAGGTGAAACGCGCTCCAGGGCAAAAGAAAGTGACATTGCCTTCAGAACTTAACATCACTCCTATAAATCAACTCAATCGAGATCAGCCCTCTGGCGACCACAATGAGTATTCATCCGTTGCCTTCTCTAGCCAGTACTTTGCTCCTCACTTTCCGTTGAAAACTGTCAGGCCCGATGGACGTGAGGCTACGTTCGAAGATGCAGTAGATGAGGATGATGACGAGTTCATGGCTAGTAGTGCCTCCCTGGACGACATCAATCCTGATGACCTGAGTGAAGATCACGCGCAAGCGAGCGCAATGATTGTGTTTCCTACAGGAATTACCGCATTCTTCAACCCGGAGGCCATCCGACAGGTAACTAACCTGTTGGCCGCTTTGCAGCCAGGTGAGCCAGAGGATATCCTGGACATGCTTCAAGTCGATTCAATTGGCCAAATATCCTCGGAGAAGGAGCAAAGCCATATTACAGGCTCCATGCAAGAATTCTTGGTCAAGTTGCCGAAAGCCAATATTCGCTTCCTGAACTCCTCAGCGCCTCAGTCGTGGAACACAGCTTCGGCTGAACAAGATCAGTATGACATACGAATCTCGAAAACCTTGTTGATTACACGCACGGTCAAAGACAAAGACCGCGCATCTGATGTTCGCACATCTCGAACATCGGCTCACTTTCGCCTTGTATCAGCTGAATTATCTGCATCGGAGAGACTCTCTCCGATCGAACCCCCACAGGCTGCGGTCATGGTCAACGTCAACAACATCCACTTGTCACTCGGCGCAAAAGACATTACCCACTTTGATGCCGACGTTGGCTCCGTTATGGGCAGTACTGCCTCTGGGAAAATCGAGTATCTGGCCTCTCTGATCCATCGAACCGGTAGCATTGCTTCTGAGCTTAGTAACTTACTGTCAGAGGCCTCTTCTCGCCGGGAGAATTGTATCCAGTACTTGGCACACAGATTGTTAGAAGAGGGCGGAGCAGCGAATGATCCGCCGTTTCTCATCCGCCCTTCTGCTGTACTGCGATCTGCTCATGAGCACATGAGAACTGTTGACTCGTGGAAGCTCATCATGCGACTGCGACAAATATGGTCTACCTTGGACCAAGATAAGCGTGCAGATATTCTGGGGAAGTGTCGAGACCAATCTGTCAGACCACCCCATGACGCTATCGCCTCAGTAGCTGCCGCATTCCAAAATTGGCGCAGCTGGGACCTGGAAGACCCTTCAAGATCAGTCTTGTTGAAGAACATTTTCGGGAAAACGTGGACAGAGGACAGACCGTCGTCACGAGAGTACCCTATTCTTGGCGCTTGCCATCTTTCTGAGCTGCAGTTTGTGCTAGACCCTGGCCCTAAGCAGAACAGTTTCAAACTTCTTGACCTTAAAGTGAGGGTAGACAAGAGGCCCACCGCTCCAACTGATGCACTTCCAGAAATAAAAGACTTCCATGGACCGTTGACTACTATCACCCTGCGTTGTGGAGAAGCAGCTATTCACCTGAATTGGGAGCTATGTGAACTAGCAGAAGATGTTTTATGTCTCTACCACAAAGCTCGGTCTTCGGCACCCCACGAAACCACACATACCCTGGAACCGACTGTCCAAGCTTCCCAACCACCGGGAGCATATCATGTAGCGTTTGAGGTGGCCAAGGGATCTGTTGAAGCAGAAACTATCAACCTGACGGCGAAATCGACAGCCGAAGACCTAAAATCATCAGTTGTGCTTTGCAACACTGGACAAGACCTGAGGGTGGCGACTGCCATATTGAACTGCAAGTCGGTCACGTCAAAGATGCAGAGTCACGGGCATATCCTTTGTCTGTTTGAGCTGCAAGAGCCCAGCGTTTTCGGCGCTCATGAGATTCAGCAGACTTCTGGCAACGTGGCCCACACCATCAAGGCCTCTGCGAGCTCGAGGGAGCTATCTTTGAAAATAAGACAAGATCCTGTTGGCTTGTTGGAAGTTCTCGATTTGCTTATCGTGGATGAAGTTGCCCGGTTGAACAAGCTGAAAGACCTGCTACCATCCTCACCCGAAGGAGATAAGAAAAGAGAGAAGACGAAAAAGCGCATGTCTACTTTCACCGTCAACATGGCCATGTTTCTGGACGGCTACACCATCAGTATGCCGCTAGTACAGTTCTTGACGTACAAAATTTGTGGCCATGTTGCTAGGGCGTCTTGCGCAGCAAACTTTGGCAAAGAGGTTATCTTCGACTTCGACATCAAAGAAAACTCTCACGAGATGCAAATAAATGTCAAGGATGAGCCACGGAGTATCTCATTGCTGCAAATTCCGCCTGCAAACGGACGAATCACTAGTCACACGCAATCGACTGGCAACGTGGTAAATGTCCTCGCTTCTATGGAGGTGATTCGCTTGGACGCTTCTGCGATATATAGCCTGCTTTCAGCGCTGAATCGTCCACAGATCTCTGGAGCCGTAGAAGAGGTCCAACAGCAAATTAAAATAATTCAAAATCATTATACGGAAACATTCGAATCAGCCAAAGCAACAGAACACACCAGTACATCTGCATCGTCCTCGAAATCTAGCAGCCTGGTATATAATAGCCATCTTGCATTGGCTGGGGTCAGGATATTAGCCAAGACATCCGTGAAGTCTATTGACGAACCGATTGCTCAAATTCTGTTTGCTTTGGATAAAGTTACATTACAAGCCTCCAATCAGAATGATCCAAAGGTATTACCACTGAAATATCCGGACTTACGTATCAACCTGCGCCAGATCAGCTTCGACATTCGTCGCGGAAAGCCAGATGCGATGCGGTCTTGTGGAAACTTCTCCACGGGCATCAATATTTCGGCAAGTTCTCGCCGTGGAGACAGTAGAAAAGAGGACTGGTCTCTTCACTTCCGCAATGATAACCTCGCGATGAAATTATCGCCCGAGACAGTCTCGACAGTAATTGATGTCATCGGTTACATGGGATCCAGGATTCGGGATCTGGATACATCGCGAGAATTGGAGTATCTTCGAAAGCTAAGAAAAACTAAGCCCAAGATCAAAACCACTGATGATGAGGACGAGTGGACCGAAGACGCGGATCTTTTAGAGTCGGTACTCTCATCCATCACGTACAGATTTGAACTTCGAAACATGAGTTTCTCTTGGGACGTCGCGGAGAAGTCCATGGACGCGGAAAGTACAAAAGAGGACTTGATTTTGTCAATTAAGCTCATCGAGTTTGGTACTCGAACTCGAAAGTCCGCACGTCTAACGATTGAGGACTTCCTACTCCAAACCGTGCCTCCGGAGCAAGACAAAGCTGTCCGATCCCTACACTCGGCCTTGCTACCAGAAGTTATATTCAATGTCGCCTACGTCTCGACACCTGACGCCCGCCGCATGGCATTTCAAGCCGTCGGAGACTCTTTAGACCTTCGGTTAACTTCTGCATTCATTGTCCCCGCAGCGAATCTCATCGAATCTATATCCTTGTCTATGAAGAATGTCCAGAAAGCATCGGCACAATGGACAATAGAAAATCCCGCGACAAACGAGACGGCGGCACCTAAAAAGCCCGAAAGCCCGGCATCGCCACCACCGCCGCGACAACGCAGCATGTTTGGCAAAAAGAGGTTAGAGAGCCTCCTCGTTGATGCGGACTTTGCCGGTGCTGTTGTTTATGTGTCAACCAAAAGAAATACAACCAGCGGTGTGGCAGAGTCCAAGTATAGCCAGCCATCCTTGGCAGGAAAATATGGTCAATTCAGCGCCGATGATTCCGGCTCTGGTGCTGTTTTGCGCACTCCAGGTCTCGCATGGAAAGCCGAGTATTGTGACAATG
The DNA here is from genome assembly GCA_030389615.1 of Epichloe typhina subsp. poae. NCBI lineage: Eukaryota > Fungi > Ascomycota > Sordariomycetes > Hypocreales > Clavicipitaceae > Epichloe > Epichloe typhina. The sequence continues at coordinate 1,958,821 of CP098318.1, read as the reverse complement.
GAAAAGAGGACCCGTCTCTGTGCGGAGAGATCAAGATCAATGCTTCCAGCAATATTCTATACCCATCTGTGGTTCCGCTTGTACTCGATATTCTTTCTTCCGTCAAGAAAGTCGTCAGCGACGATGAGGTGAATCGTCAGCGGGAATGGTCAGAGAATCAGTTGAAACAGCAGTCGGAGCAGCCAAAATTCAAGTCGGCTAAGTCTGCAGCAGATGAAGATAATTTGCTCACTGCAGACCCTAGCACTGTTTTAGGACGCTTACGAGTGAATCTTGGTCTACGAATCTCAAAACAGGAGTTCTCCCTCAGCTGTCAGCCCATTGCCCGGGTATCCGCCACAACTTGCTTCGACAATATGTACTTCACTCTGAACACTGTTACATCTCAGGAACAAGGTAACTTCTTTGCCATCTCCGGGGTGGTCACTAAACCTCAAGCGTCGGTGCAGCACGTGTACTCTCGTGATTCCACCGCCAGTTTCGAGCTTGACTCCGTGACTATCTCATTCATGAATAGCAAGCATTTCAGTGGAACGAGCGGCGTGTCTGCCATTCTTAATGTCAGCCCCATGAAGGTGTCTGTCAATGCCAAGCAGGTTCAAGACTTTTTATTGTTTCGTGAAATTTGGTATCCAGAAGAGCTGCGACAGAAGCCGCCAGCGCAAGCTGCCAATATGCCAATTGAAACCTCTCAGGCGCATCTTGTGCAGAGATACCAAGAGGTTGCAGCCACAGCCGCATTTCCATGGACTGCTACGATATCCATCGCAGCGCTCAACGTCAGCGTCGATCTTGGGCAGGCCATCGGCAAATCAATATTCCAGATCAACGAATTCTGGATATCATCGAAGAAAACATCCGATTGGGAGCAGAATCTTTGCCTGGGCTTCAAAAAGGTCGGCATTGACTGCACAGGCCGTTTGAGTGGATTTGTTGCCCTGCAGGACTTCAGACTACGGTCGTCAATTCATTGGCCTCGTCGGGAGGAAGCTCTCAATGAAACGCCACTTGTGCAAGCATCTCTAGCGTTCAACGCGCTGCGAGTCAAGGCGGCTTTTGATTATCATGCTTTCCTGGTAGCCGATGTTACGTCTCTAGAATTCCTCATGTACAACGTGCGAGAGCAGAAAGAAGGAAGCGCCGATCGTCTGGTGGCCATATTAGATGGTGAAGCAGTGCAGGTTTTTGGGACAACAACTTCAGTGGCTCAATCCGTTGCACTTTATCAAGCCTTGCATAAGCTCGTCCAAGAACGGCGAGAGAACTTCAAATCATCACTGAGGGAGATTGAAAAGTTTATGAAACGAAGATCCATCAACTCACGCGGACCATTGCTGCAGCAGTCTGCAGCCGTGCCCAGAATCCCAGTGGATGACACCTTGTCCAAGTCCCCCATTTCTCTGGACACGGACGTTGTGGTGACTTTGAAAGCTCTGAATTTGGGTGTCTTCCCCAGCACCTTTTCTGATCACCAAGTTTTCAAGATGGAAGCCTTGAACGCATATGCTCGATTTTCCGCCAGTATCGAGCAGCGGCGAATCCACAGTACTCTACGAATGACGCTAGGCCAGCTACAAATTGGTCTAGCTGGGGTGCGAGATGCTGAGGCACCAAAAACGATGGGCGAAATGACGGTGGAGGATGTTGTCAAACGATCAACAGGCTCTCGGGGCGGCACTATCCTCAAGGTCCCTCGGGTTGAAGCCGTGATGGAGACATGGCAGAAGCCAACAAGCAATCACATCGACTACGTCTTTAAGAGTGCGTTCGAGGGTAAAGTGGAGGTTGGATGGAACTATTCCCGCATCAGCTACATCCGGGGCATGTGGGCTAATCATTCCAAATCGCTCGAACAAGTTTGGGGTCGACAACTCCCCATGACGCCGGTCAAGATCACGGGGGTCCCTGCAGCAGAGGGTGAACAGCAAAAGATCACGGCCGAAGTCAACGTACCGCAGTCCAAGTATGACTATCTCGCACTGCAACCACCCGTCATCGAGACACCGCAGCTCCGTGATATGGGCGAAGCAACGCCACCTCTTGAATGGATCGGCCTGCATCGAGAGAGACTCCCGAACTTGGTTCATCAGATCGTGATTGTTTCTCTATTGGAGCTAGCAGGCGAGGTGGAAGACGCGTACTCGCGGATTTTGGGATCATGATGACTATGTCGGTGTGAGTCATATATCTTCAGTTTTTTAGCGTGTCAAGGTTCTCTTTTTCAACCCGAGACGACAATGGATGAATGAAGAAGGAGGAGATACATGGACTGTTGGGGCATTCAATGTATATTACGATGACCAACATACATTAGGGCGAACGTACAGTAATATACAAGCTTTGTTCACAGCTGCAATGGGATAAGGGTGGCTGTGCGGGATGTTTGCTTTGAAAAGTCACTCGCTGCTCTCGGCGCGCCACATCAAAGTCAGAGCTATGCCATGGGTCCTCATTGGCGGTGTAGAAAAGCAGTGGGGGTCAAGGCATGTTTCAAGTTGTAGCATTGTATTGAGTTGGGTAGAGATGGTTCATGTTGAAAGTCGGGTTCATCTCGATAGCATCGGATATGCGCAGACGGGAATGGAGATAGCTCGGGGTACTTGCATTTGAAAGGCAGGAAGGGAAATGGTGGCGGTGGAGGGCTGTTGCCCTCTCAACTGCTGTCAAATCAAATATTGCTTGAGTCGCTGGGCATTGGTAGGTGCATGCGCATTGGCGGGGTCTTGTTTCGCCAGCGCTGCCCCACCTCCACCTGCCCGATTTTTTTTTTTTTCCCGCATGCGCCGGCTCTCACTGGGCAGGGGGCTGTGTGGTGCTTGTTGGAGGGGCAGAGAGATACAGAGGCTGACTAACGACACGGCTGCTGGCTGAGCTGCGAGCGTTGAATCAGACAATGACCCTCGCCCAGTACCCAGTCTGCTAGCTGTGCATCGGGGTGCTTGAACCGCAAGGTTTTTTTTCACACCATATTTTCCACTTCCCTCGACCCGTGCCCGTTCCCTTTCCCACTCTCCCTCCTCCCACCACCTCCAATACCCCCAAGTGGACGAATTCTTGAAAGAGTGACAGTCACTGCTGCTGTCTCTCTTTTTGCATTTCGTCACATTTGACTCTGTTTTTGTGTCGTTGAGTCATCTTTTCCTGGTGGCAACTCTTCTTTGCTGCCTCAGCATATAAATCCTGAGCGCGGGGCGACAATCTTCAACCCCGCTTTGCTCAGCGACAACAGGTTTTCTTCCTACAACATCTTCCACGTAAAGAGGTCGCCCTCAACACCACCGCCAAAATGGTCAAGTAAGTGCAATTCTTCGCAGGAGTCTGCTCTGATCGCATGAAATTCGACACGAGTACATCAATTTGATTGTGCTTTCTTTTCCCACTTCAATCGTTCAGCAAGCTGCGGGATGGGGAGACACAAAATTTTTCCCTGTCTGGGTTGATGATGTGGTCCATTTGACCCCGCCCGGAGTTCAGCTACCCTCTCAGGGCCAAACCTCCTGGCCAAGGTTTGGGAGGATTGTTCCTAATCCTGCACCGAGTTCGGTGACGATCAGAGAAAGGCCTACGGGACAAAGAAAGTTGGACAACATGATGGACTTGGCCAACATTGGCAACTCAAGGAGTATGAAGCTAACAACCAGTCTTCCTCGCAATGTAGCTTCACCATCGATGAGATCCGCCAGCTTATGGACAAGCCTAGCAATGTCCGTAATATGTCCGTCATTGCCCACGTCGATCACGGCAAGTCTACCCTGACCGACTCTCTTCTGGCCAAGGCCGGTATCATCTCCTCTGCAAAGGCTGGTGATGCTCGAGCAACGGATACTCGTGCAGATGAGCAGGAGCGTGGTATTACCATCAAGTCGACGGCCATCTCCCTGTATGGTCGTCTTGACGACCCCGAGGACATCAAAGACATTGTCGGCCAGAAGACTGATGGTCAGGACTTCTTGATCAACTTGATTGACTCCCCCGGTCACGTTGATTTCTCTTCTGAAGTTACTGCCGCTCTCCGTGTCACTGACGGTGCTCTCGTCGTCGTCGACACCGTCGAAGGCGTGTGCGTTCAGACCGAGACTGTGCTCCGACAGGCTCTTGGTGAGCGTATCAAGCCCGTCATTATTATCAACAAGGTCGACCGTGCTCTTCTCGAACTTCAGGTCTCCAAGGAGGATCTGTACCAATCTTTCTCTCGAACCATCGAGTCCGTCAACGTCATCATCTCCACCTACCTGGACAAGGCTCTGGGTGACGTTCAGGTCTACCCTGACAAGGGCACCATTGCTTTTGGTTCCGGTCTGCATGGTTGGGCCTTCACTATTCGTCAGTTCGCTGTCCGATACGCCAAGAAGTTTGGTGTCGACAAGAACAAGATGATGGAGCGTCTCTGGGTACGTATTTCGTTCCATCCTTCAACTTCTTTAAGAGGTGGAGGAGCGGCTGTGTTCAGGATATGCAGAACAAAATCGGCTAACATGCCCCATTCTAGGGTGACAACTACTTCAACCCTCACACCAAGAAGTGGACCAAAAACGGCACCTACGAGGGTAAGCAGCTCGAGCGTGCTTTCAATCAGTTCATCTTGGACCCTATTTTCAAGATCTTCAATGCCGTCATGAACTTCAAGAACGACGAGATCACCAACCTCCTCGAGAAGCTGTCCCTTAAGCTTAACGTTGATGACCGTGCCAAGGAGGGCAAGCAGCTACTCAAGGTTGTCATGCGAACTTTCTTGCCCGCTGCCGACTCCTTGTTGGAGATGATGATCCTTCACCTTCCTTCCCCCGTCACTGCCCAGACCTACCGTGTCGAGACTTTGTACGAAGGTCCCATGGACGACGAAGCCGCCATTGGTATCCGTGACTGCGACCCCAAGGGTCCTCTTATGTTGTACGTCTCCAAGATGGTTCCCACCCTTGACAAGGGCCGATTCTTCGCCTTCGGTCGTGTCTTCTCCGGTACTGTCCGCTCTGGTCTCAAGGTCCGCATTCAGGGCCCCAATTACACCCCTGGCAAGAAGGAAGATCTCTTCATCAAGGCTATCCAGCGAACCGTTCTCATGATGGGCGGCAAGGTCGAGCCCATCGATGACATGCCTGCCGGCAACATTGTGGGTCTTGTTGGTATCGATCAGTTCTTACTCAAGTCTGGTACTCTTACCACCTCCGAAACTGCCCACAACCTCAAGGTCATGAAGTTCTCCGTCTCTCCTGTCGTCCAGCGTTCCGTCCAGGTCAAGAACGCCCAGGATCTTCCCAAGCTGGTCGAAGGTCTCAAGCGTCTGTCCAAGTCTGACCCTTGCGTTCTGACCATGCACTCCGAATCTGGTGAGCATATTGTCGCCGGTGCCGGTGAGCTGCATCTCGAAATTTGCTTGAAGGATCTCGAGGAAGACCACGCTGGTGTTCCTCTCATCATCTCCGACCCTGTCGTCCAGTACCGTGAGACCGTCCAGAGCAAGTCCAGCATGACCGCCCTGTCCAAGTCCCCCAACAAGCACAACCGTTTGTATATGGTTGCTGAGCCCATGGAGGAGGAACTGTCCCTGGCTATCGAGAACGGCAAGGTCTCTGCCCGTGACGATTTCAAGGCTCGTGCCCGTATCCTGGCTGACGACTTCGGCTGGGACGTCACTGACGCCCGTAAGATTTGGTGCTTCGGCCCTGACGGTACTGGTGCCAACTTGTTGGTTGACCAGACCAAGGCTGTTCAGTACCTGAACGAAATCAAGGACTCCGTTGTCTCCGGTTTCCAGTGGGCTTCCCGTGAGGGTCCCGTTGCCGAGGAGCCCATGCGATCCATCCGCTTCAATGTCCTCGATGTTACCCTGCACGCTGATGCGATTCACCGTGGCGGCGGTCAGATCATCCCCACTGCCCGTCGTGTCCTGTACGCCTCTGCTCTGATGGCCGAGCCTGCTTTGCTTGAGCCCGTCTACCTGGTCGAAATCCAGGTTCCCGAACAGGCCATGGGTGGTGTTTACGGTGTTCTTACGCGCCGTCGTGGTCACGTCTTCAATGAGGAGCAGCGTCCTGGTACTCCTCTCTTCAACATCAAGGCCTACCTGCCTGTTTTGGAGTCTTTCGGCTTCAACGGTGACCTGCGACAGGCCACCTCTGGCCAGGCTTTCCCTCAGTCCGTCTTCGACCACTGGCAGGTCTTGCCCGGTGGCTCCCCTCTTGACCCCACCTCCAAGGTCGGAGGCATTGTCACCGATATGCGTAAGCGCAAGGGTATCAAGGTTGAAGTTCCGGGCGTTGAGAACGTAAGTCGACTGCATTTTCACTTTCCTAGCTCACATCGAACATGTGCTAACTGCCTACACAGTACTATGACAAGCTGTAAATGGCTTTTCCAAACGCCGATAGAATCATGTGTCGTGCCAACAGAATGGGCACATCTCGTCAATAGGCTGCTAGCAAGGGTTTGGTCGGGGTGCTTTCCTCGCGGAACCCCAACCGTGGCAACTCCAACGGATATCGAAAGCGTAGGTAGTCTACGGGCAAGCCGATCGAGGAAAAAAATATAAACAAATAAAAAGCAACCGAATGCAAGGTTGAGGCTATAATCAAGGGAAGCAAGGTTCAGCTTTTGATACATGTAGTTATGTCGTCTCGGATCAATTGAAAGTTTTAGAATGAACTGTGCTTTGGATGACTCGCGTGATTCAATGTCTTTTTGAATTCACAGACTATACTTGGTTTACAGGCACAAATACTCAAGTGGCTTGAATCTGACAAGACAATAGAATTAGGGAGGGAATCATCGCCCGACGCTGCTTCTAAAATATACAGCATGGCACGACTCCCGATTAGGTAGGTCCCTTCCCTTGTCACGCGCCACGTCTATTATCCTCCCGCACAAACCAACCAATAGCATCCTGCCGACTGTCTAGCTTCCAACCCAAGAGTCCCAAATTCGCCAACAGCTCAACCGCCGACCTTTTTTTTTCCAGTCCAAAGTCGACACAGCCGCCTTTCCCTCCTCAGCTCACGGAGAGCAGCACAGCGTCCCTGCCTGCTTACGCGACAAATCACCATGCTATTTTCCGAAGAAGATGCGCCGCTTTTGAAGGCCTGGATCGTGAAGCGCATTGAAAACACGTGGGTTTCCAAACCTCTCGTCTGGATTTTCTCGAGAAATCACACTAATCGACATGATTGAATCGCAGGTCGGATGCCGACGCGGATGTCTTGGCAGAATACGTGATTGCCTTGCTGAAACACGATGGGAACAAGGAGAGCGTGAGGACCTTGTGCGAGCAGGAAATCCCGGACTTTTTGACAGAGGGTTTGTGCTGCTCACATCTCTCTTGGTGCTCATAGTGCTCGTCGCTTTGTCGCCGAAAACTATCAAGGTTACTGATTGGCTTTAGATCCGAAACAGTTCCTCGATGATGTCTTTCGGGCGATTACCTATCGATCGTATATGCCTGGTGCGCCGCCGCCACCACCGAAGAAGGTTCCTGCTGGGCCCGCTGCTGCGTCTGCGAGTCCCGGGCTGTCACGGAAGCGACGCATCGATGAGACGGGGGGACAAGATGAGGATCACGAGAAACATGGTGCTCATGGGAGGGCGTTGAAGCAGGCTAGACGGGGGCGGAGGGGCGGTCGAACAGAAGATAGACAGGGTCATGGAAATATCCAGAGTCAGTTTCATGGGCAGCAGTATCCCATGGGTATGATGATGCCGCCCTTCGATCCCAATAATCCAATGGAGGCAATGATGAGGATGCAGGCCATGGGCATGCCGTTCCCAGGCATGGGAGACTCATCGGGATGGTTTGGGGCTGGAAGAGGAAGCGGAAGGGGTGGTGGGCAGAGGAGGAAGAGGTGCAGAGACTTTGATATGAAGGGCTATTGCTCGAGAGGGAGTACATGCGTTTACGATCACGGGGGCGGAGAAGTTTCAAATCAAGATGGTCAGTCGGTGGTCCAGGTGCTACTGCGCTTGGGGGATACTATGATGGTATTTTCTCCTAATATCCTGGCCAAGCCGCTAACGTCCACATAGAATACGATCCCAGCAACGCCATGGTGTTGCCATTTCCCCCTCCTGATATGAACATGGACATGGGCCAAGGGCGTGGTCGCAAAGGAAGACAACGAGGGGGGCGCAGAGGAGGCGCCCGTGCATCATTCTCGGCCGAGGGCCCTGTAAGCGACCAGTCAAAGACAGCTATCGTTGTTGAAAACATTCCCGAGGATCACTTTGGCGAGGACCAAGTACGGGGCTTTTTCTCCCAGTTTGGACACATTCTCGATGTATCAATGCAGCCTTACAAACGCTTGGCCATTGTTAAATTCGACAACTGGTCATCGGCAAACGACGCCTATCGCTCCCCCAAAGTCATATTCGACAACAGGTTCGTCAAGGTGTTCTGGTACAAGGACGATAAGGAAAAGGAAAAGATGCTGCCGTCAATACCAAATGGATCAGGCTCCAAGCCGGGCCTTGGCTCGGACGAAATGGATACGGTACCAGAGATGGACGTGGAAGAGTTCCAGCGGAAACAAAAAGAGGCACAGAAGCTATACCAGGAGCGCCAGGATAAAAGGACTGAGCTTCAGAAACAAAGGGAACAGTTGGAAAAGCAACAACAGGAATTGCTGGCCAAGCACCAGGCGGAGACGGAACGTTTACGGGCCAAGTTGGCAGAAAAGGATAGTGGCGCTGAAGCTTCGTCGGGTTCATCGTCGGGTGCCGATATGCTTCGAGCCAAGCTTGCCGCTCTAGAGCAAGAGGCCAAGATGTTAGGAATTGATCCCGATGCTGTAGATCAAGCGGGCGAGTACCCTCCTCGAGGTGGACACTGGGGTCGTGGGGGCTTTCGAGGAGGCCATCGCGCAAGAGGGCTCGCACCAAGAGGACGGGGTTCTTTCAGAGGTCAAGCCGGTCGACATGCCGCGTATGCCCAGTTCTCCATCGACAACCGTCCCAAGAGGCTTGCTTTCACGGGCGTCGACTTCACCCCATCTGAAAAGGATGAGCAACTCCGACACTTTTTGCTGGTACTTACATTCTTCCACCCCCTACCAATTCCATCTCCCGTCCACACTAATAATTTCCTACCAGAATATGGGTGAATTCGAGTCCGTCACCACATCCCCCGTGGTGACGCACGTATCATTCCGAGATCGCAAAACGGCCGAAAAGGTCTACTTTAGCCTTCACGGGAAGGAACTGCCCGGTGTACAAGGCAAGCTGGACCTGGCATGGGTGAACAGCCCCCTGCCTCACGTCAACACGAAGACTTTGACGCAGGAGGAGAATGGAGCCGGCGGCGGCGACGCCATGGCAGGTATGGACGACGAAAGAGAGGGCACGGACGCTGCCGCGGAGGAGAGCAGGGCGGTGAATATGGATTATGAGGCTGGCGATGATTACGGATGGGAGGGGTGAGTTGGCGCTGTAAGATGAGATGAGTGTGTACAACAGCATTGCAAAAAAGATGCCTCTTTGGGCGACAACTGAACCCTTGCCCTTGCGATGGCACGACGTTTCAGATTTCCCCATCCTGCATTGCATGCATGTCCAGGGCGGTCGGTGGTGCCCCCGATTCGTAAAGGCGAACATGATGAGCGAACAATAATGAAGAGGAGAGGGGCAGCAGTGTTCGTTCAGCTGGGCCGAGGCAATCGGCATCCTGGAAAACACCTCACTATCCCATTTGCACTGTTGCATCTTCAAGGGACCTTTGAGTTCGCTTCTATCGACAGCCCATGCCTCGCTTATTTTCAAGGTCCTCCAGTCCCACATCCAACCCCAGATTCCACGGCTCATCATCCTCTCTGCTTGTCTAGACACCTCTGGCTGTGCAAAGGCGGGGTATCGTTGAGATTTATATGTATATACGCTATGCAGCATTCATGATGCCAAAAAAAAAAAAAAAGAAGAAAATAATAACCATGCATAAAAAGTTCAAAGGGCCCCCTTTGCTTCAATCGTCGTGGCGCGTTGTACTGTTCAAGGACCGTTGTCGCTTCTCCGTTTCCCATTTCAGAACCAAAACCAAAACGTCCTTCTCACATGGAACACCCCGTGTCATTGCGTCTGTGTAGCTTTTTGTTGAAAAAGTCACGCCTTTGCCCCCCGCCTGTTTGCCGTTATTTTTTGTGTTTAAACGCCGTTTCATCATGCACGTTGCTCGAGCCCGAAATGAGTTGGGAATGAAAAGAAACTAGGAAAAGACACAGAGGAAAAGAAGGATACGTTGCGAGTTACAACGCGACTAGATCGACGAAACGTCAGTTGAATAAATGTACGTCTCGGTTGACTGCAACCGCTGCCAATGCAAAGCCGTCCTGGTGGAGCAGGAAAGCCCGATCAAAAGAAATAATTGAAAGATATGACTAAAGGGTGGTTCCGGGTTACGACGTCGAGACAGGATCGTCGAGCCCCTTGACTTCGAGGCCCTCGAAGAGATCAAAAATGGTCTCGTTCTCGTGGAAGTCATTGTTGACTGTGTGCCGTTAGCTTCATGTCCGTCCGCGCAGTGATCCCAAGGGTCTATGCGTGGTTAGTGATTGCTTACCGACGTTGATGAGATACCACTCATTCATCACTTGATCAAGCAAAACACGGCTGGCCGTGTTGGACTCGAAGCAGTGGGCCCAGTCGAATCCCAGTCTGAACGCCTCGTCTCTCCAGGCTAGGAAACTGACGCTCTCAACAATAGTGGGCTGGACGATTTCCTTGCCAGGGAAAACACCCCAGGTTACGGCATTGGGCCCGTCCGATGGAGCGTTAGTCTTGAGTTCGCCGTCCTTTGTGACCGCATAGTAAGTCAGAGTAGGCTTAGACTCGATTCGCTTGACCATCTGGGTGAAAATTGAAGCCGGTACGAGCAACTCCAGGTATGCCTTTTGGTAGACATAACCATTGGAAGGGCCCCATCCGTGAACCGGGTGAGACGACTTGACGCCGTCGACTGCAGGCTGCGAGTTGATCGTCAGAAGACCGCGTTTGTTGAGGGCAACGAGTCTGTCCTTGATGGCGTCGGCTTCGCTGGTGAGGGGCGCTTCACTCCAGGGGAGACAGTCGATCTCCTGGTTCAGGTAGCGCACAAAGATATCGGCAATTTCCTGCACCGTGGTCGGCTCACCCCATTTTTTGCGGTTCGCCCCGTTGGTGCCCGTCAAACCGATGCCATAAGCATCCAGCTCACCAAAGGCGGGGGATCGAGAGTCACCCCATCGACCGTTGGGGAACTCATCCCAGTCCTGGGTGCGCAAGACGTACGACTTATTGCGGTTACGCCAGAAGATGGGTCGAACGTCTTCGTCTCGTCGACCCAGGGCCTTGGACTGCTTCCACGGCAGGGCATGCTGCAGGGGCCGCTCGGCACATGGTGCCCAGTGTAGCTCCTCCAAAACCATGCGTGTGGCCTGAGCCAAGTTCATGGTGTAGAAGTGCAGGTGGTGAATACCGTTGGCGAGGAGCTTACGGCACATTTCCGCCACTAGAGTCATGCCGATCTCACGGACGGCCACATCGTCGTTCTTGACGGGTTCCAGAGCGGCCATCCAGGCCTCGGGAACCTTGCACTGCATGTGCTTGGCTCTCCGCATAAAGCTGGCATAGGTGGCAATGGGCATGATTCCAGGAATGATGGGAATCGCGATGCCGCGCTCACGGACTTTACCAACCCAGCGAATAAAGTTTTCGGCGTCGTAGAACATTTGCGTCACGATGAATGAGGCACCCATGTCGACCTTTTCCTTCAGATGATCCAGTAATTGGTCCTCGTCCTTGTTGTCGTCGCATCCCTCGGGATAGCCAGCAACACCAATGTCAAAGTGGTCTCCGTAGGTAGCCCGAATGTGCTTGACCAAATCTCGGGCGTACTGGAAGCCGCCTTCGGTAGCAGTCCACTTTTCTTGTGCTCGGGGAGGGTCGCCGCGCAGGGCGAGGATGTTTGTGCACCCGGCTTTGTAGGCTCTCTGGAGAGCATCGTTGACCTTTCCCATGGCCATGTCGGTGCAAGTGAGGTGCATACACGTCTCGAGGCCATAGACGGACTGAGCCTGGAGCACCATCTCGCAAGTAAGCTCGGCGATTCGGCCGCCAGCGCCCCAGGTGATGTCGATGAACTTGGGGCCGAGATTGTACATGCGGTCGATACGTTCGTACAGATTCTGCACACCCTGTGCCGTTTTGGGAGGGAAGTATTCGAAGGAGAAGGACGGCTGACCATCCTTCTCCGCCTCGAGTAGCATATCCTTGATGTGCATCTTGGCGGTTGTTTGTGAGAATTGCGAGGTTTCAGTGTCTCTGGAAGTGGTCAATGACAGCGGGGAGTTTTGGGCACAGCGTTTCGGCCAAGTTTTGATGCGGAAATGACACGATTTGGACAGATCCGAGGTGTTTCGCAGGCCATCAGACGGACCAGAGCCCCCGGTTACAACCACACACCAAATCTGGCAGCGAGAGGGAATTGAGTCGCCCAGTCAGCCGGCGACAGGAGGGTATGCAGGCACAAATGAAGCAACGGATGAATGCAGGTATGCTACCGGCGATGGTGCTGAGGAAATGCCCTGGCGAGTAGGGTCAGGAGTAATAACAAATACAGGTTGGAAGAAAGCGAAGCTTGAAAAAGGTCAACTGAGCGAGAACGGGGTTCATGGTACCCCAGGTGGGGAGGTCCCAGGTGGGGAGGTCCCAGGTGGGGAGGTTGGCTGGGTGGTTCCAGGTCGTGATTAAGACGGCCAGCTGGCAGAGAGAGGACCGGACCGCAGCTCCACTCAAACCTGTTGCAATGGCCGACGGCGGAACGAGGCAGCGACAGACAAGACAGCACTTTCCACTTGAGGCCTCACAATGAATGGGACAACAAGACTTGGCGGTGGACGTGCATGCAGGCCGGACGCCGGACTGCGGACTGCGGACGTGATATTATTCCATGTGCATGTCCAATTGCCTGCCAAGGTAATATGGCTCTGTCCCTACGATACTGTATTTTTTTTTTCAATTGCCCCGCCATTCACTAATTGAACCCGTCTCTGGACTGTGGACTACTCCAACGCAAACTTGCATCTGATTGGCAGGTCGTATTCGTGTTTCATGTTGGTCGGCTTTCGAGAGGCAACTGCCGGCGGGAGCTCCTTCCCCGTTCGCTTTCCTCAGCCTTTCCATCAACTTGTCCAATGACACTCCTGCAGAGCGCCTGGCCAACCACGAAGCCAACGGTTGAGTCGAGCCGTTGAGCCTTTGAGCCTTTGAGCCTTTGAGCCTTTGCTTCCAACTTCTTCACCGGCTGCATCTGACCGGCGCCATTCCAGTGTTACACAGACCCTGTCTCGATGAATTCATTCTCTGAGTTGGATCCCGATCGAGATCCCTTTCTCGTCTCGCTGCTTTCTGTAGCTTCGTCCGCGTCCAGCCCAAATTCGCGCCCCTTGTTTTCGGGCCCAACAAATGTCGTCATGATGACCAAGGCAATAGCAGCGCCAAGAAACGCGCATATCACCCGCCCATAGTCATATCGCTTCTGCCCGGCCGGGCTTGGAGGCAGCGGGAAGTAGTTCTCTCCTATCTCGGATTGGATCGTCGCTGAGCCACTGGATGCCATGGTGCCTAACTGATACGCTGTCCCGACCACAATGGAGCGAATGTCTGCCGGAGACAGCTCCATGAGATGGCTTGGAAGCACTCCAAAGGCTCCCTGTACGGCAAACTGCACGAGGAAGGCTGCTGCCGCCACAGCCGGTGTTTGCACTCTTGTGTATGGATAAAGCACCGACGCAGCCACGGCACAGGATGTGATGATGGCCAGGCGTCGTCCGAAAATGTCGGACAAGTTGCCTACGCAGATGGCCCCGAGGAATCCTCCAATATTGGCCACTACTTGCGTAGCCGTCAACTGGTTCGGAGTGAACTCGAACTCCTCGCTGAGCATTGTCGGATACAGATCCAGGGCTCCATGGGACTATTTTCGAGTGTCAGGCTTTTTTTAAATCCATGCACGCTGCGTATTTTCAGTCCAGGTCATTCATGACTCACAATGAATTGAAACCCGCTCATCAGGAACACCATGTAGACAATCGTGATCCAGTACCCTTTGACTGCGATCCACGTCGTATGGGCAAAGCTGGCCGCCGCAGTTTCCGACGTCTTGGACGCCAGCTGGCGCTCCCGGAAAGCTCTCGTTTCGGGTAGCATGAATCTCCATAGAATGATCAAGACAGGAGGGCAAGCACTGAACCAAAACAGCGGTCTCCAGCCATGTTCGGTTGTGTCAACCAGCGCCCGAGACATCACCGTGGCAAAAAGATAGCCTAGCGAGTAGCCAGACTGAAACAGGCCAGACATGATGCCGCGGGAGGGATTAGGGCAGTCTTCCAAGGCTGTTGCCACGCTGTTGCCGTATACTCCGCCCATGGCCACGCCGAAAAACGCCCGACAAATTAAGAATTCCTCAAAAGTCTCGCAGAACCCCGTTGCAAGCTCCAGGACAATCAGCATCAAGTTGTTGATTATGAAAGGCCATCGGCGGCCGTATCGATCTGACAAGTAGCCAAAGAGCAAGGAACCAATCGGCCGGAACATGAGGGTCAGAAAGATGCCCCAGGTGATATCTGAATCTCTCTTGTTGAAATCTCTTGCCAGGTATGGGAGAGTCAAGCTGACAGTGAAGAAATCAAATGAATCTATTATCCAGCCGCTCCAGGCGCACTACACACTCTCAGTCAGCTCAAGAAAAAGACAGCCTGCCCACACGACACATGGACACGTCATGAACGACTTACCCCGAAAAAGTTCCATTGCTCCTTGGTCAGCAGTCGCATGGCCCTGATCGGATTGGCAGCCTTGTCCATCGGGGGTTTCAAAGATGTAACCCGCGATACCAAATATTCTCGAAATCCCACGCCATTTGTATTGCAGGCATCTCCATTGCTTTTTGCCATTTCTTTTCCCCTCGCTTTTTCTGAGGGTCTAGAATTTCGACCTGGGATTGACGTCGCAATTGCTTCTTGAAACGAAAACAAGCGAGCCAAGTTGCAAGAAGGGGGAGTCTTGCAATCCCATTTTTGGCGCATTACTGCAAGTTAAGGCATTTATATTCTTCATCAATCCTTTTCGAGTGCAAGGGCTGCTTGCACTCAGACGTCGTCCAAAGCGTGCAAGCCTTCCCTCACTGGGCTTGTCGCTTGGTCCCTGAACCGGCCCCACGGCAATGTCAAAGCGGTTTCAAGGAGACCCGGAGATCGGAAAGCCTCAATAGTCATTTGGCACCCGCTACATGTCCTGTACAGTGCTTACTGGGCAATCAATCCATTGACTGTTTTCAAGGTTCGATGCAGTCGGGGCCCATCGCAATGGAGACCAATCCGGCTGGGTCGGCATCACTGGAGCGAGATCAGACGGATGGCAAGATTGCACAACGTCAATGTCACATTGTTTCCTCCCGGGTTGTTTCGATTCGGCCAGCAATCTGGCGACTGTGCACCACATTACATTTTTTGGCCTAGTTGTTGCGTTGAGACGGAACAATGCACAGGTCTGGATGAATGTCACGGTCCCTCGAATAGTGGGTGATGGGATATCAGAACTTGCCACGCCGCGAGCAGTTGCAGTTGATCGGAGTGTCGCGATCCCTTGTGTCAAGGGCGACAGAGAAATTAAGCTCCACAACTGACCTCTTCAAGTCGATCCGCTACACGCGCCAAGTTCTTGGACGGGCATAAGGTAGCTGTTGGGGAAGCTGGCCTCGATGATGAGTGTGACGTGCCATGTACGAGGTGAGAGGGGCCACGAAGACGTAGAATGAACTGGTCAAGCGGTTGTAGACTTCCTGCCGGAACTAAACCCTCACACCTTTGCATGGAGTCCTTGGTCGTTCTTAATCGCCGGCCACTTGGCGTCTCACTGTCCGGCTGATGGGGATGCACCACGGAGAACTTGCAAGATCAGGACGTGGGCCGATTGAGCGACATCTAGGCACCAAATTCAATGTTGAGACATATGATTTCGGCAAGTTCCGCGCCACGAGTCGAGTTGTTGTTCAAGAGATTCCGATACGGAAAGCGCAAACCAAGCCATGCCAAAACGCGACATGATACAATTGCTTCGTACCGACTTGACACTTTTTTTTTTCCCCTCCCCCCTCCCAAACCAAAGTCCTTATCAGCTTCTTCAGCAGCTTTAAATGACACACCACGGGTCATCATGGCAAATACACTTAGTCTCACTGCCGAGCACGGCACCTACCTGCAAGGTCTTCACCACAACTCCGTGAGAGGCATCAACGTCCCTTCTTCTTTTTCTTCTTCTCCTCCTTTTTCCTCTCCTCAAAAGCATCATGGCCATACTCGCTCCACTATATTGCCTTCTGCGCGGCTTTCAGACGAAAAGGAGAATGCGACAGAGGGAGAAGATTTCTCATCCTCGGCGGCGCCAGTTGTGGATGAAAATGGACAAGACGCATGGTCGGAGTAGAAGCCGGCCGACGCCAACATTTGGAGTTCAACATGGGCGGCCGAGGAATTGTCGTCGGACGCGTTCAAATGGCCCGCCGTGCCACCAGCATGCCATACGGCCCCCGAGACACCCGACTTTCTCGCGCGCATTGAGCAGGTATTGCGTATTGACGACGATGGCGGCTTGGCGGCTGCTCTTCCTTGCAAGACGGGACCCGTTCGAAGTTCGTCGTCGGCGTATCCGTCGGCTGGGCACAATACGCCTAGGGTTCAGTCCCCTGTCTCGGAGTACCGCCAAGGGAACCGGCTCAGCTTTTCTGGGCTGTCGAAATTCGGCCGCGCCAACGATGATTTGTCGAACCTGAGGTCGAACTCGCCTGCTTCTGCCTGCTCCGAAACCGGAAGAGAGGACGTGGCCGACACAAGTCATCATGAACTAGTTGCCGATACGGCGGCGGCCATCACGCAATAGCAGGATGCGGGCGAGCCGCTCAGAAAGGTCACGTACAACAATTACGCGCTCGCGGATAGCTCAGAGTTGTTTCCGTCGGATTCGCTTTCGCAGCAGCAGCAGGAGCAGGAGCAGGAGCAGGAGCAGGAGCAGGAAGATGACTTTTCACTGTCGCCATCCACTCCCCCTTCTCCTGCGATGGATCCCACAGCAGCATCTTGCACATGGAGCCACGACTCGGGTGCGTTGAACAACCTCGGCCACCAATATGACGGCACACTCGACGCACGTCGCAACGGGAGCCCTGAAGTCAAACACAGACCCGCGCCTGCTTTGGACGGCTCCTCGCGCCCCTTTCACCCATCCAAACGCAAGGCTTCGACGTTTTCCCTGCGCAGCCTGACACGGTCCTTGACCAAACGTCGACGGCTGGCCGCCATCCGCCAATGGGCCAGCCGAGTCTACCACACGAGCAGCCGTCGTCTCGCAGAGGCGTATCATAGGTTCAAGAAGCAGCACCACCAGGCGCGTCCAGGGGCCAACGGGCCGTGGGATCATGGTCATCCGGCGCGGGGACAAGGTGCCGCGCAGAGTGAGAATCGTGAGCCGAAAGGCAGCAATGCCGTGTTTGAATTCGAGAGGCAGCGTCGGAGCGAGGATTGGTGGAAGGACGGCGTAAGTCGGTACCGAGCGCCCTCGGGCATGTTTGCGAAGTGAGACCATGACAGGTTTCCAGAACAAGTCGTGTAGAGCAACTAGTCCCATCTTCGTTGAAAGAGAAGCATCAGCGCCAGAAACAGGGAACGGATAAAGAGGCCCCTCAGTATTCTTGATGCTGTATTGTAGCTTGAGAAAGGAAAAAAAAAAAAAAAAGGATGGATAGTGCGTGATTGAATGGCAGAAATAAATAAATAAAAATGGCTACTGATGCTACGCTACAAGTTGTCGTGAAGGCTGCGCTGGCTGGCTGAAAGATGCACCTTGAGAGTGACGATTTGTCATTTGTCATTTGGTTCAATTGTCATTTCTGTCACAGCATGTACCGAAAGGACTGGGCCAGCTCCGTCTTGCCTCTGCCTCTGCCTCTGCCTCTGCCTCTCCCTCTCCCTCTCCCTCTCCGTCTGGCAGTCCCCCCTCCCACCAAGCCCTGCTCCTCCTCGTCCTCGTCCTCGACGACGGCGCCCTCCCTCGTCGGCGGATCCAAGTCGTCGTCGTCCATGGCCGCATTCCTGCGGCGCAGACAGGTCCTCAGGGCGACGGCCAGCGCGGCGACGGCGAGCATGGCTGCGGCGCAGGCCGTCATGCCGGGCGCGTAGTAGGGCGCGTGGCGGTCGGGGTAGAGCCTTGTGCCGACGAGCGGGCCGCACTGGCCGACGAGCTGCAGCACGGCGAATCCGCCGGCCTGCCTCGTCTCGCCGGCCTGGTTGTTGATGGACCAGGCGATGACGAGGGCGGCGACGTTGAAGAAGC
Organism: Epichloe typhina subsp. poae; assembly: GCA_030389615.1. NCBI lineage: Eukaryota > Fungi > Ascomycota > Sordariomycetes > Hypocreales > Clavicipitaceae > Epichloe > Epichloe typhina. The sequence goes on along the minus strand of CP098318.1, from coordinate 1,940,482 downwards.
CCACGGCGGCGGGGTAGACGGCGGCGTAGCGGGCGAGGGGGGAGGGCGAGGGGCCGGGCGAGGGCGAGGACGGCGTAGCCGGCTGACGAGGAGAGGGCGTGGAGGACGATGGGCACGGCGCGCGCGCGGAGCCGGTCCGAGACGTGGGCGGTGGCGAGGACGGCGACGAAGGCGCAGAGGTAGGGGGTGCGCTGAGCGCCTGGGATGTGAGCGCGTCGTGGCCCATTTCCGTCATGATGGTGGGGAGGAAGACGGGGAGGGACGAGTAGGCCATGTTTGTGAGGAAGAGCATGGCCGACGTGATCCAGGCGACGGGGTCGGTGAGCACGGCGAGGAGGTCGAGGGGTCGGAGATGACGACGACGACGACGACCATGACGATGACGATGATGCGACGAGGAGGAGGAGGAGGAGGAGGAGGAGGAGGAGGAGGAAGCCCGTTGCAGACGCAAAACGGCCACCTTCTTCTCGCGCCGGGTGAGATAGCGAGCCGAGCCGGGCCCGTCGGGAATGGCCGACCAGGCGACGACGGAGGCGAGCACCGACGGCAGGCCCTCGACCAGGAAGAGGAGGCGCCAGGGGGCAATGGGCGACGAGAGCCCTTCGGCGAGGCCGACGATGACGTAGGCGAGCGTCGAGGCGAAGCTCGTGGCCAGCGGCGCGGCCGAGACGAACATGGCGACGCGCAGGGCCAGCTCCTCGGGCCGGAAGAAGAAGCCGAGGTACAAGGGGACGCCGGCGAACCCGGCCTCGCCCACGCCCAGGAGCACGCGCGGCGCCATCAGGAAAGGGTACGACGGCGCGGCGGCCTGCAGCGAGGCCGCGAGGCCCCATGTCAGCGCGCTGAGGGACACGACGACGTGCGCGGGCACGAGCTTGAACAGCAGGGACATCCATTCGAAGGCGATGTAGCTCGTGTAAAAGGCCGTGAGGGCCCATTCGTACCAGTCCGCCCGGGGCGGCGTGGTCTGGAGGTCCCGGTCCATGCCGGCGATTCTGGCGTTGCCAATGTCTTGTCTCGGGCGTTATTTGATGATCATATCATGAAGACGACGTCTTGTCACAAGATGTTGTGGGGAGAAATCGCAGGAAACCTACTCGATCGGTCCAGGAAGCTCAGCATGAACAGCAGAGCGAGAAACAGCACCAGCTTCCGATCAAACTTGCTCTTCACCGCCGCCTCCTCGTCGGGCGTGTACAGCTGGAAGCTGGCACGGTGCTGACGCTCAATCGCCCATCTGCGCGTGCATCTTCTGCGCGTCCTCCCATCATCTCGGGCGTCGACGGGCCGCCCACGTCGGAGCGCAGCTCGTAGTCCTCCACGGCCTCCTCGTCGTCATCGCTGTCGTCGACGTTTGTGAATTCGGCGCTTTGGGCAAACGACGGGGAGCCATGGCCTGGGTTGAAGGGGCTTCGGCGGCGGCCGGGGTCGTGGGCCATGACGCTGGGGTAAAAAAAAAAAAGGGAGGAGGCTGGTGATGCTCGATGTCGAGGGAAGGGGGGAAAAGGGGAATGGAGAAGATGACAACAGGTGGGCGTCCCGTTTGGGAATCCTTTGGGATGCCATCCATGCGCGGGATGCTCGGCAGATGACTGGACCCCTTCCCTTCCCCTTCTCGTCTCCCACGTGCCGCAATGGACGTGTCCAGGCAAAAAGAAGAACAACAAGGATGACTACGTAGTATTGTACGGAAACTTTTTACACGAAACCCCAGGTCTTGGGTCAGGAAATCAAACCATCTCCTGGGCCATCTTCCGTCCCGGAACCCGTCCCGGAACCCGTCCCGGTCAAGTCGTCTTCCACGTGGTCGTCGTCCTCCTCCCCCTCCTCCGGCATCACCACCACCTCTCTCTCCGCATCGTCACACACGACCACGTACCACCGTGACTCCTCCTCGGGCTGCACATTCTCCCGCAGCCTCTCAAGCCACGCCGCGTTTCCCTGCCCGAGCGTCGCGTCGTACGTGGCCATCTCGGCCGCGACATCGGCGCCCGCGTCCACGCGAACCACATGGTCAGCCACGTAGGCGTACGGCCGAGCCGCGCGCTCCGTCTCGCTCTCGTCGTATTCCTCCAGCAGCTTCACGGGCGACCACGCGTGCATGAGAACGCTGTCCTCCGAGGGCGTGACCCTGGACGGCGGCGGCATCGACACGTCGTCGTCGTCGCTCTCTAGTCTCGGCACAAAGGAAAGGTCCCGTCTCTCGACACCTCCGTCCTCGCTCTCTAGTCTCGGCACAAAGGGGAACGATTCGGCGAGCTGGCTGAGGATAGTGGCGGCCGTGGTCCTCCCGACGATCCAGTCCGGCGCGCAGTCGTCGAGGCTGTTGACAATGACAAAGATGCGGATGTTGCGACGGTACCATCGGAAGCCGTGGCACAGGTACGTGGGCATGGTGAGGGGGAGGGGGAGGGGGAGGGAGGCCGTCACCGCGTCACCAGGAGGGAAGTGGAGGAAGGGGGAGAAAAAAAAAAAAAGGTTTCAAAACATGTCATTTTCTTGCCCGAGGACTGCGGACCGACCACTTTGAGCCGTCCGGGACGCAGCCCCGCTTGAACAACCCATTGCCTGCATGTGCATCATGTACACCATCGTAGTCTTTAATTGGCAACAAACGCCGTAGCTAAGGCGTGGTAATCAAGATGGCTGGGATAGATATGCTTGGGCGAGCTGTATTTGTAAACATGCCACTGTGAGCAACGCGCATACTGTCATCCAGACATCACCTGGCGGCAAACAGAGACACGATGACACACAAACGTCACAGGACTATTCCGTATCCACGTATTGTCTTTCACGTAAACCTCCACTCACAATCAACCATGCTTGTTCCGTCCTTTATTTCGCCGTGGCGGCCCTCAGCTGGATCATCTATTCATCAGACATTTCAACTTCCTGTCTCCTCTTCCTCGTGGGGGCAGGGTTTGATGCGACGCCGTTACCCATGCCAGGCTCTTGGAAAAATAAAGAAAAAAAAAATATAAAAGGAGCCGGGACGCCTCATAGGTAAATGAAAAATCCTTGGGATTCCTTGACCACAAAGGATCACGTAATTCCAAAATCGCTCCATTTTTCAGTCTTTTCCTCCCATACGTCATGCAGAGGTCTGCGCATTATGCATTAGTAATTTCACAGTTCCATAAGCTCCCGCTCCTTCGCAGCAAGCTCCTCTCTCATACGATCCGCTTCTTTTTGCAAAGCTGATCGGCGCTCTGCCTTGATACGGTCGTTGTCAGCTCGGTCCCCTAGTTCTTGTCCGTCTTTTGACGTCCCCAGACCGGGCGAAACGGACTGCATTCGTGGACCCAGGAATCCACCTGCGGACCGGAGCGGCGGCAACGTGTAGTCATCCATGTCGGCACTTCCGCTTCTGTTGATGCTGTCACCAGGTGGGTTGAGAATGGATTTTATCGACGAGATTCGCTTTGCGCTCTCTGGTCCAAGATCTGCGCTACTGCCCGCCTCCGTGTCCGTGGCGGAGAATGATCGTTTTCTTCGCGGGGAAAGGAATGATGCCGGAGACATGGAAGACTGCCTATCCGAGACAGCAGCCATTGATGACATTGGCGGCAAGCGATTCTCCTCGCTGCCATGACCCGACACATTGTGCGAGTATCCGCTTCTATGATGGTATGCGGCGAGATCCGAGGCCGAAGACAAGGCAGAAGCCTGCCCATTGCTTCGGTTTCCTGGCGGTCCAGCTTCGATGGCCACGACGCATTGCTCTGATTGACGCCGAAGTCCCAGGTTGATGGATCCATCATCGTTTTCTGTGCCTCTTTCGGGAGTCCCTTCCGTCTGTTGCGCCTCTGACGAATCTGCCACATCTTCCATCTCTTCATCCTGCGCAGCCGGAATAACACGTTTTCGCCGCTTAATCGTTGCCTTCTTCATCGTCATTGGTCTATGAACTCCGTGCAGTTTGTAATAAAGGCCTGTCGATCGAGCATGTTCGTCAGTCATCCAAAGTGTGTACAAGGTGGCCTGGCCACTACGCTGAAACCTCGAAACAGGGGGCAATACAAAGTAAGAAGCAAGGAAACAAAAAGCCACGCACTCACCACAAGCATTGCAGATCGTGTGGCCACTCTCGTCCCGCCTCCACAAAGGGGTAATCGTGGTACCACAGTTTTGGCAAGCAATAACCATAGAAGAGTCTTGGTTCTGTGACTGCTGAAGCGAATTCACATCGATTGGAGCAAGATCAGGTCTGGAGCTTTCAGCTCGACTTCCGCAGCCGCCGCCCTTTTGCTTTTGCGTCATGTTCAGCTGAGCAGTTTTCGACACACGATTGTTGAATGCAGGGCAGCCGTTGCAACCTTCGGCACCGCCGGTTCCATTGCATCTTCCGCCGCCAGGACATGTCCCAGTTGATATTTGATCGGCAGAGACGTAGTTTGAAGAGCTAGTACTTGATCCTGGTTTGGACCCTGATGTTATCGCTTTGGGTGGCGTCGGTCGAGCAGATCCAGCAGCCACTACATTGGGCGGTTTTTTCAAACTTGTCGGTCTGGCGGTATTTCTCGCTTTTTGGTAGAGGCCACAAGCATTGCATATCGTGGCACCTTGAGGTGATCTCCTCCATAACGGTGTTCGGGTGGTGCCGCAGTTGCTTATCCAAGTTAGCCAAAACATGGTCATATGCAGCCTTCTGAAACAACATTGCAAACCTGCAAACCTGACCACCTTGGCCAGCAGCACCGCCGCCAGACTTGGACTTTGCGTTGGGCTCTCCAGTAGTTGAGCTGGGGCTACTGGGCCCTCTAGGAGACATGGTTCCGTCATCGCTTAGGCTCGCTCTTGATCTGGGAGACGTGCTACCATCATGTCGTTGTAGCGCTCGGTTGTCTTGCTGCGATGACGCTCGAACTGTTGTTGGGTCGCGATGCTTGGACGACATGGCCCTCGAAGGCAACGCTGTCCTCATGGAGCCGGCTTCACGCTGATGAATCAGTGGGTGCATCGCCGGTCGCGATACCTCGTTCATCGGCATGTAAAAGCACAACAGAAGGGATCGATTTGTGACGGGGCAAAAAAAAAAAAGTGATGGACGTGGTGATATATCCGAGTGATGATGGTGGCGGGAGGGATAGCTGTATTGCAGAACAGCGATCAGATAAGATTTGTGCCGGCGAGTTAGATACTCCGAGTCGGACAATTAACACCACATGGACCGATACTGGGATCCGGCGTTAGTTTCGAAAAAGACCGAACAATTAATTGTGTGGCAGATGACGGCGACTTGGTGTGACGTGACACAAGTCCAAGGTTGATGAAAAGAAAAAAGGCAGGCAAGGATGAGTTGAGCATCGAGCATCGGCATCGAGCATCGAACTAAACAAAGCCGATGTGTAAGCAGGCCTTGATCTGGACGAAGGTCGCAGTGCACTGAAACAAATCGGATGTGCCGAGCCCCGGCCGAAGCCGAATGCAGTTGACTTGCGAAACAGGTGAGGTTTAGGTTTAGGTGAGATGTTGGGAGCAGCAGGAACGCGACTTTGGAAACTGGGACGAGGGAAGGAACGGAGTGACGACGAAACGCGAACTACCCCGGACCTAAGACGAGCAGAGCAATATGGTTATTGCAGGGGTGGAAGGGGATTGGCCTGACGTGCCAACCCAGGTCGGGAGAAGACAGGCAAGAACAAGACAAGACAGACAGACAAGCTTTGCCTAGGCAGAAGCGGTCTGCATGTGCCGCCCTGGGCTCTCCCCTGTCTTGTTTGTCTGTCTGATCGTCTCTGTATCTTCAATTGCCGTGGGTGCGACTGCGTCTGCGTCTGCGCCTGCGTTTGCGTCTGCGTCCTGCGCCCGAGCGAGGCACTGCAGCACCGGAATGCAACTCAACGATGCAGAAGCAGAAGCAGCAAGTCGGTCAGGCAGGGCCAAAACGTGCCAGCCAAATGGGAAAAGACACGCCGGTTGAAGTTGGCTTTCGAGGGATCCCGCCAAATTCTACTCCGTAATGTAAAGATGTCTACATGTACAATGTAGGAAATGCCGCGTCCCGGCAGATGGGTCCGACATCCAGGGAAATCCACAACTCGAAGCAAAAAGCGCGTCTTCCGTCCTCCCCGACCCTCCTGTGAGCGTCACTAGCGTCTGCGGCTCTGAACAAAAAGCCTTTCAGCGTCGTCTGATTATATTCGCCACTGTCTAATTGGTTCGTGGCGGGGCAAGTCACGCAGGGGACCCAAAGCATCGGCCGTCGGAAGGTCTAGACCTGTTTCAGATAACAAGACAATGCCACGCCTGGGATTGGTTGCCCGCTTGCTTGTCTGTCTCTCTGGCCACTGATGCTCATGTCATGTTATCTTATCGATTTTATCAATCTGGTGCTCCCCACCACCAATTATGCCCGGCGCACAGGTGGAGCTATCGTTGTCAATCTTCTCTCTTCTAACCGCGACGCCTCGAGACTCATACTCTTCCCACTTTTCTCTCCCTCCATCATGACTACCGAGGCCGGAACGGCGCCAGGCAATGGCAGTCCTAAACGCGAGCCCACTCCCAGCACATCACTTGGCTCCATCCCGCAAAAACGCGCTTTCGACGATGATCACAGCCCTGCAGTGCCCTCGCCCCTCAATCCAGACGTGAACACGTCCGAGCTGCCCCCTCACGACGATGCGTCACAATCAAAGGGCTTCAAGCCTACCCGGTTCAAGAAGGACAGCCTGAAGAAGCGAGAGGCCAAGGGAGGGGGCCGCGATAGCTCCCCCGTGATGCCAGACCATGCATCATCCAGAGAAACCGACAACGTCGACTCTCCATTGCGCTACAAGCTGGCACCACCAAAGCCCTCCGACTTCGACCTACCCCGTGGTCCGGTCATGACGTTGCATCACGAGATTAAAGGTCCTGGCGGGCAGGGAATAGAATTCTTCGAAACCTCTGATCAGTAGGTACCCCCCGCACGCGCGCCACGCCGGTCGCCTCGATTGAATTTGGAAATTTCTCCACCCCCTGCAATGCTCCGCGATACTAACTTGGCATGATTCGATTGAAGCGTCTTCAATAAAAAGAACTTTCGTTACACTCATTGCATCGCCGATCCTCTGTTCCCTTCTACTCTATACTATCGTCAGACCGAGCCCGAGCCATTTGGTCCACGCATGAGCTACGAGGACGCCGCGACCAGCGTCTTCTTCGACAAAACAGGCCGAGGTGTCACCACCGACAAAGGCTTCCGCATGGCCCGAGCCAATGTAGCTGTGAGGGAAGGGCGATGGTACTGGGAGTGCAAGATCACCCAGGGTATCCAAGAAGCCAAGGAGCCGGGTGCGAAACCAGAAATGGGCAGGCATGTGCGGGTGGGATGGGCGAGACGAGAAGCATCACTAGACGCGCCAGTCGGGTTCGACGCATATAGCTACGGCATTCGCGATGTCGCCGGCGAGAAGGTTTTCATGTCGCGACCCAAGGAATTCTTCCCCGAAGGAGAGGGCCTCCGCGAGGGCGACGTCATTGGTTTGGAAATCCAGCTACCATCGGAAACCTTGCAGCGGAAAATCATGAGCAGCACGTACAACCCAGCGATTGACGCCTCGGACGATGCCGACCCTGCCACATGCGCTGCCGAAGCCGGCAACATTGTTCGCGACAGGGTCCCCATCCGGTTCAGAGCGCACACGTACTTTGAGAAAATCGAGTACCACGCCACCAAGGAGCTGGAAGATCTGATGAACCCGTCTCCAGCGGGGGGCTCGAGCTCCTCTTCATCGTCAGAAACCCCCAACCCGCTCCACACCATGCCCGCGCTGAGAACCCTACCAAACTCGTACATCAAGGCGTACAAGAACGGCAAACCGATTGGCACCGCGTTTAAAAACCTCCTGGGGTTCCTGCCGCCGGCTTCGAAACCCCAACCACAGGTTGGCGCGAGGGAGGGCCTCGACGACGGCATGCTAGGATATTACCCGGCGGTGAGCATATTCCGCGGCGGAGCAGCCGAGGTCAACTTCGGCCCTGACTTCTGGTACCCTCCTCCCGACGAAGAGGCGAGCGCCAGCAGCGCCGATGGTGGCGCAACGGCGTCGTCATCGCAGAGGAGGAAGCTTCGCGGGATACACGAGCGGTACAAGGAGCAAATCGCAGAGGACATCGTGTACGACATTATTGACGAAGTGGACTTTTGGATGCAAGATGGTGGGGGCGCCACGGATAAGGCGGGCGTCCAGGAGAAGAGTGAAGCTGTAGCAGCCGCGCCGGGAAGGGAGGAGATTAAGGAATTGGTACAGGACGATTGATCGTCCTAATAAAAAAAAAAAAGTCACGTTTTGTGCAGTGGAACAGATACGGAGCCATCAAGTTGGTCTATACAAGATACCCATTATACTTCAGAAGAACACATCAATCAGATAACAAAAAAAGGGGCCCCTCCAGATATCCCAATAAATTCCGTCCTCACCCCCTCAGCCGCAACCCAACGGTCACGATAACCCAAGTTCATTGATTCATTAAAAAAAAAAAAAAAAACCACTCAAGTGCACGCGTCTCACACCTGGCACGCCTCTGCCCGCGCCTTGCCCTTTTGCCCACGCGCCCCCCCCGGCATCTCGACCTCATCAAGCAGCGTTTGCACCCGTCGCGGGCCCTCCGGCGCAGGCAGGGCCAAATCATCAGAGAGTTCCTCGATGCGATCGCTGCCGTCGACGGAGCGCTCGCTTTCCAGACGGACCTCGCGACCGCGTTTGTGGCAGTACCAGAGGACGAAGAGGAGTACTGTCGTGGAAACCGCGAGATTAGTATTTTCTTTTTCCCGAGGAACGGGTACACACACGGAGCAAACACCCCCGTTTCCAGAAGCCATTGAAACAGAGCAGGGAAGAGAGAGAGAGAGAGAGAGAGTCCTTGTGCAACTTACGTGATAGGGCGACGCCCCAGATGACATTCAACCCGATGAAAGCAGGCCACCTCGTCCGCAGCACGCCCACAATCGCCTTGAGCATGCCCACGACAGCACCGGGCTTGGTAACGAGCTGCGTGAGGTTCGCGGGCAAGAAGACGTTCTTGGCCGTGCCCTTTAGCCCACCGCTCGTCTCGGCCTTGGTTCCCTGGCTTGCGGCCGCGGCGGCGAGCAGCTCCGGGCCGAGCGTGGACGTGATCTTCTCGGGGAGCTGGGTGACGAGCTTCTTGAGCGAGTTGGGCAGCTTGTCGAAGCCCTTTGCCAGAGCGCCGTCCTTGTCCTCGATGATGCTCATGAGGTCGTCGTAGGCGGTGGGCACGCCGTTGACGAGGTCCTTGAAGACGTTTGTGAAGCTCGTTACGGCGGCCGACGAGTCCGTGGAGATGACCTTGTTGTTCTTGACCGACAGGTTCAGTCGGTCGAGGACTTTGGACAGGTCCTTCTCCTCCTTCTCTTGTTCGGCGAGGGTGGTCGGGCCGGTGGCGGGGGTGTTGGGGGCTTGTTTCTTGCGGGAGAAGAGGGAGGAGAGGCGGCCTTGCTTCTTGGCTTCCTTTTCTTTGGAAGATGTGTCGGTGGTGGTGGTTTGGATGGATGGTCTGGCGGAGGCCTCCTCGTTGTCCGAGGGCCAGTCTAGGTCGCGCGAGTAGAGGCGCGGTGGGAGCGGCGGGCCTTGCGCATCGTCACTCGCGATGAGTTCTTCCAGGAAGCTTTCGTCGCCGGGACGGATGACGGCTCGGTCATGGTCGTTGTCGTGGGTGTGGCGGTGATGCTTCTCGGCGCGGGAAGCATCAGCGACGTCAATGGGCCCTGTTTCTGTTTCGGAGAGACGAGACGCTTCGGCTTCCTTTCTGGCGCCCTCCTTGGCTGCTTTTTCGGCCTTGTGCTTCTTGACCTTTTTGTAGGTGAAGTATTCCATCATGGTGGGCAATGGGGGCGGGGGTTTATTTGGGATGGTGGCTAGAAGAGCTTGAGTCCTGGAGAGATGGAGATGGATGGATCCGGGGTGAGCTGGTTTTTAGTACGGTGTGGGCTATGCGCATGGACAATGGCCATTTTTGTTTGCCTCTCCGAAACAAAAACTTGTTTGTTGCATGGCGTGTCTGGTCTGGCGCTTTGTCTGGCCCCCAGTCTTCCTCGTTCCATTCTCGTTGAGCGCGCGCGTAACTAATAACTGGCATTTGAAAGGGCAACGACGCCGCCAGACAAATCAAGCCGGCGTGGGCGTGGGCGGCCGATTGTTGCACCGCCACGGGACGGACCCATGATGTCATGAGCCACCCACTGTGTGGCACTGAGTGGTGTGGTCCCGCTTTTGAAAGCCAAGCAAAAGCAGCGACTTCGTGCTCGGTTCTCGGTTGCGCAACACTCTGTCCCGAAACGCGGAAAAGAAGCAATTTTTCTAGGAACAGTCTGTGACTTCAGTGATTTGCAAATTGGAGAGTAATAGGATATTCGAGGGCCGTAACGCTTTTCTCGTCTCATCCAGAATCAACTTCATACATGCTCATCATCCTCATCCTCATCATCTGCCCCTCCCTCCATAGCCACCTGTCGAATAACATCATCGGCCAACGTACTCCGTCGTCCGCCACTTCGCCTCCTCCCCTTCCGATACGCCTCCGTCATCGTCACAGCTCTCTCGCCCACATACCGATCGCCCGTCCACTCAGTCTGGCACTTGGGACATTTGCTCGACCGCCTCGCGCGCCAAAACGCATCCTGGCAGATGTCATGTAGTCTCAAGACGCAATGTGGCTCAGAACACCTCATCCCAATCGTTAAAATGTCCTTGCAGGCCTCGCAGAACTTGATCCTCTGCCACTCATCCGCGGCTGCCACCTCATTGTACGTCTCGACCAGCCACGGCCGCAGCTCCATCAGCGCTCGCGGCGTCAGCGCGTAGAATCCATCTCGGCTCTTGCTGAACCACCCCCCGTCCACGAGGCTGCCCAGCACCGTTTCCACCTCGCTGTGCTTGAGTCCCTTGTCTGTTGATTGCGTTGACGGTGTGGTGTCTGGGTCCGCCGCTTCGTCGTCGTCGTCATTCATCCGGCTTTGTCGGCGATGCGGTGGTCTCGCCAGCTTGATTGCTTGCATTTCCGTAATGGCGAGAACCTCCATACGTGGAGTGTTGTATTTGTCAAACATGCCGTCTAGAACTCTTTTGATGAAGGCGAGCTCTTCGGGGTTGTAAACGGTGGCGAGTTGCGTTTGAGGGTCGGATTGGGTGTTGACGAGCGCATGGATGCGCTCTTTGGTGACTTGGTTCATGATGCTGCGGATCTCGTAGTCGAAGAAGGATGCCGCGTCGGACGCTACCTCGATGTATCTTTGGAAATCATCCTCTGTGATCTGCTCCGGTCGCACCTCTGATTCATGAGTGCCATCAGCGTTGAAGATGGCGGCCAGGATGGGCTGGGCTTCCTCAAATGTGAGCGTGGCTCGGGCGAGAAGAGCTTGGAGGAATGCTCGGTGGCTGCTGTCGTAGTCTGGAATTAGGTTCAAGTCCATTGCCCGTTGCGAATCAGCCGGGACCGAGGTTCGTTTGAGAAATGATCTTGTTTCGTTGAGATGTCAGATCTACATTTCGACGTTGAACGCCGGTGTGCAGGTCGATTAGGTCCATCACTGGTGGGGCAAAGCTTTTGTGTTGAATCTTTTTTTCGTGCAACATTTTGTTTCCGGTGGGTCCCATGTTTCAGGCAAGCCTTTTGAAGGTCATGACGAAACCTTGGTCGAGGGAATGATATCATTGGCAAGTTCGCGTTTGTGTCCTTTGATTCCGACTCACTCCCATCACAAGGACTACATCTGGCATTCTTTCACTCAGACACCACCAGCTCATCTCATGCAGCCAAGTCTTCCCTTGCGAAGGGTGATTTGTTGAACACGGTGAAGACGCAGGGGAGCCCGCCGCTGACTAATCATTCTCCGACAAGACCCTCTCTCGCAGCACCCCGACGGCTCTCTTTCTCACTTCATCAATTCCGACATCGATTTTAGTAAACTTGCCACAACACCACCCAGTCATATCAATACCCCCCGACAACGTCGAGAGACTCAATCTACACGACCTCTTATACACACAACACGGCTACTTGCAATCAAATCGTTGTAGTCACCAATCGCGTTTCTCGTCACTCATCATCACGCTTTCATTCACAGCAATTGTCAGTTTGATGCATCAGGACAACCACTGCGTCCCTTGGTGTGGGCACGACAAGTGCCATTCTACAAGGTCTGAAGACCGCAAGGGCCATAAGGAGAGGAGAACTCGTGTATCCCGAATGCAATAGAAAAGGACTACCAGACTACCAGACTACCAGACTACCAGATAGATCCAGTTCGGTCCTTGTTCGCACGACATCCTCTTCTCCATCGCCATGTCTGACACCAAAGAATTCGATGTCATCCGCGTCGCCCGCAGTGATGGCGCAGACACGGGCCCGGGTTACTGGCCGACTACATCCACGGCGGCTAAGAAGACTGCTGGCAAAGAGATGGCGCTGTCAGAAAAGACTCCTAGAGTGAAGCCGCAAATGACACGTCTGTCCGAGGATGATCCACGGTTCGTCGAATGGCGCATCAAGCTTGGCATCTTGCTCAAACAAGAGCTGTCCCCGAACCCTGAAGGTAGGGCTACCGCACAGCTCCAGTTGATCAACCAGCCTGCTTCCTCCCTCTTTCTCCATAACATAAAACGTACGTTTGATGCTGAAAATCTTCGTGTATAGAAGGAAACGCTTGGTACGTCCAGTTCCCCCGCGGATACTGGCTGTACGAAAAGTCCAAGCACCTCTGGGTATCAGGATACCCCATCAAGGCCAAGCTGTTCAAGAGCCCGCAAGAGTTTGGCGTCCACTTGATCTGGCTTCTGTCTGCGTCAAAGGACTACAAGGACTGTTGTTGTGTGCACTGCAACCTGCCCAACCCGGGGAAATTCGCTTCGTCGATTGACGAGCTCATCATCACCCCGAGCGAGACGACCATCCCTGTCCCGACGTCGGCATCTATCCCGATGACCAAGTCAGCATCCAATACACCAACTCCTGTGTCTGCCGCAGCAGTGACCCAAAAGGTGACGCCAGTGCCATTGCCGTCGGTGCCTAGACAGAGAGCCACGCCGCCCGTGACTGCTGCTGTGCCAGTCACCAAATCATCAACTCCAAAATTAACGAATACACCAATGCCACAGCCACAGCCACAGCCGCAGTCACAACCGCAGTCACGGCCGCAGTCACAGCCGCAGTCACAACCACAACCGCAACCACAACCGCAACCACAACCACCGCAGCAGCAACAACCTCCAACCCAACCTCAACCGCAACCTCAACCGCAACCTCCAACTCAGCAGTCTCAGCCTGTCCGCTGGTCGCTTCAGGGCTCACTCCTCTTCCGCACCGGTGAGCTAACATGGTATCAAAACGGCAATACCTGGCGCCTGGGCGTCGTATCTGCCACAACCCCTAACACCAACCAACTCAACATGCTCCCCATCGGCCATGCCCTGGTCCCCCAACAGCCCGTCCCCAAGACCACCGCCGACCTACGACCCTTCCACGCCTTCTCCGTGCCCCCCGTCGCCGTGCAGGATCTCAAGGGCAAAAACTTTGACCAGGTACCCTGGGATGCTCTCTTCCACTCCGCCGCCAACGACCCTTCAAAGCGCGAACTCCTCGCCCTCGACGCCTCCAAACTAGCCGCCTCCCGCATCGACGCCTCCTACTCCCTCTGGTGTCCCCTCCACGAGGACCACCCCAACGCCGACCCATCCCCCTACTACGGCTGCTTCTTCGGCGCAGAACGCATCGAAATCGGCGACTGTCTGCGCATCAAGCCCGTTCCCTCGGAACCAGCGCTCACCCAGGACTCTCTCATCATGGGTCTCCGCTATATCTTCACCCGAAAAGAGTACCCCGGCGCCGTCTTCTTCCGCGGAAACGTCTACCAGTTTTCCACGAACGAGTCTACCCCCTTCGTACCAGAGGAAAAGTTGCCCATTGCGCTACGCGACGAAACTATCTGGCGGAATCAGGTGAATCCCTCGAAACCATGGCGGTGGATCCTCGTGAAAGAAAACGCCACATTGAACGAACAATTCGTCAAGGGGAGATTCTACCCTGCGCATCGGCTGATGCCGATCCTGAACCCTGATGCCTTCAACGCGGCCTTGGCCCAGGGCAGGGTGGACGACCAGGTTCCGTACCTGAATAACCGCATGGATGGCAGCGCGGGCGGCTACAACGGCAGAAGACTCAACAGGTTGGAAAGCATGGGCATGGCGGTGCCGCCGGGCTCGCGGATAGCCTTGGAACCACTTATTAGGGAAGAAGGGACCAAGGTTTGATGGAAAAAACCCTCTTGCGTAATAGACGTGCTCTGGCCCGAGACTACGAACAAGTTTTACAGGCGAGGCAAGTTGGCAGGCAGGCAGGCAGGCACACGGGACGGGACAAATGACGCTTGCTTGAATACCGGCCGAATTGTCATAGAATCATCCGACTTTATATATACGTGTATCAGTATTTCGTGACTGTTCCGCCATCAACTGTGAATTTGCTTGCTTGGCCCACATTTCAAATCAAATAAGAACGCTTTTTGACATATCCATAATTTCATGTTTCCAAAAGCTTTCCCTCGCCTCTTTATTGCAGCAACGCCAATGCCTCGAATTCCTGTTCCTGACTAGAATGGTCGTGATATGGCCAAGTATCTGAATCTCAGCACTCGACTGTGTTTGCATTTAAACGAAAAAGACGAGTGTCGAAAGAAAAAGGGGGGGAGGGGGGCAAGGGGAAGAAAAAGTCAAATTGGTCCGCTTGGTCGCTGCACTATGCTTAAGCAGAATCTAGACATGTTTATATCGTAACAGCATGGCTGGCAGACGGGGCAAAATGTTGAACAAGATTCATGTCAAGCCGGTGGGCATGCCGCACTGGCCCGGCTGCAATGGGCCGGCTATCCCATTATTCCTATCGACAAACTCCGGATCAATCATCGACCGACGGATATGGGATTGCGAATTTTTGTCTTTTCCCCCATCGTCCATCCTTGGTTCAGAGTGTGAATGAATTTAAATGTCTCTCAGAGGGTAGCTCTTCGTCATGACGTCGACGAGGATACAAGCTCGGCCAAAGTGGCTCGCAACTTATCCAGGACGTCGGGATCCGGAATGGGCTGGACTTTGCGCGGTACAGTTCGCGGCGACTCCCCCGACTTCTCCAAGCCACATGCCTGACATGGTGTACCGTCGTCAACCTCGGGCGGATACAATGTCTCACAGGAAAGGCACTCGAAACGAGCGTCAGTTTCCGGGCCAAACACGTCTCCGGGATAACCAAAGGGGTACTTGTCCTTTTTAGGACTGTGAACAAGCCGTCAGTGATGGAAACTCGTGAAGCAAAGAAAGAGCAAGGAGAAAAAAAAAAAAAAAAAAGGGGGGTAATACTAACGGGTCTCTCGGACAGTCAGTGCACCGAACATGACCACAGCACTCGCATTTCCTGCTTCCGGGCGCAAAGAGCGTCTCGCATTCGTGACAGGTCCTCCTGACCCGTTGCCGAGGTCTTCGATGAACCAAGTCCTGACCGCCTGTCTTGCTGGGACGTTTTAATTCAATTTGTTGATCGCCCCAGAAGAAATCCGCCAGGATGGCCGGGTTCTCACACTTGGCGTTCACCACGGCCTCCATTTCTTCGAGATTGATCAGCAAGTCAGCCTCGCTCTCCTTTGAAGGGTAGCGCGGACATTTATCGCACCGCGCGTGCCGGCATTGGGGACATTCATTCTTGAAGGCGAATATCGTGTTGCATTTGTGACAGACACGTCGTACCCGCACCCTGATGGGCTTGTCCACGCGGTAGACCGTCTCGCTCGGGGCCATGTTTACCAAGTCGGATGCTTCAATCACTAACCCATACCTCTCGTCCATTTTCCTGGCTCGCTCTTCAAAGATTTTCATGGAGATCCTTGACACTGTTCCAGTCCCATTACAGCTCGCGCCTTGGCAGGCCTCGTCGGTCGAATACGAGTGTCGACATGTACTCGACGCTGCTGCTTCTCGTTTCGATAATGGCATACTTGCCAGCTTGGTTTTCGAGCTGTTTCTCTCAACCCCTTTGTCTCCGGCGACGCTTGCTGAACCAGACGTTGTTCTTTTTGCCAAATGGCTCATGACCTGCCAACTAGCACGTAGCTGAAAGTTTGGCCTTCAGAGACGTGCAGGTGGGGGGGAAATTCCGACTCCCGAGAGATGATGATGCAGCGTGGAGATGGGATGTCCTCGACGAACGGGTCCAGGCGCTCCAATAGCTTCGCCTTGCTCTCCCTCTCATTTATTTTTTCGTCTCTTCGTCTTCCTTGACGATGCTGAAAGTAGGCTTTCGCTCGCAGTGAATCTGCAGGATGGCTGGATTCCTGTCTCTTGCGAGGGGGTGCAATCTTGCCGTGAAAGGATGATTGTAAGCCCAGCACGAAAAGTAGAGTTGGAGCTAGACCAGTGAAGCTTCCCGTCGCTTGTCTGGTAGCACTGTAAGAGTAGATGGTGAAAGGCGTCCGATGGCGGGTATATCAATTCGGGAACTATTCTTGACTTCTGGACGCTTTCATGGACAAAGCGAGGAAGGGAACCCGACGAAGGGAAACCAGGGAAATAAATGAAGGAGGGGATAAAGGTAGACAAAGAGGAGCAGTTCCGTGGAGTGACGATGACCCTGGCAAGAAATTCCTACCAGAAGCGGAACGGGGGGGGGTCGCGACGTATGTACTCGGTCCGTATCACTCGTAGCTCGGTAGACCTTGAGTGTACCCGCAGCAACCTTTGCCCCCTTCCGTCAACGTCTCAACTCGCAGTCAATAGATCTGATGGCTCGAATGACAAGGTGACGACAGCACTCCGTAGTGGAGGTGTGCGACAGGCAGGCAAACGCAACCACAACAGAGCAGGAACTGAACAAGCTGCAATATGTACGGAGTACTTGGCGGTAACATGCATGTAGGAGCTACGGCCTTAGTCCTGTGATGACTGATGACAGATGATGCCGACGCCCAGACCCAGGTTCGACCCGCCTGCAGAGATACCGATGGGCGGGATTCAGTGGATACATGTATGCAGTATGCAGTCCGTGTTGGCGACCCAACTCTCTGGCTGACCGGCTTGGTGGCTTTTCTTCTTCTGTCTGTTGGTTGCTCAATGGCGAGTAGCACCGGCGAGATGATGACCAGTAGCGCGAGGGCGGGCGGAATGAATGGGGTGTGGTGGGGAGTGTTGGGGAGGGGGAGGAGAAGAAGTCGTCCCGTTCATCGTCCCGTGCAACAAACAGCATGCCAAGCAAGCCTCAAGTTCCGTACATGGTGCATGTATGTATGTATGTATGTAATTATGCTACGGGGATGGCCCCGAGGATAAGTAATCCGTATGTATTCCGAGACTTGATCCTTGATAACAAAGCTACATGTACAAGGCTAGCACGTCGCCATCCTAGCTTGGTCCTTGTCAGCGGGTAGAGATAAGCCGTGCCGTCCCTCGTCAAAAAAAAAAAAAAAAAAAAAAAAAACGGCTGGTTGAGGCTTCTCTGCTGGATCAATTTCTACCCATTCGCTCTCACATCGGATCGTCCTGGATAAAGCGGGGATGGCCTCATGTGGGTGGGGCCGGGCCTCCGCGTGCGTGCGTGCCTGGGCCCGAGATCCTGGGATTCTTGACAGCAGAGGAGAGCAGGAAGGAGAAGGTGCAGGCAGAGCAGGGCAAAAGCAAGATGATGCAATGCCATGCTCCGCTCTGGCCATGTTGTCAACAAATGTTTCGTGGGAGCGGGTAGGAGCGGGTGTCAGCCGCAGTTTCCAACTGAGGACAGGAGGTCAGCGCCACCAGAAGCCACGAGCAATCTTGACGTTGCGGGCGGCAGGAGCAACCCAAGTTTGATGCGGTTTACGGACTATGGACAGGGAAGGAGCACAGTACAGATTGTATTTTACAATCCCAGGATGCCACGATGCCTCAGCCCGCCCCGTTCAATGCTGCATTGCAGATGAGACGGCGTCGATGCATTCATTATTGTTGAGTCATCTGGCTGCCATGTAATACACGGCATCCATCACCGCGACAGACACCTTGCAATGACATCTTGCCAAGTCCTGTGTGACCCGAGTTGATGCTATCATGATGGGATTCATGGCATGGCTGCATGGGTGCGACCCGTCGCTGAAACGGAGCCGTCACCAACAACAACGTTGCTCACCCACGCGACGCATTGGACCTGGCATTGATTTCACGCCGCGAAAATCTGATACATCAATTCTGGACCTTGGCCTCCCAAGCCCTCCCAATTTCGTGGCACATTCACATTCCCCGTCGGCTGCTCCCATCAAATGCGTACTGGACACGAGAGTAATCCTCACGACAAGCCCCTCGTATGCGCCGTTCACTTTGAACAGATACTGTTGATTACGCAGCCAGTTCGGTCTGAAGTCAAAGTCAAGGGGAAGTTGGGTCGAGACTGACTGGCTGTTTGAAGAGAGCCGCTAGTATTCCCAATTGTAGTAATACCCCAGCGGCCCGAGAACTGAACGGACAACCCATTCGAGCTTGCCGCGGCTGTTTCGAGTTGCAACCGGGGAAGATCCGTTAATTTGTTCTGCCTTGCCCGCTTGGGACCAAGCATCTGCTGGTGACACACACACATTATTTTATAGGCTTCCCGAGAACACCATGAAACCCTGACTCGTGGGGAACCCCCATTCGCGATACCAAGCAAGCCTGCTTTTCTTGAGGAGCTAATAGGGCATCACAGCCCAGCTGCGTTGGGAGCTCGCTGATCTTTCTTCTTCTCCCTCGTTCCCCACGCCTCTCAGTCGGACATGATGGGACACTTGTCCGGCCTGGACGACAAACCCTCTCAATCAACCAGGCCATCATGCACAAGCACCCTTTTGGAAAAACTCATGATGCAGGGTGCGGTGCAGGGTGCAGGGTGCCACTGATTCGGCTCCCAGAGCTGGGGTTCAGCAGGGGTCCATGGAGTAATACATGATGCAACAAACCATCACCATCTTTCCCACTTATTAGTTATGGAGGCATCTGCTTACCAGCAAGGATAAACCCCTCCCTAAAATTCAACAAGTCCTACATTACATGCAAACCTTTCCGAAGCGGGACACTTCTCCCGTGCAACTTGGTTGGGGGCCATGTTTCAAATACATACAAGCTCAGACCTCAGAGGAACCGGGCTGAGGAATGGAAAGATTCCCCCCTCCGCTCCAGCCTGTAACCCCTTTTTGATGATTTTGTATGCGGGTTGACAAGACTGCTACTAATGGAAAAATGTTTTGCCATCACATGCGGAGTGGTGTTGCTGCAGGGACTGCAGGGACACTCAACACTCTGCCGGGGTCAATTACGACTTGTCAGTTGTGACGATGGGATTAGTAGGGGAACTCCAGGGGACTCGTAGCGTCCCCGCGGGCACTTGATTGTATGTACAAACTGTACAAATTGTACAAGCGATTATGGAAAAGCCCTAGCCAATGATGGGGCGTGAGCGGCTGGTGGCAGTCAACGCAAGGCACGGAGCACAAGCACAAGCACAAGCACAGCAGCCATTTATTATCGCCTCATCGCCTCATCGCCTTACATAATATCGCCGCGTCCCACTCTTTGCCCGTGCCCGGCAGCCAGTGAGCGGCCAGGCCATTGGCCAGTGGCAGAATGTTCAAATCGCGCTATTACCTGTCTGGTGTGCACAGTAAAGTTGTTCACGTTGTCAACCCCCGAGGAAATACCTCTCTCCTTCCACAACCCGCCATTTCCTGCCATACATCTTCGCTGCCCACAACATCTGCAATTACTTCCCCTTCTTAGGCCTTTTCGGACGAGACGCTTCTATCCCTCAAGCGCTTCCCCGCCCCGGACTGTGCAAACCCCTCGTGCACAGTCAAAGCTACCAGACCTGTCTACCTCCTTGTTTAGCTATATGCAACGAGAGCCCTCCGTGTCTTCAGAACAGCCTCACCAAGACCATCACCCGTCAGCCTCGCCCTCCACTTCTCAGTATGGCTCTCTTCACCATGAACTCAGCGGCATTCGTCGAGTCCGCTCTGCAGATTCCAGCAGTGGCTCTCGAAATTGCTCCCCCGGCTCCGGCTCTGACCAGCCTGGCGACTCTCTCGATGCCGTCGACGCCGATCAACTCGACGAGAAATTACGCGGATTGAGTCTTCGCGGGAAGACGAGCGCTACGCGTCGTCGGCCAGTCGCTGGTCAGCGAGTCTCTGAACATGAAAATGCTTTGACGCCACCTAACCCGAGACAAGCTCTTGGGTTCAAAGTCATCCGACGCGGTGACTCATCCAACGGGGCACAGCTTACAGATTTTCCAAATGGTCAGTGCCTCTTGCCTTTGCGGGCTTCCAGTGGCCTCTCAAAGCCGCCAATGGCGCACACAAAAAGTCTAACAATTTCCTTTTCACAGAGATTCTCACGCACATCTTGTCCCACCTGCATCCTGATTCTCATGCTGCTGTTGCCCTGGTATCGAAGCGTTTCTACGCGCTAGTGACGACACCGCACGCGTGGCGCATGGCTTTCATGCGATACTTCCCCGGACACACATGCCTAGATCCCAGGAGTGCTAAGAACAAGGCAGATCTCTGGGCTGGATCGACATCTGACATTGTGCGATCCGACATCCGGTACTTTGGCCGCTTGACGGTGTTAGCTACCTGGCGGAGCGAGTATCTGTTCAGAACGCGTCTTATGCGCAGTTTGACCCGAGGCAAACCGGGACGTAGCTCAGGAGGCACTGGGTCCTCTGGAGGTATTGGCAAATCGGCTCAGCGGAAAAATGCTGTTTTGACGTACAATTCAAAGCTGCCATTTCTCGTGACCAACATCCATTCAGTTTTTTCCAACGGCAAGAAGCCCCCTCGAGCCATCCAAGGTGCGGGTGATCTTGGTGTCGCCACCATGAGTGACCCTACAACTGGCAAGATTGAGAAATGGGGCCTCGAAGATCCGTTCTCTTCTGCCCAATTGGAAGAAGTTGTGCCTAATCTTGTCCCCTTTGGACTTGGTGATGGCCCAGCTGCAATTCCAAACATCATGGATGTTAGTCAGCCCCATGGAATCATTGCTGGTGAAGGCTTCCCCGGCGGGCGTGCCTATTTCCGAGCCACCCACGAAGCCTGCGGCCGATACCTAGGTGGTGACACAGGGGTTGTCGATACCTATCCCGATGTTCCCAAAATTCCAGAATTGTCTGACTCTATTTGCAGCGTGTGGATCGCGAAATCCTCTGCTGTACCAGCCAGCACAAGGTCCATGTGCGGCATGCTCACAGGTTCTGCCCTTGGCGTGGTCACAGCGTACGCACTTGGTTGGGATCCCGATGGACCACGATTGGCCAATGGCGACATGACCGCTCGCTGGGTCGTCAGCCCCGGTGTTCCCATCATTTCACTCAAGGTGGATGATAACTACGGCATAAAGCGGAAGTCATCGTCGAGAGTGTGGGCTGTGGCCTTGAACGCGCTGGGCGAGGTCTTTTATCTAACAGAAACCCCCGTGGCAACACTTGACCGCAGCAATGGCGATGATATTATCAGGCATGCCTGGCTCGCCGGCAGAACAGCGTACTGGCATCTTGTCGAGTCCACGAGACGCGCTGCGCGTCCTGATGAGTTGGACAAGAACGTCCTCCGCGGAGCCTACACGCCACGGTCGCCATCGAATGTCATGAGGCTGAGCAAGGAACAGCTCGCAGCCGAAGCTCGTGAAATCGAGAAGTTCCTGCTCTACAAGCCCTCTCATTTTCGTCACGTCTGCGAGGGCTGGGATATGCGACGGAGGATGGAAGTCGACTTTGCAGCGGACGATGGACAAGGTGCAGGAGAGGGCATTTTCGTTATTGACTGTGGACTCTTCGATGGCCTGCCTGGTCGTGTCCGGCGATTTTCGCGATTGCCAGCCGCAAGTCTTCCATCACAGGGTTCTCAGCAACGTCAGTCGTCACAAAAGACTGCCTCTGTCACGAGCACTCTCGCAAAACCGCATTCATCATTGTTTGCGTCTGCAGGGGTGGTTGTAGAAAGCGAGTGTCATACCCCTCAACCACATTTGCCAGATCCACCACCTCCCACGCCCATGCCGCCACGGGCAGTTTCTCATGGCATGCCGAGCTTACATGATTGGGATCTTGTGGCATTTGAGTTGAAGGGACTTCCACCAACGGCACAAATAACCGCCAGCTGCTTAGACTGCTCGTCCCCCTCACTTCTGACCCTGGGTGAAGACCCGCTGCACACGGCCAATGGCACTGATGAGGGCCCGGCCGCAGCCGCGTCAAGAGCACCATCCACGCCGCTCGTGGGCAAATCTGACCCTGTAGCTGCTGAAATTCCTGGTCGTCGAGCTCGGCTTCTTGCCATAGGAACCAACACGGGTGCCGTCATCGTGTGGGACGCCCGCGATCGGCCTAGACAAGGATCTGCGCAGCCCGTCCGCATCCTACAGACGGATTCACCCGAGATTTCTTGTCTGGCTACCTCTGCCCTGTATCTGGTACATGGAGGCAGTGACGGTTTGGTGCAGGCTTGGGATCCTTTGGCTTCTACTTTGGGGCCCATTCGAACGCTCAACGCTCGCTCCAACGGCCGAGTTCCCCGTCACATGATGGCCGTGAATCCAACTCTCCGCCATGGCAACTACACAGCCGTTGGCGCCATTTTCCTTGACCCGGACCCTGCGGTTCTGCGCGGTCTTTTGTCTTGCGGCGCATTTGTTCGATACTGGACCTACAGTTCTTCTGGTCATCCCACCGGCAGGAAGCGCCGCACCCGCCACTCAGATATACATGGACGTATTGCCAGCCGTAGGCTTGGCGGAACTGTTTCCGGGCACATTGCTGCAGAGGAAGCTGAGCTGCGCAGGGAGAATGAACAACGCGGGCAAGAGAACAGGCTCATCTACGCAAGAGATTCGGAGTGGGTGCCTTGGGCGATCTCACCGAGGAAGAGGCGCTACGGTATGCCCAAATGATCTCCGAGGAGGCCTATCTCGAAGACGAGCAGCGGCGCGCAAGCGACTCTGCAGTCGACGCTGCTGGGTTGGACACGGCATCGTCGCTCAGCGAAACAGCTGCAGATACCATGACGCCGGAGCCCAGTGTCGTGGACATGAGCCCCCCTCCCATGGTCCGGCCAAGTGCGAATTCATCGACCACGGACAAGGACGAGGAGAGCGACTTTGAGCTGCAAGTTCAGCAAGCCATACGCCTGTCTCTGCTAGAGGGCGTCAACGACATGGGACAGTCACCTAGTGGAAACGGTTCGGGCGATTTTGAATTCCCCATTACGATCAGGGCCAAGAGCAGAAAGGGCAAGGTGTCAGGCTCGGCATCTAGCTCGCCTGGCTCGACGCACCAGGCGCCATTCATGATGCCCAACGGCGACGGAGGCTCCCAGAATCTTGCGGCGACAGCAGCCGACGAGGACTTTGCCCTCGCTCTGAGTATCAGCATGCAGGCGCAAGAGACTGGGGTTCAATCAAGTGCTGTAGGACTTGGAGTGCAGCAGGATGATTTCCCGCCACTGGAGACGGAAGGGTCTGGCAAGGGGAAGGGTGTGCGACGCTGGTAGATTCTGAGCTTGTCTTTGCGATTAGTTGTTGGCTTCATTTGATTCAGATTTGACTGTTTTTTTCTTAACCATTTCGTTAGCTTACAATCTTTCGTGCTCAATTCAACATTATGCCGTTTGTTTGTCATTTTCTTTGGCCAATACTCTACCTCCTGAATTATTTTACAAATCTACATGCCCTGGTTATTCGTCCCTCTAACAGCTGTGATGAGCTGTAAGTGTAATATAACCCCTTTATTATTTCAGAGAGCTACAAGGAAAACATACAGGGTATACAGCGTCACGAAAAAGTACATTCATTTCTATACAGATTACTAGTACTACTATGTACTAGCCCCTGTGTCCTTTATTTCCTAGCTAATATCTGATTGGCTTAGTTACCCTGTCATGTAGATTTGTAAAATAACAAGGGGGTGTATTGTAAAGTTGCTGCGATGAATCATGTTTTCACTCCCTCATCAACCGTCGTACAATTTAAGTATCGGGGAAATCGCTGCATGTCCTGAACACCGCGGCAATGAAGTGAAGTGAGGATACAAATACATGAGATTTGCTTATGGTGGAGAAGAAGAAGAAGAAGAAGAAGAAGAAGAAGCAGGTGCACTCATACCTGACCAACTGCTATTGATATGGAAGAGGACGGAAACAAGAAAAACCCAGGTTTATATAAGAAGCAAGACGCCAATCGCTATGCATAGAGCTATGCCGCCGCGCGACATGCTCGATCGTGGATTAGAACCCAAGTTATCCTCGTCACTGGTCCGGTTTGTTTCCCTGGGGAAATCGCTCAGCCACGTGCCCGTGGGCACAATGGTGGTGACAACGGCCTCGCCGAACGGGTACGTCAGGTTCAGCGAGGAATCGACGAGGCCCTCGGGCCCGATGGTGATGAGCTGCCCTGCGACCATCTCGGTCGTCTTCAGCGGGGAGCCGGGGCCGACGGTGAAGATCCAGCCGTTGATGAGGGCCACGTTCGGGGCGAACTCGGTGATGGTCACGCCGCCGACGATCTCGAGGTGCGTGTCGTTGTCGCGGGCGGCCGGGCCGCCCATGACGATGCCGTGGACGAGGACGCCAGACGGCCCGATGACGACGCCGTCCCCCCCGACGTTTTCCGTCCGGGGGGCCACGCCGGGGCCGTACGTCATGTACGTGCCGCGCAGCACGACGACGTTCTTGCCAATGGCCGTGAGCATCTCGCCGCCGGCGACGACGTTGGATTCGGGCGGCGGCTGGGAGGGGGTGAAGGTGAAGACGCTCGTGCCGACGGTGATCTTGTCCCACGAAACGGTCACGCTCTGGCCGCGGATGACGAGCGTCTTGGTCCCGTACAGCGGCATCGTCACCGTCTCGCCGCCGATGACGATCTGCGAGCCTGACAGGGACACGTCGAGACCCCCACGACGCCGCTCGTTGGCGTAGCGACGCTCCAGCCCTCGGGCGGGGGGCGGCTTGGGGATGGTTGCGCCCTCGCCGACGACGGCGCGCGGGTAGATGGTGAAGTGCCCGCCGTCGACGGCGACGACCTTGGTGAGCCCGGGTCCGACCTGGAACGTCCGCCCATTGATGATGACTTGGTTGCCTCTGGCGGTGACGCGGAAGATCGGCGGGGGCCGAACCGGGTCGGCATTCGAGGCGGTGGTAGTGGGTCCGTTCGGGGGAGTGGTAGCGGGCCCGATGCCGATGGGGCCCGCGGTTTCGGCGGTTTCGGGGGCTCCCGCGCTCTCGTGCGTGAAGGCATCCGGATATGGATCGGTCGCGGCTTGAAATGAAGATGACGGTCGTGCCCAGGCAAACACGACCGCGGGGTTCTTGTCCGTGGTGACGAATGTAACGGTTTGCCTTTGCGTTGGCAGTGGACTCGGTCGACCCAAGCCGAGGGTAGGTGCCGCATCTGTCGTCGTACATGGAGGGCGGCAGCGCCCCCTTGCGGACGTCGAGTTCAGGCGCGGTGCACTTGGTAGACAATATTCTGGGGTTTTAATGGGCGGATACGGGGGCGTGTATGCGCTGAGGTTGCCCAGAAAAGTAACGGTGGACGTGTGAACAATCGAGTAGACGATAACGGGCTGCAACGCATCCGCATACGGCGTGCAATGCTTGGTCACCGTGACTGTCGGGACAGCTGTTATGCCGGCGGCAGAGCATTGGCGTCCATAAGCCCTCTTTGGTTTGTCGACGACATAGCATTGGCTTCCATCAACCGGGCAATCCAGCGTAACGGTGCTGGTTGGAGGAGGTCGAGTGCAGCTAAACAGCAGCTTTCGAGAGGCTCCCCCAGTGCTGGTAGTGGTGGTGGAACGAAGACATCTGGTTGATGTTCGAAAGGTATTTGAGCTTAGGGTGTTGTCAGTGACAGGAGGCTCGTGCCTGCTAGATGAGTCTTCGCCTCGAGATTCTGTGTTTGAGATTGGTCCGTCGGGGGTAGAGTAAGTTTCAACCGCTGATGATGATGATGATGATGATGATGATGATGACGATGAGGGTCCCTGTGAACAAGTGCTTCCTGTTTGACCATTGCATGTGGTTGACTCGGGAGACGACGACGATGACGACGACGGGACAGTTGAAGTTGACAATGACCCCTGCTGGGACGGCAGGGTTGAGATTGATGATGCGAATGGTGGAATCGGGGTGTCTTGCGATGGAAAAGCATCGTGTGCGGCGGTGGATGATGTCACGGTGGTTGAGGGGACGATGATATCTGTGAGCCGGGCCACAGACAATGGGGATGTTAACGAGAGAGCCGAGCTCGAGCTGGAAATCGAAGACGAGAGCGAAGTCGACGTTGGTGTTTGTGACGACGACGTTGATGTTGAAGTTGTAGTGGAAGCTTCTGATGAAACGTTGGACGCAAAACGCCGCCCGCGCAGAAGGTGACGTTCATCTGATGATGAGCCTGAAGAGACGACGGAAAAGTTAGCTCGTGCTCTCTCGATAAATCGCAAGTCGGCTTCGACGTGGGCAGCAAGCATCTGCCCCCCCCCCCCGCGACGCCAACGTACCATCTGCATCGACACCTGCTGCGCACGGGGAGCATGCAAAGAGGCCTGCGCATAGCAGGGCAGCCTTTCTGACTTTCATTGCTGCTGTCGAACGCGGATTGTGAGGCCAGAAATTGAGCCAAACCGCCAGCCAGCAGGGGCTCTGAGAGACGACTCCAACAACTCCAACACGGCGATGACCTCAACAACGAGACATGACACCGGTGAAGTAGGCCCGGGCTGTGGGGAGACGAATCCTAGCATGACGACAGAACGAGCAGCACGGGGCGCTTGCAAAACAAACAACAAGCCACTATACGAGCAGGGGCAGGCAAAATGCAAGCGAGAGACTTGGGGGAGGCAAGGACAGCCCAGCCGACTTGTCGCATCTCTTCTCTCTTGCCAGTCAGATTCGCCGTCCAACGAGGAGAATGATGAGCTGTGCCCTGCCTGTGGCCGCCCCTGACTCCCCCGTTCTCCACGACGACCAGCCGACGACCAGTCAACTGATTGGGACAA
Source organism: Epichloe typhina subsp. poae (assembly GCA_030389615.1). Classification (NCBI taxonomy): domain Eukaryota; kingdom Fungi; phylum Ascomycota; class Sordariomycetes; order Hypocreales; family Clavicipitaceae; genus Epichloe; species Epichloe typhina. Next base: position 1,913,440 of record CP098318.1, on the reverse strand, counting down.
GGGTTCGGGGTAACTGCCGTTGGCTACGGACTAGTAAGGGTAATGGCTAGCTCGCCATCGCAGCAAGGTATTCCGTGTTATGTACTAGGTACTTACTAATCCTAGTCCCTGCCTCTAACAATTACGGAGTAAACAAGCTCAATTTCCCCTGTCAAGTAGCTGCCATGCCGCCGACTGCCCGATGCTACCATGTGTCAAAGCCTCAAAGGTCTTCAAGACGTGCATATGTATGTACATAGGTCGCAGCCCGAGGTGTACGTGCATGCGTCCGTACTCCGTACTCCGTACACGGTGAACAAGTCCGCGATACCCCCTATAGCGTGAACAGTTCTGTTGTCTTTGAAGCCTTGCCGACTCATGTATTCGACAACGGGTTCGTCGGCAGAGGTTTCTCGCATTTTGCAAATGGCGGCAGCCGCCACGCCAATCGTCTCGTCAAGCGTGGGGAAAAATCGCCAAGGCGAAATCAACAGCCAAGTACTCGGTAGGTTCTCGGCAGTCTCGGAACGCCGCCGATCTCAGACATGTAGATAGAGCTGCCCGGTTGAACTTGTTCGACCTGATTACTTGTCTCGTCGGCATAAGCCTCGGTGATCCGTACGGATTCGTATATCATGACTGGTTAGCAGTACAACATGTCCACCATACGTGATCTAACATTAATAGCATAATAACCACATATAAATAGCATTATTTTATTTAGAGTAATAGCTTAACCTAAGTTTCTACCTCTATAATACTAGAGCTAATAGCAGCTACTTCGTACAAGTAAAGATGGCAAATAGCTTATAGTATTACTAGGGAAAAATTAAAACGGAGAAGATGCGGCAGGAGAACTCGGTGCCACTGCGGAGAACTCGGTACATGGTATGCCAGCCCTACAGTTTCATCCTTAATGGCACATTATTCGCCTTCGTTAGCTTCACGAGTAACATGGCAAGACAGGGGTCTCGGCATCAACGGAAAGTCAAGGTCATCCGTAGCACAAGCCCCTTTGTATGGCTGCCGGGCTTCACTGGCATTGTCTCCTTACATGTAGAGATCCCAAGGCTTGTGGGTCTATGGGGCCCCCATAGGCCCCCTGCCACACGGTTAGTAACCGCGTAGGCACGCGTTCCTTATCCAAGATGATTAACAAGCGCGAAGTGATGACGTGTATAGCGGAAAATCACCAGTACAAGTATTGCAGGCTAATTTACACATAGATCTATGTACTTCTAATGCACTTTCATCTAATTGGATACAGACCCTAGTTGACGTGACTCCACAAGCCTTAGGACCTCCAAGGAGATAGGCGCAGCAGCTGATGCTTCAAGTATTAGTCAGCCACCGTGTAGAAGTGACAAGTCCCATGTATACTTGTTAATGTCGAAACTTCACAAGCGCATGTCGGACCAGCCATCATCTCAAATGGATATTTGGGCAACCCATCCGGGACCGAGTGGGCTCATTCTTCTGTCATGCTCAGATCAGCGGCAGGCTGCCGTCAGCAATTTGATGTCATCCTACATACACTGCCACATGGCCTTTATTTAGCGCATTGCCGCCCCGACGCTGTATCACGGATTACCCAAATCTCACTCATCTCCGCATATTATTAATACCTGCTAAAGCTTGTCTCATTGTCCCCGAGTCCTCTACCAAAGCCAAATAACGCATTTGCCAATAACTGTGATAATTCTCAAGAACAGGTAGGTATATAAACTTTCCCGACCAGGATGCTTCGTGTTTTAATACTTGTACTCATTTCATAGGCAATACTTTCCACGACGCAGGTTCCAGAATGACATCGCACAACACCACGGAACAGGAGGATCCCACGCTGGAGCTTCCGCCGACGGACAGCGAATCCGATGTCGATGTCAATGAGGTTGCGCCCAGCGATTGGGACGACGACGAGGAGATGAAGAAGTGGCTTTCCACGACATATGAGCCCGGCTCGAGAAGCCCCATGAAAGAGCCCCTCACAGCACCTTGGGATCTGTTGATCAGCGATGCAGACGTGGAAAAGCTCAAAGCCGGGTTCAAGCCTCATAGCATGGACGACAAATGGGATATCCTGGTCGAGGATCCAGACAAGAATGGAAATATCTCCATCCACATCATTCGGAGCTGGTTACAAGAGGAGTGTTACATATTGCACATTGCTCCGAGACGAAGCAGCGATGACGGTGGAGGTGGAGGTGCCAAGGTCCAAGGCATTACCTGGGAAGGGAACAAGGCGGGCTTGCAATGCGGTGCCCAACAGGCAAAGAAGGAAGCAGTGATGCTGGCCAGAAGTCTCCTCCAATGCGAGTTTGAGAAGCTTCCGCATTACCCGTCCTCGGTGTTTTGGGACCCGAATGCTTATGAGAAGGTGGATTTGAAATAGTTTACTCGATGCATCAGTAGGAGGCACTTGCTACAGATGAATCGCTGAATCATTTCTCTTTCAACAAGTAATAGCTCACTTCAAAACCTTATAATAAAAGAAATGACCCAAGGTTCGTAAATGAAAACGCATGTATGTATTATAAAAGTGAAAATACATCCCTAGGTGGTGGCATTCATAACTGCAGCGAATGCACTCTCTCCGCCTAAAGACTACTATATTATGACTCCATAGAGCTGAATGAATATAAAAACCATGCAATTCAACTGCAAAAAAGAATGTATATTGGTTCTAAAAAGAATGACTCTCTCCGCCTAAAGACTACTATATTATGACTCCGTAGAACTAAATGAACATAAAAACCATGCAATTCAACTGCAGAGAAGAATGTATATTCGTTCTAAAAAGAATGACTGTTTCTCTATATTTAAACGATTGGAGCATTGTGTATTTAAACGAACGAAGCTAGCGCAATAAATTCAGCAACTGAAGACGGCAGTCTTGACTTCCGCACGCCATAACCAGTGGACAGTCTAAGGCACAGTGTGCAGGGACCACAGGCCTTATCATCAACTGCAAAGTGCAATGTTAGCAGCGGCTAGCATTGACGCATCTTTTGGTCTTTTAGGGAACTCGGCACACCTTCTGGGTTCTTACAGACAGCCACTCAAGCAGTGAACAGCCAGCCACTCAAGCAGTGAAGGATCGAGGACTCTTCGGCGACTGGGAGCCTCCCTTGTGACTCTTCTCCCAATCCTCCCTAGTCGTAGTGGCCGTCTTCTTTCCCCTCGTGAATGTTTCCCATTTGGCGATATTTTCCCAAGGAATATGACGCTTTACCGAGAACTCCTTCTCACCAGGATGAGGATGTACCTGCTTTGCCTTCTCAAACTCCTTGATAGTGTCAACGACTTCAAGGCCCGATGGGTCGATGTAGTAGACGTAGGCATTGCCAGGGGATTTCGCACCACTCTGAGCGAGTTTCTTATCGCTCGTCGTCGAGATCCATGGATCCTTGTCTCCCAGTGTTGCCTTTACGTGTTCAATGACAGAGCCGGTCCCTTCAGGATCCCTGGCCCAAAAGCCTTTACCATTGTGAATCTCGTCGGGCGAGCGAAAGTCAAGGCGATAGAGTTTGGCTGCCAGAGCCGGGCCCAGCAGCGCCAGGAAAGCAATAAGGTGAGCGAAATACGCGCGAGCAAGCATTTTGAAGTTGATTTGCTTTGATACGTATAAATATTGAGCTAGTAAAAATGAAGAGATGAAGAGATTTGAACAGTTGGAAGCGTGATTGCAGACTGGTTTGTGAAATGCAAACATCAAAGCGTAGACTCGCAGTAACAACTGTTTATATACTTGGTATTTTAGTTAAATAAGGAGTAAAAGGTCTATAGAATCCGAAGTTTCCGAGCCTGACGGAAATCGAGGCATTTGATTGTTACATAATAAAAGAACAAGATAGAGTAAGCATACATCTGACTTTTTGTGCGTTAACTGTGTGATATTATGCTCACGTCAGATGCGGGTGAGACGTAGCAACCCAGCAGTGTAAGAAATCAATGGGGCAGTGCCAACAGAACTGCTCCATTAGTAAATGCCGGCAGAGGATGACATCGATGCTAAACATGTTGTAAGTGCATATGATCTTTTGGGGGCTGTTGGCTACATCGTTCAATGATGGTCTTGCGTGCCGGTATCAGCCGTCGGGGACCCGGGTCAGCCTACGGAGCTGACGACGGAAGCAATATCTCAAGGCCAGGATTGTAAATATAGGCAATGAATAATACGATGTTTCAGATCTTATCCTTCTTCTTCTTCGTTGAAATATAGCTACATGTACAGATGTTGGATCCAGTCACGTTCCTGACTTGAAGGGTTCTAGCACGAAACAGCCAGAAAGACAGTAACAGTGACCCTAATAAAAGACAAAAGGACAACTTACAGTCGGCTAGTCTGGCATATTCCCGAAAATATCATTCCGTATCTCTTCGACAGTCATAAGGCACCAGTTCGCTGTTCAGATGAAAGTCCGTGTTAGCCGAGATTCAAACTCGAGAGACTCGGCGCATTTGCCCCGCACTGCTGAGCTAGGTCACGGGACCCACTCAGACTCCAGTACCTCGCTGGTACGTCTGAGCGCGAGCCCCGACCGCGAGGGACGCGATATAGCTGCGTTATGTGCGATGTGCCTATTTGTACCTCTGGAAATTATTGACTCTTACCTGACCGTCAATCTGACCAATTGATCAAGCTATGTTCACTTAGCCTAATAGCTCCCTCAGGCATCGCTTCCATTGTCGGATTTTTCCATCTTTGAAGACCCTCAACCTTCGACCTGCTGATTTAGACCTTTAAATCAGTTGATCGTGCGAATTCGATCAACCCAAAGACCTTCAACCTTCGATCCGTTGACTTGAAGACCCTCGATTCTTCGACCTTCGATTCAATTCGATCAAGGTCATGTGCCGACACAAATTCGTCAATCTCGATCGCCGGTCTCCCTAGGCAGCCTCCTTACGAACCCGATAAAGCTTGCGATAATGCTTCCCTTGCACCAGCTAGATCAGTGCGAGCAACAGCGATTACAGCGACTTTGTAAGCAAGACTATTAACGCAGAACCTGTGGTATCTATAGGAAGACCTTCCCTTTAAGAAATCAGGTCTTTTAATATCTCAAGGACCCATGCCTAGCCAGTTAGCAATATACAGCAGCAATTCCAGTGGTAACAAGTCCAGCACTAAGTGAGCAGAAATAAACAACAGTTAGACAACGAGTCAAGTTCATGTCGGACAGATACCTGCACTTTGTTATCGCAAAACCACTTATAATCTCAACAAACTAAACAAGTAGCCTAGAGTGATACCATAGAGTGTACCGAGTACGAATTACATCTAGCTTTGCTTTAATCCGCTCCTTAAAATATGGTTAACAGACTATGAGCTAAATGAAGCTAGTCTCCTCGGCATCGAATGAGACAGCCCGAAGCACAAGCATTCTTGAGTGAGCGTGCAGTGTTAGTCCTGCGCGTTATTCTGCACTAATTGTGGAATAGCAGTGCTTCCTAAAAAGGAGCCCCGTTCATACTATTACTAATGCTAGTGAGGAACATGATGGCATGGCCAAGAGAGACTTTTCACCAGGCGACTCGCCGCAATACAGTCGGTAAAAACCTGACACGTTTCGGCTCTCCTTTCTATTTGACGCCGAGACAAGACCAAATCTTGGAGCACTCCATCCCATGAGACATGAAAGGGAGTCAAGACGTCAAGGAGTAATAGACGCTCAACTCAGACATTGCCATCGCCACCACCACCAGGTAGTATCTGAGCCTCGCTTTTTTGATTAGGGCATTCTAAGCGACGTTGACCATGTTCTGCGGATGTAATCCGTAGAGTGACAAATGTATTGAAGCTTTTACCCATCTTGCAGGAATGCCGTAGACGGGCCGATCGATGACTTGCAAAATGGTGGTGGCGGGGGGCGATCCTGACCTGAAGGGGCTCTAGTGCAAGTTCACCATGTTTCGTCGTATTTGTATGCTCCCCAACAACAAGACTGTGCTTGTGCTGGCTTCAACCTTAAATTGACTGGGCCAGTTCACAAACGGCGGCGAAGGCTTGCTGTCTTGCCCATCAGAGGAGGGTTATAACGCCACTTGCATTCCCGACCTTGATCGATTTCCACGAAGAGCTTGTTTGTCCTCTTTCTGTCCGTTGGAAACCGTGCCTGTTGGAATCAGTGGCCAGCAGAGAGAGCCCGTCCATAACGAGCTCATCATGCCCAAGCTACTCACATGTATGTACTTGGCTGCATGGGGAGCCTGGCCGGCGCTACATATGATGCGTTGGCAACTCGGGTATCAGTAATTGTGTTGAGGAATTGATGGTCACTCTGGGTCAGTCGGTGGGTTGAAACGGTGGAAATTTGGGAGCAGGGAACTTATGCGGGTTTTGATTCACTTGGTGATGCTTCCTGCATTCCTGCATTCCTCATCCCTTGAGCCAAATTCGATAGGCTTGGATTTTCTTGACCCGGGTCTCAGTTCTGGCCGGGAGGGCCAATCAAGCCGAGCCAGTGGAGCGAGAAGCAAGCAAGCGGCAGTTCACACAGTCCACACAGTCCACACAGTCCACATTGTGACTTCACTGGTCGGTCGGCTGCCGGGCACATCATCTTCCGTCTCTTTGCTGTGCCGGCCCTTGCGGAGATGTGGTAGACAGATGCCTACTCCGTAGTCCGTAATCCGTAATCCGTAATCCGTACAGATTACAAGGGAAAGGAAAGGAAACACAACCAGCCATTGCAAGGGACCGACCATTGAAGGGAGTCTAAGCACGGCAGGTGACTCCATGTCGATGGCTGGATGCGAGGCGAGGCGAGGCGAGGCGATGCGAGGAGGGAGCGGACCGTCGTTGACAGAGACCAGAGAATCAGAGATGGTCCGAGTGCCCCGACAGCCAGACAGACCAGACAGACCACGCGGACCAGACCCGTCTGCCCTACGGTCCCTACCTACTCTACCCCGTCCCATCATCGTCCCATCATCGTCCCTTCCGCTTTCCCACACTCGGATCCCCTTTCCTCCTCTCACTTGCTCTCACTTGCTCTTGCTGTTCGTCCTTTCACGATTTCACTCGGCCGCATCACCACGCCCGACGTTTCCGCGACTGCCGCCGCCGCCTTGGATTCGAGTGCGAGTTAATAATCATTCACATTCTCTCCCCCAGGCAGGCACAGCTCTCTCCTGACAAAACCGGCATCCACCGCGACTAGATGTCCGTTGATCGCCCGTCGTTGCGAGCGGCCCCGTAGAGCGCCCTCAGTCCGCCTTTGCCTCCAATGCACCCCGATCATATCGTGACGAGTCGACGGTAGCCTGGGGGCTTTTCCCACGGAAATTGAATCAATTCTTACGAGCCACGCGAACCGAGTGTCCGGGTAACAGAGTCGAACTCGTCCGAGATGAGGTCGGACCCAGTTGCGACTGCAGCCGCCGCCGCCGCCGCCGCCTCGGTTGCTCCTGTGGCCAAGCCCGTTGTTCCGCAACCCGTAGCTTTCAATGCATCAGACTGGTCCGTCTTTCACCTCTTCCTGACTACCCGGCTTGGCCTACATCTTTGAAATGCACAAGGCAGCTACAGACATGGCCAGGCCAAGTGTGCGTGGAGTGTCCTTGCTAACAACAAAGACTCAGGCTGGGTATTGATGGCAATTGGTCTACATATGCCTTCCTTGTAGGAAACAATAATCCCGTCAATGTCCTTTTCAGCACATCGATATCCGAATTCTGGGCTGTCGGCCCACGGGGTTGCCCAAATCAGAAAAGTAAGACGGCTCCATCTCACCGTATCAATAAACCGGCGACTGATGACTCCAATTTTTGGGCAGATGATCCTCAATGCACTTCAAATCGTGGAGGCATATACAGCCCATCTGATTCGAAACACTGGTCGGGGCTGGGCACATGGCAGCTCGGCTTACCGGATCTAGGCACTGGAGGAAGCGGACAATACGGCTTTGACACGATTGCTGCCTACAGTCCCTTGACTAACATTGGATTCGGCATGTCCGACGTTTTAATCTCAGCCATCTCATCGACAGACTATTACCTTGGCTACTTCGGTGTTGGTCTTCGGTCAGGCAGTTTCGGCGATGTTGTTGCTGCACCCCCTCTACGGCAAGCTGTCTCATCATACGGCTGGATTCCAAGTTATAGCTATGGCTACACGGCCGGAGCATCATACAGTGCGTTTTCCCACTTTTATCCTCTCATCGCTCGTTTGCGATGACCACGGTACGTCAAATTGGACATGGCACTGACGTAGCATACTAGGAGGCATTGTCGGGTCGGCAACTTTGGGAGGTTATGATGCTGCTCGATTCGTTCAACACGACAACACGTTTGCCATGAACCAGGCTGAAGGTGTTCCCCGACCTCGTGTGCGTGGCATCGAGCTGTCCGCCAAAAATGGTAGCTCGTCAGCAGGAGGGGATTCTGCGGTCCGACTTTTGATGAGTTACGACAAGACTTTTACGGCTGTCATCGACACCACAACGCCGTATCTGTGGCTTCCACCGGCAGTTTGCGATGAATTTGCCAAGGCCCTGAACCTGACGTATAATTCCACCTTTGGTCTCTATACCCTGACCAATGAGCAATATCGCCAGTACTCGGCTAGTAACAACCCCCTCTCATTTACATTCAGCTTATCTAGCAAGGATAATAACGACAACTTCGGGCTCCCTCTCGATGTCCCCGGCGTCGTGAATATCACGCTCCCCATCCGATCATTTGTAAGCCTGTTGGAGTACCCTTTCATGAATGCGACCATACGCCAAGGCGATTCAGCTGTGCCGTATTTCACTCTCCGCAAGGCAGCCAAAGAGACCTTCATCATCGGTAACGCATTTATGCAGGAGTCTTACCTCATCACAAAATATGACTCTGGGACCTTCTCTATACACCAAGCCAAATTCCCGAGCGACCCCATTGGTGGTGCTCAACTAAAAGAAATAAAACAACCGCCCGGCAGCCCGTTTCCGCCACCCGTCAACCCCAACGCTGGAAAGGGTCTGTCAGCAGGGGAGATGGTTGGCATTGCCGTAGGCGCTGTGGCCTTTTGTTCGGTCCTGCTACTGGCCCTCTTTTACTACAGGCGACACAGACGACAGCAAAGGGAGAGGGCGAGAGACGAGCTTGACGACGGCAAGGACACGAGCTCCACCTTGACACCGGATTCTCCTCATAGTTCTGTTTCCCGAATGTTTTCACGAATCCTCGGTCGATGGCGATCACGACGGACAGGCACTGGCATGACAGCCGGCGGAGTAAACGCGTACGAGGCACCGGACTGTCAGATTTATGAATTGCCTGCCCCCCTTCCCCCAGCCGAACTGGATGCAGGAGGCGGCGACGATCACTCTATTCTGGACGACACGGATATTGGTACTGACAGCACGCAACATCTGACGGCGTACGAACTTGCACGAAGAAAACTCGTTCGCCAGCTGCAGGGGCCTGTCCCTGAATATACACCACCAACGGATGGCTCAATCATGCCCCCCGAGAAGATTTCCATCCCTGACTTGGAACCTTTGGAACAAACGCAAAGTGTTGACCAACATCCCTCGCCCGTTTCGCCAACACGATCCCGTGGTGCTGACTCTACCAACAATTCTTTTCTCGCCTCCGAACCGTCACCGGTGTCACCTCGGGGAGACTGGAGCTCGGCAGAGTTTCCATCACCAGGTACAGCTTCAATGCCACCCCAATCAAATCCGACCTCATCAGGAACTACAAGTAGGGGACATTCATCGACCAGTCGATCGTTGTCCGTGAATCCCAATGCTCTACAGCTCTCAGCCACTGACGCCATGCCGCCGGTCCCCGCATCCTTTCAGAGAACCCCGATCGACCCCTCCAGGGTCGTATGCCTGGGGCCGTTGCCAGGAAACGTTCAATTACCTGGTCCAGGCGCCGGCACTGGATTGCGGATCGTGACAACAGGCAGGCAAGGCCTGCCAGCGGACATGGCCGCTGCGGGGTCCCGCGCATCTGTGGGTAGTCTGGGCAGTAACTTTACGGAAGAAGAAGAAGAAGAAGAAGAAGAAGGCAGAGTAGCAGAAGAAATGTCGCACCACGGTAACCTTTACAGCAAGAGCTTTAATCATACGGTGGCAAGCCGAATGACGAGGGAGCGTCCGCCACTACCGACGCAACCAGAGCAACGGGAAGAAGATGATGACTCGTTGGATCCCAAAGCTAACTCGGACGATTCATCCGAAAGTGGTCGCATAGACCCAGGGTGCGATCCCGTACACGTGCCGCAAGTGGCCGAGAAACGCTACAGCTGGGAAGACGTGTGACGACAACAATAGATGAAGGTTCATGACGAGCCTTTGACATACTTGACATTCATTTTTACCTTTATGTTAATGCTCTATACCAGGCAATCATTTGGCATTTCATTTCATTTGCTTTTCCCCAGCAGCGCAAAACAAACAATAGCGAAGGAGTTTAGGGCATATTTGTATATAGTCAGTTGACAGTTAGACGTTACAAAGTTGTGGTAACTTTGTTGCACGTGCAAGAAATGGCATCTCACACATGGAACAGTTATGGGCTGCGCAACCTTGTTTCGCAGGTTTATAGATTCGTCTTCTAGCCGACGGTGTGACTAACATCTTCCTCTATTTTCCTTTCTATACTCGGCATTTTCTTCTTCTTGAACAATCAACCACCAGTCAGACAGACGGGGATTTCGGAGCAAGGGAGAAAGTTGACTTTTTGTTGCGGATTCCAACAGTCTTATGTGTTACGAAGTTTGTTGGAGGGGGGCAGGGGGGCGCGTTCCACAAGAGAGGGAAACGGGGCTCGCTCAGGGCTCAGGAGGAAGATGTGGTGGATGTTCGTGGGCGATGCCAGATGTGCCGCGGTTCTCTCAGCGAGGAGTTGAGCATGAAGAGCGACTTGGACATGGGCATGGGGGGCACGGAACATGTAGTTTTGGCCGAATGCCATTACGTAGTTGAATAGAGGCAAGGTGTACGAATTTCCAGGCTCGTTTGATTGGCAGCGTACGCGTTGATTGGATCCTGAAGACCGAATGACAATGAGAGGCTGTTTAAAACGTCGGGTCGGGTCGCCGCTGTCGGGCGGGAACGACGCATGCATACTTGGTACTGACGTACCTAGCTGTGGTGGTGCATGAATGACATTGTCCTCAGACTCGCAGGACAAGTTTCCACGTAACACCATCTGTGTTCCGGGAAAAATAGACACGCCTTATATTGCACGTCGTGGCATGGAGGGAGGGAGGGACATTCAACGTCTGTCTAACTCGATGATGCACATCTTACAGAATACCCCCCGACTTGTCCGTCTTGTAATGTACAATCCTTTTTGTTCAAAGTATGGTTACCAAATCTCCTGCCACCAAGTAATGCCATCCAGCAGTTTCCTTTGAACATGCTCCTCGCCACGCTTGATGAAGGCATCAAACACGGCATGTCTGCACGCGTCTGCCATCTTGGAGGAACCTCCGCAGACGGCAAAGATGGGTCGTTGGGGAATGAGCTCTGCCAGCGTCTCCGCCTCCTGTCTTATGAGGTCCTGGACATAGATTTTCCGAGGCTGGTCTCTGGAGAATGCGGTGAAGACGACGAAGTTGGTCTTCTGGGAGAGGGCGTGCCATTCGTCGCCGAAGAAATAGTCTGCCAGTTTGTTGCGGTTCCCGAAGAAGAGGAGGGTTGGGGCCTGGGGCGTTGAAGCGTGGGAAAGGCGTTCTTGGATGAGGGACCGGACTGGGGCGATGCCGGTGCCGGTGGCGAAGGCGATGAGCGGTCGCTTGGCGTTGGCGGCGCCGTGGATGGGGGATAGGACGGGCTTGATGGTGATGGCCATGGTGACGGAGAGGGCGGAGGAGGGCGGGAGGGATGAGATGTAGCGCGAGCAGAGGCCCTGGCGGGGCTTGCGCAGGATGGTGCGGTATTCGACGAGCGCGATGAGGACTTGTATCCTCGTGGGGACGGCGGGCGAGGCTGCGGAGAGATGGTTGTGGTTGGCGATGCTGAAATCGCGGCCGCGTATGAGGGGGAATACGTCGAGGATCCGGTCTGCTGGTACGCGGACGGAGTGGAACTCCTCGAGCACTTCGATGATGGTCCTTCGCGAGCGGGTGGCGTAGTCGAAGTACTCGTCGAGGTACTCCGTCATGGCGAACTCCAAGAGTCGGTTCTTGTGGTCCTGGTTGTCGGCAAAGTAGGAGAGATTCTTCAGGAACGAGCGTCTTGGCACGGCGTTGATGTCGATGCTGTGGAGGATGATGTTGCGCAGGGTGCATGGCGATGGGGTGCAGAGGCCAGCCGGGACGGAACACAGCGACAGGTCGAGAGGTTTGTCGGCGAGTGCGTCCCAGTCCATGAGGGATATGACCTTTTGGACGTCCTGGGGGAAGTTCTTGGGGTAGATGGTGACGCAGTCGCCCGGGTTGATCTGGACGGCCTCGGGGATGTCCAAGGATACAAGGCGGACGTCTTGCCAATGGGTCGAGGGTGTCATCCTCTTGTTCTCGACGAGAGTGGCGTGATGGCTGTTCGGGAGAGGGAGGAGGTCTACTAGCGGTGGCGCGCAGAGCAGCTCGTCGGCATGGCCGCCGACATGAGTCTTGTTGGTTGTGTCAAGGCGAGTACAGCTCATGGCAGGGGCGAGAGAGAAATTCGGAGGCAACATCTCGTTTTCTGGGACTGGATCTCGGCCTTGAGGGTCGGGATGGTGTTCAATGAGGTGCTTGCGGAGATCATCGGCCCAACGAACAAAGCTCCCGTCGATGCTGTTTTTGGCATGCGTCAATGACCCTCCTGCAAATCGACAGCAAAAGGAGTGGACGATGAATGAGAAGAGAGGAATGAATGGTGGTATGATGACTTACCCCTCTGGGAATTGCTCGTCGGCTTCACATGGCCCAAAGAATGTACTGGCACCCAGTTGGTCTAGACGACGGATGAGCTTTCGCGCAGCCCAGTTGAATCTTGTTACAAAAGTCAGTTTATGCAAGGCACGTTGCGCAGGTGCGAGGATAAAAAGCTCACTTGAGATAGGTGCTGTCGCCGAGCCCACAGCATGTGTACCTCATTTGGCTCAAGCACCCCGGCGGCAACTTCTTGCGAAGCAATCTCTTCCAGAACGAGACTGCGTTATGGGGCATATCGCCTTGCCCTGTGGTTGATATGACAAAGAGGACCAGTTCATGTTGGAGGAGTTCGCTCTAGAGGCATGAGTGAGTTGAATGAGTTGAGCCTCTTCCTCTGTCTCTTAATTCCCGAGGAGTCGTTCGTTTGACCTACCAGGTCTACATTTCCGAGTTCCTTGACGGCACTTGCGAAGTGTAATCTTTGGCAGAGCTTGCCGAGTTCCTCAGCCATGTCTTGTGCATTGCCCGTCTCGGAGCCGTACAAGACCAGAGCGGTCCTGTCGCGACGGCTCATCTTTGAGGGGATGCTGCGGTTGGACGTCAGCGTGCAATGAAACAGCGACGAGTCGGTTTAAACGTCTTTTGATGCTTGAATGAGCGACGGACGGCTGGCTCAAAAGTCAAAGTGGGAACGGGCTGTGTGGCGTTGACGGACAGACGGGCGCCAGACATGTTATCGATCGTGCAGATTCGTGCAACGCAGGTTGCTGGATACGAAGATGGCTCCAAATTTCCTCTGTTGGCAAAGCTGCAACCGGGCTCTCCGCAGTCGACTTTTTAGAAGCTCGTAGATATTCGGGGTTGACTCGCCAAAATTGGATTTAGTGCCCGATGATTATAAGTTAATAATTTAAGCCAACAAGGCTCGGGACGAGTGGATCGGCGGGACAGGCCAGGGTTGTGCTTACCCTCCCCTCTGAGCTCCGTAATAAGGAGGTCGAGGCTGTCTGTGTGTGTGTGATTCAGTAATACTTAATACTCCGTGCTCCCTGCCCTGAGGACAATGCCAAAACCAGGCCATCGAAATTCTCATCTTACCTGGGATGGCGGAGTAAATCTGTCTTGAAGGCGCTGGCGTTCGACTGCGCATGCACGTGCAGGACTGATCATCAGTGAGGTGACGATGACGACGACTTGGGTCAAGTCAGGGCCGAGCCCTCGAATGCGCTGAATCATGGGCTGCATGAAGGAAGGCTGCACGCCGCATGATTCAACGGAGATGCTGGAGCGCCATGCACATTACCTCGGTTCCACCAACAGTTTTGCTTGATGCCTGCCGAAAAATACCACTGGTGCTTTGCTTAAACAACGCACGCTGAATCCATTCTCTTCGAGTTGCTGCATTTTAGTATGCATGCCACCTCGTGTCTCTCAGCAGTGCTGCACGCAGAAGGACGCAGAAGGACGCAGAAGGACCCAGAGGGCCACCGGCGGCTCACCTTCCCCCGCAATGGCCTGTCGACGTGGCCTTGTTCCTTGCTGCTGCAGTAGTGCGAGTGCGAGTGCGAGCGCCAGTGCCAGTGCCAGTGCCAGTGCAGTGCAGTGCCAGTGCCAGACAGTGCTGGCATGACGGGGCGGGCAGGCACGCAACGCAGGTGCTGCTGCCAGGCGGCTGGAGCTCCTGCGCTATTTGGGTAACAACATCGAACACTGGATGAACATTGAATACACCCACCAACTCCATTAGTCACTCCCCGCCCCCCTGCTCGCACCTGCCTTCTACCCCTGCCCACTGCAGCTGCAGCAAGCAAACGACTTGCCCCGAAAAATATTTCAGATTCGCGACTCCTGACCTCTCGCTTTCGCCCCTTTCCCTCTTCTCCATCACATAAACATCAGCCAAATTTGTGACTCCGCGCAACGCACCGCCGTCTGTCTATTTCAATCTCCATCTAGGGCACGAAGCTACCCTGACCAATCTCCTCCCTCATTGCAACAGAGTTCAATCCACGAGCTTTATCCTCAACCCATCTTGCTCTTTCGGACGTCGCTTTTCGCACAAGCCCAACGTTCGAAACGTCATATCCCCCAAAGACTCTCACAGTCAATAATCCTCCATCCAACCATCAACATGTCTGCTACCAACGTGGAGAAGCCCACTGACGCTGCTGTCAATGACGTTGCAAACGCTCTGAGCAATATTTCAACCAGCCCTGCCGATGACAAGGCCGCCGCCAACGAGGCCGCCTCGGCTAGCGCTGCGGAAGGCCGCCGCCTTTACATTGGCAACTTGGCCTACGCGACAACTGAGGGGGAGTTGAAGGACTTCTTCAAGAGTTATCTTGTGTAAGTCCTTTCAATACTTTGCATACACTTTCACCAGAGTTATCACGGCCGCTGTCATCGTCGTCGGCCTAGTCCACTGAGTGCTTGCGCCAGCATCACCACAGGCCACGTGCCCCATTATGACCTTTCCCCCATTTACTCTATGTCTACGACGCGTTGCTGACCACCGCCCTCCCTTTGCAGTGAGTCTGTTTCGATCCCTAAGAACCCTCGCACCGACCGCCCCGTTGGCTACGCCTTTGTAGATTTGTCCACCCCCTCGAAGGCTGAGCGAGCTATTGCTGAGCTCTCTGGCCAGGAGATTCTCGAGCGCAAGGTCTCTGTCCAGCTTGCCCGCAAGCCTGAAACTGCTGCTGAGAAGAGCGAAGGTGCCAATGGTGAGGGTTTTGGTGCCGAGGGCTCTCGCCGTCGTGCTTCTGGCCGTGGCCGTGGACGTGGTCGCGGCCGCGGAGGACGTGGAGCTCGAGGTGGCCGTGCTGGCGTGAGTAACTCCTCAATTTTGATGTCGTATCAAATTGGCGCGTGCGTATAGTAACGAATCTTCTCAAACAGGATGCCGGCGAGGAGAAGAAGGAGGGCGAAACTGCTGCCACTACAACCGCCGCCACTGAGGTCGCTACTGTCCCCGCCGATGCTGAGGGCAACTCTGAGGTTCAACCATTGAAGGACATCACAAACCAAATTCAGAACAAGACTGACTCGAATTCAAAGACCAAGAACCAGGCTCGTCCCCAGCGCGAACGCCGCGAGCGCGGGCCCCCTGCCGACGGAGTTCCTTCCAAGACCAAGGTCATGGTTGCCAACCTCCCCTACGACCTGACCGAGGAGAAGGTGAGTCGCAATCTCGCCCATAACGGTTGCACCGTATAGATGCTAAAATGTCCCCAACGTCCAGCTTGTTGAGCTATTCAAGGCATACGAGCCTTCCTCTGCCAAGATTGCCCTCCGACCTATTCCCCGATTTATGATCAAGAAGCTTCAGGCCCGTGGCGAGGCCCGCAAGGGCCGAGGTTTCGGATTCGTTACCCTTGCGTCTGAGGAACTGCAGCAGAAGGCTGTCGACGAGATGAACGGCAAGGAGATTGAGGGCCGAGAAATCGCTGTCAAGGTTGCTATTGACAGCCCCGACAAGACTGATGAGGAGGCCAACGCTCCTTTGGAGGAGAACAAGGAGGCTGAGGCCGCCCCTGCCACTACCGCTGCCTAGGTGCTTGGCATGTCTTCTTTTCTAGGCAGAGGTTACGCTAGATGACAAGGGACGTTTCCCTGCCTGAATGAGATTTATTACGACGTTTTTCACACTTTTTTTTTTTTCTGTTCAATCCATATTACCTATGGTAGATTTTTTCGTCAACTCTCTATTTTGGCGGGCAAGTAATCATGGGTAATGCGCCATGTATCTGGCGGATAGCATCGCATAGATTATGAGCTGAGGCTTGACATTGTGGAAATTGCAGCAGGACTCTCTAGGTGGCATTTCTTTTTTTGATGAGTCCTCCATATTTTCATCTCTGGGAAGAAAACCACTCAAGGCCTGTTTTCGAGGAAGGATTGCACACGTATCGCTATTCTAAGAGCCATCTTGGTCGATGTGGTTCTGGCTGTGGTCACTGGGACAGATAGTCTTTTAGTCTTAATTCTTTTTATGCCAAATCTTGGAGAAAAGAAAATTGTGTAGTCTTCGTCGTCGCCACCGTGAGCATGCCTCACATGCCGTTGCTGGAAGTGGGCACCAGCCAAGACAGCCAAGATAGAGCAGCAAGCACATGCGCCCCCCACTGCACTGTACCGTACCTACACTGTCACTGTACTCCGGGGTTTCAGGCTGGAGTTGCCCCGCCCACAAGCCAACCTGTTTCGCACATGGAAAGTCAGTCACTGACCGACCATGCATCCTCCCTGGAAGGACGGCGCCGAGCGGCGCATGCCACAGCTTCCAGTCTTTTCAAAACAACGTGGCACCCATCCATCTCTGTTCCTGAATCCTTTTATCATAACGCCCAAAAGACGCCTTCCTGACCAAACTGCATCTTCCACCGATTTTCACTCACTCCCCCCCACCAGCCTCTGGGGCGCAAGGCCGGGAACAACACAATGACGTCCAAGGCCATGTGGGAGGTTGATCCCGAGACCAGGTCCAAGGTATGCACACGACATGTTCCCGCTATGTCTTCTCAGGGGCCCGTCACCAGGAGGCCATGTCGTCATGACTTGCCTCTCTCCCTTCGACCTTGGCGTATGCTAATGGCTGCCTGTGTCTAGCTCGCCGCTCTCCAAAAAGAATCGAGAAACAACATTTGCTGTGATTGCGGTGCACCCTCACCCCAATGGGCGTCCCCCAAGTTCGGCATCTTCATCTGCCTCTCATGCGCGGGCGTACATCGTGGCCTCGGTGTCCATATTTCCTTTGTTCGCAGTATCTCCATGGACGCTTTCAAGGCGAGCGAGATTGAACGTATGCGACTGGGAGGCAACGAGGGCTGGAAGAAGTTCTTCGAGGAGCACGAAGATACAGAGATGCGAGGCATTGCCTGGGACGATGCAACCATTGCCGAGCGCTATAGTGGAGAGGTTGGCGAGGAGTGGAAGGAGAGGTTGTCTTGCAAGGTCGAGGGGAGGGACTATGTTCCGGGGGAGAAGAAGCCGGTTGTAGCGACCCCAGCGATCAAGGCTGCATGCTCACCTGCTTCCGGAGCCCAAGGTTCAGTGTCGAGAACTGGAACACCTCTGATACACTCGACAAGTCGAAGCCAGAGTCCTGGCAGAACAGGTGGTGGTGGACCTGGAGGCAAAGTCAAGGTGGACGACAGGTATTTTTCGAAATTGGGTGCCGAAAACGCTTCTAGATCGGAAGCCCTTCCTCCTAATCAGGGCGGAAAATACGCTGGTTTCGGAAACACACCTGCTCCTACGCCGACAAGTCAGGGTGGGATTCCAAATCTTGAGGATCTTCAGAAGGACCCCGTGGCGGCATTGACCAAAGGCTTCGGATGGTTCGCATCGACGGTGACCAAGACGGCAAAGACAGTGAATGACGGCTACATTCAGCCCACTGCAAAGCAGGTACGAGCTTATACTGCCATGTCCTTCCTCAGTGGCTTCGCCACTCTCCCGGACTTTTCTTGAAATCCGGCTAACATCTTTCTTCAATAGATTGCGGACGGTGATTTTGCCAAGCAAGCCCAACTGACAGCTGCGCAACTCGCCAAACAGGCTCAAATGGCGGGCAAATCTGCCCAAGATGGCTTCACCCGCTTCGTGGAAGGCAACGAGGGTCACACGAGGAATGCACCGCTCGACGAGAGCCGCAAGGACTTTTGGGACGACTTCTCGAGCTTGGCAGAGCAGAAGAAGCAGGCCAATAGCTCGATTGGGACCAGTGCGATGGGCATGGGTAAAAGAGGGGGAGGGGGAGGGCCAGCGGCTAAGAAGCAGGATGGTTGGGATGACTGGTGAAGAAAACGCAAGTACATGATGGGAGATTTGGAGTTGACGGTCGACAACGAAATATATCTACTCGGAGGGGGGACTTTAGTAAGACGCTCATGAACGGTGTTTTCCTGCATCTGTGAAATATCAACGGGGATGTCGTCGAGAGGCACAAGTAATGCGGACAGTTGCGAAGGATGTAAACGGGCTTATCATGGTGCCTTGTAGATGTGTATAGGGCTCCACGACTTGTAAGAAACACCTTTACAACCCATGCCTCGAGATGCAATTTCTATCAATATATCTCTCTTTGTCGGCATTGTCCCGAACAGCATTTAAAACATACCTTACTGCTGTCATTCCCGCCCGAGCTCCGAGTCAAGGTCCACAAAAAGTCTGGTATTTGCGATCACGTGACTCGGGTGGCCGAGGATCCAGCCGGTCTTAGACGGGGAGCAACGCGGGTACTACATGACGGGCAGCCATCCAACTGTTCTGCACAAGGAGCCATTGATCTCTGCCGTCGCCATGTCTGCTCTCAGGATCCTCGTACCCATCAAAAGGGTCATAGACTATGCTGTATGAAGGACTCTGCATCTACCAAACGGCGCCTGTCTTTGCTCAGAAAACTAACAACCACGCCACCTTCCAGGTCAAACCCAGGGTGAACAAAGCCCAAACTGCGGTTGAAACCGCCGGCGTCAAGCACTCCATGAACCCGTTCGACGAGCTCTCCGTCGAAGAGTCAGTCCGCATCCGCGAGAAGAAGCGAGCCCCCGGCGGCGTCGAAGACATCTGCGCCATCTCCGCGGGTCCCGCCAAGGCCCAAGACATCCTGCGAACCGCAATGGCCATGGGCGCAGACCGTGGCATCCACGTCGAAGTCAAGGAGGGCGACGACCTCGAGCCCCTCACCGTGGCCAAGCTCCTCAAGAAGGCCGCCGAGGAGCAGAAGAGCAACCTCGTCATCCTGGGCAAGCAGAGCATCGACGACGACGCCGCCCAGACCGGCCAGATGCTCGCGGGTCTGCTGGGCTGGCCGCAGGCCACGCAGGCGAGCAAGGTCGAGTTCGGCGAGGGCGACTCGGTGACGGTAACCAAGGAGGTGGATGGTGGCGTGGAGACGATTCGCGCGAGGCTGCCCTTGGTTATCACGACGGACTTGCGACTGAACGAGCCGAGATACGCTAGCTTGCCCAACATCATGAAGGCCAAGAAGAAGAAGCTGGAGAAGAAGACCTTGCAGGACTTTGGATTGGAAAATGAGAAGCGCTTGAAGGTTCTCAAGGTTACGGGTGAGTTTCGATTTTTGACATGATGCTATTTCTACTCTGGAGTTTGGATTTTCTTTTTTTTTTCTTTTAATTTTCTCGGAAAACTGTCGTCTTTTACTTGTTGCTGCACATTACTATTATGCTAATGATGTGTGCAGAACCTGCGCCGAGAGAGGGCGGTGGCAAGGTGGAAGATGTGGACGGCTTGATTAGCAAGTTGAAGGAGCTGGGTGCGTTGTAGGTGTGCAGTGGGCTGGGAATGGGAACGTATGTATATATATATATATAAAAGCCGAAAAGACATGGAACTGATGGACTGCAATGGACTGGAATGCACGATCCATCGCTTGAACACACTAGATCAAATCGCACAGCAGTGAGGACTGCTTTTTGATTCACTGTGGAGGTGGCTAGATGTCGTCAGAGTGATGAGTTGGTCACAGGGTTACACTGCCAAACAGTGGTGGATTGGCTGCTGTGTGCATTTCTGGCAGGCTTACTCAGTATTGTGCAACAGCAACACACGTGGTGAAGTGGTGAAGCCCATGCAGTGGCATGGCTCCGCTTTTGGGACGAGGCGGACTGCGGTACCGACGATATCGGCGGATGTTGCTCATGGGCATGGATGCGGCTTGAGGTCCGGGCAGGCAGGCACCCCACAACAGACAACACAGCGCCATCTCCAGTGACAATTGCAGCGAGCGTCGGGGCGCCCAGATGAACACGGGGGGCCGGTGGGCCAATCAGCTCGCGTCGTTTGTCGGTTACAATGTTTCCTAGTCCAGTCCGCCCCAGTCCGCCCAACAAGTCACACTTTTCTCCTTCTTTCCTCGTCACCAGCTCCTCCAGTTTCCTTCCTCTTCCTCCCCCCCCACGGTCAATCCAGACAGAATCCTCACGTAATACGCAAGCAAACCAGGAACTACAACTTCTTGATCAACCCCATATCCACAGAGTGCTTTTGCACCTCGACTCTTCCCGTCACGTTGACCAGCTTGCTTTGAATCCGCCCTTATGAACGGGCGCCCGTCAGTCTTCACCTCTCAGGTATGTGCCGCAATCGGCTGGTCCCGTGCCTTTTTTTTTTCTTCCGCCCCCTCTCCCCTGCTCCCACATAATACGTTCGCCTGTTACCCGCAAGGTGGACTATTGCTTCCGAGGCGGGAAATCTCAACACGATGGACTCTCTTCCTCGGCTCCTTGTTCACTTTTCATAACATCAGAACAATGGGCATTATCCCTCATTGGCTCTGACTTTGGTTTCCCAATCGATATTGGCGTTCAATTCCATTCGTGACGACTAGTATACTGACGCGTTCGTTCCTACAGGATTATCTCTCTGGTTCGTTTGCATTGACTCACCGCCAATCGCCAATGTAAAACTTGGCCCTCACTACCATGATCAACTTCTAACTTTACTTTTACTCTTATGCAGACCACCTCTGGAAGTCTCAATCATCATAGATTGCCTTCCTAGACCTTGACACCCAATTGCCCCTTTTCTGTCATCATCCATAACCAACCACCAACCCTAACTCGGTTGCCATGCTCTCTCGACTGGCAATCAATCTCGCCAAGCCGGCTGCTAAGCCCGCCGCCCTCCGCAGCCAGGCTCGGTTTGCTTCGCAGAAGACCGCCGGAAGCACTGTCAGGAAGATTCCTTTCAACTCATCCCGGGCTACCACCCCTGCCGAATCGGTCCCAGCCACATTGACTATTCGAAACGGCCCCGTCTTCAATGGCACGGCCTTTGGTGCCAATGCCAACATTTCGGGCGAAGCGGTCTTCACCACCTCTCTCGTGGGATACAGCGAATCCATGTCTGATCCGTCTTACCGCGGACAGATTCTGGTCTTCACCCAGCCGCTGATTGGCAACTACGGCGTGCCTTCGACCGAGCGTGACGAGTACAACCTTCTCAAGTATTTCGAGTCCCCGCACCTCCAGTGTGCCGGGGTCGTCGTGTCCGATGTGGCTCTGCAATACAGCCATTGGACCGCCGTGGAAAGTCTCGGCCAATGGTGCGCTCGTGAGGGCGTGCCTGCCATCTCTGGCGTGGACACGCGCGAGATTGTCACATTCCTTCGTGAGCAGGGTTCCTCGCTTGCCAGAATCTCCATCGGTGAGGAGTATGACGCCGACGAGGACGAGGGCTTTACCGATCCGGGCCAAATTAATCTCGTTAAGCGCGTGAGCACCAAGGCCCCCTTCGTTGTCGAGTCCCCGGGAGCCAACCTGCACGTCGCTCTGATCGACTGTGGTGTCAAGGAGAACATCATCCGCAGCTTGGTCAGCCGCGGCACCTCCGTCACCGTCTTCCCTTACAACTACCCTATTCACAAGGTGGCCGATTACTACGACGGCGTCTTCATCTCGAACGGTCCCGGTGACCCGACTCACTGTCAGGACACGGTCTACAACCTCGCTCGTCTGATGGACTCCTCTTCCATGCCCATCATGGGAATTTGCCTCGGCCACCAACTTTTGGCCCTGGCCGTTGGCGCCCGCACCATCAAGCTCAAGTATGGTAACCGAGCTCACAACATCCCCGCCCTGGATTTGACAACTGGCCAATGCCACATTACCAGCCAGAACCATGGCTACGCCATTGATGCCAGCACCCTGCCCAGCGACTTCAAGGAGTACTTTGTCAACCTGAACGACGGTAGCAACGAAGGCATGATGCACAAGACGCGACCCATCTTCTCCACCCAGTTCCACCCCGAAGCCAAGGGTGGTCCCATGGACAGCGCTTTCCTCTTCGACAAGTATTTGGATCAAGTCCGATTTGCCAAGAGCACGGCCAAGGTCTACAAGGACAATACTCCCACGCAGTTTATGCTGAATGTCCTTAGCAAGGAGCGTGTTGGTGTCGAGCCCACGCCTCTGGCTAGTGCTGCGTAGACACTGCACCGGTGGGTGCTTCGCAGGCGACGAGGGGAGGGATAGGCGTTTCTTGTGTTTTGTGGTTTAATGGAATTGATTGTCATAGTTACAAGATGAATGGCCAAACCAGACGTCACGCGTCACGTCCAGGAAGCCAAAAATAAAAATGAAGTGTTCATTCAAGGTTGGCGTGTCTCTGTCGTGCGGTATACAAAAGCGACGTTGCTGTCTCTGAAGCTCTATGCGAAGCAAAGCAGTTTGTGTCAAGCGAACCAAGTGGAACGGCAGGATGCCACCCACCCACCCACATACAATCCCGTGCCAGTCTCTTTCACCCTTTCTACCACATGATGTCTTTTTTTCCATGTCACGAAAATCATGTCATACTGCTACACAATCCGATTGGTCCCCAACGCCGTACACGCTGTGATTTCGCATCTTCCGCCCGCACTGTTGTCGTAGCTCGCGCCCGGGCCGAGTGAATTTGTGCCGTCGGAGCCGTTTCCACCCACGTCCGTCCCTGCATCAATCCCAATCATCCCAATCACCTCCCAAGATGAGTGAACCCCATGCCCATACCATACATACATACATCGTCAGTATCTCCTTCGATCAGCGTCACCAGGTCCGCCACCTGGAATGTACCGATCATTTCTGGGCCGGAACCCTCCTCCTCCTCCTCCGCCCACGCCGCGGCCACGACCACTTCCACCTCCACGTCTACCACGACCTCCTCCTCCTCCTCCTCCTCTGCCGCCTCCACGACCGCCTCCCCTCTCCCTGTGGGGGGGACGGATGCCCTCGAATATTTCGCGACCGCGGTCGACGAAGAAGCCGCCGTCTTCAAAGGAGTACCTGTTTATCTCGCGGCCGAGGTGTCTGGCGTCGCGGACGTAGTAGGAGCGCATGTTGGAGATGCGCTTGTCGACCAGGTCCTTGGAGGCGAGGGTGTAGGAGATGACGGGCCTGGCGAGCGTGTGGCGCTGCTCGCTGGAGGGCATGGATGGCATGGCGGAGAGTGGTGGTGGTGGTGGTGGTGGTGGTGGTGGCTGCCTGCGAGGACCGCGAGGACCGGTTGGCGGCGCGGCGCCCGTGTCAGCGTAGTAGGAGCCCCGGGGACCGAGGGGCGCCGAGTTGACGCCATCGGCGGGGGCCTCGATGAGGGCGCGGCGGCGGAAGCGGCGGGGGGCGGCTGCTCGACGAGGAGAGGAGAGAGGTCGAGACGAGGTCTGCGCGGACGGTGCTGCCGTCGGGGGAGGGCGCGTAGGCGACTTCCCAGCGGGTGGAGGGCCGCCGGCCCGAGGATGCGTCTTCGGCGTCGATCCAGGCGTCCATCTTGCCGGGGGGGATGAAGTCGATGTGGAGGGCCTTGCGGTTGCTCTCGTTGGGCCAGACGCGGCCGTGGAGGCGCTGGCGCACGCGGGAGGCGGCCGAGACGGAGCAGAGGTCGACGAAGGCGTGGGTGCGGATGACGTCGAGGTGGAACTTTGTGACGGACTCGTCGGCGGGACGCGTGCCGGGGGCGGCGGCGAGGGCGACGATGTGCGCGCGGAGATCGGCCGGGCGGAGGGGCCGCATGAGGTTGTTGATGTAGAGAGCTGATGTGGCGGGGTGAGTGGACGGCTCGACGTGTCGGTCGTGGTCGAGATCGTGGTCCATGACTGTGTCCGTGTCCGTGTCCGGGTTCGTGTCCGGGTTCGTGTCCGGGGGGCACTCGGCACGGGCTCGTTTCCTGGCCGCGTCTTGTTCTTCAGGGACAGGGCTGGCGGACCGGCGTTTGCGCTTCTGCGCCTCGGCGTCGTGGGATTGGGGTCCGGGGCGTGATGCGGAGTGGTCCATCGTGACGTCTGGTGCTGCGGTGGTGGTGGCTGGAGCTGACGCTTCATCGGCTGTTGGTCTTGATTCCAGCTCTGATTCTGGCTGCTCTGATTCTGGCTGCTCTGGCTCTGGCTGCTCTGATTCTGGCTGCTCTGGCTCTGGCTGCTCTGGCTCTGGCTGCTCTGGCTCTGGCTGCTCTGATTTTGGCTTCTCTGATTCTGGCTCTGGCTCTGGCTCTGGCTCCGGCTCCGGCTCCGGCTCGTGCTTCTTCTGCTGCTGCTGCTCCAGCTCTACCGGAACAGGCTCTGCCTCCTGTTCGGTGGGATTCATCCCGTCGGCAACATCTCGTTGCTCCTGCTCCTGCTCCTGAACCTGAACCTGCGCCTGCGCCTGCGCCTGCACCTCGGCGACATCATCGCCGTTGCTGACAGTCCGGGACACGTCTTCCCGCGCTGGCGCGTCGGTCTCGTCGGCTCGAGGCTCGGCCTGCTCCGTCGCGTCAGACTCCTCGAGTCGCGCAACGAGCTCCGTCTTCAATCCTGCTTGCGGGAGGCCCCGTCGCTTGAGCTCGGCCTTGAGATCCACGACCTTGAGTTTCGCCCATTCTCCCGCCATGCTTGGGTTCTCTCGCGTCGCGTCGCGTCGCGTCTATCTCCTCAATGGATTCGATTCGCTCACACTCCCCTGGGATGAAACGTCGCGCGGTGGCCAAGGACACTGGGACGAGGTGAATGAATGATCGATGCGCGAGATTGGCGGATGAGGAGGGGGGGCAAACTCGCGGTGACTTGAGTATACGGAGCAGTCAAAGGGAGTTTTGTAAGAGGTGAAAAAAAAATCTGGGTCGCGACGACGCGCGACGGGAACCTGGCCTGGGGGAAGAGAAATGTGGGGGGATCGGATGGATTGAGAATGTGATGTTTTTGGTCCCCCAGAGATTTTAGATGATAGAAAGGCTAATGTGGGAATGGTTACATAATAATACACACCTTACTATTGTAAGCAGAGATAATTTAGCTAGGGCAGGGGGTGCTTAGGGAGCGGGCAGACGCCGCGTACATATGTACATAGCTACTATATCTTTCTATAGGCACTATTAGGCAGCTAGGATTGGCTGTCGCAGCCACGGCCCACCTCAGTCACCTACCTTTAGGGGTGCTAGTTACGCACAAGCGCTTGCTTAATAACTTTAGAGTAGACTTACTTATCCCTTTATAAGCTTCTACGGTCTAGATTAAATATTATATTTTCCTTGCTTCTTTCCTATCTCCTTAGACACGGTCCACCTTGTGGAGTCACGTCAACTAGGGTCTGTATCTAATTAAATAGAAGTGGATTAGAGGTACATTCGCTTATACATAAATAGGCTAATAATAGATATACTCCTGATTTTCCCTATACAAACTACTACACTATATTTTCGTGTGTTTATAAAGTTACTAACCTTATAGCAGGGGGCCTATAGGGCCCCCACTAATCCACAAGGTGGACCGTGTCTAAGGAGATTAGAACACGCATGATATCAACCAGGCTTCATACCCTCTGATTGGCTGCGCGTGTTGCATTGCGGGTTAGCCTGCTCGCGCTAACCCTAGCCGCAATCCTAAGCGCGAAGCGTTGGCCTCTTATCACGTGACCTGAAACAGCCCTTCTTTCCCCTATAAATTATATACCTCACGTACTGTTATTTAATCTTTTCTTTTACTTCTCCAAGTAAACTGGAATAAAAGAATAATACTTATTCTTTAGTTTACTCCTTAAAACCTTACTAGTAAGTCACTAGTATCCTATGAATACTAACACATACTCCTTTAACTATAAAATTCCTAGGGGAGGCGGAAATTTAACTAAGCTCCCTATTGACAGTCTGCTGCACTCTCGAAATTTAAGCACACCACACAAACACAATCCTATGATGCATTTACTATCCCATATTTCTATCCTCTTGTCTGCCTTATCGCTTGTTGAGGCAGGATGCTCGCTTTGTCCCTTAGGAAGGTATGTTCAAGCCCCTCTCTTCCCCTATGCCAAATTTGCTCTTAGAGCTATTTATGAAAAGTGATTTTAATTCTCTGAGTAGCGGAAAATGTGGCCATGAGGACGGCACCGGATGTCAGGACGGCGAGGTTAAATACAATTGGGGTCTTTTTACGCATTACTGTTGCAACGACGATGGGTGGACAAGGGTTAGATGTATTAGCGCGTGTTAGAAACAATATGCCTGCTATGAACTACCCTTATGGCTGCTGCACATAAGCGTACAAAGTACGACTATTATTCTTACAGAAGAAGAAGAGAACTAAGCTAAAGGTTATATATATAGTATCTAGATTCATAGGGGCTTATATTTAGTCCGTGCACGAACTGCGCACAGTCCTGTGTTTGCGCATAACTCGCGCCCTTTCCCGACCTAAACTTAGCCTTAGCTTATAGCTCGAGTCCATAACAATGCTATTGTCTATAACTATTAGTATCTGTAGGATACTAGTGACCTACTAGTAGGGTTCTTAGGGTCAACTAAAGAATAACTATCATTATTCCAAGTTAGTCTATCTAGTTCATCGGGCGAAAACAACCACCCGAAAACAACCAATCTGACGATAATGCCAATGATGTTATCGGCATACATGGCGGAAGGGGTCAATATTGATATCGAGGTCTGCGAGGTTTTCGATCCATCGCAAGGATCGTAGCGGTCAATGTAGTCAGCTATACCTAATTCGGCCGGCCCGTTGCCTGAACATGTGGCCCGCACCCTGAGGCTTTAACTTAGGGGGTTTCATCTAGCTAAGAGGTCATACGACTAGGGATCCGATGTGACCGAATTGATCCGACGAAGCCGATGGAACCGAGGCCTAGATGCTAGAGACGTCTTGAGAGGTCACAATCCTAGTCACACACTAGAGAAGTAAAAGGAAAAATTACATAAAAGCGTATAAGGTGCGTGATTTATAGAGGAAAAGGGGGCTATCAAAGGCTATGCAATGAGAGGCCACGCTAAATATAGCGTGGTCACGATTAAGTAAGGCGACTAATAACGTCCATGCCACTATACGTAGGGCAACTAAACGCGCATCCGTCAAAAGTAAATGCGCATCCGCTGTTAGTCCGAATCCGGAAAAACGACCTACCTACTTATTTTTAGTGTGGCTAATGTTTATGATTCTTTATACCTATGTCTAAAGTTAATTATAATACCTATAATAAGTGCGTTTTCTATTAAATTAAAGCTATTATAGGTGCCCTAGGAAGAATTAACTTAGTATTAGTATAAATATAAGTATTAGAGTAGTATAGCCTGCTTCTATAGACTATAGTAAGGCTAGTCCGCGTAGCTATGCTCTTTTATAAAAATAAGGAATATATTTTCTTCGCAAATTTTAGTAGGAAAATATATAAGTAAGTTCTTATGATAAATTAGGAAGAGCGGCGGATATGCATTTACTTTTGACGGATGCGCGTTTAGTTGCCCCTATACGTAGTAACGGGCCACCCTAATTAGGCATAGCGCTAGGCGTGGCGCGTGGCGCGTGGGCCTATTAATAGCTCAGCGGGCTCTGCGGGCTCTGATTCGTTGGATTTGAGGCTAGGGCTCCGCCATTGGTAGCTTTTTTAATATTAATGCTCCCCGCTTTTTAAGATATATCTTAGCCAATTGCGCCTCGAGACTCGCGATCCTAAAACATATGCCTAATTAGGCTGGCCTGTTGCTACGTATGGTGACCCGCACGTTAGTCGCCTAACTTATCGTATAGTTAGGGCCAGCGCAAGTAAGCTAACCTGCAATACGACGCGCGTAGCTAATTAAAGGGCATGTAAATTTCTCCGCCACAAACTGGCCAGCCGTCCAGTGATTTCTCGGCTTTGGCCGGTAACTCATTACATGTACAAGGAGACAAAGGCATGTTCGCCCGATTAAAAGAAAAAAGAAAGAAAAAAAAAAGAAAAAAAAAACGTCATGATGATTCTACAGAAATGTGTGCGCTTCCGGTGACCTTCTTCTCGGCAACGAGCATCAAATTCCTGGGCGAAACCTTGGCGTCAAAGATGGGCACAATGTCGACCCCTTGCGCGCCCTCTTCCCCGAGAAACCAGAACCGGTCCATGGCAATGACACTCTCGACGACGTTGCAGCAAAGCACGCTCAGTGTCCACAGGATGGCAATCTGGCCCTGACAGTGTCCGTAACGCCTCTCATAGGCAGCCAACTCTGCCGTTGTGATCTTGTCCCGCTCAACGCCCAGGCGGTCCATGGCTCGATGCGCAAACGCGGCGAAACTGGCCACATCTCCCTTTCGCGTGCCCCAGACTGGCCTGTCGCCGTCCAAGGTGCCAACTCGGACGCCCTTGTCGTCAAACATCTTCTCGAGAATGACGCGGTACAGGCGGCGTTTGCTGAAGACGGAAGACTCCTCCCCCGGGCCGGTTCGCGTGTCTGGTCTCTTCCAGTTGCTCGGGCTCTGACACGCCGCCATCAGCGCCGTGGGACTGAGCGTGACGCCGCGCCGTCTCAGCGCCGAGCTGATGGGGAACCCGGCAGGGTGGCTTGGTGATCTGGGCACGATGTGGTTATAGCAGCAGCCCACGACGGCAACGGCATCGATGCAGGCAACTCCCGCAAAGCATCGCAGCATGTTTTCCGTGAGGCTCCCGCAGGCGTGCAGGCCGACGAGCATGCACTTTTCTCCGCCAGCCCATTCTTCGATTTCCGCCGCCAGGGCCGGGGAACCGTCTATCCAGCGGACCATGGTCCGCAGCCTGCTCTCCGGTATGCCCAGCGAGGCGGCAAGGGACCGTGAGCCCGAGATCTGCGACTGGCTGGCGTCGATGGACAGGATGCGCAGGTGCGGGAACAAGTAGGCGAGGCTGAGGGAGAGGTAGCCCCGTCCGGAGCCCATGTCGATGATTCGCGTGATGCCTTTTCGCTGGCAGATGGCGTGGACATGGGCCGCTGCGCTGGACACCTCGGCGCTTTTCTTGGTCTTCATGCGTCGCGACAGATTTTCCGGGAGATGAATCGTCGGTCCTCGACGGCGGGCTCGCGGGAGTGCGAGCCATCTCATCGTGTTGAGCCACTCGGTCAGAGACTCTGGTCGGTCTGCAATCGGCCGTGGCTCTCGGTCCCGCGCGTCCGTGTCTGGCCCAGCATCGTGGCCAAGCCCGTCTATGAGGTCTTGCTGCGCCAGACGATGATCCGGCCACGAGGACCACCAGGCGGTCCATTCTTGCGGCAGCTTCTGCCAGGCGTCATGGATCAAGGCATCATTGACGTGGATGGCCCCCGTGATCTGGCGGACAAGAGGCGTGGCAATGAATCCGCAGAGATGGTCGGTATACCGTTCCAGACTATCGTAGGAACTAGGTAGGGCGAGCATGGAAGATGTGATGGGCAGTTGAGTAGGGTTGCGTAAATGGGCGTGAGTGAGGACTTTGGTCAAGTGACTTTCTTTTTTTTTTTTTTTTTTCATCACCGTAATAAGTGGGGCAGACGCGGTAGGAACGGAAGGAGCCAGAAAGGACCTCTTGGTGGCCCGTTGCCATGACGGGGGCTACGCTCCGTGTCCGCGTCCATGTCCGTGTTTTGCCGTGGAAATGGGTCTTGAACGCGGTAGCGAGAAAAAAAAAACAACTTCACAACCAAACTTACTTGGGATTAGCGCAGTTGTGCGTTGTGCCCTTTTCGCCTTCTCTTCGGCCCCGAGCAAGCCACGGGGCCGGCTCGATTTGGCGCAGCAAGTTGCCGTCCGTCTTGCCGTTTCTCCAAGTTTGCTCGGCTCGACATCAAGAGCAGACTACTTGCTAACCACCAGGTTTCTTCCCATCCATGTGCGCAAGCCCGCAGGAAAAAAGGGGCGTCGCAGCAGGCAAGCTCCTCACCAGACCGGATCGGATCGGATCGGATCGGGCGAGGGGACTCGTCGTCGACAAGTTCAAGTTCAGTCCACGCCGGAGCCGGGGGCCGGGGCCGGGGCCAGGGCCGCTGAAGGAGGTGCGGCATCGTGATGTAGCATTGTGATGCATCACCATCATGGACGGCTTGCATCCGAAACCCTGGTCTCCAAGTAAGAATGTATCTGGGCGGCAGGAAAGATTTTGATTGAGTCGTCGAGCCCGTCTGGGTGCGTGGGTCAACAAGAGGAGGAGGGGAGGGGGGCCAAAGTCGTCGCCAGTTTCAACTTCGCCACGAACCGCATGTCATGGAAAAGAGCGGCCCACGAACGAGTCAGGGCCCAGGGAACTCTTGAAAGTGACGCATGATTCGCCATGTATCAACTTTGAAGCAGCGCAGATTGCAGGATCCCGAACCAGTCAATGCCTCACGCCAAGCCGGAGGGTTGAAATTCTGCAAGGACTGGAAGGACCCTTTCTATTCATCTTCATTGTTTACCTTTCTTTGGGGGCCTGGTTATAAAAGAGGTCGCCGTGGCGCAATCCCTTCGACTTTCCATCAACGACTCCTCACACAACCCCCAAACACACAATACACAACTCACACACCACAGCCACATACACGTACCTCCTCAGTACAATACCCAAAATGAACATCTTTGTTCTTCTCTTGTCCTTGATGGCGGCTGAACTCACCGGAGCCATCTATGTTGCTCTCCCGCCGCCCGGCAAACCGTGCCCGGCCGCAGCCAAGATGCACTGTCAGCGGTGCTCGCACGACGTAGTGAGCCAAACTTCTTTAACCCCCTTGTGTCTTGTGTGAAACACGACGCAATGTGTCTCGCACCATGCTAATGAAGCCATCGCGTCAACTTCTTCAGGACTGCTTCGTGCGTTCCAAGTTGGGATGTTCCATGTCCACCGACATCAATAGTCTTACCTGCGTAGACAGTAAATGCGTTTACCCGAATGAAAACTCTCGCGCCACTTGTTCTGTCGACGATGGGGATCAAAGCTGTTCCAATGGTGGAGCGGCCTGCTGACCGGGTTCATGAGTTGCCCTCGATTCAATCCTTTTTATTTTTATGTGCTGTTTTGCGTGTCTTGGCACGGCGTATTGGGGGTGAAAATGGATGATGGGAAATGAGAGTATTTTTCCTCATCTTTGTGTGTACTTCTTGGCGTACTTCTTGGCGGCGTGGCAGGTTTGTTGATGCGGGCTGCTCTACCCCCCAGTAATATTCATTTTTAATCAAAATTGGTTGGTCGGTGTCATATCTGGAATATCACACAGCTAGATGTAGATGTATTTTCATACCCATGAGGCTCGCATCCCATATCATTCTTGCTTGACTTCTTTTTCAAAAATGGTAGGGGGGGGGTCAACGGCGCATTGGACGATGCGATGACTGACTCAACTCACTCCTACCGTTGGCAATATCCAAAGAACGGGACAACTTGGAGTCCCGGTTGGAGCAGAGAATGGCATGACCCATTTTATTGTCCCGTCTCTATTCTCTTCGGGTCGCGGAAATGAAATCCATCATCCGGCGACGCGCTCGCTCGCCCCCCTTGCCGGCGACGAAGCGTTTAATCCCACAATATGCGGGGTCGACCAGTCCCCTGGGCCAGGCAAAAGAACCTCGAGCCGAACGGCTGGGACCTAGAAACTGGTTCCCCAGTAGTTGGAACTTCCCTCAGCCCGCCGCTGGGCCGTTGCTTGGCATATTCATTCATTCTCACGCGGGTTGAACAGACTGGCTCGGCCGTGTAAAGAACTGGTGGGGCCGAGACATGAAGAAGAAGAGGGAAAGAAAAAAAATTAAAAAAAAAACCTTGCCCTCCATGCTATTCACTAGCACTGTGGCACAATCTCGACTTCAGACGATTGTAGCGCAGTGTTGTTATCAAATGAAGATGGACAGAATAAAACGCTGGCTGGACATCCTGGCCTGGCCTGTGGCGCCAATGGCACGGAGTAGATCGCCGATCCATATGGAGCGAACTCTTACCGAGCGTGGTCTGGCCGTAACGGGCGAGGGTCCCGCCTCCGACCCGCCTCCGACCCGCCTCCGACCCGCCTCCCGGGCCGACATCAAGGACAAGGACCCAAGTCATGATGGCTCGACCCGCACACATGCATTTATTTCATCTCGGTCCGGGTCGATGCATCAGGCTGCTACACAGTACAGTACAGACGCATCAAAAGGGCAAGTGAAGATTGCCGTCTAGACTCCTGCCAATTCAAGCCCTTCGTCAGGCTAGCTACGTGACAGCGTTGCCTGATCTCTGAACGAGAACACCTTGACTTTGACCGACCCTGTCTGCCCTGAAGTTATCATTTCCAACCATTCATCAGACCGCGCGTGTACAAGGTAGGATCGACAGCCCGCATTCCCATAGGAACCCGTATGAAGAGGTTGCTTTGATTTCCAGCCCGAGACCATGGCTGGAAAAGTAGCAGTCTTCATCTCAGCCCGGATGGAACCCGATGCTAGTGTTGCCGTCAACTTTTCCCAAGCAAAACAGAACTAATGAATCTACAACTTCTTCTATACTAAGAATGATTAGCGTACGAGAAAAGCGACTACACCTGGAAAGGTAGTAACATGGACGGGTAGTTATCTGGCTCGTAGCAGACTTCAAAAGTATATCAGCTTTCGCCACAACGTTTGATTGAATTTTACTGTTCCACGGGAGAGATGATTCTCAAATCTAGTTCAGTCACAACATCAATTGGGCCATGCTGCATCGGGACAAAGCCAATGCTACTTACTATTAGGGAAAAAAAAGTAAATAATAGTTAGCTAGGCGGATACTAAAGCTTCTCCCCTATGCCTGCAATGCTAATAAATTCGGGCAGCCATAAGGATCTCGTATCTGAAACTACATCGAGGCGGACTCAAATCTCATGTTTCCTGTCAACACCCAGATCATCATCTTAGTCGAGCATGCCATGCAGTGAATATGACCCGATTTGAAAATCGCAGATGGGGTGGATACTTGCACCGAGCGCGCTTCATTCCTAAAATTCCAAGTTATCAAGACCTCGTAGGTAGACTTGGACGTCCATTGTGCCAAACCTGGCATTGTCGGTATGAATACCACCATTCGATTGTACCATTCCAGGACACTTCGAACCACATGGCCACGATCCAAGTGCGCAGCGGACATCTCGATCCCAGCTATGTAAGGACGATTTTCGTCAGTCGTTTCAAAGTCGAGGTAAAGTCTTGGAGAGGACTCAACGCCGAGAAATTGACATCAGCGACGCGGTGGAAATCCTAGCGCACATGGTTGAAGAAAACGGCGAGCCTCTGAGCTGGGACACCGTTAAATCTTGGGACAAGACTGTCTACACACCACTAGATGATGATGCAATCGCGCGTGTTGCGAAGGCATACATGGAACGATAGGGGTCGCCTGGGATCACCAGCTGAGTACAGTGGACTTTGAGGCAGGAGCATTCTGTGACCAAGTTGCAGAAAGGTGAAGTTGGTGGAAGTGGTGGAAGTGGTGGAGCATCGCAGGAAACGGCAACGTGAGTATAGAGATGTAGGGTAGCAGATTGTTTTCGTCGATATTTCCCTTCCAAAACAGCCTACTCGGCGACACGTTACCTCCATCCGCAACCTACCCTGGTGTCATCGAAGACGACGCAAAGGCACCATCTCACCTACAAACAGGCACGCGCTCGAACAAATAAATCCCCATCGCGAAGGCACAATGCAGGTCCAAGAATAGCGCCACCGAGCGAATTCAACGAAGTCGCAGGTCATGAGCTCACACACGGAGGAGCCAAGATATCCTGTGCGTCGTCTGGCCAAGCCCCGTACGGCAGGCAGTCGCTTCGGCAAAGAGCCAGGTTGAAGTCGAAGGAGACACAGACCAACGAGACAAGAGGAATAAAAAGGAAGTTTGCCAGAACATTGCATCTCAAGTCATTGTGTTGCGCAGAAAGAGATGGCCACGAGTTATCGATGACCAGGACACGGTGTGAAAGGGGGGCCAAAACACCAACGTAAACTCTTGATCATTCGTAAAGTTGCAAAGCTAAATCGGCTCCCCTTCATCACCATACGATTTTTTGTTTATTACCACATACCCACGTCCCACGCCCGCTGGTCGGTTCTCGGCAACTCGTTTCCTGGTCCTGGTCATCCTCGAGCAATCCAATCCCGTCTTCGGCCGCTTCGATTTGCGTCTAGTTCATTTCTGGGACCCGTCCTTGGTCCTTGAACATGTCTGGCCATGACAGCGGTCTCGCCCCTCCCAGTTGGAGCAGTTGCTCCTTCACATGAGCCTGCAGAGAGCCCTCCAGATCAGTCAGCCTTTGGCGAACACGGCTGACAGAAGTGGAAATGTCCTCCTTGTCGTGTCCAGCCTCGCCACCTTGGCGACTGTGTTCCCCCTCCATGCCCGGAGCACTCCTTTGCTTCCCTGCC
Organism: Epichloe typhina subsp. poae; assembly: GCA_030389615.1. NCBI lineage: Eukaryota > Fungi > Ascomycota > Sordariomycetes > Hypocreales > Clavicipitaceae > Epichloe > Epichloe typhina. Next base: position 1,878,569 of record CP098318.1, on the reverse strand, counting down.
GGATCCGGCTCAGCCCATATTACATGGCCTACCGCATTCGCGCCCCAGCTGGTATCCCACTCTCCAGATGGAATGCCCAACTCGGGCATGTCGCCGCCGCAGCCCAGTGAGCCGTCCACCATGTTCGTCTCGTTGAGCTCCGGACACGACGCTCCGACTTGTCCTCCTGCAAACGGGCTTAGCAGCGGCAGATTGAGATTGATGGCCAGGAAGTCGTCCAGGCTATCCGACAAAGACGCTTGGCCATCTTCGAATGAGAATGGCGTGAGTGCATTGTTCATGAAACCGAAAGCCTCGCTGCCGCCGCTGCTCTCCGTGCTGTGGTCGTCAATCTCATCACCGGCGGTCATGGCAGTCATGTCCCGCGCCGTCATGTAATCTTCCTCGTCCGCAAGGACCGAATCTAGCTTTCTTTCACTCAGCCTGACTAGCTCGTTGGCCGTTTCTGGGAAGCGTGTGGCAAAGAGGCGGTTCATCTCGTTGTATCGGGCGAGGCCGCTCGAGCTTGTCCTCCACGCGGAACAGGTGTCGTCCGTGTTGTCGATTGTGTACCTTGTCATTCCGTACGAGGGTTGGTGCTCCATGTCGTGTGAGCTGCTGCTGTTGGCTGCACACGATTTCGTGGCCGTGGCCGTGGCCGTGGCCGTTCCCATGGCGTGGTGGTCGTAAGCCACGGATCGCGCGGCGGCAGGTCTCCGGCCGCGAGTGTGTTTGGGCATGACGAGACACGAGTAGCCAGTCGTTAAAAACTTTTGGATTCTGGAAGGAGCAATGAATTGGAGATCCAGGGAATGCTATATATGACATGACCACGAAACGCCGTGTATTGTGGCTGCCGTGCTACGCTGGCAGTGTGGAGCCCGCACCAGCACGACGCACTGGATCGATCAATGGTGAAAGCTGCCGACCGGCGACGGAACACGGAATCAGAAAAATTGAATCCAATTCACCAGACATTTCGATGCTAGGACGCCCGCCCGCACCTTCGCCCGGCCAGTGGCAAAAAAACAAGCCGCTACCGCAGCCTTCGGCAATAGAAGTGAGCTCGACCCTGTCGATCACACATTGTATACATACATATGCCGTACTACTGAACCCTGAATCGAGGTTTTCATTCGCCGACTCTACCCGCTTTGCCCAGCCCGACGTCATTCCGCCGGGATGACAGACGTGGATGTGGCGAGATTGTGGCGAGATTGTGGCGAGAAATTTCGGCCCCCTGAAACCTGACCAAAAGATGATGGGTGTAATGATGCTTGTATTGACTAAGTAGGCTCTTTACCCATGCCCTATATAACTATGCTTATTTATTATATAATCTATTCTCTACCTTAATAGGCTAGGGGGGGGGGGGAAGATAGTGTTAACCCTAATACTAAGTAATAAATATTATACCCTTTACTTACTAATCTTTATATTCTTATTCTTTTCTATCTTAGGCAGAGCTTTGCACTACACTACATCTTGTAGGTTTTTTTTTTCTAACAAATTATTCATATCTAATCTTAGAAAATATATAGAGATATAAAACTTAGATTTTTAAATAGATAACTTAAAAACTACAGTGTAGTTATATATAAAAGTGGGTACTTAGGCCGTAAATTAGAAAAACTACATTTTACTACATTTTAGCACTAAAAATATACTACAAATGTAGTATTTGTGATTTGTGGAGCAAGTGCCCACTTCTAGACCCACTTTTATATATGGTATTTTTCTTAGAATTTTCCTTTATAAGATCACGTGATTTTTAGGATAATACCTTTAATTATTAGCTAGCTATAAAATTAAATAAAAATACTACAAGAAATACTACACTACATGAGTGCAAAGCTCTGATCTTAGGATCCTATTTTATATTATCCTATGTATTTAACCTTAGTAATTAAAGTCTCTTAAGATATAGAATATAAATCTTTAGGTTATTAATATATATCTTTTATTAGGCCCCTCCCCTAAGTAATTTAACTTAATATATAACTAATAATAACTTCTTTACTACCTTTAAAAGCTTCCCTTAGGACTTATAAAATTTACCTTTTAGCTTATATTCTTTATTTATTTTCTCCTATACTATATTTCCTACCTTAAAACTTCTTAAAGGTTTAGTTAGGTTTTTATATTTATTAATTTTCTAGGTCTAAACTAATTCCCTTTATTTCTCCCTAGTATTTATATTTTATAGATTTATCTCTCTAATTAAGATTAGATTTTTATTTTGCTTTTTATCTAGTAATACTTTATTATTTATCCCCTAGTATTTAGAAAATAGTTTAAACCCTAATATAGAAGTTACTAGAGTTATTCCTACACTAGATATATACTAATTATTTAAGATAACTATAATATTTAGAATAGTCTAATCCTAGAATTCTAAAGAAGTTTTATTTTATTCCACTACCTATTTTATTAATTATTATTTTACTAATCTTATATTATATTTTACTAGGCCTATAGAAAAAGAATATAAAACTGGCCTAAATAAAATCTTTATACTATACTTTTTAGCTATTAAGGTAAAGTTTAAGTTCTTAAAATAGAATCTATTATTATAATAGATTTCTTTTAGCTACCTAAAGATAGAACTCTAATATTTACTCTAAGTTTTAACTACTAAGTCTCCTATAGCTTCTTTATAGAATTATCCTAATATAAATCTAGATATATAGTTAACTATAATTAGAATATATATATCTTTATTCTTTACTTTAGGTATAATTAGTCCTAAATAATCTATTATAACTATTCCCTATAGCTCTAGGATTATTATAGTCTTTAGTTTTACTTAAGATAATTAAGTTCTTATTTATTAGTAAATAAGATAGGATTAGTAATAAGACTTAATATCTCTTATTCTATCTAGCTAGAAGTATTTCCCTTAGAGTTTTTATATTATAATAGTAGCACTAAAATGTTCTCTTATATTATAGGCTTATTATAGTTTTATTAGAATGTCTTTAGTTAGAATATACTTAGAAAGCGATTTATTCTATTCTATATAATATAATATTTAATTAAGGATTTAGTATTTAAGGGATTAATATTATATTAGTTTTCTTTATTTAGCTAGTATAGTTTAGTAGCTATAGACTATTACTATTAGAATCTCTTTATACTACTTAGAGTTAAACTAATCTTATAGTTTTAGTAAGATTCTTTCTAAAATCTCCTAGTCTAATTTCCCCCCCTTAGGAAAAACTATCTCTATATTTATAAAGATAAGAATAGGATAATTTTCTATTATAAGTGTTATATTTACTCCTATCCTTCTCTTTACCTTAAATAGTTTTAATTAGAGCTTATTAGGAAGTTAAGATATCCTATCCATAATAGATATAATTTTAGTTATATTAGGTCTATATATATATTTAATATTTAATTCCTATAGGATATCTACCTATCTTGCTACTTTACTATAGACTTTTAATAAATTAGCTATTAAGTTAATAATCCCTTTATAGTTAGTATATACCTTTAAAGTAAATAGTAATTTATTTATAAGCTACTGTTAGGAGCACGGAGGCTAGGGAGCTAGGGACAGAATAGTCACATAATAGAACCCTTAGATAAGCCTTAGGTCATGCAAATAACTAAGTAGTTATTAGATAGCTATGTGTATATAGTAAGGTATTTAGATAAGAACTACTTATAAAGTATATAGAAGGTTAGAGTTTAAGACCTTTATATACCTACCTTTAAGTAATAGCTCTCTAGCTATAACTAAGAACCTTAGCCTTTACTTTATTTATATCTCCTTAATTTAGTTATAATAAGTTAAACTCTTAAACCCTTTAAGGTAAATAAACTATTAGCTAGGTTTAAATATAAAGAAGCTATAGAATATTTACTTAAAACATACTTATACTACCTAGTAAGGGAAATATAAACTTATAGTACCTAGGGAGTAACCTATATACCCTAACTTTAGGGCCTAATAATAAAAGGATTTAATAAATATTACCTAACCCTAATTAATATAGTAATACTAAATCTAGGAATAATAATAACTTAAATAAGCTAAAGCGTTACTATAAGGTTATATAAGCCTAGCTATAATATACTTATATAAGGTAAGATATTATAAATATAAAAGTATAGCTTAAAGAAATTAAGATAAACTTATAATTAGCTAGATTAAGTAAAGAACCTATAATTACCCCTTAGATACTTACACTAATTAATCCCTTATTCCTAGCCTTCTTACCTAACCCTAACTTTATAGTAAGTATATACTTATAAAGCTTTATAAAGATATAGTATAAAGTACTAGTATATAAAGGTAATACCTATAAGAATTTATAAGTATACTTAGTAAATTTAAATATATTATTTTAGTTAGATTTAAAAACCTTTTATAATAATAAAACTAAGGTAATATATACTAGTAATTACTTAGTAAATAATATAAAGTAATAATAAATATATTATATAATAGTAAATAGGTTAGTTAACTACTTAGCTTATTCTTAGAATAAATTTATATCCTAGTTAAACTTAGGAGTAATAAATAAGGATATAAGGTGCTTAGAAATTACTAGGATACTACTAAATCTAAGGTAAAAAAATAACTAGTTTTTCTAGTCCTTCTTAAGACTTTAAACTAAAGTAAAAGCTAAATTACCTAACTAAATCCCTATATGCTTAAGGATAGTAATTTTCCTAAATAGCCTAAATAACGCTATAAGGAAGTATATAATTAGCTAGGAGTTCCTAATATCTTAGAGCTACTTATAAGAATAAGGTAAAAAGGCTAAAGTTATAATAATATTTATATTAAATAATTATAATAGAAACTATAATAATAAAGAAAGTAAGAGAAAGAAATAATACTCTAGCTTCCTTATAAATAACTTATAGTAAAACTTATAGTAACTAAGTATAAGTTAAAGACTATTTAAATACTATAAATATAGTAGTCCTAGATATAGTATAAATAAATATAAAGTAGTAAATTATTTAATTTATAAAAGTAGTAAGTATATAACTAAGAAGTATAAGAATAGTAGTAATAAGACCTTAGACCTTAATAAGATTTTAATTAGGTTAGCATAAGCCTAGGATAATAGTCTTACTATAAAGAAACCTATAAATAAGAGAATAAGAATATAAGTATCCTTATAGTAAGATAACTACTAGTTAGCTATACTAGCGCTATTTAATATAGGCGTAAAGTATTTAATAATTTACCTTAAATTATTATTAAAATAGAATTAGAAAAATATAGAAAAAATAGAGATAATACTAGAAAGCATAAGTAAGAATAAAATCTTATATAAAGGAATCTTATATAGGCTAATTAAGGTAAAAGATAGTATAGGCTATATAAAGGTTTACTAGATTAGCTACTATATTACTAATATAGGAGAGGGGATACTCCTAAGTATAAATTAGACTCTAGAGTATAAACCTATAGTAATAAATTAGAAATAAAATTTTTAGAGATTCCTAATAACTAAGGATTATATTATACTTACTATAAGGAAGTAATAATTATATAAGGTAGTAAAATAATTATTTATTATGCTATTACTAGTATTACTAAAGATTAAGGTAATTAAGCCTAGGGAAAAAGAAGGGAAGACTAATAAAGTCTTATTAGTAAATAATATAGTAAGTAATAACTAAGGTTATAGTATAGCTATAGTAATAGTAATAAAATATACTTATTTCCTAAAAAGAAAAAACTAAGAAGCATAATAGTACTCTAGGTAGTATACTATAAGAAGGTAGTAGTAACTACATAAGAGATAGATAGTAATATAACCTAATAGTAAATCCTAGAAAAGTATATAGAATTTATAAATATGTTTTTAAAAGATTTAGCTAGTAAGCTCCTAGAATTAAGTAGCTATACTTATATAATTAAATTAGAAGAGGGGAAATAACTACCCTAAGGACTTATACATAACCTAGCTAAAAAAGAGCTAGAAATACTTAGGGAGTACCTAGTAAGTATATAGGAAAAAGGGTAAATTAGAAAATTAACTAGTCTAGCTAGAGCCTTAATTTTATTTATTCTAAAAAATTAAGGAAATTAAGGCTTTATATGAATTATAAGGGCCTTAATAAAATTATAATTAAAAATAAGGCCCCTTTGCTATTAATCTCTAAAATCCTTAACTAATTAGTAAGTATAAAGGTTTTTATATTACTAAATCTTTAAGAAGTATACTACTAGCTATATATTCATAAGGGTAATAAGTAAAAGATAGCTTTCTAATACTACTATAGCTACTTTAAATATCTTATAATACTATTTAGATTAGTAAATACGCTAGCTACTTTTTAGGAATATATTAATAATACCCTTAAGGGACTTATAAATAAATTCTATATTATTTACCTTAATAATATCCTAATATATAGTAGTAACCCTATAAGATATATAAAGTATATTAAAAGCATGCTAGAGTGACTTTAAGACATAAACCTTTATATTAACCTTAAAAAGTACTAATTTTCTATTAGGTAAGTAAAATTCCTAGGTTTTATTATATTTAAAAAGGGCATTAAGATAAAACCATTATAGGTTAAAGCTATTATAACCTAGCTAATACCTTATAGTGTGTTTAATATTTAATTATTCCTTAGGTTTATAGGTTTTTACTAATACTTTATAAAATAGTATAGTAAGGTAATAGTCTTACTAATAGACTATTTAAAAGGTATTTAGCTAGTAAAGTTTAAGCTAAAACCTAGTAAACTAGTAGTGTTTAGAAAACTTTAAAAGAAGTTTTAAGAGGTACTAATTTTAGTGTATTTTAACTTACTTTACTTACTAAAAGTAAAGATAAATATATCTAGTTATATAATTAAAGCTATACTTATAATATTAGTGCTAGGTAGCTAGCACTTAGTAATGTATTTTTAAGGAAGTTAACTAATATTAAACTTTATTACTTAATACCTAATACTAAGTTATTAGTAATCTAAGAGGCATTTTAAGCCTAGAGACACTACCTTATATATTTTTCTTATTAGATTATAGTTATTATAAACTATCTAAATTATAAGTACCTAGCTATAAAGCTAAAGCTAACTAGTAGGTAGGTAATAGTATTAGATAAGCTTTATCTATTTAATTTTAGAATTAAATATTACATAAGTAAGTTAAACCCTACAAATACCTTATTAAGAAAAGTAAATTATATTAGTAAGAAGTATAAGGTAAAGGTATTAACCTTATAGCTACCTAACTTCTTATTTAAATTTAATAATACTAAGTAATAGGAATACTATATAAATAATAGTACTATTATAGGTTCTAGTATTATATTACTTAGCATAGCTAATGTTTTATTATAAAGACACTATAATAGCCTTACTAGCCTCTAGGGTTTTAAGAAGTTATAACTTAATTATATTATTAAGAAACCTAATAGTTTAGCAAAGCCTAGTAGTAATACGCAGACTAGGTCTATTAATTCTAAGTAATAAGGTTACACCTTATCTATGTTTTTTAATATTTCTATAAGTCTAGTAAGCCTATAGGTTAGGAGTCTAGCTAGGTTAGTAGCTAGTAAGTAGTGTAGGCACCTCTTTAAAATATTACTTATTTATAATTTATTTATAAGTCTATAGGTATATTATAAGCTAGCTACTTATAGTAGTATTATAGTAAGAATATAAGTAGTCTAGTAAACCTCTTCTAAGTTTGTATGTAATGCTTATTTTATATATATAAAATTAGAGGCTTTAATTTAAGTTATGTTATTTAAAGTATAGTAAGGTAATAACTTTACTATAAGTTATAGGAAGCTACTTAAGAGTAGTAACCTAAAAGTATTATAAATATAGTCTATTAGGCTCTCTAAGCTATTAATATTTAAGAATTAAGTTTTTATTTTAGCTAGTATAAGAAAGGAAATTTTATTACTTACTTATAATAACCTAGTAGTAAGCTACTAAGGAGTTAGTAAGACCCTTTATTATATTATAAATTAGTATTACTAGCTATTAATAAAGAAAAACACTAAGTTATATATATAAACTTATATAAGCTATTAGACTTTAAAGCTAAGGCATTATAAACCTTATAGTAAGCTAGTAGTATTACTAGTGCTTAATTAGCCTTTTTAAGAATTATTAATAGATTTTATTATAGGGCTACTACTTATAAGAGATGTAAATTAGACTTATAATATAATCTTAGTTATTATAAACTATTTTATAAAATATAGTATTTATATTCTTATTTTAACGTAACTAACTAGTAATAGGTTAGCTACTATATTTCTAGAATATGTTTTTAAGGACTATAGTGCCTTAGAAAGTATTATTATAAACTATAGTTTAATATTTACTAGTAGGTTTTAGATAACCTTTTACTACCTTATTACTACTAAGTAGTAACTAAGTACTATATTTTACTTATAAATAAATAAGCAAATAAAACATTTAAACTAAGTTTTAAAGCATTATCTAAGAGCTTTTACTTACTTTAATTAGACTAATTAGGCAAATAACCTATTAATAGCCTAGTTTATATATAATATAAGCGCTTACTTAACTTATAGCTATACCTTAGTAAAGGCGCTATAAGGTTATAACCCTAGAGGCCTATAGTAAGTAGTTATAGATATTCTAGTAGTAAATAACTAGGTAAAGACTTAAGTAACTATACTAAGAGATAAATATATAGTAATTAAGTAGCTTCTAAGTAACTTATAAACCTAGTATATAAAGTATTATAATAAGAAGTAAACTCTAATAAAGTTTAAAGTAAGTAACTATATTTTATTATTTATAAAAATATTAACTTATAGTAACCTAGTAGGAAGCTAAGTATAAAGTACCTAGGCCCTTATAAAGTTAAAAGGTAATTAAAACTTATAGATTAGTATACTAATTAAAGCTATTACTTAGTATATAACTATATAATATTTTTAATATTACTAACCTTAAACTATTTATAAGGGACTTAACTAGCGTAGAAGATATATTCTTGCTATAAGATAATATTATAAATAATAAATAGGAGTTTAAAGTTAAAAGAATTATCTTATATTATTATAATAGAAGATATTAGAAATACCTAGTTAAATAAAAGGGCTATAATATATTAGAGAATTTATAGGTTAAAAGAAAAGATTTTATTATAATAAATATTATTAATAATTATAAGTAGTAACTAAGTAGCTAGTTTATAAACATAAAGGTATATTTAGTAAAGATTAAATAGTAATAGTAATATATAAAAAAAAAAACTAGATAATTTCTTAGATAATCTACCTTATAGCTACCTAGTACTATTTACCTTATATTTATATTAGGCCCTAGCCCCTAGTATTATTATTTTTATTCCTAGGCACTAGGTTAGTAGTAAGGCCCTAGGTAAGGGATTTATCCTTATTATTAAAGAAATCCCCTTCCTTATATATATATATATAAAGCTTACCTAGAAAGTCTAATAGCCTAATATAAGTAGGAAATATAAGTATATATATAGTAAGCTATTAGTAAGTTAGTAAGGCTATAAGTAAAAATATTAAGAAACTTACTAAGGGAAGGTTTTATATAATAAAGTGTAAGCTATTAAAGATATTAATCTAGACTTCTAGATTAATAGTATTACTTAGTAGTAATATAGTAATTCTTTTATTAGTATTAGCCTTTTATATAACCTCTATAATTAATCTTACTTATCTAGCCTAGCTATGTTTATTGGCGTTCTTTATAAATAGGAGTGTGTTATAAAGTTTATATTTTATATATATTAAGCGCTAGTAATATATTAGTAGTAACCTAAGTTATAAAAACAAATATATATATATATTATTAAGAAAGTAAGAATTATTATTAAAGATAATATAACTATTAATATACTTAAAGAGTACTTAGTATAATTTTATAAAGTAAGTAAAGCACTAGTAGTATATTAGTATAAGTATAAGTAGTAAGAAAAGGGAAGATATACCCCTAAATAATCTTTATTATTTTACATATAATAAGTATATTTTATTAAGTTACTTATATAAGTTAGTAGTAATATATAGTAAGGTAATAGTAAAATTATACTTAAGAAGTTAGTATACTTAGTTAGAGTAAATTTACCTTTAGTAATATACTATAAAATAATACTATTACTATCTTTAGGGGTAATAGCCTATATTACTACTTACTATATATAGTATATATAAGGAATTTTTATACTCCTAGTGCTACTAGCTATAAGTTAGTAAGGCATGTGCTAGGGGTTAGAGATACTATACTTATATTAAAATTTTTAAAGCTATTTACTTCTTAGGAGATTTTTTAAGAAGATATTTAAGGGGTTTTCTTAGCTATTAGAGAATCTAATAAAATAGGAGTACTATAGTGTCAGGAGCACGGAGGCCAGGGAGCTAGGGATAGAATGGTTACATAATAGAACCCTTAGATAAGCCTTAGGTTATGCGAATAACTAAGTAGCTATTAGATAGCTATGTGTATATAGTAAGGTATTTAGATAAGGACTACCTATAAGGTATGTAAGAGGTTAGAGTTTAAGACCTTTATATACTTACCCCTAAGTAATAGCTTTCTAGCTATAACTAAAAACCTTAGCTTTTACTTTATTTATATCTCCCTAATCTAGTTATAATAAGTTAAACTCTTAAACCCTTTAAGGCAAATAAACTATTAGCTAGGTTTAAATATAAAGAAGCTATAGAATATTTACTTAAAATATACTTATATTACCTAGTAAGGAGATATAAACCTATAGTACCTAGGGAGTAACTTATATACCTTAACTTTAAGGCCTAATAATAAAAGGATTTAATAGATACTACCTAACCCTAATTAACATAGTAACACTAAATCTAGGAATAATAATAACCTAGATAAGCTAGAGCACTACTATAAGGTTATATAAACCTAGCTATAATATGCTTATATAAGGCAGGATATTATAAATATAGAAGTATAGCTTAAAGAAATTAAGGTAAACCTATAATTAGCTAGATTAAGTGAAAAACTTATAATTACCCCTTAGACACTTATACTAATTAATCCCTTATTCTTAGCCTTCTTACCTAACCCTAACTTTATAGTAAGTGTATACTTATAGAGCTTTATGAAAATATAGTATAAAGTACTAGCATATAAAGGTAATACCTATAAGAATCTATAGGCATACTTAGTGAATTTAAATATGTTATTCTAGTTAGATTTAAAAACCTTTTAGGATAATAAAACTAAGGTAATGTATACTAGTAGCTACCTAGTAAATAATATAAAGTAATAATAGATATGTTATATAATAGTAAATAGGTTAGTTAACTACTTAGCTTATTCTTAGAATAAATTTATATCCTAGTTAAACTTAGGAGTAATAAATAAGAATATAAGGTACTTAGAAGCTACTAGGACACTACTAAATCTAAGGTAAAAGAATAACTAGTCTTTTTAGTCCTTCTTAAGACTTTAAACTAAAGTAAAAGCTAAATTACCTAACTAAATCCCTATATACTTAAGAATAATAATTTTCCTAAATAGCCTAAATAATACTATAAGGAAGTATATAGTTAGCTAGGAGTTTCTAATATCTTAGAGTTACTTATAGGGATAAGGTAAAAAGGCTAAAGTTATAATAATATTTATATTAAATAATTATAATAAAAACTAAGATAATAAAAAAGGTAAGAGAAAGAGATAATACTTTAGCTTCCTTATAAATAACTTATAGTAAGACTTATAGTAACTAAGCATAGGTTAAAGACTATTTAAGTACTATAAATATAGTAGTCCTAGATATAGTATAAATAAATATAAAGTAGTAAATTATTTAATTTATAAAAGTAATAGGTATATAACTAAGAAGCATAAGAATAGTAGTAATAAGACCTTAGACCTTAATAAGATTCTAATTAGGTTAGCATAAGCCTAGGATAATAGTCTTACTACAGAGAAACCTATAGATAAGAGAATAAGAATATAGGTATTCTTATAGTAAGATAACTACTAGTTAGCTATGCTAGCGCTATTTAATATAGGTGTAAAGTATTTAATAATTTACCCTAAATTATTATTAAAATAGGATTAGAAGAATATAAAAAAAACAGAGATAATACTAGAAAGCGTAAGTAAGGATAAAATCTTATATAAAGGAATCCTATATAGGCTAATTAAGGTAAAAGATAGCATAGGCTATATAAAGGTCTATTATATTAGCTACTATATTACTAATATAAGAGAGGGGATGCTCCTAGGTATAGATTAAACCCTAGAGTATAAACCTATAGTAATAGATTAGAAGTAAAATTTTTAGAGGTTCCTAATAACTAAGGACTATATTATACTTACTATAAGAAAGTAATAACTATATAAGGTAGTAAAATAATTATTTATTATACTATTACTAGTATTACTAAAGATTAGGGTAATTAAGCCTAGGGAAAAAAGGGAGACTAATAAAGACTTATTAGTAAATAATATAGTAAGTAATAACTAAGGTTATAGCGTAGCTATAGTAATAGTAGTAAAATATACCTATTCCCTAAAAAAGAAAAAAATAAGAAATATAATAGCACTCTAGGTAGTATACTATAAGGAGGTAGTAGTAACCCTATAAGAGATAGATAGTAATATAACCTAATAGTAAATCCTAGAAGAGTATATAGAATTTATAAATATGTTTTTAAAAGATTTAGCTAGTAAGCTCCTAGAATTAGGTAGCTACACTTATATAATTAAATTAGAAGAGGGGAAATAACTACCCTAGGGACTTATATATAACCTAGCTAAAAAAGAGCTAGAAGTGCTTAGAAAGTACCTAGTAAGTGCATAGGAAAAAAGGTAAATTAGAAGATTAACTAGTCTAGCTAGAGCCCTAATTTTATTTATTCTAAAAAAATCAGGGAAATTAAGGCTTTATATGGATTATAAGGGCCTTAATAGGATTATAGTTAAAAATAAGGCCCCTTTGCTATTAATCTCTGAAATCCTTAACTAATTAGTAAGCGTAAAGATTTTTATATTACTAGATCTTTAAGAAGCATACTACTAGCTACATATCTATAAGGGTAATAAGTAAAAGATAGCCTTCTAATGCTACTATAGCTATTTTAAATACCTTATAATGCTATTTGGATTAGTAAATATACTAGCTACTTTTTAGGAATATATTAATAATACCCTTAAGGGACTTATAGATAAATTTTGTATTATTTACCTTAATAATATCCTAATATATAGCAGTAACCCTATAAGATATACAAAGTATGTTAAAAGCATGCTAGAGTGACTTTAAGACACGGACCTCTATATTAACCTTAAAAAGTGCTAATTTTCTATTAGGTAAGTAAAATTCCTAGGTTTTATTATATTTAAAAAGGGTATTAAGATAGAACTATTGCGGGTTAAAGCTATTATAACCTAGCTAATACCTTATAGTGTGTTTAATATTTAATTATTCCTTAGGTTTATAGGTTTTTACTAATACTTTATAAAATAGTATAGTAAGGTAATAGTCTTACTAATAAACTATTTAAAAGGTATTTAGCTAGTAAAGTTTAAGCTAAAACCTAGTAAACTAGTAGTGTTTAGAGAACTTTAAAAGAAGTTTTAAAAGGTACTAATTTTAGTGTATTTTAACCTACTTTACTTACTAAGAGTAAAGATAAATATATTTAGTTATATAATTAGAGCTATACTTATAATATTAGTACTAGGTAGCTAGCACCTAGTAGCGTATTTTTTAAGGAAGTTAACTAATATTAAACTTTACTACTTAATACCTAATACTAAGTTATTAGTAATCTAAGAGGTATTTTAAGCCTAGAGACACTACCTTATGTATTTTTCTTATTAGATTATAGTTATTATAGACTATTTAAATTATAAGTACCTAGCTATAAAGCTAAAGCTAACTAGCAGGTAGGTAATAGCATTAGATAAGCTCTGTTTGTTTAATTTTAGGATTAAATATTACATAGGTAAGTTAAACCCTATAGATACCTTATTAAGAAGAGCAAATTATATTAGTAAGAAGTATAAGGTAAAGGTATTAACCTTATAGCTACCTAACTTCTTATTTAAATTTAATAATACTAAGTAATAGGAACACTATATAAATAATAGTGCTATTACAAGTTCTAGTATTACATTGCTTAGCATAGCTAATATTTTATTATAAAGACACTATAATAGCCTTACTAGCCTCTAGGGTTTTAAGAAGTTATAACTTAATTATATTATTAAGAAACCTAATAGTCTAGCAAAGCCTAGTAGTAATATATAAACTAGGTTTATTAATTCTAAGTAGTAAGGTCACGCCTTATTTATATTTTTTAATATTTCTATAAGTCTAGCAAGCCTATAGGTTAGGAGTCTAGCTAGGTTAGTAGCTAGTAAGTAGCATAAGTGCCCCTTTAAAACATTACTTAGCTATAATTTATCTATAAGTCTATAGGCATACTATAAGCTAGCTACTTATAGTAGTATTATAGTAAGAATATAAGTAGTCTAGCAAACCTCTTCTAAGTTTATATATAATGCTTATTCTATACACGTAAAATTAAAGGCTTTAATTTAGGTTATATTATTTAAAGCATAGTAAGGTAATAACTTTACTATAAGTTATAGGAAGCTGCTTAAGAGTAGTAACCTAGAAGCATTATAAATATAGTCTATTAGGCCCTCTAAGCTATTAATATTTAAGAATTAAGTTTTTATTCTAGCTAGTATAAGAAAGGAAATTTTATTACTTACTTATAATAACCTAGTAGTAGGCTACTAGGGAGTTAGTAAGACCCTTTATTATATTATAAACTAGTATTACTAGCTATTAATAAAGAAAGACACTAAGTTATATATATAAACTTACGTAAGCTATTAGACTTTAAAGCTAAGGCACTATAAACCTTATAGTAAGCTAGTAGTACTACTAGTGCTTAATTAGCCTTTTTAAGAATTATTAATGGATTTTATTATAGGGCTACTACCTATAAAAGATGTAAATTAGACTTACAATATAATCTTAGTTATTATAGACTATTTTAAAAATATAGTATTTATATCCCTATGTTAATATAGCTAACTAGTAATAGGTTAGCTACTATATTTCTAGAATATGTTTTTAGGGATTATAATGCCCTAGAAAGTATTATTATAAACTATAGTTTAATATTTACTAGTAGGTTTTAGATAACCTTTTACTACCTTATTATTACTAAGTAGTAACTAAGCACTATATTTTACCTATAAATAGATAGGTAAATAAAATATTTAAACTAAGTTTTAGAGTATTATTTAAGAGCTTTTGCTTACTTTAATTAAACTAACTAAGTAAATAACTTATTAATAGCATAGTTTATATATAATATAAGTGCTTACTTAACTTATAGCTACACCCTAGCGGAGATGCTATAAGGTTATAACCCTAGAGGCCTGTAGTAAGTAATTATAAATATTCTAGTAGTAAATAACTAAGTAAAGACTTAAGTAACTACGCTAAGAGATAAATATATAGTAATTAAGTAGCTTCTAAGTAACTTATAAACCTAGTATATAAAGTATTATAATAAGAAGCAGACTCTAATAAAGTTTAAAGTAAGTAACTATGTTTTATTATTTATAAAGAATATTAACTTATAGTAACCTAGTAGGAAGCTAAGTATAAAGTACCTAGGCCCTTATAAAGTTAAAAAGGTAATTAAAACTTATAAATTAGTATACTAATTAAAGCTATTACTTAGTATATAACTATATAATATTTTTAATATTACTAACCTTAAACTATTTATAAGGGACCTAACTAGTGTAAAAGATATATTCTTACTATAAGATAATATTATAGATAATAAATAGGAGTTTAAAGTTAAAAGAATTATCTTATATTATTATAATAGGAGATATTAGAAATACTTAGTTAAATAGAAGGGCTATAATACTTTAGAGAATTTATAAGTTAAGAAAAAAGATTTTATTATAATAGATATTATTAATAATTATAAGTAATAACTAAGTAGTTAGTTTATAAACATAAAGGTGTATTTAGTAAAGATTAGATAGTAATAGTAATATATAAAAAAAAATAGATAATTTCTTAGATAATTTACCTTATAGCTACCTAGTACTATTTACCCTATATTTATATTAGGCCCTAGCCCCTAGTATTATTATTTTTATTCCTAGGCACTAGGTTAGTAGTAAGGCCTTAGGTAAGGGATTTATCCTTATTATTAAAGAAATCCCCCTCCCTATACACATATATATAAAGCTTACCTAGAAGGTTTAAAGGCCTAATATAAGTAGGAAGCGTAGGTATATATATAGTAAGCTATTAGTAAGTTAGTAAGGCTATAAGTAAAAATATTAAGAAACTTACTAAGGGAAGGTTTTATATAATAAAGCGTAAGCTATTAAAGATATTAATCTAGACTTCTAGATTAATAGTGTTACTTAGTAGTAATATAGTAATTCTCTTATTAGTATTAGCCTCTTATATAACCTCTATAGTTAGCCTTACTTATCTAGCCTAGCTATGCTTATTAGTATTCTTTATAAATAGAAGTGTATTATAAAGTTTGCGTTTTATATATATTAAGCGCTAGTAGTATATTAGTAATAACCTAAGTTATAAAGATTAATATATATATATATTATTAAGAAAGTAAGGATTATTATTAGAGATAATATAATTATTAATATACTTAAAGAGTACTTAGTATAAGTAATAAAGAAAGGGAAGATATACCCCTAAGTAATTTTTATTATTTTATATATAATAGGTATATTTTATTAAGTTACTTATATAAGTTAGTAGTAGTATATAGTAAGTTAGTAGTAAAGTTATACTTAAGGAGTTAGTACACTTAGTTAAAGCAAATTTCCCTTTAGTAATATATTATAAAATAACACTATTACTATCTTTAAGGGTAATAGCTTATATTACTACCTACTATATATAGTATATATAGGGGATTTTTATACTACTAGCGCTACTAGCTATAAGTTAGTAAGGTATACGCTAGAGGATAGAGATATTATACTTATATTAAAATTTTTAAAGCTATTTGCTTCTTAGGAGATTTTTAAGGAGATAACTAAGGTATTTTCTTAGTTATTAGAGAATCTAATAAAGTAAGAGTACTATAGTGCTTAAATATAATTTACTATTAGTAAGTTAGTAATAATATACTATAGGAATATAAGTATAAAAGGTAAAGTAACTAATGTTTTAGTATTTAAAAGGGATTAAGCATTTAAGTAAGATTAGATATAAATAATAAAATAATACTATAGGATATTAGTAACTACTATAATAGTAGCTATAAAGCTACTAGATTATAGGTAAGGGTAACTTATAATATTAAGAGAGAATATAGAGAAAGAGAATATATAGAAGTAAGGAAAAGTAAGCCTTTTTATATTAGCCTTAGACCCCTAAGTAATTTATATGCTATATGTAGCTAATCTAGAAATTATAATATTTATAGTTATAGCTACTACTAGTAAATACGCACACTAGCTATAAACTCCTAGTAAGAATAACATAATATCCCTAATATTAGATAAGAGCTTATTTGTTTTAAATAACACATAGCACCTTGTTTATTTAACCTAATTATAAAATTTAATATAAGTAGTTCTTCTACTTAGTATTAATAACTTATTAGGTAAAGGTATATATATTAGAAGTAATAAAGTAGCTAATATATAGCTATTTAAAGCTAGAGAGTAAAGGAGGGAATTACCTAGAACCCTATAACTTTTGTTTTATTATCCTAAGTAAATATAATAGCTATATACTTATAAAATAGCTAGTAATATTAAACACTATTATAAGCTATATATAGCATACTTATATTAGCTAAGTAGCTCCTTTTTAATTAAGGATAATTATATATTAAGGGGTAGCATATTAGAAGCATAGAGGCTAGGGAGCTAGGAATAGAATAGTTATATAATAGAACCCTTAGATAAGCCTTAGGTTATGTGAATAACTAAGTAGCTATTAGATAGCTATATATATATAGTAAGGTATTTAGATAAGGACTACTTATAAGGTATATAGGAGGTTAGAGTTTAAGACCTTTATATACCTACCCCTAAGTAATAGCTCTCTAGCTATAACCAAGAACCTTAGCCTTCACTCTGTTTATATCTCCCCGATCCAGTCGTGACATATAGCGCTTAGATATAATTTACTATTAGTAAGTTAGTAGTAATACACTATAGGAATATAAGTATAGAAGGTAAAGTAACTAATATTCTAGTGTTTAAAAGGGATTAAGTATTTAAGTAAGATTAGATATAAATAATAAAATAATACTATAGGATATTAGTAACTACTATAATAATAGCTATAAAGCTACTAGGTTATAGGTAAGAATAACTTATAATATTAAAAGAGAATATAGAGAAAGAGAATATATAAAAATAAGGAAAAGCAAGCCTCTTTTATATTAGCCTTAGACCCCTAAGTAATTTACGTGTTATATATAGCTAATCTAGAAATCATAATATTTATAGTTATAGCTACTACTAGCAAATACACACGCTAGCTACAAACTCCTAGTAAAAATAATATAATATCCCTAATATTAAATAAGAGCTTATTTATTTTAAATAGCGCGTAGTACCTTATTTATTTAACCTAATTATAAAATCTAATATAAGTAGTTTACTTACTTAGTATTAATAAATTATTAGGTAAAGATATATATATTAGAAGTAATAAAGTAGTAAGTATATAGCTATTTAAAGCTAGAGGGTAAAGGAGGGAATTACTTAAAACCCTATAACTTTTATTTTATTATCCTAAGTAAATATAATAGCTATACACTTATAAAATAGCTAGTAATATTAAATACTATTATAAGCTATATATAATATACTTATATTAGCTAAGTAGCTTCTTTTTAATTAAGGATAATTATATATTAAGGGGGTAGTATATTAGGAGCATAGAGGCTAGGGAGCTAGGGATAGAATAGTTATATAATAGAACCCTTAGATAAGCCTTAGGTTATGCGAATAACTAAGTAGCTATTAGATAGCTATGTATATATAGTAAGGTATTTAAATAAGGACTACCTATAAGGTATATAGGAGGTTAGAGTTTAAGACCTTTATGTACTTACCCCTAAGTAATAGCTCTCTAGCTATAACTAAGAACCTTAGCCTTCACTCTGTTTATATCTCCCCAATCTAGTCGTGACAGCTACTTTATTTCTTTTAGTCCTATAACTATTACTAGTATCTCCTTTTCTAGCATAGAGTATTATTTCTTAGTATCCCTAAGTTTATAGGAAAGCTATATAATAATTCTAACTTTATTAAAGTTAGAATTTATTACGCTTACCCTAGCCTTAGTATTCTTTATTTAGAATAAAACACCACCTATTCTAGTATTAGAGGTATTTATTACTAAATAAAATTATACCCCTAGGCAGGCTTTAAATATAGTATTCTCCTAAATACTATTATAAATCTTTATAAGAGCTTATTAAGCTTTATTTATTTATATTAGTTTCTCTCTTAAAACCTTTTCCTTTTAAACTAATTATTTCCCTATCTTTATAGTCTTAAAAGATTCCTAAAAAAACGCCTTTTTAATAGTAACTACTAAATCTAACTTACTAGGAATAAACTTTTAAAAAAAGGGCATAAGGTAAATAAGGACTAAGATCTTATCCTAAGATTTAGGCGGTTAATTAGTAAAATATCTTACTAGATTAGCAAATCTTTTATAATATTTTTAGGCTAGCCTAATTATCCTATTCTTTAATGAATATCCTATGTAATTTACCTCTGTTATAAATAAAGTAGTTTTGTGTTCACTTAGTCTAATTAAAGCCTAAGTGATATAAGGGAAATATTACTTCTATAGAAAGTTAAAGTAGTTTTCCTAGGTCTTAGAGCCTATATTATAGTTATTAATATATATTAAGAAAGAAGTTTTAATATTTTCTATATATCCTAATATAAACTTACTTTCTATCCTATCCTAGAAGAAAAGATGTCTAAAGGTAAGATCTCTAAACCTTATATAGGTTAAGGGGAATCCTATTAGTTCTTAAGCTATATTATTATAAAAATACATCCTATTTAAACTAGAAAAAGCTATCTTATGTCTGTTAGGGGGGTGAATTCTTGTGAGGCCTCACTCACAACACGAATGCACCCCGCTGGTGCACTACACTGTAGGGCTAGGTCTATATAACACTAGTAAGCCACTAGCTATAAGCTAGTGACTCGCACGCATAACATACTTAGACCTAGTAAGCTTTAGTTAATATATAAGTGCCCCTATACCTCTTGCCTAGCTATCCCTTTATTCTTATAATTCTAAAGCTTCTCCTACTAGCTACCTAAGAGTAATATAAGGGGGAGAACTACCTAATTTACTAGAATAATATTATATATTACTTAGGACTTACTAAATAATAGTAATACTATAGCTAATAATATGCTATATCTTATAAGAACTTTATCTAAGACTAAATCCTTTATAATAAGTAGAGCATTGCAATACAATACAATACATTACACAATACAATACATCTAAAATTTTACAATATAATACAATACATGTATTATTTGTATTGTTTTGTATTTTTTTCTTTTTTTTAGTTTTAAGTTAAATTCCTTAATTATAAGGTATATATAGTTAATATAATAGCTTATAATAGCTTATAATAGCTTATAATAGCTTATATGTATATTACTTATATTACTTATATAACTTAAAATATTATTAGTGTTAAAGTTTAATTAAAAATAAATAAGTAATAAATTTATAAAATATAAATATAAGTATTTATAAGTAAATTACTATAGAAAAAGCTAGACTTTTTAATTATTTAGTATTTAAAGGTTTTTAAAATATTAATAAAATAAAATTCCTTTCTTTTTTATGTTTTTTAATATTATACTAATAAAAAGTAAGTCCTAATATTACTATAAGACTTACTTTAATATATTTTACTTTTTTAAGCTAAAATTATATAACTAAGTAAAAAGATTATACTAGGTTTATAGTATAACTAATAAGACCTACTTCTAGACTTACTTTTATATATTTATTTCTTCTAAGCTAGAATTATAAAACTACATAAAGAGATAATATTAGGTTTATAGTATAATTAATAGGACCCACTTTTAGACCCACTTTTATATATATATTTCTTCTTAGCTAAAGTTATATAACTAAGGGAAGGGATTATACTTAGTTTTTAGTGTTTAAAAGACTCACTTTTAGACCCCCTTCTAAAAACGCTATATAACTAAGTAAGTAAGCTAAAAGTAGTATAAATAATTAAACTTACTTCTAAAGCTTATTAATTTATCTATTTAATATTTAAAAATATAGTATATATATTATAATTATTCTTTATATTATATTTTAACCTTTCTTAATAAGCTTTTCCTAGGTTTTTTCTTTTCTCTTAGTTTAAAAAAGGTTAAAAGCTAATATAGTCTATTATAATTATAATAAAATAGTTTAATATTAAAAGAAGCTTTTATTAAATAAATTTAAATTTTCTCTTTATAATAAATTCCTTATATATATAAATATATTTTTATAAGAATTTTAATCTTATTTATTTAGAATTATAAATTATTTCTTTAGGGTAAATATTGTATTTAAAGCAAAAAAACTATATTAAAACGCATAGTAAATCTTAAAAAAAAGCTAGAAAGATAAAATAAGCTTTAAAATATAAAGAATAAATATTACTATAAGTTAAGCCTAGAAAATACTATTTATAGCTACCCTATATATATATATAGCGTAATAGTCTAAATTAGCTAAAACTTTATAATTTTATAACTAAATACCTAAAGAATATAGAAATTTAAGGATATCTTACTTAGATTATATTAAAAATCTACTATATAATAAGTATATATACTACCTTACTTTTTTAATAATACATTGTATTGTATTGTAATGTAATGTAATGTAATGTAATGTATTGTATTGTATTGTATTATAATGTATTTTTATATAATAAATAATTATAATAAATCATAGAAAATAGATATAGGAATAAAAAGACCCTTAATATATTAAGAAAAAATCATTCTATAAAATAGATATAAAAAGAATATTACTAAGATATTATATATCTAAAATAAGCTTACTTTTCTAAATAAGCTAAAACTTTATGGATTTTTAAATAAATAACTAAATTATTTATAAAAATAAGGATACTATAATTAGATTACATAAAAAATCTTATATATAATAAATTTATATAATACCCCACTTTTATTTTTCCCTAATAATACATTGTATTGTATGTATTGTATTGTATTGTATTGTATTTTTAATACAATACAATACACAATACAATACACAATACAATACATAGGGCAATACAATATAATACAATACATCGAAGGGCTAAAAAATACAATACAATACAATACAACAATGCTCTGATAATAAGGGTAAAAGAGATAGTAGTTAGGGAGCGAATTACTTAGCTTAAGTAACTTAAGGAACTATAAGAGTAAGAATAGGAACTTACTAACTTACTATAACTTTATAAAGGAGAAGTGCTAATAAAAAAGGGCTAAAAGGCTAGTATATTCTTAAGTCTTAGTAGCTAAGAAGTTAAGGTTTAAAATATTATAAAACTCTAATACCTTATAAACTTATAAAAGCATAAGATATAGCTTAATAACCTTAACTATACCTTTAAGGGGGCAAAAAAAAAGTATTATTAGGATAACTAAAAGATTCTCTTTATACTTAACTATATATATATAAACTACTAGGTAAGATAAGACTAATATATTAAAGAATAACTAGCTAATAGCTAGGATTACCCTAAGGATAAGTTCTAGGACTAGACTCTTACGCTACTTAAGGACTTTATAAGCCGTAATATATAGATAGCTACTTAGCTAGAGAATATAAAGCAAAAGGAGGGCTAAAGCCTTATTAAATTTAGTATTTACTTAGATTTACTAGAGAAATACCTTAAATAAGCTCTAGAAAAGATATATACTTTTATATTCTTTATAAAATTAGTCCCTAACTTATAAGACTATATTAACTTATATGTAAATATTACTAGGCTAACATAAGAAGAGGTTATATAACTTACTTAATAATTTTAGGAGGTAATATTAAAAAATAAGCAAAAGCTAAATAATTTAGAAGAGAAAGGCTTATATAAAGCCCCTAATATTAAAGATATAACTTTTTATAAGGCTATTAGCTAAATAGGGACTAAAAAGATAAGGATAAGGATAAAGAAAAGACCCTAGCTACTTACCTAAATAATAATAGGCTATAAGGAAGAAAATAATGCTTTAATTATAGTAATATAAAGTATCTCTTTTATAATTATAATAAGCTAAGGAAAGACTAGTAAGAAGGTTAAGGAAACTCCTAGAGGTAAAAGTAAATACCCTTATCTTTACCTTAGACACTAGGGTACTAGTAGGATACTAATTCTATATACTAGTTACTATTTATAGGTAAAAAGATATTAAAATAGTAGCGGATCTTAATAGTTACGCTAAGATTAATATTATTAGCGCCTAGTTCGCACAGACTTACAAGCTTAATTAGGCTAAGGCTACGGTGCCTATCCTAAAGGTAGTAAGGTCTCTTATAGTTCCCTAATATAATATCTATAAGGTACCTATTATAATCTAAGACTTAAGGGGTAAAAAGAAGGACCTTAAACTACTATATATAGCTATTAATAAGAACCTAAGAGTAAAGGGAAGCCTTATATTAATTAGGATATATATACTTATAGAAAAACATATATACCTTTGCTTATACTTATAAGAATAGTAGTTTAAGAAAAGAAAGGTAGCCTTTTTACTACTAACTCCCTATAAGTTTACAAAGGTAATATATAATAAGATAATTATATATACTATTATAAGTATAATAGAAAATAAATTTATCCCTCTTAAAGATAAAGAGAAGGCAAAAGCATATAGAACTATTAAAGATATCCTAGAGAAGCTATATAAGTTTAAAGATATGTTTATATTAAATAAGGTAAGGAGCCTTCTATTAAAGAAGTTAATAGACTATGTAATTAATCTTATACTAGGAGCTATACTTTTATATAAACTAATCTACTCTCTTTTCTAAAGTAAACTTAAAGAGCTCTAGGAATATATTAATAATAACCTAAAGAAAGGCTAGATAAGACCCTTAAAGAGCCTAGTAGGCATGCTTATCTTATTTATGCTAAAGAAAGATAAAACACTTTAATTATACGTAAACTATTAAGGACTTAATAAGGTAATATAAAAGAATTACTACGCTCTCCCCTAATTTTAGAGATTCTTAATTAATACTAAGGGGCCTATTTCTTTTCTAAGATTAATATTAAGAACACGTACTACTAAATTCACATTAAGGAGGGTAATAAGTAAAAGATAGCCTTTTAAATGTATTATAGGCACTATAAGTACCTTATAATACCTTTTAGGTTAACTAATACCATAGCTACCTTCTAAAGCTATATCTATAAGGTACTTTATAGGCTAGTTAACACTATTTATGTGGTATATTTAGATAATATCTTAATTTTCTCTAAGATAAAGAAGGAGTATACTAAACACATTAAGTAAGTCCTAGAACGTATAAGGTTAGCGAAGTTTACAAAACCCTCTAAGTGCTTTTTTATAAGGAATTAGTAAAATTCCTAGGGTTTATTCTCTTTATTAATAGGATATTAATAGATACTTACTAGGTTAATATAATTAGAGAATAGAAGGAACTAATAAGTTTTAAGGATATATAGTTATTTCTTAGATTTTATAACTTTTACTAATAGTTTATTTATAAATACTCTAGGATTATAGCACCCCTTTATGCGCTAATAAAGGGTAGTTAAAATAGCATCTAGACTAGGAGGTTTATATTTAAAGAAAAGAAGTAGCTAGTGTTTAACTAGCTAAAAGACGCCTTTTAGCAAGCGCCTTTACTCTAATATTATAACCTAAGTTAAGTAGTATATATTAAGATAAATACCTTAATTTTTATAATAGTAGGAATCCTATCTTAGTAAGATAATAAGGGCTATTAGTATTTAGTAGCCTTTTAGTTAAGGAAGTTTATAGACGCTAAATGTAACTATAGTATAGCTAATTAAGAGTTACTTACTATAGTAAAGTTATTTAAATATTAGTAATACTATATTAAAGGCATAGAGATACTTATAGAAGTCCTATTAGACTACTATAACTTATAAACCTTTATAAGGTAGTAAAAGCTAAATAGAAGGTAAGTATAATAGTGTATATTTCTTTACCCTTTCTATTTTATAATTAAGTATAGACTAAGGAAAAGTAACCTTATAGATATACTATTAAGAAAGTCTAATTATAAGGGTAAACCTATATTAAATAAGGCACTCTTACTAAAGCTTTAAAGGAAAATAATAACTACTTATATAGTAAAAAAGAAGTACTAATATATTAAAGAAGTTATAGTATAGCGCTAGTCTTAGAGCTTACTAAGTTAATAGTAGCCTAAGTAAAAGGCTAGTTAGCTACTATAGATTTAGTAATAAGTTAGCTAAATAAGGGTGATTTTAAGGAGAAAGTAGTATATATCTAAGATATTAGTGTAATATAAGTAATTTAGGGGGCTATTATATTACTAAATCCTTACTAATTTATAGTAAATAAACTATTAGTGTAACTACTATAGAAGGTATAAGACTAAGATCTAGATTTATAAAAACATAAAGGTAAGGTTAACTCCTAAGTAAAAGGGAGGGGAAAAGCTAGTTTATAGTTATATAGTATAAGGGGTCTTCTAATATATAAAGACTAGGTAGTTATTCCGTGGGAGCCTATCTTATAATAGAAGCTTTTATAGCTATACTATAATAATTTACTAGTAAGTTACTTTAGGACTAAATATACTCTTAAGCTACTAAAATATTACTATTAGTAGCTAGTAATAAGTAAAGCTATTTTAGACTATATATCTAGCTATAAAGTATACTAGCATATAGTAACTAGAAGGCACTACCTATATAGAAGCCTTAAATTATTACTAATACTAAGGTAACTATAAGTAAAAATCTAAATAGATTTTATTATAGGATTACTACTAGTATAGCTAGGTAACTAAGAAACTAATATAATCCTAGTGATTATAAACTAATTTACTAAGTACTTTATTTTCCTTACTATAGAGACTATAATTAATATAGCTAAATTAGCAAAGTTATTCTATAAGGAAATTAAGCTTTAATTTAAGGCGCCTAAGGGTATTATATCTAATAGAGAATTAGTATTTATAAGCTAATTCTAGTTAGATATATATTACCTATTATATGTAAAGTAAAGGCTTTTAATAGTATTTTACCCCTAAACTAATAGGTAAATAAAGAGAATAAACTAAGTACTTAAATATTACCTATAATACTTTATTAAAGAAAACTAATAGCTATAGCTAAAGCTACTCCTAATAGCTTAATTCGTATATAATAATACTATTAATAAGATAATAAGTTACTCCCTTAACTATACTCTTATAAGCTATTTACCTAAGTTTTATCTAGCTCTTAAGAATAAAAGTAAGGAAGGGAAGGTCCTAGAAGCCTATATATATATCTAGAAGCTACATAAGGTTAGGGAGAAACTAGTATATAACTAGGTAAGAGCTACTAAAGCATAAGTAAAGTACTATAACTAATAATACTAGCTATTAACCTTAAAAAAGAAGACTTAGTACTACTATTAGTAAAGAATATTAGACTTAAGGATATAAAATAAAAGCTAAACCTAAGATTTATTAGGCTATTTTAAATACTTAATACTATAAGTAAATAAGCATACTAACTAGTACTACCTAATAAGTATAGTTAACTATATAATATATTTTATATTAGTCTATTAAAGCTATAGAATTACTAGGAAGACACTATAAATAAAGAAATACTAATACTAGACCTTAAAGATAAAAATAATAAATTTAAAGTCAAAGAAGTTAAGGATTATAGAAAGACTTATAAAGGTAATAAATACCTAGTGAAATAAAAGGGTTAGCTAAGTAAATATAATTAATAAGTAGTAGTAGAAAATATAGAAGGTACTTAATATGTAATTTAGGTTTTCTATTAAAAAAATAAGGGGGAAGTATAGTAAGATATAAGTAAATCATAAGTATTAAGGAATAATATTACTATAGTAAAGGTTTAATATTATTAGCTACGTAAAAACTTTACCTAAAGGCCTACGTTATATTATAGAAAAATAAAGAAAATAGTGCTTAAAGTATAGGTAAAGTAACTAGAAAACCCTCTATTATAGCCCCTATATAGGAGATAACCTTATTATTAATAAACCTATACTTTACCTTATTTTTATTAGCCTAAACCACCTTCTTTATAGTATAGAAGAAGTAGTATATTACTATAGCCTAGGTAATATAGCCTAAATCTAATAAATAAAGCTAAAGAATTATATATACTTCCTATATAGCTATAGTATTCTCTAGGTTTTCCTATTAAAATATTAGTAAAGCTCTAGTAAATAAATAATAAAAAGCTAAGGGTAAACTAAAAAGAGGGGAATAAGGCTATAGCTACTAAGGTAATTTATAACTACTACTAAGAAACTAGATAGCTTTAGTAAGAAATAGAGGTAGCTTATATAAAAAGGTTAGTAAATAATAAGTAATTAGATTAGGATTTAATAGACTTAATATGCCTTTATAGCACTAGTTAACCTAAAGGTAATATAATATATAGCGTTTATATAGTTAAATCCTATAACTAAGTTAAGAATATATATAGCAAAGCTATAGTAAGTTTCCTTTAAAAAAACATTAATACTCTCCTTATTTAGGGTAGAAATAGTAGTGCCTATAAGGGCTTATACTTACTTATAAATAACTATTAGGTTAGAAAAGTTACTAGCTATTATTACTATAGCCTAGTATAGAAAAGTTAGTAAGTTAGAAGTATATAATAATAAAATACTAAGTAACTTACTATCTTATAGGTATTATTATACTTATTATATTAAATATAATATTTTAACTACTTACCCCTAGTAGTACTAACCTTAAGTAAAGAATAAGGAAAACTATATATAATCCTTAGTAAAGTAGCCTTAATTAGTAAGTGCCTTTTAAAGTTAGTGTAACTAGTATATAAGTAATGTATATAAAAGCACTTATAAAAGCAAATAGTATTAGCTTTTATAATAAAATAATAAGGATAAGTATATAATAAATTAGGGTAAATAAAGTCTAATTAAAATTAATTAGAATAGTCTAAAGTTATAAGGAGAAAAAGGAAGTAATATAATAATAAGTTATAATAAAATTTATATTATAAAGCTAACTAATTTATTTATTATTATTTTAATTATTATATAGTTAGCAAATAGCTATATTAAGGCTAGTAAAAGCTATTTAAAAGCCTAGCTATAAGTAAGGGGATAATTATAAGGCCTTACTTATAACACAAATACACCTTACTAGTGCACTACACTATAAGGCTAGGTTTACATAACACTAGTAAGCCACTAGCTATAAGCTAGCGACTCGCACGTATAACACACTTAGACCTAGCAAGCTTTAGTTAATATACAAGTGCCCCTATACCTCTTGCCTAGCTATCCCTTTGTTCTCACAATTCTAATAGCCTAAAACCTATTTAAGGTATTAGTCTATGAAATAATCTTTAAATATTTATAATGAACTAAGTCTAAATTAGCTTCTATATTATAACATAAATATCCTGATTTTATTATCTTATTGTTAATATTATGATAATTATATACTACCTAGAATTCTCTCTTCCCTAGCTTTAAAGCAAATATTATAGGAGTAACCTATTCTAAATTCCTATGTATAATAATACCTACCTTCTCTATAGCTAGAAATACTTGCTTTAAAAACTAGTAATAAACTCTAGAGTATTAGTATTGCTTCCTTTTACTAGGTTATATGCTTATAACTAACGGAATATAGTGCTTTAAAAGATTAGTAATATAAATATTCTTAAGCTTTAAAACAAAGTAGTTTTTAAATATATAGTAAAGCCTTATAATTATTATTTATTAGGATTTATTACCTATATAGTGCCTAAGTATAATATATAAAATTAGAAATCTAAGGGGTTCCCCTAGGAAAATAAGATTTCTTACTAAAATAATTAATTTAGTAACCTTAATTAGAAAACCTAGGATAGGAGGTATTATTTTATATACTAAGGGAAATTAAGTAAAGTTACGCTATAGAGCCTAGTAAGTATAGGGGCTAGCGCGGACATACTTAGATAAGCTAAAGCTCTAATTTATATAGGAAATCAGGATCTTAAGGGGTACCCCTTAAGATTCTAGAATTTATATATAAATTATTTATTAACTAACTTAGACCTTAAAACTATTGTTTTATAGTTTAAATAGTTTACTATATAAATAAAGGTAGTGCTATGTTTATATATATCTAAGTCTAAATATTATAACTATTTAAACTCTAAGTCTATAATATAGTAAGTCCTATAGTTAGTTTCTAATAATAAGTTACTAATTTACTTATTTATATAGGGATTTTAACTTTTAAGGGAGTACCCTTAATTTTTAGATTTCCTATATAAATTAGCTTATTTACATATCCTAGAGCATTTATTCCTAGTTCTCCCTAGTTTCTTACCTCTAATAGATATACTAAGATCTTTAATAAATTTAGATTCTCTATTCTATCCTTATCCTACTCTTCTTCTAGTTCTTTATTAAGATTATAATCTTCCTATATTATATCTAGGGTTAGTTCCTAGTTCTATTTCTTTATTAATCCTATATACTAGAATTCCTATTAATAGTTAATCTAACTTTAAATAATTTACTAATTAGTTAGTATAGGTTTTAAGGGAATAAAGCTAATAAAGTAAGAGTTATAATATTTAATTACTATCTATAATCCTATCTTAGTAATTAATCTATAAGTGTTAATAATTCCCTAAGGTCTCTAGACTATTAAGGTAGTTAATATTATCTTAGGATTATTAGTCCTAACTTTAATATTATCCCTTACTGCTTAGTTATTTAGGTTATAAATAGGTTTATATTTATCTTTACTATCTTCTAAAATTATTTTTCCTTTAGTTTATCTATTCTCCTATTATACTTTTTAATAGGGGCTTATTCTCTAAGTATTTTCTAACTATATTTACCTAAAGTTTCTTATCTTAATTTTATCTAACATTTTAGTAATAATAACCTTATCTTATAAATAATTATTAGTGTTCTTATCTATAACTCTTAGTTTTTTAAAACTTTATTCTTTATTTATAAAGTTAGTCCTTTTAGAATATCCTTAACTTCCTTTAAGATTTCCTAATTATCCTTAATAAACTCTATAACTTTATTTAGGTTTATTCTCTAAGGTAACTAAGTATTTCTCCTTTCTTTATTCTAAAATAAGTCTAGATATAGATATAATAAAAGAGTTTAAGTCTATCCCTTAGTTTTAGTAATAGTAAGTTTTTCTTTACTATAATATTTAATTATATTTAAATAGCAAAGCTAAACCTTTCCTAATAAGAGTTCCTAGTTCTATTAAGTAAGTATAATATAGTATTTTACTAAAGCTAGTATTCCCCTAGTAATAACTCTTAAGTAAGCATATAGATAAATTAGTTATTTAGTATTATTTACTATTTAAATAAATTTCTTTTCCTTTAGCTATATAGTAAGAAAACTATATTTTACTAGGTAAGTTTTGCTTACTAGTTTAACACTTAATTCTCTATTAACTAAGGCTAAGTCATATTAGATACCTTTAACATATATTATAATATATCCTAGAGATATTAGAACTTTACCTTCTAATCTTATAATATTATTCTAAGTAACTATAACGTTTATAAATCCTAAGGATTTTAAGGATATTAGATTTAGTGCTTCCTAGTATAGTTTTATTAAATAGGAAATAATTAATTTTGCTTTATCTCCCTTTAGTTTCTATTAATATTATATTAGATATCTTATTTAGTGTCTAATAATTAGGGCTAACTATAAAAGTTATAATACTATAATTAGAACTATAGTTTCTCCTAGGTGTTTATGTAAGTTAAAAGCTAGGATATTATATTTATTAGTAGCCCTAATGTTTTCTAAATTAAGCTTTTGCTTTAGTAAGACCTTTAATCCTATATCTTTTATTACTACTTTATAAGATAAGTTAAAAATTACTAGTTCCTAGTTTAGGGCTATAGGTTTCTCTAAATATAGCCTTAAAGTAAGTAATAGCCTCTAAAACTCTATTTTAAATAGTTCTTAGATAGGTTAAGATTATTATTAAGTATCTCTAACTTACCCTAGTTACTTAATAAGTCTTAGGTATTATTAGAGTCTAGAAGCTCCTGAATTTAATTTTAGAATTATTTATCTATAATAACTCCTAGTTTTACTATAGGCTTAGTAATTCTTTTGTTTTATCCTTAGACCTAAGTTAGTTTAGAAACCTTTAACTTATCTTTTAGTACTCTTATAGTAGCTATAAAGCCTATCTTATCTCTCTTTATAATATAACTTAGGGATTAGTAGTTTAACGCGAATATAGTAAATAACTATATCTTAGGAATAGTTATATATCTAGGTAGTAGAATTTAATCTCCTTCTAAATCTCTAATATAGTTAGACTTTATCTATCCCTCTAACTCTTAGCGTTAATCTCTCTTTATTTACTAAGAGTTTTAGAACTAGTGCGTGCGTTACTATTCCTTATCTTCTATTAAATATTTATCTCTTAATAAATAGTTAAAGCCTAAATATTCCTATTCCTTACACTTAAAGCACTAGTAATAATCTAGATCCCTCTTTATATATAAACTAGTTATATTAGCTTATTTTCCTAGGGATTAGGGTGTCTTATTTAAACTGTATTTCTATTAATTATATTATCTAGCTAATTATATTATCTAGCTAATTGATTTATATCGTTAGCTATTTAGGCCCTAAATACTTTAAGTTATTAAACTAACTCTAATATTTATTTATCTTTCTCTTTATCACGTTTTGCCTATTTCTTTATCTATACCTAGAACGGATTTAATAGCGTAATAGCTTCTTTACTTAGCTAAGTAATTTTCTTAGAAGCAAATAAACAGTAATTATATAAAAGGACCTTTAGATTTATTATAGTTAGATTCTTAGATACTATACCTAATATCTATTTCTCTAAAGAAAATAAATAGTCTAATACTTACTCTTATAATTATGTATTTATATTACTATTTACTAAGTTAGAGATAAAGTTAGTAAATAATATTTATTATATCTTAGACTTTACCTTTCATATAATTTACTTAGCTTAGTAAATATAAGATTTTAGTGTCTTGCCTTTCTTATAGGTAAAACTAACTATCTCTTTTTATAATACTATTTTAAATAGGGGATCTTGTTATAAAGTAGCCTTATGGCTACTACGTATAAGCGTTTAGAATAAGAATATTATTCTTATAGAAGAAGAAAGGAATTACACTAGTAGTTACATAGCATCTAGATATATAATCCCTTATGCGTAGTCTATATATAGTTTATGTAAAGCCCTAACCTAGTTATATAAAGTATATATACTTTCTAAAGCTAGACTTAACCTAAGCTTATAGCTTAAGTCTATAATATACCCCTTACTTACCCCTTCTTATTTTCTTTTACTAAAAAGTAAGTATATATTAAATATAAACCTTTATTATATAGCCTTCCCTAAAAAATATATAAGTAACCTAGTAAGGCTAGTAAGTTACTTAGTAAGGTTATATCTTTACTATATAAGTCTAAAAAGTTTTTAGTATAAAACTACCTTACCTTACTCTAGCTTTACCCTTAAAAACACTAGCTACCTATTTTATAGCCTTTTACTACTAGCTATCTCCTTACTTTATTTAGCCTCTTATCTTTACCCTAATCTTATATTCTATCCCTTATTTACTAAATTTAAGCTTTACTTTAAATAACCCCTTTATTAGTAACTATCTAACCCCTTTATTAGTAACTATCTAACCCCTTATTATATAATATATTACCCTTACTTACTTCTAGCTATTATTTATAAATATAAAAAACCTATACCTTAATTAGAGCCTAACTAATTTATTTTAAAATATAAATATCCTATTTCCTTTTCTTTAAATTTACACTCTTTCCCCTTTATATTATTATAAATCCTTTTTTTATATTCTTTTTATCTTTATTTATTTATTTATTTATAACTATATAGCCCCTTTTCTATATTTAGTTTACTTCTTATTATAAGTAGTATTATTACTATTACTAACTAACTTACTTTTAGTATATCTCTTTCCTTTTCTTTACTTTCTCTTACTTTACCTAAGAGTACTTACCTTAGTAAGTATATTTTAAAAGGAGACTTTAGTAATAAGGCCTTTTCTAATAATAAGAAGTATAATTTCCTATATAGTTCTTATATAAATAATCTTTAAAATAAGGGTAAATATATTTATACCTTAGGGCTAAACTAGGCCTATGCCTTATACTATACTATATATTATATATATATTTAAGAGATATACTTATATAATACTAATCTAAAACTTTATTATACTTTTAAATATCTTAAGACTCTTTTAGTTATAAGTAAAGCTATTAAGGCTTTAGCTATACTATAGTTTACTAATAGTAAGGGGTAATATATTACTCTTATAAATATTTTTATTTACTATTATAAATATTTTAATAGTATACTTACTATAGCCTAAATTAATTTAGCTAAGGCCTAGCCCCTAGCTTTTTCCCTTATAAGTATAGCCTATACCTAAAATACCTCTAAGGCATAGTAACTAATACTTACCTAGATAATACTTACTTACTAAGGTTATAATAACCTAGTTACTAAATTCTTTTATAGTATAAGAACTATAAATAATAACTTAGCTTAGTTTATCTTTACCTAGGAGGTAGGTAATACTTAAGTTTAATAAATAGCTAAAACTATTATAAAGCTAGCCTATACTATTACTAAGACTTACTAATAATATAATAATAATAATAACACCCCTCTCTTTCCTAATTACTTTATACTATAGTAAAATCTTAGCGCTAAAGTGTGTACACACTAGATACAAGCTAGGTGCCTTAATTTTTTATAGCTAAATTAAAATATACTCTTTTAAGGCTATTATTTATTTATATATCTTCTTATTATAATTTAAATTAATTAAGTGCCTTTATATATATTATACTTTCTAATAGTTTCTATATTAGCTATACATAGCCTTTTTATTTAACTAAGATATTCTAATTTAAACCCTTACTTAGTGTATTTTTAGCTATAAGGATTTCCTTTATCTAATACTTTATAAGATTATTATTAGTATTTATTATAATAAGTTTTACTAGTAAATATTTATTAGCTAGTCTCTAGCTTAGTAATAGGTTATTTACTATATACTAGACTAGGTTAATATAAAAGATAGAATACAGTTCCCTTAGGATATCTAATTTAACTATTAAAGGCATAGGAACCTTAAGCACCTTATATTTAGCTATAATCTAATCTAACTTCTTATAAGAATAGTTTATCTTAATATTATAAAGACTAAGCTATATATAGTCCCTAACCTAGAATTATTTTACTAGCCTATAAC
Source organism: Epichloe typhina subsp. poae (assembly GCA_030389615.1). Classification (NCBI taxonomy): domain Eukaryota; kingdom Fungi; phylum Ascomycota; class Sordariomycetes; order Hypocreales; family Clavicipitaceae; genus Epichloe; species Epichloe typhina. The sequence goes on along the minus strand of CP098318.1, from coordinate 1,844,022 downwards.
TACTATTTATATTCTCCTACTATTATTACTAGATAAAGGCTATTATAGCTTATGTTAAATCCATACTATCCTTTAAATATTATAGAAAGGCTTAAGCCCTTCCCTTTACTAATATAGTAGACTACCCTGTAGGGAATAGATTCTAAATTATAGCTATATTAAACCTATAGAGTGCTATATTTACGCTTATCCTAGTTACTAATAAATCCCTATTATTTAATACTAATTAGTAAGCTAGTAAGTAATCTAGCTACTTAAACTAGAAGAAAGATAGCATAACATATAATATAGCCTATACTTCCTAGTTAGCCCTTTCTATACTACTATCTATCTAAGGGTAATATGTAGTAAAAAGCAATTATTATATACTAACTTTACTATAAAGCTTAGTCTAGAAATTACTAAGCTAATCTAACCTATAGTCTATAATAATCTATATAAGAAACCTATAAAACCACTACTAGTAATATTTAAATTATTCCACGTAAGCCCTAGCTTCTATTAATATTATTACTTTTAACTAAACGTACTTTAATAAATAATTAGTAATAACTATAAGAAACCATAGCTAATCCTATATTTCCGCTAGTAAGTCTATTATAAAGTTAATAAATATTTATGACTAGTACTTATTAGGTAATAGAATTAGCTTTAATAAGCCTTATTATAGTTACTAGCTCTTTTGCCCTCTATAGTAGTAGTAGTTCTATATAAATTAGGCCACATCCTATAATATACTATCCTAATAAAAGTCCTTTTAAAGCGCCTTAAAGGTTATATTCTAGCCTAGGTAGCCTAGTAAGGGTAAGTTATAGATATACTATATTAATATTATAGTTAGTAGCTCCTACTTAGGAACCTATATTTATCCTTAAAATTATAGTGCCTCTTTTACACTAATCTAATAGTTTATAATTTATTCTCTAGTATTAGTAATATCTAGGAACTTCCTAGCCCTTACTACTACTATATTAACCTATAACCTATAAGCTTTATCCTAAGCTAAAGACTAATCTTATAAAGACTAAAGGTACTTATTTATAAATATAAATATACTAGCAGGTAAAGTCCTTATTATAGTTAGGTTATTATTAGGGCTACCCCTATCTATTACTATAATAAGCTTAAGGCAATCGCAGCCACAAAGTTTGTCGCAAACTTTGTATTAACCTTTCAGCCCCTAAATTTATGGCTTAAAGCTTGTTTACTTATTCATGTTTTACCTAACACTGTGGTAATTATTAAATTTGGTTGTTAATTGTCACACTAGCTAGGTATTGCTAGTAATTTTTTTGTTCCTTAAAAATTAGATGCATTGGCCACAGTCAATGACCCCAAAAAAAATTAAAAATCAATAAGCTTAAGGCATATATATAGCTATCCCCCCTTAAAGGAGAATTTTATAAGGCTTATTACTAACTAAATAATTAGTGCCTTTACCCTTTTTATTTCTAGCCTATTAGAATAGTGCTATAATAATATATCTAGTTATTCCGCTTAAGTGCTTAGTTTATAATATAGATAGAAATTAAATAGTGCTAGAGTCTTTGCTTACTATGCCTAATATTCTAATATTTCCCTTAGCGCTATAAAGTACTTAAGGTTCTTATAGTTTATTAGTATTATAAATAGTTTACTTACACTCTATAGCTTTACTAACTATACCTTAAGATAGGAGATAATTACTAGTAGCTTCTTATTATAAATTATATAATTCTACTAAGTAGCCTATAATTAAGCTAAATAGTAAGCTACTAGATATAAAATACTATTATTACTAAACTAAGAGAGACACCCCCTAGAGCTATTCCTAAGTAATTTACCTTTACTAAAGTATCCCTTTTAGAATCTTACTAAGCTAGGATTAGGTATAATATAAAAGCTAACTTTAATGCCTTAAAAGCCTTATTATACTTCTTTAACTAGTAAAATAAGGCTTTTTTCTTTATTAAGTTAATAAGAGGGCTTACTATATCTAAGAAATTTAGTATAAAATTATAATAGAAGTTAGCAAAACTAAGAAAGCTATAGATATCTTAGACCCTAGTTAGTGCCTCCTAATCCTAAATTACTATAATCTTCTTATCTAGATAAATAGCCTTCCTTATCTAGATAATAAACCTAAGGTACTTAATCTCTTTAGTTATAAAGATATACTTTCTAATATCTAGGTTTAGACTAGCTTATTATAGTCTAGATAGTATGCTACGGACTTTCTATATATAATCCTTTTATAATTTACCTAAGTATATAAGCATATTATTAAAATATATAGTAATATAATTACTAATGATACTACTTAATATACTATTAATATACCTCTAGAAAGTTACTAGTATACTTACTAACCTAAAGGGGCATACTAGCTATTTAAATAAGCTAAACCTTATTTAAAACATAGTCTAGTGTTCCTTACCCTTAGTAATATATATATAGTAAAACACTAATTATATATCTAGCTTTATAAACTACTTTACCTTAGCTAAAGAATATAATATTTCCTTTACTAGTAGTAGTAAGTAATAGTCCTATTTTATAATCTTATTAAGTATATAATAGTTTATATAAAACCTCTAACCCTTACTAGGCTTTTTACTAGTAATACTAAGGCTATTACTAATAAGAAGCTTACTTAAATCTAACCCTTATTTATTAAGTCTATTACTTATTTATAGATTTCTAGTAAATACTCCTAAGGTATATTATATAAAGGCACTTATAGTAAGTTAGGTTTATTTCTATTAGTATTACGTTTTAGGTAAATATAATAGTCTAACTTTCTTTAGTGTAATAGTAAGGCACTTACCTTACTTTCTAGAAATAAGTCCCTAAAGTCCTATAATACCTTTAGTAAGGAAGCTAAAAGCTCCTCCTTTATAGGCTTTAGGGTTACATTAATCTATAAGATAGATATGATTTCCTATAGGCTTATAGCGTAAAGCTAGATATTCTCCCTCTATCTCTTTGCTTATTATATTATCCTTATAAACATTAAACCTAGAATAAATACTATAGATTAGTTAACCTTTCTATTAGCTATAGCCTATATAAGTAACTTATTAGCTAATCCTACACACACTTACTATCTTACTATATCTAGGCTAATTTTATTCTATTCTATTTATAGTATACCTAGGATGTTAGGAGCACGGAGGCTAGGGAGCTAGGGATAGAATAGTCATATAATAGAACCCTTGGATAAGCCTTAGGTTATGCGAATAACTAAGTAGCTATTAGATAGCTATATATATATAGTAGGGTATTTAAATAAGAACTACCTATAAGGTATGTAAGAGGTTAGAGTTTAAGACCTTTATATACCTACCCCTAAGTAATAGCTCTCTAGCTATAACTAAGAACCTTAGCCTTTACTTTATTTATATCTTCTTAATCTAGTTATAATAAGTTAAACTTTTAAACCCTTTAGGGCAAATAAACTATTAGCTAGGTTTAAATATAAAGGAGCTATAAAATGTTTACTTAAAACATACTTATATTACCTAGTAAGGGAGATATAAACCTATAGTGCCTAGGGAGTAACTTATATACCCTAACTTTAGGGCCTAATAATAAAAGGATTTAATAGATATTACCTAACTCTAATTAACATAGTAACACTAAATCTAGGAATAATAATAACCTAGATAAGCTAAAGCACTACCATAAGGTTACATAAACCTAGCTATAATATACTTATATAAGGTAGGATATTATAAATATAGAAGCATAGCTTAAAGAAATTAAGGTAAACCTATAATTAGCTAGATTAGGTAAAGAACCTATAATTACCCCTTAGATACTTATACTAATTAATCCCTTATTCCTAGCTTTCTTACCTAACCTTAACTTTATAGTAAGTATATACTTATAGAGCTTTATAAAGATATAATATAAAGTACTAGTATATAAAGGCAATACTTATAAGAATTTATAGGCGTACTTAGTGGATTTAAATATGTTATTTTAGTTAGATCTAAGAACTTTTTAGGATAATAAAACTAAGGTAGCGTATGCTAGTAACTACCTAGCGGATAATGCGAAGTAATAATAAATGCGTTATATAATAGTAAATAGGTTAGTTAACTACTTAGCCTATTCTTAGGATAAATTTATATCCTAGTTAAACTTAGGAGTAATAGATAAGGATATAAGGTGCTTAGAAGCTACTAGGATACTACTAAATTTAAGGTAAAAGGATAACTAGTTTTTTTAGTCTTTCTTAAGACTTTAAACTAAAGTAAAAGCTAAATTACCTAACTAAATCCCTATATGCTTAAGGATAGTAATTTTCCTAAATAGCCTAAATAACGCTATAAGGAAGTATATAGTTAGCTAGGAGTTTCTAATATCTTAGAGCTACCTATAGGGATAAGGTAAAAAGGCTAAAGTTATAATAATATTTATATTAAATAATTATAATAGAAACTAAGATAATAAAGAAGGTAAGAGAAAGAGATAATACTCTAGCTCCCTTATAAATAACTTATAGTAAGACTTATAGTAACTAAGCATAGGTTAAAGACTATTTAAGTGCTATAAATATAATAGTCCTAGATATAGTATAAATAAATGTAAAGTAGTGGATTATTTAATTTATAAAAGTAGTAGGTATATAACTAAGAAGTATAAGAATAGTAATAATAAGACCTTAGACCCTAATAAGATTCTAATTAGGTTAGCATAAGCCTAGGATAATAGTCTTACTACAGAGAAACCTATAGATAAGAGAATAAGAATATAGGTGTTCTTATAGTAAGATAACTACTAGTTAGCTGTGCTAGCGCTGTTTAATATAGGTATAAAGTATTTAATAATCTACCCTAAATTATTATTAAAATAGAATTAGAAGAACGTAGAAAAAATAAAGATAATACTAGAAAGCATAAGTAAGGACAAAATCCCACATAAAGGAATCCTATATAAGCTAATTAAGGTAAAAGATAGCATAGGCTATATAAAGGTCTACTGTATTAGCTATTATATTACTAATATAGGAGAGGGGATGCTTCTAGGTATAAATTAGACCCTAGAGTATAAACCTATAGTAATAAATTAGAAGTAAAATTTTTAGAGGTTCCTAATAACTAAGGACTATATTATACTTACTATAGGGAAGTAATAACTACATAGGGTAGTAAAATAATTATCTATTATACTATTACTAGTATTACTAAAGATTAGGGTAATTAAGCCTAGGGAAAAAGAAGGGAGACTAATAAAGACTTATTAGTAAATAATATAGCAAGCAATAACTAAGGTTATAGTATAGCTATAGTAATAGTAGTAAAACATACTTATTCCTTAAAAAGAAAAAAATAAGAAGTGTAATAGCGCTCTAGGTAGTATACTATAAGGAGGTAGTAGTAACCTTATAAGAGATAGATAGTAACATAACCTAATAGCAAATCCTAGAAAAGTACGTAAAATTTACAGACGTGTTTTTAAAAGATTTAGCTAGCAAGCTCCTAGAATTAGGTAGCTACACTTATATAATTAAATTAGAAGAGGGGAAATAACTACCCTAGGGACCTATATATAACCTAGCTAAAAAAGAGCTAGAAGTGCTTAGGGAGTACTTAGTAAGTACGTAGGAAAAAGGGTGGATTAGAAGATTAACTAGTCTAGCTAAAGCCCTAATTTTATTTATTCTAAAAAAATCAGGGAAATTAAGGCTTTATATGGATTATAGGGGCCTTAATAGGATTATAGTTAAAAACAAGGCCCCTTTGCTATTAATCTTTAAAATCCTTAACTAATTAGTAAGCATAAAGGTTTTTATATTACTAGATCTTTAAGAAGTATACTACTAGCTACGTATTTATAAGGGTAATAAGTAGAAGATAGCCTTCTAATGCTACTATAGCTATTTTAAATACCTTATAATACTATTTAGATTAGTGAATATACTAGCTACTTTTTAGGAATATATTAATAATACCCTTAAGGGACTTATAGATAAATTTTGTATTATTTACCTTAATAATATCCTAATATATAGTAGTAACCCTATAAGATATACAAAGTATATTAAAAGCGTGCTAGAGTAACTTTAAGACGTAGACCTCTATATTAACCTTAAAAAGTGCTAATTTTCTATTAGGTAGGTGAAATTCCTAGGTTTTATTATATCTAAAAAGGGTATTAAGATAGAACTATTATAGGTTAAAGCTATTATAACCTAGCTAATACCTTATAGTGTGTTTAATATTTAATTATTCCTTAGGTTTATAGGTTTTTACTAATACTTTATAAAATAGTATAGTAAGGTAGTAGTCTTACTAATAGACTATTTAAAAGATATTTAGCTAGTAAAGTTTAAGCTAAAACCTAGTAAACTAGTAGTGTTTAAAGAACTTTAAAAGAAGTTTTAAAAGGCGCTAATTTTAGTGTATTTTAACCCACTTTACCTACTAAGAGTAAAGATAGACATATTTAGTTATATAATTAGAGCTATACTTATAATATTAGTACTAGGTAGCTAGCACCTAGTAGTATATTTTTTAAGGAAGTTAACTAATATTAAACTTCGCTACTTAACACCTAATACTAAGTTATTAGCAATCTAAGAGGCATTTTAAGCCTAGAGACACTACCTTATGTATTTTTCTTATTAAATTATAGTTATTATAAACTATTTAAATTATAAGTACCTAGCTATAAAGCTAAAGCTAACTAGCAGGTAGGTAATAGTATTAAACAAGCTTTATTTATTTAATTTTAGGATTAAATATTATATAAGTAAGTTAAACCCCACGGATGCCCTATTAAGAAAAGTAAATTATATTAGCAAGAAGTATAAGGCAAAGGCATTAACCTTATAGCTACCTAACTTCTTATCTAAATTTAATAATACTAAGCAATAGAAATACTATATAAATAATAATGCTATTATAGGTTCTAGTATTATATTACTTAGTATAGCTAATGTTTTATTATAAAGATGCTATAATAGCCTTACTAGCCTCTAGGGTTTTAAGAAGTTATAACTTAATTATATTATTAAGAAACCTAATAGTCTAGTAAAGCCTAGTAATAGTATATAAACTAGGTCTATTAATTCTAAGTAGTAAGGTTATGCCTTATCTATATTTTTTAATATTTCTATAAGTCTAGCAAGCCTATAGGTTAGGAGTCTAGCTAGGTTAGTAGCTAGTAAGTAGCGTAAGCGCCCCTTTAAAACGTTACTTAGCTATAATTTATTTATAAGTCTATAGGCATACTATAAGCTAGCTACTTATAGTAATATTATAGTAAGAATATAAGTAGTCTAGTAAACCTCTTCTAAGTTTGCATATAATGCTTGTTTTATATATATAGAATTAGAGGCTTTAATTTAAGTTATATTATTTAAAGCATAGCAAGGTAATAACTTTACTATAGGTTATAGGAAGCTACTTAAGAGTAGTAACCTAGAAGCATTATAAATATAGTTTATTAGGCCCTCTAAGCTATTAATATTTAAGAATTAAGTTTTTATTCTAGCTAGTATAAGAAAGGAAATTTTACTACTTACTTATAATAACCTAATAGCAGGCTACTAGGGAGTTAGTAAGACCCTTTATTATATTATAAACTAGTATTACTAGTTATTAATAAAGAAAGATACTAAGTTATATATATAGACTTACGTAAGCTATTAGACTTTAAAGCTAAGGCACTATAAACCTTATAGCAAGCTAGTAATGCTACTAGTGCCTAATTAGCCTTTTTAAGAATTATTAATAGATTTTATTATAGGGCTACTACCTATAAAAGACGTAAATTAGACTTATAATATAATCTTAGTTATTATAAACTATTTTATAAAATATAGTATTTACATCCCTATGTTAATATAGCTAACTAGCAATAGGTTAGCTACTGTATTTTTAGAATATGTTTTTAAGGACTATAGTGCCTTAAAAAGTATTATTATAGACTATAGTTTAATATTTACTAGCAGGTTTTAGATAACCTTTTGCTGCCTTATTACTACTAAGTAGTAACTAAGCACTATATTTTACCTATAAATAAATAGGCAAATAGAATATTTAAACTAAGTTTTAAAGCATTATCTAAGAGCTTTTACTTACTTTAATTAGACTAACTAAGCAGATAACCTATTAATAGCATAGTTTATGTATAATATAAGCGCTTACTTAACTTATAGCTATACCCTAGTAAAGGCGCTATAAGGTTATAACCCTAGAGGCCTATAGTAAGTAGTTATAAATATTCTAGTAGTAAATAACTAGGTAAAGACTTAAGTAACTATACTAAGAGATAAATATATAGTAATTAAGTAGCTTCTAAGTAACTTATAGACCTAGTATATAAAGCACTATAATAAGAAGCAGACTTTAATAAAGTTTAGAGTAAGTAACTATGTTTTATTATCTATAAAGAATATTAACTTATAGTAACTTAGTAAGAAGCTAAGTGTAAAGTACTTAGGCCCTTATAAAGTTAAAAAGGCAATTAGAACTTATAAATTAGCGTACTAATTAAAGCTACTACCTAGTATATAACTATATAATATTTTTAATATTACTAATCTTAAACTGTTTATAGGGGACCTAACTAGCGTAAAAGATATATTCTTACTATAAGATAATATTATAGATAATAAATAGGAGTTTAAAGTTAAAAGAATTATCTTATATTATTATAATAGGAGATATTAGAAATACCTAGTTAAATAAAAGGGCTATAATACTTTAGAGAATTTATAGGTTAAGAGAAGAGATTTTATTATAATTAATATTATTAATAATTATAAGTAGTAACTAAGTAGCTAGTTTATAAATATAAAGGTATATTTAGTAAAGATTAAATAGTAATAGTAATATATAAAAAAAAAAAAAAAAATTTCTTAGATAATTTACCTTATAGCTACCTAGTACTATTTACCCTATATTTACATTAGGCCCTAGCCCCTAGTATTATTATTTTTATTTTTAGGTATTAAGTTAGTAGTAAGGCCTTAGGTAGGGATTTATCCTTATTATTAGAGAAATCCCCTCCTTATATATATATATATAAAGCTTACCTAAAAGGTCTAAAGGCCTAATATAAGTAAGAAGCATAGGTATATATATAGTAAGCTATTAGTAAGTTAGTAAGGCTATAAGTAAGAATATTAAGAAACTTACTAAGGGAAGGTTTTATATAATAAAGCATAAGCTATTAGAGATATTAATCTAGACTTCTAGATTAATAGTATTACTTAGTAGTAATATAGTAATTCTCTTATTAGTATTAGCCTCTTATATAACCTCTATAGTTAGCCTTACTTATTTAGCCTAGCTATGCTTATTAGTATTCTTTATAAATAAGAGTATATTATAAAGTTTACCTTTTATACGTATTAAGTGCTAGTAGTATATTAGTAGTAACCTAAGTTATAAAGATAGATATATATATATATTATTAAGAAAGTAGGGATTATTATTAGAGATAATATAACTATTAATATACTTAAAGAGTACTTAGTATAATTTTATAAAGTAAGTAAAGCACTAGTAATATATCAGTATAAGTATAAGTAGTAAAGAAAAGGAAGATATATCCCTAAGTAATCTTTATTATTTTATATATAATAGGTGTATTTTATTAAGTTACTTACATAAGTTAGTAGTAGTATATAGTAAGTTAGTAGTAAAGTTATACTTAAGGAGTTAGTATACTTAATTAAAGTAAATTTCCCTTTAGTAATATACTATAGAATAACACTATTACTATCTTTAGGGGTAATAGCCTATATTACTACTTATTATATATAGTGTATATAAGGGATTTTTATATTACTAGCACTACTAGCTATAAGTTAGTAAGGTATACACTAGGGGATAAAGATACTATACTTATATTAAAATTTTTAAAGCTATTTGCTTTTTAGGAGATTTTTAAGGAAATAACTAAGGTATTTTCTTAGTTATTAGAGAATCTAATAGAGTAGGAGTACTATAGCGCTTAGATATAATTTACTATTAGTAAGTTAGTAGTAATATACTATAGGAATATAGGTATAAAAGGTAAAGTAACTAATATTCTAGTGTTTAAAAGGGATTAAGTGTTTAAGTAAGATTAGATATAAATAATAAAATAATACTATAGGATATTAGTAACTACTATAATAGTAGCTATAAAGCTACTAGGTTATAAGTAAAGGTAACTTATAATATTAAAGGAGAATATAAAGGAAGAGAATATATAAAAGTAAGGAAAAGTAAGCCTTTTTATATTAGCCTTAGACCCCTAAGTAATTTATATACTATATATAGCTAATCTAGAAATTATAATATTTATAGTTATAGCTACTACTAGTAAATACATACACTAGCTATAAACTTCTAGTAAGAATAATATAATATCCCTAATATTAGATAAGAGCTTATTTATTTTAAATAGTATATAGTACCCTATTTATTTAACCTAATTATAAAATTTAATATAAGTAGTTCTCTTACTTAGTATTAATAACTTATTAGGTAAAGGTATATATATTAGAAGTAATAAAGTAGCTAGTATATAGCTATTTAAAGCTAGAGAGTAAAGGAGGGAATTACTTAAAACCCTATAACTTTTATTTTATTATCCTAAGTAAATATAATAGCTATATATTTATAAAATAGCTAGTAATATTAAATACTATTATAAGCTATATATAGTATACTTATATTAGCTAAGCAGCTCCTTTTAATTAAGGATAATTATATATTAGGGGTAGTATATTAAAAGCATAGAGGCTAGGGAGCTAGGGATAGAATAGTTATATAATAAAACCCTTAGATAAGCCTTAGGTTATGTAAATAACTAAGTAGCTATTAGATAGCTATGTATATATAGTAGGGTATTTAGATAAGGACTACCTATAAGGTATATAGGAGGTTAGAGTTTAAGACCTTTATGTACCTACCCCTAAGTAGTAGCTCTCTAGCTATAACCAAGAACCTTAGCCTTCACTCTGTTCATATCTCCCCGATCTAGTCGTGACATAGGATTAGTTATCTTATTAGTCCTAGGATTATATATACTATAATTAGCATTTCCTATCTATCTAAATCTAACTAAAAACAAATAATATACAAAATATATAATCATTTTTCCTAACTCTCTTTTCCCCCTTACTTTATACTAATAGCTATATAAACTAACCTTTTAGTTAGAAAAGGGAGGTATTCTAACCTAAGCTTTTAGATAAGGCGTTTACTTATAGTAGTATAGTAGTTATAACCTATATTAACTTAAGTATTTATAAAAGTAGTCTTATTAATTAAAGTAAGAACTAAGAAAGGAATTAAGTTTATATTACTTTAAATCTCTTTATAGTCCTTATTAGTAATAGCTATATACTATAAAGCCCCTTTATACTTCCTTTCTTTATCCCTAGTTAAATAACTTAATAATAAGGTTACTCTTTTTCTAACTAACTTATAGACTTATTATTTAAGCTAATAGTAAGTACTTTCTTTATATTATAAGTATTTATAAAGGACTTCTTTTATAGGTAAATAGTAGGATATAATAAGTATACTATAGTAAAATACTTAAAGAAGCTATATTATAAATACTAGCCCTTATTATAGTATATATTAAGTATATTCTAAGTAACTTACTTAGTATGCTTACTACCTTTCTTATTACCTAACTTTTAGTGTTTTATAAACTTTCTAAAACCTTACTAAGTCCTTATTATACTTATAAAGTAAATATTTATTATTAGCATATCCTTATCCTATGCCTTAGCCTTAATTAGGTTAGGCACTAGATTACTTTATGTTTATATATAGTGTTTTTCTCTAGTTAGTAGGATTTAATATCTAGTATAATACTTTAATAGTAGGCTATTACTATTATATAATTAGCCTAGGGTATATCTTATCTAATACTATAGTTTTTTATTTACTTATTAAGCGCTATGTATAACTTAGATAACTTTACTAAGTTTACTTACCTAAGCCCCCTAGCTAAGGCTAACTTCTATTTAAAGTAAATATAGAAGTTACTAAACCTCTTATTTTATTATTATATTAACTAGTTAAGTTTTATAATAGCTATTTCCTAGTAGTAAGGGTTATTAAATATCTCCCTTAGGTAGTTAAGAAATCTAAATAAATAAAAGTTCTCTAGGTAGCCTTTTTTAAAAAAAAATATAACTTATACCTAGACCTTAGGTAATAGGTTTTAGTAAATAAAGTATTACTAATCCTAATTACTACTAATAAACTCCTTATTTACTAGAAGCTTATAAGTTATAAAGCCTTTCTAAGCTATAAATAAGACCTTATTACTATTAAAGAGGGGGCCTATAAGTAAGGGTTTTTACTTAATTTAGATTAGTATAAGTACTATATTTTACGTATTAGCTAAGTACTAGATTTATTCTACCTACTATTTTACCTATTATTATAGAAGTACTAGCTTATTAGTGTTTATTATATCTAGTAGTAATAGCGTATTTACTAGATAAGTTATTTCTATAATAAAGAATAATATATATTATAAACTAGCCTTATAGCTACTATATATAAGCATTTAGAATAAGAATATTATTCTTATAGAAAAAGAAAGGAATTAAACTAGTAGTTATATAGTATCTAGATATATAGTCCCTTATGCGTAATTTATGTATAGTCTATGTAAAGCCCTAACCTAGCTACACAAAGTACGTATACTTTCCGGAGCCGGACTTAACCTAAGCTCATAGCTCAAGTCCATAACAGATCTAGCTTTTTAAACTTCTTTAAAAACTTCTTAGCTATTTTAGTCTAAGTATAATCTTTAAAGTTAAGATCCTAGTATTATATTTTAGCTTTACCTCTAAGGCCCTAAATAAAGATATATTAAGTAAAGGTATTTATGTAATTAGATAGAATATTAGATATTACTACTATTATTTTGTAATATTTTATGTACTCCTTTGCTAGCCTATCTTTTAGGAGTCCTAAGAAGGTAATACTAGTTAAAGATATTAAAGAAGCTATAGTAAAGAATAGGTTATTTATTATAACTAATTATCCTAATTTTCTAGGGATAGATTAGCTAGTTAGGTTCTCTAGTTTAATTAATAGTAAATAGAATCCTAGAAGTATAGTTTCCTCTTATTAGTCTAGAATTAAGGAATATTCTAGGCTAGGAACTTATTAATCTAGAATTAGAGAATATTCTAGGCTTAGAATAAATTTAAATGAATTTCTATCTAGTTTTATGTCTAAGCTTAGCTCTAGCTTCTCTCTAGTTTAAGGGTTTAGAAAGTTTTATATAAAGGGGAATAGAAAACTTATACTAAGTCCTTAACTTATTTATAGTTAAGATAAGTCTAATATAAGTTTAAAGAAAGAAATTATTACTAGGATTTAAAGAAAAACTAAGATTAAAAGAGAACTAAAGAACTTATAGCTAGACTAGTAGTTAAAGAATTTATCTTAGTCTAGATTAAGATAGGCTAAGTAAATATATAAAATACTTTATTGATTTTTAATTTTTTGGGATCATTGGCTGTGGCCAATGCATCTAATTTTCAAGGAACAAAAAAATTACTAGCAATACCTAGCTAGTGTGATAATTAATAACCAAATTTAATAATTACTATAATGTTAGGTAAAACATAAATAAAGGAACAAGCTTTAAGCTATAAATTTAAGGGCTAAAAGGTTAATATAAAGTTTATAATAAACTTTATAACTATAATTATGTAAGATATAGTTATAATTCACAACCGTAGTTAAACTTAAATCTATTTAAGTTTTACTTATAGTATAAATTAACATAATTTCCCCTTCCTTTATAACTATGTTTATTCTATCTCTTTATATCTCTTCTATCTTATAACTTATCCTTCAAAGCTCTAAGGCAAACTTGAACCCTAAAAAAAAACATAACTTATCCTCACTTGACTACACTCTAATTCGAATTAACAGGTAGGGGTTAAGGGCTACTAATTAACTAATTAATAACTAACTAATCAGATAATAGTATAGCTAAGGGTAACCATAAGCTAGGGGCTATAACCACTAGGCTATAGAACCTAATAGCTATCTAAAAATCCGAGGAAATTCTAGATAAAAAGGAAATTCAAAAAATAAAAGAAAACATTAAGGAATTTAGGAAAAGTAAGAAGAAGAAGGGAAATAAAAAGCTAGAGAAAAAGGCTAGATATTTAGAAAAGGTGTTGAAAAATAGAGATCTATAATAATTTAAGCAGTTTTACCTCGTGCCCGGGAGGGATAAAATACTTTATAAAAATCTCCTTACTAGAAAAAGATAGTGTTCCGCTAGAATTAAACTTAAAATTACTTACTAGCTTAGTTAAATAATAGAGTAAAGAACTAAGAATAAACTTAAGTATTAAACCTAAGAAAACCTATCCTATTTTACCTTTCTTTCCTAATTAATTTAGTCCTTCTCTTACTATACTATTCCTAATCTATTAAGCCTATTCTTACCTTAGGTAAGAACCTCTTATAAAAATTTAGCACTCTAGTATAGTATATCTAAATATCTTATATAGTACTTACTAATTAGAGAGCACTATAAGTAACTAAGTAAAGTTAAAAGTAAGGAAAAGCAAGTTATAGGGTCTATACGCGCTACCTATCTAATTATATACCTAAACCTAGGTTTTTAACCTAAAGGTATATCTTAAAGAGGTCTAAAAGGCATAAGGTTTAACCCTTATATTTAAAGCTATTTAGCGCTTACTTTCCTATCCTAGGATTACTATAGGTTAATATTACTAGTTTATAAGCTTATAGGTAATAATAATTCTGTTTTTACTAAGTGTAAAAATACGGATTTCTATGCTAGGTTTTTAACTCTTAGGCTGAAATTTAAGAGGCCTAAATCCCTTAAGTTCTTAGGATATATCTAGAGTTATTTGTCTTATAATATCCTATATATTATCTAAGCTCCTAGGACTTTTATTTTACTAAGGTTATAAATAGTAATTCCTATCCTAGATTTTTTAGCTTAGGTATAGTTACTATAAGTATTCTAACCTATAAGTTTACGAATCTAGTCTGCTAGCATTTACTCCTAGTTCTAGCTTATTTCTTATTATATTATTTATGCTATCTCCTTATAATCTTAAGTGCTAGGATAGTGCTATAGGTATTTTATATACTTGTTTCTAGTTTAATCCTTAACTTTAATTAGTTAAGTTTCCTTAAGTTTATTAATTATCTAGACTATCTTTAGTATTTAGGTATTATTTATAGTAATACCCTTAGTCTAGGTTATTTACTAAATATTATAAGTATTATTATAATCCTATAGTTTTATATTCTATTTAGCCTATTACTATAGCTTTAGGTATTCTTATATTATCTAATAGATAGATTTCTAATTATAGCTAGAGTTTCTTCTTTTCTCTTAATAGTAACTATAGCTTTATTATTTAATCCTTATTATTTAATAACTATAGCTATTCTAATAGGTCTATAGTACTTTATCCTAATCTTCTATTCTAATTATATTATTTAATTAATTATTTAGTTATCTCCTTAGAGGCTGTAAATTATTACTTATTTAATAATTATTTAATTTTAGAGTCTAAATAAAAGGTCCTAGTCTTATTACTATAAAACCTAACTAAAAGATAATAGGTGTAATGATGCTTATATTAACTAAGTAAGCTCTCTACCTATGCCCTATATAACTATGCTCATCTATTACATAATCCATTCTCCACCTTAACACCCCTGGTTGAGCATGGAAAAAAAGAATTTACCAGACGTTTCTTTTCACAGGCAAAAAAAGCAAGAAAAAAGGAAAAAAAAAAGGAACTACAACTTCATCCCGAAAATTCATCAGTGGTGAACTCTGTGTCGAGCCTAGTTTCATCAATCGTCTCGTATGTATTCAAAACAGGCGCGGCCATAGTATTGCCGCCTCACGTCTCCCGTGTCCAAGTAGGCTTTGCGCCTACACCAAGTACTATTACACAGGGAAACGAATTCTTTTTCAATCCATGTGCGTTCGTGTTCCAGCACTTTCACGCATGCAGTCAAGATGAGCCTGCTTTTAACCCCCCCCTAAACTAAAACTGGTATCCTTTCATATGTATAAAGAAAAGAAGAAAAAAAACATGGTCAAGTGTACATTATTCGTCGCATCATCAAAGCCACAAGTTGCCATCAGAGTCGTATAGATTGTGAATCGGTGGCATCTCGGGGCTTACCCTCCTTCGCTTTGGCGGCTGCTCATCTTCGGGTGACAGCGACGGCTGAGATTGAAACGCAGCTGTGAAGAACAGTGCCTGTTGCTGCTCGCCAAAGGATCGATCGGGCGAGGGCGTAGAGGCGCTCGCTGAGCTGGTGACGGTCATGGCATCGTCCCAGTCAGTCGGGGGGGTACAGTCCAATTCATAGCTGTTCGGTGTCCAGCAGGACGATATTGAGGAGCGGTCTTCCGCTGCTGACATTGGGTCGCTGTGTACTGGCGGAGGATACATTGGACCGCTACAAGCTTCTCGAAAGTTGGTGCTGCAGAGAAGTTCAGTCAGTCAGTATACTTGAGCGGTGTGAACTGAGCCAGGAAGCAAAGTGGGCAAAGCGTTATTTACCTCGATGGTATCACGTTCATCATCGGGGGCGTCAGCCAAAGATGCGAGCCGCAAGTGGCATCAACGACGGGCTCGACCTGGCCGCGATGTTCGTGGTTCCAGTAATCGGGCACTGGCGGCAGCGACGCGGCCATGTGCAGGCCGTGGCGTCTGTTCATGAGGGCCAGCTGCGGGGAGGAGCGTGTGTACGTGCTGCGGTCCGGATAGATTCTCTCCTTCTCCTCGACCGAGGGTGGCAGCAGAGACGCAGAGACGAGAACATGGCCTTGCCACGTCTCGACGGAGTGAAATTGGTTCTCCATGGCGATGGGAGGGCTGCGGCGTCGAAGATGTGAACAGCGGGAAAAAAAAAAAGTCTGCTGAGCGTGGGTACGTTACGGTTTGTTGATGGACCAAAGTTTTTGAGAGGGCGAAGTTGTGGTTTTTGTTTTATTCTGCGCCGAGTTCTGGTCATGGCAAAGCGGGTGAGTGGGGGACGGGTGGGCATGGGAAAACCCTTCTAAATGCCATTGCCCGCTGCCCATTGCCCCATTCCATTCCGCAATTTCGGTGTTTGGACCTGGAACCTGGACCAAAAGAAGCAAAGAAGAACTGGCAGAAGCTGGTCGGACCCTGTTGCTAGCGCCCCTCCAGGCCCTAGCGTCTGTCCCTGAACCCCTTGTGGCTGCGCTGGCCGGCCCACAAGCTCCGGAGTATGTGCCCGATGACGAAGCAGACGGCCAGCAGACGGCCAGCAGACGGCCAGCAGACCCCGCACCGGCTTTCTCAACGTCAAAAGCTGTCCCGCCTGACTTTCTGGTCAAGATTCCAGCCCTGCTGCCCCCCCCACCTTGTCGTCCCCATGTCCGCGTTATTTCCGCTCGAGTTCTTCGTCTTTCACGCCTCGCTCGTTCCTCATCTCGACGTCCGACTCAAGCTGTAGAGTCTCCGGCACGGTGTTGAGCCTGTGGGAAAGGATTCAAAGTCTGCCTTGTTGTTGCCGGCCTCTTCATCCAACGCGAATGGATGCGCCATCTTGTAGTCATGGTCGAGAAACACCTCAGTGTACATGCATGGAAGCAAGCCAGTACGATCAGAGGTGATAGATACTATCCAGGCAACGGGTCACGCAAGCGGCAAGCCGGCACGAAAAGGGATCGCTGTGTATAACGCCGCACGGAGAAACTTCCGCACAGATTGATACCACCGATTTGGTCTTGCAGGGGGGCGAGACCCTGAAATCGTGACTTTTGCTCAAATCAAGCGACCGACCCACCGCGGTCGGCATCGGCAGACCGGGTCTGCATATGCAGTCAGGGTCTCTGAGTTTATCATGGACATGATCAATGTTATCGTCAGGGCCATTCTCGTCTCGAAGCGAAATGCAGAAATGAGATTATAAAAGAGCTTCTTTTCTCGGGATGAAGCATCATTCGGCATACTGTGTCAGCTATCTAATTTTATAATAACCATTTGGTATACCTTTCAAGTTCCAGTCTCCCTCTCTGCATTTTTAAAAAAAAAATCACGAAGAAGCCGCTTGCAAGGAAAACAAGAAGAAGAAGCAAAATCCACAAAGGACAAATATCTACAAGAAAAAGCTGGCTACCGTCTTATCCCATGTTCGTTGCCAAACCGTGCCATGCTGACCCGTCCGCCCTCTTGCGTACCGCTTCCCAATGCCCATCCCGCGTCGCCTGTTCCGTCGCCTTGTACAGTTTTCGCTCATGATAACTGTACAGACAGTCGTCAAACAGATGGGGATTCGAATTGACAAAGAACATCATGACGTCGTACGTCGTGCTTCGAACAAGTCTACATTGGGGAGGTGTTAGCGACGGGGTGGCGCACATGACTTTGTCAAGCAGGAACGGAAGTCTGGTCACCTGTTCCAGTGGGAATCAGAGCTCTCATATACAGACGTGAACATGATGGGCAATATCGACTCGACGTGCGCTTCGACAAAGTCGCAGAACTTCTCGTTGCTCCAGAAGAACAGCGCGCGTCTGGCGACCAGCACATGGGGGCTGACAGTACACTTTGCCAACTGCATGAACAGCTTTTCTTGGGCGTGCGTGAATTCGGTAGGGCCACTGGCATCCATGATGTCCCCAATCTCGTCCAGGAACATGCATTCTTTCTCGCTGCTGGTTCTGGGCCAGTAGCGCAGTAACGCCGCAATCACCTGCCCTCACACTTTCATTAGTCTGTTTCTTGTCGTCCGGAATATTTTTTGTCGGGCGGCTTTCGAGCGGTGATGCATACCTCGTTGGAGAGAGATGCCCTCTTTTCGATAAATTTGGTCATGCAATAGGCAAGCGGCAGGTGGTATTTTCCAAATGCCGCAGCCTTGTGCAACGGTAACAAGACCCGGTGCAGAGTGACGATGTATTCGCCCTCTAGCGGCACGGACAGACCGGTGATGATGGAGCTGACCATCTCGAGAAGCTCGGCTATACCGGTGCATGTGCCTGTCTCATACGTGACTTTTAAGAAGATGTTGTTGATCGACTGCCGAATAAACGGCCGGAGGTGATGGCAAACGCGGTATATGCAATGCAGTATCTTCTTGGTCAAGTCACGCTCGCGGGGATCTTCAGATTCGAAGAGTTTCAAGAGACAGGTCACGAACTCCTGGTCAACGTGCGACTCATCGGCAAGCTCTGCAATGAGGTACTTGCTCTCCAGGGCGGCGATGAAGAGCTGATACACGGCGCCGACATGGAGCCACGCGATCTCGGGTGCAGGCTCCTCGTCGCTATTGCCTATCGCGTCGTACATCTCGCCGGAGCTGTACACACAATGCGGCGTGCGTCGAAATGCGTTTTTTGCGAACATTTCCACGAGCGCGCGCCACATGGTCTCGTCGACCCAGAGTCCGCTGTCCTCGACATATCGTTGAAGTTCGTTGAGCGTCAGTAGTTTGGCCTCTTTTGATTGCCTATCTAGGCCTGACTCGGCAAAGTTATAGATTACGTTGCATTGCTGGACCTTCTCGAGGAAGAGTTGCTGGCGCTCATTGAAACAGACATCGCGAAATCGTGGGAGTTTATTGTCAAGCTTCGGAGCACCCACTCGGCGCTTGGGTGTGGACTTGCGCGGGCTCGAGACGACGCGACTGTTTGCCGGAGACGCTGGTGTTTGGCCTGACATTGAAGTCGTTGCTCTCGATTGGACAATCGCGAAAATAATGGAAGCATTCGATGTTGGTGTGAGAGTAGGTATGAATGGCGAGATGAAAAATCGTGGCGGCGGGTGGATGGCAACGTCGCACCCGGCTGGTTCGAGCTGTCAACTCGATGCGCGACTTTGTATCACATTTCCAGGGGTTGAGCTCCCTCTTTTGCCCAAGTTTCTCATCTTATTGGCGGGGCACACATATTCTGTGGACAAGAGGAGCACCTGGAATGTGTGTGCTATTCTTGTTGCTCGCAACCAAGTCACAAGAGTGCATGGGGGAAGAAGGGACTCGACAACTCCTTCCAAGTCACCACATCTTCAGCGTCCAGTGAGCTCTGATTGGTCGTACCCCTCTTTGCCAGTGAGGAGAGCCATGTCTTGCACCTTGGCGCTTCCGCAACTTGGCGCTTGTGTTCCTTTGGTATAATTTATTCAACGTCCAAATCACCACATGTATGTGACAACTTGCTACTATCTCCTGGAATGGTATCTGACATGTTCGTCTATAGAGATTCAGCAGCATATACTTGGGGCCGAGGCTTAGCATGGACCCGGAATATTCCAAACGACATCAGGAGATGCTGGATGCATTAATCGCAGAGGCCCATGAAGAGCAGCTCAAGGTAGAAGAGCTCGAACGATTTATCGACGGATTGCCCCATGAAAGCAAACAGCAAATGTTCAACAGCGGCTCCAACTCCAGGAGGCTGAGAAAAGATGGTGCTACATCGCTCGGGGCCGATGAAGAGCTCAAAAAGTACAAGGAAGAGGCCGCAAACAAGCGTGCTATGATCGAACAAATGTGGTTGAGGATCAATGAAGAGCAGAATAAGTAACGGTGGCAGACGTAATGTCAAGGGCCCTCTCGATTCTCATTGACGCAAACGAAATTCTTTTGCTTTAGCCAACCAATCCTTAAGTTTCTGGCTCTCTTCATCCTCCACATAGAGACCGTTAGCCTTGAGATACTTTGTGTATCGCTCAGAGCTATGCAGACGTCTTTCAAGTTCCACCCAACACGTCCTATTTTCATCGCAACGGAAAAAGTCAGAAACCACACTCTCGTAAGAGCCCTCGAAATTTTTTGGGTAAATGAACCTGTAAAACACTTTCAGAAGCTCGGATGGTACTCGAAAAATCTGGCCCATGTGCAATAACATCTCATCGCCATAATTCCATTGTTGCACAAGCTGATGGTGTCGGGAAGAAGAGTCGCCCTTTGATTTTAAAACGGCGACAAACTCGGTAAATACATCTTCCGAATTCGTTATCCATGATGGCGGCGCAAAAAATTCGGGCGGAACTGTGCTTGCCCATTCCCAGTCGATAACGGCCCGAATGTGGAGATCTTCATCAACAATAATGTTGGGACATCGAAGATCTGCGTGTGTCAAAACGAAAGAAGCGCATGTGCTGCCGTTGGAAATCGGGGCGATATCCTTCATTTTGAGATTCATGGCATTGAGTGCAAAGAGCTCAAGCTCTGCGGTTGCCTGATCCAGATCCTCGGCAGGTAACAAGAAAGTGTTCCAAAGCAGTCGTAATTGCTCATGGATATATTCAGCTGTGGACGTGCACAGCGAATGTGATGCCGACCATCCGTTGATTTGAAGGGTATTATCAGGAATGGAGAAAGCACTGACGACACGTGGTTCCAGCGCTTCAGTCGAGGCCGGCATCAACGAGCCTCCTGTGGCGAACTCCAATTTTCGCAATTCGGCCAAAATATCGATGAGATCTGAATAGAACCGTTTTCGGTGCTCTTCTGGACTGCGTAATAAGCGGTCCATGGATATGGATTGACCTTTGATGTGCTCTATAATCATAAAAGCCTGCTTTGTTGGGTTGTTCAAGAGCAATCGGCTGAAACCGGTCGCGAAAATTTGTGGAATCGGAATGTTCGTTTTCTCTCGAACATACCTGGTGAAGGACAAGATCAGAACTGGCTCATCGTACTGGGAAAACGCTGGGACTTTACCGCATTGTGCACACTTCACTCTTGAACTTGTCCCAGACATTGTGGACGGCCGGTTGAATAGGGACTCTGACAACCCACATCTGGTCAACAGTATAAAAGAGAACGAAAAAACAGACGTTAAAACTCCCTTTGTCTGTCTTGGCGACACGACACGGTAGTCCGTTATTGTAGCTGGAGGCCAGAGCGCAAACAGCATCTCTGTCTATGGCATCGGCGTATTCCGTTTCGAGGATATCATATTGCGCAGGTGTCAACGGATTGAGGCGAGACGGGTCATTTCTGAAAATGCGTAAGAACATGGTCCAGACGCCTGTAGCGCACCATGTCCACCGAGCCGAAATAAAATGCCATATTGTGGAAAGCATTCGGAAGGGGGAAAATGATGCAAAGACGGTAAGATGATGCGAAGGGCAAGAGGATGAGCACTACCCAAGTATCTCGGTTAAAACCCCCATTGTCGGTTGATTAGTAAGCAGATGGCTTAACAGTCCCTCTGGACGTGTGCAACCTGTTGGATATCACAGCCTCACATTTTAGGCGTCACTCTCTTCGCGATACCTTCCCTCAGTCTTTACCATATGCCGAGATCTCGCAATCAGCCGCGAAGAGGGAAGTATCGCGAAGAGAGCCTAATATGTGAGGCTGTAATACCCAACGCAACCCAGAAAGAGAGAAAAGACCGGCAGACCTGGATCCATACTAGGCAACGATAACAAAACAAGCGAATCATGAAACGAGATTAACAGACTAGTCACGTCACAGCCGAAAGGAGTTTTGTTCCATTTTACCTTCCATTATTTCTCCAAATTCAATTTACTTTTTCACAATTCTCACTCAACATGATTTATGAATAGCCGGGGCACTGATTATGCGTCTTTGTTTCACTGGACATTGGCGTTTGCGCGAGATAGTCAAAACGTACGTCACAATCTCAGATCAGTACCCTATATTGTATTTAACTCCCTGCAAAAGAAAAGACCCGCGAGGTTGACATGAATCGCCTTGGTTCAAGCCACGGTGCAGTTCTACCCCAGAATATCCCCATCTTCCTCCTCCCCATTCCCGTAACCTAAGAAATAGACCCCTGTTCTCCTAACAGTAGCTACGACTTGCAGGCCTCACATTCAAAGTCAATTCGACACATACGGATCGGATATTGCGCAGCGGCAAGTGACATTGAAAACTGGGCGGGTCAACC
This sequence comes from Epichloe typhina subsp. poae, assembly GCA_030389615.1. Lineage (NCBI taxonomy): Eukaryota > Fungi > Ascomycota > Sordariomycetes > Hypocreales > Clavicipitaceae > Epichloe > Epichloe typhina. The sequence continues at coordinate 1,821,144 of CP098318.1, read as the reverse complement.
AACAACGCCATGGCAACAAGGCCTCAGGCGGTCCTGCATCATGACCTGGCAAATGTCCAACCGGATCATCCTCGCCGTCTTGGTCTTGGTAATGACACTGCGGACTTCTTCTACACGAATGCCCCCGCACAAATAGGTTTCTTAGTACGTATTGCAACGAAATTCATAGTTGCATGGTGTGCTTTGAGTTCGTTTGGGAATATGCATTGATGTCCTTGTGAGTTCTACATTTATGCAGTGTTCTGCGGCTCTGAACTCTGTTTCCCGAGCTCGCATCACGCGAACACGACGGGAGTGCATTACTTGCTCTGCGGATCTCAAAGTCGCAAAGTTGGCTCATGTTTATGTAACTAGGTATAGCGGGCGTATCTTGTATAGCTCCACGTTTCATTCCATTTACCGCTCCAATAATCACGGTTGACGACGAGGGCCAATTCCTTTTCCACGACGATGCCATTATGCATAAGTGCAAAGTATAACGCGGGAGGGTGGTCTGGGAAGGAAACAAGGTTCAAAGCCATATGATGCCGAAATGCCAGGCCAGAGCCTTCTCGAAGATTTTAAGTTGCAGGCAGAAGGTGATAAGCTTTCGCTCGCAACCGCACAGTCGAATTCAAACTCACTTTGAGTGTGCAAGAATTTCAAAGCAAAGAACTCTGTTTTATCCCTGTGACTCATTGCTTAATTCAAAAATTTATAAATCAAACTGAGCCTACCCAACTTTTTCTTCCATTAACTTGCACCATTTACTGCTCGCCACATCTTCGTCTACCATATAAACAGACGCTTGAATCGCAAACAGAGAGCTTGCCTGCCTCTGTAAAAAAAAAAAAAAAAAAGAACAGTTCCTCAAAAAAAGCATCTCTTGATGAAGATGGCGTCCTTTTCCACACTTCCCCTCGAGTTATTCTATGAGGTGTACGACAACTTGGATCCACGAGACATCGTCCGCCTCAGCATGACCTGCAGAGCGCAACGAGTCCAACTGATTCCCCGAGTTTTCAGATCAATACGCTTCAACAACAGCCATGCGTCAGCATCTTCGGCCCTAAAGGCCGTCAAGGCCTACGGTCAGTTCGTAAAATGTATCACCTTTGATTGCTTCGCCACCCCGGGCTATATGAACTCTACGCCCGCCCTGAAACTTACCTCGCGTCGTGTCCTCGAGGGACATGCAACGCCTAATATTGAAAAGATCTTTTTGTTATTCAACTTTGACTTGGAAAATTGGGCGGGCTGGGACGACAACGGGGCAAGGGGCATCGCTGTCTTTGAAATTCCCGAAACGAAGGGTGAAGTCGCGGTCCAAGAAAAGAATTGGCACTGGAGGGCGCTGATGAACGAGACTTGGCATGCATTGGCCGCCAACACGCGTGTGAGCCAACTCTTCATCTCCGGGTTTGTCCCCAAGGCAACATCCGCCTTCTTCACCGATGAGTTCCGGCAGTTTCTGTCTCGGCTCACATGGGTCACTATTGATATTTGGGGCGCCCAGTACCATTGGAATACGAGCATGCGGCCCAATTCGAAACTTGGCTATGTCATGTTTCTGTCTACGCTCCATGACACTTTTTTCCGCCACATGACTGGTTTGAGATACTTGGATCTCCGGGCGTCGCACTCGGCACCGCTCGGTCTGGCGGGGATTCGTCACATTCCGCTCGCGTTGAAACCCGAGCATCTTCCGAAACTGGTCACGTTGCGGCTGGAGAACTGCTTCGTGGGGCCAGAGTTGGTCAAGTTCATTCAGGGTCATGCCGAGGGGCTCCGACATCTCGACGTGGAACATTGTGTAAGCGGGAGTGTATTCGGCCTCGGCAGTGCGACAAACGCCATGTCATGGGCCGAATTCTTTGATCGAGTGCGCAGAGCAAAGCCTTCCCTCACCATACTTCTTGCCGGGCATGACTTGATCAAGTGTCACAGGGAACTTTGGAGGTCCGGGACGGTTGAAGCATACTATCCTTTGCGAATAATTTCTGATGTGATCCGAGGAAGAAGAAACACTCATTTATTCATCTATGCTTATCTCGATGACCGGCATGGAGTTTTAAGGAGGGTCGAGGTAGTTGGTATGCTGCACGATCAGGAGGCGTACAATCGCTTGATGGAGCATGTTCAAAACAACGCCACCAAAAGATCAGACTGGCAGCAACGCGATATAAAATGAATTGCATCATTCATTGGCGTCTGGAAACACGACTCTGTACAGAGCAGTCATCGCTCGCGAAGCCTGTAGGGGACAGTAGCTGTCGTGACTGAAGAAGGAGGTCCAATTTGGCATTGCGGGACTGTTTCATACGTATCTTGGTGTAGGCGCCATGGCTAGTTGGTTCAAGTTGCAGAGTTGTTCGGATTCATCCTGTAAAATCAGTAAATGTTGCATACGATAAAAGGGAAGATGTAATTATTGTTTTCAAGAAACCAATACGTCCTTGGAAAGGAAGCAGCGTGCGGGGCTCGACTCTATTTGGATTTTGTAGTATATCAATAACCTGGTTATATTTGTTAACAGTTCTTAATTTGTTCGCAGCTGCACTCGGTCTTCGCCAATCGGCGTCTTCCATTGGCCCTTACAATCGATCCCTCCAGAAGCTCAAACATCTTGTCTCATTCACCCCGCATCTTAATTCGGAAGCATCATCAAAGAGGCGGCACCAGACTGCAATCGACGCACGGGTGGAGACAAATGAGACTGTAGACATGGCTTAGAGAGCCGAGTCCACTCCACACTGCACAGACGTCATGCAGTGACTTGCACGTGGCATTTACAAATGACAACATTCATAATGTGCCCCGTCTCCGAATGCATGGAAACAGGTTGATGGTAGTGACAGGGACGTGTCGGTCTGACAGCCCCTGCAAGCATGATTGCTACAGTACGTGGCGACTTCGGACGAAAGTTGCCCAAGAGGGGAAGGAGGCTGCCATTATGAGGCTTTGTGGTTGGCCATGGCACTTGCCGAACCCCGGCGAGTTGATGGACTTTTGAGGGTGGGGGACTTGCAAGCATCTCCAGATCGGCTGCATACATAGCCCCGACGCGTCAGGCCTTTAACCGGCGACTGGCGACTGGCGACTGGCGACTGGTGAATGGCGAACCGAGATTCGAGATTTGAGATTCGTGGGAAATGCTGGAGTGACTGCGCTACGGCCGTCCTGGCCGACCGAGGCTGGTGTGGTCGGGCTGGGGGCTGGGTTTGGTTGGAGGCAGCCTCAGGCAGGAGATGAGATGGGCGATGAGATGGCGATGAGAAAAGGCAGTTGCGATGGGGCGGGCGGAGCGGGCTTGCCAAACGGACCGATCTGCCCAATCAAGTCTGGTACAACCTTGTTTGTACCTTCTGCAATCTTCCAAGCGGGTTGCGAGATGCGAGATGCGAGATGCGAGATGCGAGATGCAAGATGCGGGGCTGCCGGCGTCAATATTGCTTTGCACCCACCAGCTGACCTCGTCGTGCCCGAGACGGTGTAATACAGACATCACCATGTGCCATCATGGCCGACTATTTTGACATAAAAGCTCTGTACGGCCCGGTTCCCTGTCGTGATGAGCATCATCTGCCTCAGCACAACCAGGAAAACTTGCATCACAACCAGTCGCCGCTGCTATCGCTCGGCAGCAACATCATGAAGAACCTGCTCACCACCTTGGCTGTTGCCGGTCTGTGGCTCGATGGCTCCTCTGCCTCGCAGAGCCGTCTGCGCGGCCGAGACGTCAACGACTTCGTCACGAAGCAAAGTGGCATTTCTCTCAAGGGTGTCTTGGCAAACATCGGCTCCGATGGATCAAGGGTCAGCGGAGCTGCCTCCGGTGTTGTCGTGGCCAGTCCCAGCAAGCAGGATCCCGATTGTGAGTCAAGCCGCCCTCGTAGATGGTGAAGCAATTGACATGAGATCATGGACGGCTGACGGATTCTCCAAATAGATTGGTTCACCTGGACCCGAGACTCGGCCTTGACCCTCAAGGTCCTCGTGGAGCACTTCATCGCTGGAGATAAGTCTCTCCGGCCCAAGATCCAGCAATACGTTGCCTCGCAGGCAAAGCTCCAAGGCGTTTCCAACCCTTCTGGTGGTCCAGACTCCGGTGGACTCGGCGAACCCAAGTTTCACATCAATCTTACACAGTTCACTGGTGATTGGGGCAGGCCTCAGCGTGATGGTCCCCCGTTGCGAGCTACTGCCCTCACCATCTACGCCAACTGGCTGCTTGCAAATGGTGGCAAGGCTGAAGCCACCAGCACCGTCTGGCCCGTCATTTCCAAGGATCTCGGCTACGCAGTCCAGTACTGGAATCACACAGGCTTCGACCTCTGGGAGGAGACCAATGGGTCTTCCTTCTTCACCGTTGCAGCCACCCACCGCGCCCTCGTCGAAGGCGGCGCGCTTGCCAGAGCCCTCGGTAAGGTTTGTCCCGATTGCGAGGGCACTGCCTCTCAAGCCCTTTGCTTCGCCCAGAGCTTTTGGTCAGACGGTTACATTGACTCCAACATCAACGTAAACGATGGTCGCACTGGCAAGGATGCCAACTCTTTGATCTCATCCATCCACACTTTTGATCCCGCCGCGGGCTGCACAGACGCTACTTTCCAGCCATGCTCTTCTCGGGCTCTCGCCAACCACAAGGCCGTTGTCGACTCCTTCCGAACTATATATCTTGTCAATCACGGAAGAGGGGCCGGCAAGGCTGCCGCCGTCGGCCGCTACGCCGAGGACGTTTACTACGAGGGCAACCCATGGTACCTGGCTACCCTTGCTGCAGCCGAGCAACTCTATGCGGCCATCCATCAGTGGAACAAGATCGGCTCCATCTCCGTCGACAGCGTCTCACTCGCCTTCTTCAAAGATGTTGTACCGGACGTGAAAACGGGCAACTACGCCAACGGCTCTGCTACCTTCAAGTCCATCATCAGGGCCGTTTCCGCCTACGCTGACGGCTTCGTTGCTGTTGTGCAGCAATACACGCCCTCGGACGGATCCCTCGCCGAACAGTTCGACAGAAACTCGGGCAGTCCCCTGTCGGCTGTCCACTTGACTTGGTCCTATGCCGCATTCATCGCCATGGCCGAACGGCGATCCGGCGTCGTTCCTCCCTCCTGGGGCGAGCCTACCTCCTCCACCGTCCCCGCCGTTTGCTCTGCCGCGCCGTCTTGCGACTCTACCATGACTTTTAACGTCAAGGTGCAGACTCAGCACGGCGAGAGCATCTACGTCACCGGATCCCTCGCCGAGCTCAAGAATTGGTCTCCGGCCGACGCCATTCCCCTGAGCGCTTCGCAGTACACCTCCAGCAACCCCTTGTGGACAGCCCAGGTGAAAGTCCCTGCTGCCACACAGTTTGAGTACAAGTACATCAAGAAGGCGACGAACGGAAATTTCGTGTGGCTGAGTGATCCCAACTTGAGTGGTACTTCGTCCATCGGATGTGGTAGCAGCGGGACCTTTTCTGACACCTGGCGATGAAAGGGGCCTTTGTGTTTAGGTTCTCTCATGTGTACATATAGACGACCTGATGGAAACAATGCACATCAGTGTGGGGTGCAACCTCGTCTCGTCGTGTTGATGCCGTATACCTGTTCAACCTGATGTTTTGCCCTGTTACAACGCAAGCGGGTTCCTTGTCCCTCTCCCCTGCCAGATATCGCGTCTCCTGTTCTCAGGGTGAGGTCGTACCATTCACTCGCTTTACTACTCACAGATACGCGTAGATGACCAGATCGGCCGAGTCCATCCGCCTTTTGCTCGTCGGTTTTACATCTTCTCCACGTTCCTCTCTGCCAAATCCATATCCGCCTTGTCAACCGCACCACGACGACCCTCCAACAAGGCCGTCAGCCCAACTTCGCGTTGCGCCTCATGTAGCAACTGCGCATCTCTCTCACCCGTGTTGCTCTTGAAGACTCGGTCCATCTCCTCGAGTGTCGCGTTCTTGGTCTCGGGCAAATAGAACCACACCCAAAATAAGCCAGCCGTCAGAAATACGGCAAAGAAGATGTATGTGCCCCATGCCCACGCTTCCAGCATGGGCGGGACGAAGAATGCAATGGCAAAATTGTTGACCCAGTTACTTGACGCCCCGATAGAGGCCCCCTTTGCACGAATCGACAATGGGAAGATTTCGGAAATGACAGTCCACGAGACTGGGCCCCACGTCGCTCCGAAGGCGGCAATGTACACCCAGATGAGTGCTGTGAACAAAGCATTAGTTCTGGCCATTTTTCGTTTTCGTGTGAACACAAACTGAACAGACTTACCCACTGCGGTCCAGCCTGCAGCCACATGACTTGGCCAGTCGTGGCGGAAGCTGCCCACAATGATGCCCACAATGACCATGCTTATGCCCATTACCACGGATCCCACGAGGAGCATCGGCTTTCGCCCCACTCGGTCGATGATCAACTACATACATCGTGTCAGTATATATATATATATATATTTCCCCGAAGACATTCAAAAGTGCACAATTCACCGACTCACCATTGCAGGGACCGTGCTTATCAGGAACACCACACCTGTCACACCTGTCGCCAGTAGTGCGATGGTGCCACCGGTCAAACCAAGACTCTGGAAGATGTTGGCAGCGTAATAAATAACTGGAAAACGTTAGTTTTGACCTCGGATTTACGTGAAGCGACACGTGAAGCGAGCACATACTGGCGTCTATGCCACTCCACTGTTGCCAAAACATGACGAGCCAACCAGTTGCGACTCTTTTCAGGTTGTCCTTTGTGCGTACACAGTTCAAGTACTGTGCAACCTGTTCGCGGAAGGCACTTTTGCTTCCCTCATCGGCCATGCGGGGGAAGTCTCGAGCAAACGCCTTCTTCTCAAAGACGGATTCGGCCTTGATCTCGAGGAATTCCACTTGAACGAGTTCGTGGTCGACGGGAAGCTTCCTCATCCAGGCAAGCGTCGATCTGGCCTCCTCATCACGCCCAACCTTGACAAGCCATCGGGGCGAGAAGGGCATGAACCAGATACCAACAGCAAGAATAGCCGCTGGAATGCCTTGAATGATTGATGGCAGCTGCCAGGCGAGATCCGACTGGGAGTCACCGGTTCCTCCAACGTAGTTGCCTCCGTAGCCAACCCAAAAGGACAGCATGATGCCCAAGATGGTTGCGAACTGGTAGAACGACACCAAGAAGCCTCTCATCTCAGGGGAGGAGAGTTCGGCATTATAGAGGGGCCCAACGCCGCTGAACAAGCCGACACCGATGCCAGTGAGGAAGCGGCCGGCGTACAGCAAGGCGGGCAGGCCCTCGCGCGCCCCGACGTACACGTAGCTTCCCAAGACGACCCAGCAGCAAGCAAAGAACATGGTGTGCTTTCTGGAGATGAGCTCACCCAGCACGCCGGCGGACAGGGAACCGATGATGCCACCCAGCTGTAGGATGGACGTGAGCCAGCCGGTAGCCGACGACGACTGCACGACCGAAGGGAAGTTGTTGACGAAGCGGGTCATGACGAGCGATTGACCGAGAACGCCCTCTTGATAGCCATACTCGAAGCCGCCGAGCCTGGAAATGATTTCGTCAATTGAACTGAATGTCTCATAAATATCAATCGGGCAGAAGGCAAGACATACGATGCGAAGAAGGCGATGAAGACAAGTTTGGGGTTGGATCGAATGGAATCCCAGATGCTCTTCTTGCCCGCAACAGCGCTTTCTGTATCCGAAGTCATGGCCATGGCTGTACTTTTTTTTTTTTTTTCAAATTTCTGCACGCTTTGTTTTGGAGTAATTGGGGCCGCATTGCAACCTCTTAATATGTGCAAACTGCTTGCTGTCTTGTCATGACCGACTTGTTCTTCTTTTTTCTTCTTCCTCCTTTATTTCCCATCCCGCAGAATCAATCCCCTGTCTTTGGACCCGGGTGGCGCCATTTGTTTCGTGACCAGGGCCGTGAAACTTGCAAGTCGCCTTTTGGACCCCGCTGGCGCGTTCACCTTGTTGGTGTCGCAAGGCAAACGGAGTATAAAAGGGATACATGCTCCGTATGTTCGCGCAAATTAGCGGCCGGTCTGCTGCACCTCTCTTCTTTTGTGCAAAACTTGATCCTCCCACCAGTTTCTGGCGGTTAAATTGAGAGGCGAAGGGATCGGCACAGATATGGTGGGGCAATGGATGAGGTCGGCTGACACGAGGAAGGAGCAGACGATGCCAGCCAGCCGTGTGCGGGCAATACCAACCCACTCAGTCGATAAGATAAAAATCATACACGGAGTTCTCGTGTCCCACGTGGGGTCATCAACCGACTTGTCGTATCGACTCAGCCAATCTTGAATGCTTCCCCATATTACATCACGCTAGGCAGACAATTGCTGACCAATTTTCCTCAAGAACTCTGTCGACTTGAGTCTTTGTCTTTGACCTCTCTCCCGGATCAACATCCACTCAGACGACGAGTACTCAGCCAACCCGCGACCAGCTGCATGCAGGTCACAAGACTCTTCAGGATTATAGATGGCGCAACCACACAGTTTATCGCAAACTTTGTATTAGCCTTACAGCCCCCCGTATTTGTGGCTTGAAGCTTGTTCCTTTGTTTTACAGGTTTTACCTATTACTGCGGTGATAATCATTTGGTTGTTAATTGTTAAACTATTTGTTCCTTATAACTTAGATGCATTGGCCACAACCAATGACCCCCCCCAAAAAGTTATGAAATCAATACATGGCACAACTACAGTGGGTCCAGGTAATTCCGAAGCAGTAGTAACGCGACCATGTACCACATATACATAGTAGAATATTCAAACCGCAATTTCTCTACTAATTTAAGTGTAATTTAAATTTTATTATAGATAGTAAATACCTTAAAGAATTCTCTATTAATCAATATAACTAATATTTAGTATACTACCTATTTGTGTTAATAATCGCCTTAATTCAGTAAGGTATTATAATAATTAGCTTCTCTAGAAGCTCTTTACTAAAATCCTCCTATACCTCTATAGCAGCTATTTTAAGTCTAGAAAACAGTCCTATACTCTTTATTATATACATTAGCTTAGGATAATGCTTATAGATTTTCTATTTTAATAATTTCTAAACATTCTTAATTAGGTTAACATTAGGTAAATATAGTAGCTATAGTAGTAATTTAATCCTATTCTATAAACTCTAATTATATAACTAACTTTACACAGATTAAGCTCTAAATATAGGAGTATTATTATACATAAAGATATTACTAGGTTCTAAAATTATAGGTAATTTAGACTACAGGGTATTATATATTACTTATAAAGTAATACCTTATTACGCTAAATCCGGATTACTAACTAGCACATATAATAAAAAGCATTTAGAAGCGCTAAAAGCACCCTAAAATATTAGTAATTTACATATTACACATAGTGTTACGTGCTAGAATTAACAAGAGGCCTGCCACTTCGGATGTGGCCTAGCACGTGACCTAGAACCCCTATATTAGACGATAGCTTCAGCCTCTAGCTAGTTGAATTGAAGAACAACCTTAACACTCTTTACCTTACATTTTATATCGTAACAAGTGGTAGCAATTGCTCTTCGATTTTGCGCACCTCTAGCACTTTTACTGCTTAATAAAAGCCACCAAACCGACTATTCGTCAACCAACCCACTAAGCCTGTCAAATCTATCCCTTTTACTAGGCCTGATAGTCCCTCTAGGCATCGCGCCTATCGTCAGATTCGTTGACCTTCAATTTGACCGTCAATCTGACTAATTGATCAAAGCTATCCCTTTCGCTAGGCCTGATAGCTCCCTTAGGCATCGCGCCTATTGTTAGATTTTTCGATCTCTTTGAAGACCCTTCAATCCGTTGATTTGAAGACCCTTCAATCCGTTGATTTGAAGACCTTCGATCCTTCGACCTTCGATCCTTCGACCTTCGATTCTTCGACCTTCAATTCTTCGATTTAAAGACCTTCGACCTTTGAATCAATTGATCGTGCGATTTCGATCAATTCGAAGACCCTTAACCTTCGATTCTTTGATCTTTGATTTAATTCGATCAATCTAAAGATCTGCGACCTTCGATCTGCGACCTTCGATCTTCGACCTTCGATCTTCGACCTTCGATTTGAAGACCTTCGACCCGACCGTCAAATCTGACAAATCCGTCAATCGATCTAATAAAGCCGCTATAATGCTTCCCTTACATCAGCTAGATCAGTGTGAGCAACAGCGATTACAGCGACTTTATAAGCAAGATCATCAACGCCGAACCTGTGGTATCTGCAGGAAGACCTTCCCTTCAAGAAATCAGGTCTTTCAGCGTCTCAAGGACCTATGCCCAGCTAGTCAGTAATATCAACAAATTCAACAGCAGCTAGAGCAGCAATTTCAGTGGCAGCAGGAACAACATCAGCGGGACCTTCAGGACCTAAGGACCCGTTATCTATGGCAACAGCAGCAATTACAACAGCAATTACAGCAGCAAATTCAGTGGCAGCAGCAACAGATACAGGACCTTCAACGGAAGCTAGCGATAGAAGAGGATGATTTTCAACAGCTTGAAGACCTCGTTAAGGAAGTCTTCGAAGAACGCGATGACCTTCGAAGGCAGCTAGCCTGTCAGCAAATTCGTCAGCCAATTCGTCAGCTAATTCAACAGCCTGACCGAATTCGTGACCCGTTGCAAAGCTCGTTGCCCGGCCCTTTGCAAAGCTCGTTGCCCGGCCCTTTGCAAAGCTCGTTGCCCGGCCCTTTGCAAAGCTCGTTGCCCGGCCCTTTGCAAAGCTCGTTGCCCGGCCCTTTGCAAAGCTCGTTGCCCGGCCCGTTACAAAGCTCGTTACCCGGCCCGTTGCAGCGAATTCGTCAGCCAATTCGTCAGCTAATTCAACAGCCTGACCGAATTCCTGACCCTTTGCAAAGCTCGTTGCCTGACCCTTTGCAACGCCCCCGGCAACCTGACCGCTAGATCTAACGATCTATCTGACTGAATTCCCTTGCAAGAGCCTGTTTCCTAGCTTGTTGCAAATTCGTTAGATCTTAGATAGCTGGGACAGCTATCTCTTTTATCCGTGGTGCCCGCATTTGTTACGTGCTAGAATTAACAAGAGGCCTGCCACTTCGGATGTGGCCTAGCACGTGACCTAGAACCCCTATATTAGACGATAGCTTCAGCCTCTAGCTAGTTGAATTGAAGAACAACCTTAACACTCTTTACCTTACATTTTATATCGTAACACATAGCTTTAGTTATACAAAGTTAGGTTTAAGTCTCTCTCCCTAAAGATTTTTTATTAATTAGTTATAATACTTTCTCTAGAGGGATATATTTACTTATATAATATATAAAACATTACTTTAGTTTCTAATTATTAGAACTTACTATAGAAACCTTATTAGAAAAAAAAACTTTATACTACTATAAGATTAGCTTCTAATAATAAAGCTATATAAATCTTAGCCTCTAAAACGTATTCTCTAGTGTTAATTTTAGTTATTAAAGTGCGCGCTTATATTAAATACCCTCTTATTTAAGGTAGTAAGTTAGAGTTATAATATAACACACTAGAGATACCTCCTAAAGAAGCTATTTATTATAAATAAAGGGATTTTCACTAATAATTTAATTAATAACTCTTTTATTATAATTAGATAATTTTTTTAGCTATCCTAGGCGTAGTAAATCTTAACCCTTAATTTACTATTAATATTATTATATAATACTATATACGCTACCTATAGGAATATCCTCTTCCTTAGTAATATATTATAGTAAGTAATTTTTTTTATATAATTTATAAATTCTACCTCTCTTATAAGAACTCTAATTCTTTTTTTAAGTAATATAAGGTATTATAGAAGGAGCAATTATGTCTTAAAGATAGAGTCTTTATTATTATAATAGACACGCTACTTAAAAATACGCGACTTTGGTGGAAATTCTTCGGAATTACCTGGACCCCACTGTAGGTGCTCCATTTGTCAGCCCTTGTACACAACGTGTGCGATACCCCGGTGGATGCGCAAAACAAAATGCAGCACAATTCCAAAAACACGTCATGTCAGTCATTCTGGCTGACGATGGCCATTGCACAAGGCAAGAATGGCGCCTGAATATAGGAATCCCTTGGAGGCGTAAGAAGTTCAGCCTCACCACCCCAAGAAACCCAAAACAGAAAAGGTAGTTATTTAGCGAGAATTCCACGTCACGTTTCCCAAAAAATCCGCCTCACTCAGCCCCATTCAGGCGAGACCTATGCAGCGACGTAAAGCGCCGAGGCGACGCCCTTGACTCGAGTTGGTGTATAAGTGATGGCACGTCCGGCTTGATCTTGAAAGGTCCAAAGCCAAACTGCTATATCAAACCATTCCCAACGAGCATACAGTTTTGCCCTCCTACGATTCTGTTGAGCGGGCGCACTATTTATTCACATTTCCACCGATAATGTGCTTCCCAGCACTATGCTTCGGCTCCCGCTCCCAGCCAAGAAGCAACGAGCATAACTCGCATGCACCCGGCGACGCCATGGTCTACGACCCCAATGCCCGTCCCGTGGCCGTGGACCAATATAGTCCACGGAAACGAGTTCGCAAGTCTCAGCCGCGGAGGAGACGGAACAACTACTATGGTGGCGGAGGAGACGGCGGGGGATTTTATGGCGGTGATGGAGGCGGAGGAGACGGCGGGGGTTTTATGGCGGTGATGGAGGCGGATGCGGTGGGGGTGATGGAGGAGGCGGAGGAGATGGAGGAGGCGGAGGAGGTGGTGACGGGGGGTTGACAAAGGTGGGATGAGAGGTATTTACATATGCGGTGGTTCTAAACCTGCGTTTGAAAGGGGTTGCTTGAGTATTTTGTGCTTTGGTGGAGATCTGAACGAAGGAGTATGCTGTAACAGGGAGGAACGGCCAGCTTGATGCTCAGTGCGGTAGTATAAGAATGTTGTTGTGAGCCAATAAATAGGGTTGCGAGCATTCGCAAGCCGTCTAGAAAAGTGGCATGGTTCCGTACACCTCCCTCAACTGTTCCCAGGTGACGCTTTCGCCGTACACGAGCTTTGCAACCACCTTGGCGGCCCAAAGACTCCCTCTTGGAGAAGCCATGTACATGGACAGAGGCGTAAGATGCAGTTGCGGCGCCGTACTCGCGTCTAAATTGTCCAGAGGGGGCCGTTTATCTTGGCATCTCTCTAGTTGCTCAATAGCATTCACGACGAGAGCCTCGAGCTCAACCATTGGTCTGTTCTCTTCATCCGTCAGCCCCGGGCCGGTGACGAGTTCCGGGCAGACGGACAACTGCTCGAGGGGGGCTGCCTGAGCACTGCTCCAATCAATGATCCCCGAGAGGTTGTACTCGTCGTCGAAGAGCATATTGCCAGAATGCAGGTCGAGATGGCACAGCGGGAAAGGGCCCCGGACTCTGTCCTCGACGATGATGTGGCTCAGGGCCGCTTTGAGTACCTAGCATGCCGTCAGCCATTCTGGGTCATCCGGATTCATGGCCATTATTTCTCGATTCTCGGCCTGTCTCTGGTTATAGAAATACTCGAGAGAGGTTTCCAGGGGTCCGGGCGAAGAATGCCAGGCCATTGCGATGATGTCAACTGGTTGCTCGGCATCTTCTCCGCACCAGAGACGCCCGATGCGGCTGAATGTCAGATTCTGAAGCTCTGCGAAAACTTTCGCGAGCTGCCCGGCGGCTTTCTCGCGGTGTTTGCGGGGGATGGACCGCGCCAGTCCATCCGGGAGGGTGCGACCAACTAGGTACTCCGTGAAAACGTACGGGTGGCCGAAGGGCTGGTCTGCGGACGTCTCGAAGTCGAACACCTTGGGGATCGGAATGGTGGTGTGGTTCCGTATCACTTTCATCGTGGCAATCTCACTGAGGGTGGAGATGCTGAAGCTATCATCGGTGACTTGGTGCGGAATCCTGGCGATCCAGTACGTGGAGTCTGAGAATGCCATTTCGAGGACCAGATTAAGGAAGCCCGAGGTGAATTGCGATACGTTGACAGTACACCTGACGTGGGGAGACAGGTTCGGTTCATGTTTCCTCCGTGACTCTAGTCCGCGGGGTCTCCAGGTATTTGAAATTTGCCGAGGAGATGAGGGCTTGGATTCGCTTATACTTGTCCGACTCTGGATGCAAGCTTGCAAAACCTTGCCAGTGGTCGCTCGGCTTTTCCATTTTGCAAAAAGATGAGGTTGAAAAAAAAGCCCGGGCTTGCTGCTAGATGCTGTGGTCGCCTGCATTAATCGGCTTTTTATCGGCTTTTTATCGGCTTATCGGCTTACAAGACATAGGAAAGGGAAAGGGTTGGAATTCGATATTCGGGATTCGGGAACACTCCGGAGCAATGCGGGGAAAGTCGTGATAGAGACATGAACCAATCAACGTTCGTGCGCCCGCGAAATCTGCAAACGCACTTGGATCCGTGCCATGTTGTCGTCCTTTGATCGTTTAGCTTGCGTCCAAGTCGGGGTTTTACAATGCATCTGCTGCGTTTGCCTCCCGAAACTCTGACACAAGTCTTCGATCAGATTGGCCCAACCTTTTTCCAAGAGGACCTACGCCGCCTTGCTGTCTGCAAACAGTGGCTTCATTACGCCCTTCCTGTTTGCTACAAGTGCGTGTCATTCTCGCGAGAGAAGTTGCGGAGCTTGATCAACTCGGGCGTATTAGAGAAGCCGTCGGCGCTCCAAGGCAGCCTGGAAACCCTCGAGTTCAAACTTGAGAGAAACAAAAGCTCTGTCTCGGCATCGGATACTCGAGATGATGCCCGGGATCCCAATCTCCCCACTGCTTCTGCCTCAGACGAGGCTGTCGGGAATGATCCGGCCATGCGTCGGAACGAGATGCTGGATTCTGGGCTTCGGCAGCTTGCGCTTGTAACCCAGCAATCTCACAGGCTGCGTACCTTGCGAATGCGAGCCTGGGGCTCTCCGTCTCCTGGGCCCCTCGACAGCTCCGAAATCCTCCTGTCGATCCCCACGATACGTTCCCTACTGTCAGTGGAGAATCTGAGAGTCCTGGTGTTGGATCTATCCGTCGGCTTCCTCAAAGTACCGGGAGAGCAAGGAGATGGCAGCCACCACATCTGTCCGGCCATCGGCGCTCTTCTTCACAAACTTGAAACTCTCCATCTGCGCATGCGCAGCATCTGCCCTGATGCTCTAAAGCCCTGCGGCCCCAGCGGGAGCGGGAGCCTCAGCTTGAGCCGCGTGGCAATCAATCTCAGTCTGATTACCAGCCTCCCAGGCATAACTTCGGCTGCCCACTCCAAGCGATGTGGTTCTCGGGGCGGGGGGGTCGTACAGCTAAAAGCCGATATCCTGGAACAGGCAGAAGTGCTTGCAAATCAAATGCCATCTTCCATGACCGTGAGGATCCTGACCCACTCACTTCCACAGCTCGAAATACAATCCTTGGATGTATTGACCGGTAGGACCATGGTACTGGATGACGATACGGCGTGGGACGGAGATGGCAAGCTGGTTGTGGAGGACTCGGAGTCAGAATCCGAGCTTTCAGATCATGAATTTGCTACATATCTGGATGAGTAGCTCGGGATTTATGAATTGATCAAATTCTTGACGTAATGGTTGCTTGATCTACTACATATGACTATTCGTGGCTTGTATACGTCGGCTCGGTACCACTTGTAAGTTGTTCACTTTGTTATCCGACCCCCAACGCATTCGGCCCGCCCTAACGTGCCAAATCGAGCCTATATTAACCTGACCGATCATTGCTGGCAGTACATACGGAGTACGACAGTGGCTCCTTTATAAGAAGCTGGAAAACGCCACCGCACCTGACTGAGCCTCTTCCGCCTTCCAAGCCCCCTCACAGACGATTCACCCTCCGTCTCGAGAGTCCACGCAATCGACGAGCATGTTACTCTAACAGTTTCTCAAAAGACCAACAACCCCGGGTTTCGGCTTTCCGAGTGTATCTCATCATTTCGAGACTGACTCGCGAAGGAAACATAAAGAGGGGCAACTTGTAAGATATCTCGGGCAGCATTGATGCTATTGGATGAGCCGGCTTGTCGGGAAAGCGAAAAGAAGAAAAAAACTACATCGGTGGATCCGGTATCGGTAATTGCCGGCCTTAACGTCGTACTTGGACGGGGGCGATCCGCAAAGCGCGCTTGGCAATGGCGAGTGTCGCCACATCAAGCGGGACGGTAAGACGAGAACTGGAGAATTGTTCTCATCTTCCATCGGTGGAACAGAGTCAATGGCCGAGAGATTGCTTCTAGATTCCTCGGGACTCGGCTTTCATTGACGCCGTGCCGTGTTCATGCCAAGCAGTGGGCATTATGAACATGTTTACCGACAACGTTGGTTATGGGCCTCATGGGCGCCATGGAACCACAGTTTAGTATGTATGAGCTGTTTCTCCCTGCCGCACATACATACACATGTCCATGTACAGACGAATGGTTCGAGCACATGTTATACCAGGCACATAGCTCACATGAAAGGACCCTGCTATATTAAGCGAGGCGGTCCCCTCACACCCTTCTAAGCTACGACTCGGGATTGGTCTCAACTTCTGCCATAGGCCAAAGCTATTTTCTCTGCCATCACTTCGGGCTTGTGCCGGCTCGTTACCATGAGGATTGTACAAGCTTCCATCCTCGCCCTTGTCGGGCTCTCAAACGCCCTGCAAGGCTCCAACTTCAACATCACCCCGGAATTCGCAAAATCCCACGGCTGCAACCAAAAGTGTCAGGATGCCCTACGCGATGCAAACAAGGAAGATCTAGCCGACTTTGGTCACGATTTCAACTTTGCATTCTACGAAACCTCCCGCAATTTCATCGGCTCCAAACCAGGCGATCTCTTGAAATTCGACCTCATAGATCCAGGAACCTTGCACATCAGGGGAGGAAACAAATTTTACCGCATCAAAGCATACCGCATGCAGTACACCTCTGAAGACCTCGACGGCTCGCCTGTCCCCGCCACCGGCTTCGTCGTCGTACCATTCGCACGAACTAGGTCTCGCAAATATTCGCTGGTGGCATGGGCTCACGGCACGAGCGGCATGTACCGCGGGTGCGCGCCATCCAACGGACCGCGTCTCTATGACTACGATACCTGGCAACTCGTCGTTGAAAAGGGATACGCTGTCGTCGCCCTAGACTATGCCGGCCTGGGCAACAACTACACGACAAACAAGTTGTGCAGCTTCTCTGCCCTCGCCAAAGATGTGTACTACTCCGTACAGGCTGCCAAGAAGGCCTTCAACGTCTTTTCCGACAAATGGGTCGCCGCGGGACACTCTGAGGGCGGCGGTACCGTCTGGAAGCTATCAGAGAGCCATCTTGTCAAGAATGACGCGACTTACCTGGGTGCCGTTGCGCTGGCTCCCCCGACCAAGCTCATTGACACGCTCAAATATTATCCCGAAAACCTGATCAGCTCGGGCTACGTCACTGTTCTCGCAAGAGCACTCAAGAACGTCTATCCCTCGTACAATCTCACCATGCTCGCGGGTCCGTTGCGCGAGCGACTCCCCATTCTTGAAGAGGCGCAGCCGTGCGTGGCGGCTCACAGGGCCCTTGGTGCCGGGCTATCGCCAAAGAATATCTTTTCTCAAGAGGGCCTCGAAGCCGACCTCCCACTGCTCATGAAGTGGCAAAACGAGACGGCCCCGGCTTCCGGAGCCCGTTCGACGGGGCCTCTCCTGGTTGTGCAGGGTCTGAATGACAACATCGTCGCGCCAGCCATCACTCGAGAGTCCTGGGTGAGGGCCTGCGTCCAAGGTAAAAGCGAGATACATCTGAGCGAATACGCACAGCTGGATCATTCGACGGTGTTGAGGGGCGCAGCTGCAGAATGGCTGGGCTGGATCGCTGATCGGTTCAACGGTGAGCGCACGATTGGCTTCTGTTCGGCGGGGACGAAAGAAGGCCACGCGTTCCCAAAGTCTGTCAAGGCTCCCTACGAGCCAGCCCCTGAATTATTGTTAGGATGGGGGTAAATCTAGAGGATAAAAAGTGTTTGATTTGGTTGATTAGAGGTATAGATAGTACCTGACTTTTATACCTAGAAAGTACATAGTACGCTATAGTAATAACTAGTCTATAGCGGTACTTCTAATACATTACCTTCACCATTATCTTATAGAGTGTTTTATCCCTATTAATGCGCGCGCCACGCCCACACATCCAATGCTTCGAGGAGCTCTCCCTGACAATTGTTTGACAAATCTACATGACGGGGGTGATGAAGCCAATCAGGTATTAGCTAGGAAATAAAGGAGGTAGGGGCTAGTATGTTATAGTACTAGTAGCCTATATAGAAATAAATATACTTTATATAGCACTAAATTGCCTATAGATTTTCCTTATTACTCTCTAAAATAATATAGGGGTTATATTACACTTATAGCTAATCATAGCTATTAGAGAGGGGTTAGTAGCTAGGGTATTTATGTAGATTTGTAAAATAATTCAGGGCGTGTATTGTACTTGAGTGTGATTCATCTTCATGCGTAGTCGGTCCAACACACTTTGTAAATACCTGTTTCTGTTCTCGCCATGGCGACGGGGGAAGGGGGGAGCGTAGCATTGTTACCTACCAACGCACCCCAGCCAAAGACATGACTTTGACGCGGAGTTGGATCTATGCCAGGTAGCCAGGCCTTGTCTTGCGTCTCCAAAATTGATCATCGGTTTCTTTATCATGACTTGCGACTGCGTGATGGGGCACGCGACAAGCCCTTTGGCGCAGTGCAACCAACCGTTGAGGCTAAAGCGGACAGGGTTCAGCATGCCGCCTTTGCCTGTTTTGGGCCTAGTCGCTATGGATGGAGTTCAGTCTAACCCCTGAATGATTTTACAACGACTACATGTGTTACAAGCCTCACGCGGGGCGGCCACAATTAGCTCTTAGTTAGTTTATAGCAGCTATAGTAAATAAAGCTATTAGGGATTTTATACATGTAGGGGCATTTACGCTCATGGGAGGTACTAAGTAGTCGTAGTAAAATATATATGATCCAAGGTACCCTTTACCCCACTGAGAGCTACCTGCTACCCCTAGTCATGTGCCTCCTGTAAAAACAAACAGGGATTAGACTGTACGTACGCTGTGCTACATTCCAATGTGTTAGCTAGGTTTAGGTAATTTCGAAAACGCCGCCCGCGACCATGTACTAGATAATTTTCGGAATTGCCCAAGACCCACTGTAATCTTACGGAGTACGATTACATACATATTCACATACATATGTACATACAGTTTGCTCATCATGTCGTGCATGAGTCAGTCTGTCAGTCTCCCTCGTGTGCTTCCTCTCTTGATGCACAGGACTCACAGTACGCACAGTACGGAGTACACGGTCATGGACAACTGACTATGGCGGAAGGCGCGCAGGCTTGTGTTTTGCCAGGCCCACCCGCACTTGCTCCAAGCAAGCAAGCAACCAACATCCATCCAGTTCGTGCCACGGACCGGTTGACGTTGTTACACCTGCCCCCAGCTGCCAGCTGCCAGCTGCCAAGCCATTGTTGCTTCCTCCGAATACACAAGATCGGCATGCTTTTCAGCTCAGCCACCTCCATGACGCATCAACCTGGCTGGCTGCCTGGTACCCTGGTTGGTGCCTGGACGCGGCCGAACCGAACAATTGAATCGCAATCGGAGCCGTCTCATCAGTCTCACCCAACGCCAACGCCAAGCCAACTCCACCTGGCCTGGGCGAGAGACTGAAGAATTGCATTACCGAGTACCACCAGTGGATATGGTATATGGTATATGGTCCAGGCGCAATCGCTTAGAAGCGTCCAAGAAAGGGAACACTTTCATCGATCATCATCCCTCCTGCATCAATGTCTGATTCCAGTCACGGCGGTCCAATCCAATTGCAGAGTAAGCCCGTCTTCGATGAGGCCCTCGACAGCAACCTCGCACTACACACGATACGAGACGAGAAGACACGAGAAGACACGAGACGATACGACACAATACAATACACTACTCGTTAACCCATCTCGCATCGTGGCCGACTGCCTGCCACTGAAACATCCGGATCGGCTGCACAATGGCTCCGAGCCGGCGTCGCGATGCTCCTCCAGAACATTCTCATGGACGGTGCCATGTACGAAACGGCGCACAAGTTCTAGCTAGTCGACTCGTGAGCCGAAGAACTGCTGCCAACATTGCTTCCCGCTTCGCCAATCGACGATTCGTTTTTGCGCTTGCTGTCGTGTCGGTGCTAGGTGCCAAAGCTGTACACATTCATACCCATGTCACTGCACTGTCGAGGGTGCACCTGCTTCGCTGGGGCTACTCGTTCTTTGCCCAGGATCTATTCCTGCTTCTTGTGATCCGTTTGTTACTGGACAGTTGGGTCTTGGCCGCTGTGCGCCCCATCAGGTCGCTTGCCACCTTTGGCGCGAGCGTCCTCTTGTCCATTGTCGTTGCCCTCGGCGTCTTCAACGTTTCTTTTTTCGTCGTTTCCGGATCCGAAATCCACTGGCGCAACATTGGCCTGGCTGGCGATCCCTCATCATGGTCCATGTTCCTTTCCGGCATCTTGTCCCTGGTGCTGGTCGCTTTTTTGGGCTTGGCGGCTAGCTGGGTGCTGCAGGACGCCTCCTTTGCTCTCTTTGGCTTTGGATGCGATTTGGTCAAGTGGCCCGTAGCAGCTGTACTACGAAGAACTCCCGTGGCGGATCGCCTGGCCCTCCACGGAACCAGTTACGGCCAGATCCCCCAGCATGATGTCGAGTACGGTAGAAAGGGCGACTATGACTACAGCGATGACGGGTCGCTATGCGGCACCTCGCCAGCAAAGTCTGAGCCACAAAAGTTGAGCCTCAGACGAGGAATGAAGCTACTGTTTCACCTGTTTATTGCTTGCGCATTGGCCGGCCAGGTGGTTTGCTTCGTTTTTCGACCCCACGAGAGCTCTCTGATCTTCATGTCCTGGACATCGGCACTTCTGCCATTCGTCGACTTTTCCGACTCGTCTCCAAATCTGAAAAACATGAAGCCCGTGTACAATTCCGGGATTGGCCGCCGATGGGACAACCTTACAGCCGTCCACAACATTTCATCACCGGCCGGACTTCCCTGGTCACTGGCTCGAACCATGGGCTTCTGGCAGCGCTATGTCCCCGACCGTCACTACAGCGCAGCCCATGATCCCTTGAGAATATCGAACGCCGAGCAAGACGTTGTTTCCGGTCTTCGCAGCAAACTAGCCAGCGTGCCCATCCGCCACGTTGTCATCGTTTTCCTCGAGAGCACCAGAAAAGATGTATTTCCAATCAAGAAGGACGGGCTTATCTGGCGCAGACTTGTCGAATCGTACGAGAACGGGACGTTGCCGGAAGCCGCGCAGGAAAAGCTGGCATCGTTGACGCCCAATGCAAACTACATTACCGGCGACTACAACGACGGCTTCCCGCATGCCCGGGGGGCGAGCAGACGACGAGGAGGCATCAACTTCAACAACGCTTATACACCGGCTACATACACGCTGAAGAGTCTTGTGGGGACACTTTGCGGCTCGCCCCCATTGGTCGCCGATTTCAACCTCGAAGTCGTTCATGAGCTGCCTGCGCCCTGCATGCCACATATATTTGATGCAATGAACCATATCGACGTGTCCCGAGGCGACAGGCATAGAGCAGCAGGGGGCTCGAATTTCCACTCGGATAAATGGCGAAGTTGGTTCATGCAGTCTGCAACCATGGACTTTGATGGCCAAAAGGGTTCGCTGGAACACATGGGATATCCGAGGGAAAATCTCATATCGAAGGAATACCTCAAGGGTGAGAAAGATCACGTTCCCAAACATGGCGTGTCTGACTTGCCCGACGTCAACTACTTCAGCATACCGGAAACTCCACTGGAGGACTATCTGCGGGACGTCTTCGTGTCGGCCAAGAAGAAGAGCGAGCGTGTTTTTCTTACGCACCTCACCAGCACGAGCCACCATCCGTTTGGCTTGCCCGAAGATGAGACGTACGGCCCCGTAGGTCAAGGTTTGGAGGATCTTTCCAAGTACATCAACAGCATTGGATTCGACGACAAATGGCTGGGCAAGGTGCTGAGTGTACTGGACGAGCAGGGAGTGGCGGAGGAAACACTCGTCGTCATGGTCGGAGACCACGGCCTATCCATGCCCGAAAACGACATGTACTCGGCGTACTACAACCCGAACGTCGGCAATCTGCACGTTCCCCTGGTGCTTTCGCACCCAAAGCTGCCCATGATCGATGTCGACGATGCGGTCACGTCGATACAGATTCTCCCAACCATCCTGGACCTGCTCGTCGAAACGGGGTCCCTGGCTCCAGAACACGCCCGACTGGCCAGAAGCCTGGGCTCGCGAAACTACGAGGGGCAGACCATGATCCGTGAGCTGCAAAGTCATCCGAGACGGGTCAGGGAGATTGGCAATTCACCGTCATCAACCCAGGCCGGGCCATGATTAGCGTGCGCGACGCTCGACAACCGCAGTTCCGATTAGTCGTTCCCGTCATCGACAACAGCGAATGGAGCTTTGCCGATCTTGCGCTGGACCCGACAGAGGAGAGGCCGGTGCAGAGATTCGACTTTGACGCATTCTTGAAAGAGGTGGAGGGAGCCCACGGCATAGAATCAGCCAAGTGGGCGGAAGAAGCTGCATTTATAGCCCGATGGTGGGTTGAGGACAATGGCAAGCGATGGCGTTACGGACCGCACAGGGAATACTGATCTACCATGTGAACATTGACTCGCCTTTTTTTTTTTCTTTTGTTCTTGTAGTTGCTTGCATGTGACACAGTGGTTCAAAAACTACACCAGAGTTTGTACTTGAAATCAGTCTCGTTTTTTTATTCTCAATTGACTAGAGCTGACCCCCCGTGATAGTGACTGACATGCATCCATCATGCATCCCCCCCAACCCCCAAAGCAGGGAGAAGCGTGTTGGAGGTAGGATGAGATAGGTCTCGGGAATATCTCCAGACTGTAGAGCTTGCCAGCAACATGAAATGGGTTCCATGTTCGCCGCTTGCCGACTTGTTTCTGCCATGTACCGTTTGCACGTGATTGTAGAAATCATAGAGACGGGCGCTTTTTCCTCATCACCACCTCATGATGACGGATTCTGGCCAGACGGAAGTCTCCTCCTCTGTTGACAATGGCACGACACGTCTTGATCCCAGTGGTGACGCGATGTTACTCGTTCAAGCTGATGCGAGTCGGAGATGCCTCGTCTCAAGTCGAACCCTGTCTCGCATCCAAGTACTTCGCTGCGCGCTTCGGATCGTCTTTTGCCGAGGGCGGCGGGCCAAGCTGTGCGCCCCCCTGGTAGTCCTGAAGGAAGATGACCCCGGAAGCCATGGACATGATTCTATCCATCCTGCACACTCGCTTCCTAGACTCGCACTGGACGCTGGATCCCGAGCTTCTCGCAAAGGTGGCTCTGCACAGCGACAAGTACCAGTAGCCGTGGATTTCCCAATGGATGCAGAACATGCCGGAGCCCTCTGATTCCGAGGGCTTCGGACTCGTGCTCACTGCCGCATTATCTGTTCCGCATCCCCAGGCACATCGAGACGACTTCAGTCGCAGCCATACGCAGCGTCCCGATCGAATCCCGCTTCATGTGGAGAGGCTATGACATTATTCAACTTCTTCCACGGGCCATGCAAAGTATGTGTGTGTGTGTCGCGCGTTACTCACTTTTGCGAAAACCCAAGGCGAGAGCGAAAAGAAAGGGCTGGCTGGCTGGCTGGAGGTCAGGTAAAATTGAGTTTTAAAATCATGGACACACTTGAGATTGAGTCAATGGAGGGGCTTCTACGGGATCAATCGGCCAGTCACACGATATTTCACCGAGGGAGGTGCCCGCGCTGCGGGAGATCGTACTCCCCGGGCGTTATGCAATGCCAGCACTGTCGGAACAAGTCGCTGTTCCCTGAAATGTGCACTCCTGAAAAGCGCGTCGCCGACTACTTCAGCATACTTCGCAGGGGGCAACCTGTGGCCAGTGAGGGAGCCGTTCGAAGAGTGTACCATCACCGAGATCACCGCTAGGTTCGAGGCTCTAACAAAGGACACCGAGCACAAATGTGATGGCGGCTCCGAGTGTCCGTTGAAGGAACAGATCCAGGAGCTTCACAACAGGGTTTGCTCCACCATGCAAGAAATTCAGGGTGTCAAATTCGAACTTGATGTACAAGATGCCTGTGGTCAAGGAGAAGGCGAAGCATCCAACAGTCCGATAAAGACGCTGGCGGTGTCAGACTCGGCGGGCGAATAACGACATTGTAACCAAAATTTTCGCTGGGGTTCAATGCTCGAATTTGCTGCGACCAACACTTTCCTGCTAGTTCTTTGTGAAAAATGTTTGCTCATGACTGCTTTTGGTCAACCCTCATCTAAAGGAGTGTATACGAATAAAACGCCGTCTCCGGCCTATTAGACCCAATTATACATGCTCCCCAATCAAGACGCCTGTTCAAAAGTGAACAATTTAGTCAACTCAAGGCTCGGCTTGGACCCGGGCGCTCCCCAGCGCTTGATAAACCTTCCTTGCAAAGACGGTGCTCGAGATGGAGATGCGCGTTCCCAGGCTAATTAAGAAGAATCATCCTGGAAGAGGCTGTTGTTGGAGATGAAAAAAAAAAAATTAGTACTTCGCGGAGTATCATCATCCAATAGAAAGAAAGCCCATTAATCGACTTTGATAGCCCTGCACCCCTCATTAGTATGGTAAACATCACCATGGGGTGACACAAATACGCTCGGGGAGGAGGATAAAAAAGAAGAGGGAGGGGAAGGGGGGAAATGCGAACCCATAAATCCTTCTCACGAAAGCATAGGCGCTTAGAAAACCAATCGTTCCCGTCAAAAGGCCATATACACAGCAAGCCATGAAGCTGTAGCTGAAGAACAACATGCTGCCAACGAAGCCGGTGATGTGAAGCTTGAAGAAATAATACCAGATACTATAGCCAAACACCCACAAGGCGCTACCGCCACCAACAAAGAACGACTGCCACCACCAGTGGTAGTTCTCGGAGCAAAGCTGGATGTAAATGGTCACAACCGTCACCTCGGCGATTGTCGCGGCAAGGATGGCGGATACGACGGTCAAGAAGCCGAATACGTAGTAGTAGCCGCTCTTGTCCTGCCACACGGACTGGAACACGAAGAGGAGCTCGATGAAGATGACGGCGAACGGAATCAAGCCTGCCAGGAGCATAGATTGGATCGACTTGATGTACCATGGCTGCCGGGGCACCTGGCGCGCAATGGCCGCTGTTCGCGTCGGGTGCTCCCATGCGCCAGCCTTGTTGAACCCGTAGTACGAACCTGCCAGAACGAGAGGCACCTGGACGCAAAGCCACAGGAACGTCATGGCAAGCAGGGTGCCGAACGGGATGGCCGTGCTGGACGCCTGGGCCCAGACAAACAGGTTCAGGACGAAGACGAGACCAAATGCCAGCCCGGGGAATAAAAGGGCCGTCATCAGTGCATTCGCTTTGTAGTCCCTGCCATCGAAGCTCTTGAAGACTCGGGCGGAAAAGTAGCCGGAAAGGACTCCTGCGAATACGAATAGGCCCACGCCAACGCTGATGAATCCGCCACGGAAGCTCGGATTCAAAACTCCCAGTGCGCTCAGAAGCACGAGGCCTGCCGCCATGAACATGAGTTGCATGCCGGAGCCAGCAAGAGGTGCCAGCAGGCCACCGAATCGGGGGGTTCTGAAAACATCTGCGTGGAGCAGTTTCCATCCAGTCACATCCTCGAGTGCCTCCTCCTCGCCGGAGGAGGAGGAGGAGGAGATGTCGGCATCGTTCGCATCGTCACCTTGGACGAGCAGGCCTGGCTGCTTCTCCTTTGTCGAGGAGCGAATACCAGATCGACGCTTGCGTTTCGATCGTAATTTGCCGTCCTCGGCCAACGATTCTCTGTATCCCTTGATATCAGAGCGAATCGTCTTGGCCAAGATGATCATGACGATACACGTGAGCAAGCCACAGATGATGAGCGAGTTGACAATTGCAAGCCAATGAATGCGAGACCCTTCTTCTTGGTTGACAAAGTAGAGGTCCCAGCGGCGCGCCCATTCGATGCTGGTGTCCTCCCGGAAGTAAACAGAGTAGGTGAAAGGGATTTTCATTGCTCCCTCGGCTGCATCGTCGTCCTCATCCTCGTCCTCGTCCTCGTCTAGAGAAGCTGGGCGGTAAGACGGATCCGCATATCTGGGCGCTGGGTCGCTTTTCTTGTCGGCCGCAAAACGTAGCTCAAATGCGCCGCTGGTGTTTTGCAAGTCCACGGGACATCCTTGGCTGTCTCGTCGGTTGCCGCTACCAATGCTCTTCGGGTAAACCTCAAATCCAACAATGATCTTTTCGCCACGCTCCCCAGAACGACCGGCAGCCGAGCGATAGCGAATGACAATGGTGTGGTGATTGTGAAGGTAGTAGCGCGCCTTTCCGGTGCTAGGGGACACTTCCGTATACCCGAGCTTGAAACCAGCCGCATAATACTTGTTGGTCTTGTCCACCGTCACGAAGCTGGTAGCGCCGGGGAGGTTGTCCACGATCCACTCGGCCACGTACCCGTCTCGAACCAATTCCCTAGTTCGTCTCAAGTCGCTCGTCGACATTTCCTTGTTGCAGAGAAAGCTACAAGGCTTGTCTTTGGTCATAGCAAGCTCGATATCCGATGCCATTATCCGGTCTCCTCGGAGGACTTCGCCCAGGTTGAGCGGAATACTTTGCCCGCTCAACAGCCCCGTCCCTGCCTTGGGTTGGCCGGTGGGTGGGCAGACAAATGGCAGATCGTAGTAGGCGTATTGGAGCTGGGTATTGTCGGAGTAGACTTTGTTGACCATGAGAGGAATCTGCTGGTCCGGCCTGTAACTTTTGATCGACCAGCCTGTATACGTGTCAACCGAAAGATGCTCCAACACTGCGTGCATTGATGCGAATCTAGTGTTACCTGGAATGTAGAAAGCGTCCGCGGAGCAGACCAAGGCCAACGACAGGATGCCGACTGGGCCATTTCTCGAACGCCAAACCATGCTGACTTGCGTGCCACGTTGGACGAGTTCCTCGGCAAATCGGTGTTTTACGTTGGTGATTTCGCCCTTGCCCGTCGAATGCAACAGCTCCGTTGCGCCTCGATTCGTATCTTTGGAGCGTTGGAGATACGCCACCGGCAATCAAACTGGAATAGATCTCACAGCATAAGAGTAGAGGACAGAGATGGCGACGGCGAAAGAAGCTCTACAGCAGGTGAGCGCCAACCACAACCCGTCCAACGGCAAAAAAGGCCCCTTTCGAAATGGAGGGGGGAACGAGCGGAATCGGCACAGAGTACCAGAGAATAAAATCAACGATCAAGCAGCTATTACAGCGCCACGTCAAGCGAAAGACAAACGCAAGGCAAGAAAAAAGCGAACCGCGGACACCAGAAACGGGATCGAATTGCCGAGGTCGGGGAACGGCAAGGAAACAGGGGTCCGTCAATCATAGCGATTGAAGATTATGACGGGGGATCCGGCAGATTCGACGACGGCGTCGATGGGGTTGGTTGACAACTACGGATCCGTAACTGGGATTAGTAAGCACGGATTAATGTTGTACGAATCCGTAATCCGTACAGTTGCAAGTTGGGTAACCACTGTGTTTCAAGCCCGTTTCAATTGCCCGCCCCGACCCCTCCATTGATTGGCCCACAACGCCCCGCCCCGTCTTGCCCCGTCTCCCCATCATGTTCATGTTCATTTCATGTCTCACTTGAAGAGCTTCGAAAGCGAGCCAAAAAAGAGCCCTGGGCGGACGAGAATTGTTGCCCATCTGCGGGTTGGGAAAAGCAACGGACAAATATTCAGATAGTGGTGAGGCTATCGCAGCCTCTCATCGCGGCCTCAAATCCGAGACATCACCCTTTGTCATGCCCTCTTTCGTTTGTTGATGCAGATTGCCGCATCGCCTTTGTCACCGTGTTCATGGTAGGCTTTTGTTCGAAGCCCTGGATTCACTTGTCGACAAGATCTGAAGCTTATAATAAGCTTCCCTTTTTCCCCTCTGTTAGATCCCGAATCCCCCGATAGTAAATCCGCCCCCCTCTTTGACATGGCCTGCATCCTTCCACAGATAGACCAAAACTCAACACAACACGCCGTCATCACCTCATGAAAGAGCGAAATCAAAACTCACAAAACTCTCACACACAAAATGCACCGCCCGCTCATCCTCGCCGCCCTCGCCGCCCTCGCCGCCACCGCCACCGCAGACCTCGACGCCATCACAATCGTCCAGCAAATCGCCCCCGGCGCGAAATCATGTCCCGACCCCGACCCCGGCTCCGGCTCCGGCCCCAACACGGAATGCCGCACCGCCGAGCAGGCAGCCCCCTTCATCGCCCGGTCCATGGCGCAGCACGGCATCTACTCCCCCGCCCAGATGGCTGCCGTCGTCGCCCTCATGGCCTTCGAGTCGGTCGACTTCAAGTACAAGCACAACGTGCACCCCGGCCGAGCCGGCCAGGGAACCGCCAACATGCAGTCGGCCAACTACAACCTCTTGTACGCCAAGCAGATCGACGGTGTCGCCGCCAAGGTGGCCGACATCTCCGCCGTCGAGGGACAGAGCAACAAGACGCTAAACTACGTCCTGTCGCTGGTGCAGCCCGACGAGCACAACTTTGGCAGCGGGCCGTGGTTTCTGAAGACGCAGTGCGAGAGCCACGTGAGGGAAAAGCTGGACGAGAACCTGGACCAAGGCTTCGAGGCGTACATGCGGTGCGTGGGAGTCAGTGTCACGGAAGAGAGGAGCGTGTATTTTGAGAGGGCAAAGAAGGCGTTTGGGCTGGCGTAGAGGCAATGGATATGTATATATTCATGTACATTGTGTATTTGTTCAAATATATCATGTATATATTCATGTACATACCCAGTGCTCTACCTCTTCCAAAACCTCCTCATCACCCTCTCAGCGTACCCCCATCCATCCCCCAATGCCTCACCGCATCCTCAATCCCCCTCTCCATCCTCCCCACGTATTCCTCCTCCGGCACGCCTTCCCCAACCCTCTTCTCATCAACATACACCAGCGCCCTGACCGGCTCATCCACCAGCCCGCCCCGATTGTCCCTCACCATCCGCACATCGCAGCACCTCTTCTCGTACGCCCACGGCACGCCCTCGTGCAAGTCCAGTTCTTCCTCGTCCCTGCTCGGCAGCAGATACAGCAGGCCGTAAACGCCCCCCTGCGTAGTAGGCCCCCCCGGGTCTCTCACCACGTTGGCATACCCTCTCTCGTTGATGATCCATTTCCACCCCTCCATGTATCCCAGCCCCACGGGCGTCGAGAACGGACACCGGCTTCTCATCTGTTCCGTCGACAGATTGCTTCCAAACGCAAAGTACAACACCTCGCTTCGGTCCTGCGTCACCGTCATGGTGCTGTCCTGGGACAAGTTGCTGTCTTCCCGCTTTGGCGTCATGGTGGTGGAAGTGGACGATGGGGGCTGCTTTGGTGAGGACTAGAGAGCAAGTACGAAAAAAAAAAATCAAAAAATCCCGAGGAATGGGAAAATTGCCCCTTTAATCCTGGGTGTTCAGGGGGTGTCCAGGGGGTGTTCAGGGGGGCAACTCAATCAACGACAAAGGATTAGGAGCTCAACTTGCGGAGGGAGTCAAGTGGTGGGCGGAATAGAATCGTGCTGGAACCAGACGGGGGAAAAAAAGCAAGAGTGAGGCGCGCCGTCGATAGGCAGCAACAACAACCCATGTGGGACGATGACTCCAGCAAAATCAGTCACTTGACTGACTTTCAGGTCACACTGCGCAAGCGTGCATGAATTTCCTTCTTCGAGGCATCAATCAATGTGCAACGCAATTCCAGAGCCCAATCGAACGCAACGAACTACTACGTCGCGCCGTGCCGTCCGTCCTCCGCCTTACAAAATGGCAACTAATCACTAGTCTGCGACAGTTTGAACTCAAGAGAGCAAGGCCGAAGTAGGTCTCATATCTCGGGAGGCGTCATTATTCATTTGCCTCTAGTCTTCTTATATACATCCTTTACATCATGAGCACCCTCCTCCATTCACTGTTTATTTAGGTCAAATGGCCCCCTTGCTGATGACTTGTTTCCTCCAAATGTGCTGGTAGCCTAGACTCCCTGTGCCGTCCGCTACAGCCTCCGCCGACTCTTTTGCTCCATCGAGGGTCAAGCGCGTTGCGTTGGTACCCGCCCAACTCTTGTTATGCCACGGGCAATGAAATATCTCGAGAATAAAAAAAACAAATAAGAAACAAGAGGGAGAAAGAAGAAAGGAATGTTGGAAATCGCCAACACCCTACGTCAAGTGAGACAAAAAGGAGCTGAGCATCAGCTCGTCCGCACTAGGTCGCAAATCGTGGTTGAGTTCAAACGTTTGGCGAAGAAAGCTCTGCGCTTCTTCACTGGCATGCTCGGGGATCGTGGGAGATGCCGTGCCCCCGCCAATCTTGAAAATCGCTTGCAGCTGGCTGCAGTCGGGGAAGGGATGATTGCCCGTCATCATCTCAACCACCAAGCAGCCAAGAGACCAGATATCCGCCTTCAGAGTGTATTCGGTTTGTTTGACAACTTCAGGAGCCATCCAAAATACAGAGCCCTGGAGCGACGGTCGATGCCTGTTGTTCGTGGCGTTGCCTAGAATGTGTGACTGCTCCAGCTTCTTGGAAATGCCGAAATCGGAAATCTTAATGGTCCCCTTGTTGTCCACAAGAATGTTGGCGCCCTTGATGTCGCGGTGAATAATGTCGCGACCATGGAGATAGGACAGGCCCATCAGGATTTGTCGGACAAAGCTGCGCACGAGCGGTTCGGGCAACGCGCCATACGAATTCAGCATCGTCTGGACCGAGCCGCCAGGAACGTATTCGAGGAAAATGTTGAGGTAGTCTGCCGAGGAGCTGCAGCCAAGATATTGCACAATATTGGGGTGGCGCAGATCCCGTAGCAAGCCCATCTCGCGCTTGAGAGCTTCAATCATGCCACGTTTGCGCGTCTCGCTTTGTCCAGTGGCGCCTGGTGCTGGAGCCTGGACTTGCTTGACGGCGAGAAGCTCACCGGTCACGGCGTGCAGAGCCAGATAGACAGATCCGAAGGAACCTTGGCCGATCAAAGCACCCTTCATCCACTTGTTGTCATCCCAAGACTCACCCGCCAGGAAGCTCTCGAGCTCCTCGTCGACCTCGCCCCCGTCGTTTGTAAGAGCCTGGCGGATCTCATTGAGAGATCCTGATCCTGTGGAACCATCGCCATCGAAGTAGCTTGTATTCGTGATGTTGCCGTCGGGATCGGTAATGCTCAAAGCGGCAGAGTCTACAGCAGTACTGTCGTCACCGCTCTCCGTCGTAAAAGAGACGTACGACTTCCGGTCGGGTTCCAGCGGAGATTCTTCTTGGAGGGTGCCCAGCGAAGAAGAAGCAATCGAATCTCTGTTATAAATGGCGGGGATTCGGCCATGGGAGTCGCGACTTCGGACCTTTGCAATATGCGATGCGCCGCTCAGCCATGAGTCGGCAATGGTAGGGATAGGGGGGGCATCTTGAGTGCTGGATGCAAGACTGATGCTGCTGGCTACGCTGAGTCGACTGTTGACTTTGCTCAAGCGCGTCGAGCGCCTCATGGAGAGGCGCGCGGTGCGATCAATGTCCTCTCGGCGATGGTCGGGGAAATACGACGTCAAATCGGACGCGATCAACTCGCTAGGGGGTCGAAGACCACCAAATTGACGGAGCTTCCGCCGTTGAGCGCCGCGGACATCGGCCAATGGGGTCCGGTCCATGTCTCTCGACGACACCTCCGCACCGGGTCGTTCCCTGCGCTGGAAGAATACTGGAGAAAGTGGCTGTTGTAGCTGGTCATCCCAGTTTTCTCCCAGGACCTTCTGGACCTTGAGCTGACTTCGCTTGTCGACCGACTCCAGAGCCTTGGTGTGTTTTTGTTGCTCCTCCTCCATGGCGATGGCGGCTGCCCGTTGCAGTTCAGACTCGCCCGGCTCTCCTGCCGGCACCCGTCGCAAAATGAGACGATTGCGTTCAGGCCGCCTTTTATCTTTGATGATGCGCCATAGCTCTGTGTCACCCAAACGTCTACACTGAGAAGGGTCGGGATCAATGCCCGTCAGGACCCAGAAGCAGTAGTTCCTTTCGTGATCTTCTCGGAGCGCGAATTTCCGGAGGGTGACTCGCATGACGTCTTCACAGGTTTTGCAATCCGCGATCTTGACGACCTTGGTGACGCCCCCGGTGGAAATTACTCGGATGATGTCCTGGCCTTGGGGCAGTGTGGCCATGAGTGAGCCATCCATGCTAGAATTATTTCGCGTATGCGCATGGACAAGTCGGCTGGCGGGAAAATCCGAAGGTGAACCTTGGGGTCTCGATGGTTGACTTTGGCCAACGCTGCTCACAGAGCCTACGCCTGTAGGAAATCGAGCTTGGCGCGCTGGAGACAGACATATTCGTGTTAGACGCCATCATTGTGTCCATTCATGAAGTAGGGTAAAGAAAGAAATAAGAAACATATTGGGGCGGAGCTTACCTGTTTCTAGAGGAGCAGGAACGTCAATTTGCCGTGAATATCGACGGTTCGCGGACGTAGCTGGCGCTGATCGTGGCATTGAGAGGGATTGCGGCGACATTGTGCTCGATTGTGCAAAAGATGAATAGGCGTCGAGGCCCGACAAAGAATCCTGCAAACGGTCAGTTGCATGGCAGGCGACGGGGGTTGGGGCCAAAACATTGCCTGCTGGTTCACTTTCCACTCACCCTGTGGCGTTTTTTCTGGTTTGCATATGTTTTCGTCCTCAATTTCTTGATGCACAAGAACAAGCGTACTCGATCCCCCACCTTATCAATGCCCATGTCCTTCAAGACTTCCTTGTCCATTTCCAAAAGATTCTCGCCATTGATATGGTTCTTGCGGAAGATCTTCTCATAGTCACCACACTTGACGCTCCGAAGATACTCGCATACTCGTTCTTCGCCCCAGCGCCTGACCGAATCAGGCCCGTCACTATCTGAGAATTCGGACTCGGTAGGACTGGCATAACTTTGGGCGGCGCTGGGCATGGTTGGAGCTCTTCTCGATGTTTGCAGGGCAGAAGAGATATTACCGCTGGGTGAAGCGGTGGACGGCGTATTTAGAGCCGCAGGAAACGGCGATTTTGATGAAAGCATGGCCATGGTATGATGTGATGGATAGATATTATGATCGGAGTTCGCCTCGAGAAAAAAAGATCTATGCGACTAGTTGTTGATGAGAGCTCGAGACTGGGTGATGGACGGAAACGATTGAAACGGTCGAGATGCTATTATGTGGTGCGCGATGAAGGTGTCGATGGCCCAGCACTGGAGCGATGCCGTGCCCGAGGTTGAAAGCGCGAGGACACTACACTTCAGCATGAAGCAGAATGAAATGCTGGTGGAACAGTGCGCGCAGAATCAGTATTGTCGAGAACTGCAAGTCGACGCTTGAAGCTGCGACGCAAAAGCAACGTTGAGACGTGTCGTGTCGTCAGCGGAGGGGGGCAGGTGAATATTAAAAGGAAGGAACGCCCGTCAGATGGCATGGCATTGTCGCGAGTGACAAGGGGCTTTCCTCAAGTGGCTCTCATCTCCGTCCGTCAGTCCTTCTTTGGGGGGATAGGAGGGGCAGGCTGAGTGAGCACCTGGCACACACACACAAGCCAAGCCAACACGAGGTGACTTTTGCAGGGGTGTGTTCCGGGTGAGAAGGGCCCATCAGATTGCTTGAAAGCAAGTCCTGTCCTCCCGGCTAGCATGAATTATTGACCAGTTGACTACAGCGCTGTGGTTCTTCTTGAATGTTAGCTCCAACGGCCATAGCGCGTCGCTGTCGCTGCCCCCAATTGCTGTGCCCCCTCCCCGCTCAGGTGTGTGCACTGGGCAAGTTTCAGCATTTGAATTTATACTTCAGTTCGTCCCAGGTCAGGCGCATGTTGACCAGTGAGCCCTTCTGGCCTGGGCCCGCACACCCAGCCGCTGCCGGGCACGAGCCCCCCTTCGGGTTGCAACACCAGGCTGCAGGTGCAGGCAGGCAGGCAGGCAGGGAACTCGATATGTGCACATTGATCAGCATCTCGACAATTCAGCCGAGCCCAGCCCAGCCGAGCACCGAAACCTGACGGCCCCGACAAGTCTCGACATGTTCTGGCGTGCTTGAGCCAACGAAGGCGCCGAGGCGGGTCTTGGCCGGGGGCATCCCTGTAGTCCCCGTCGTCGCAGGTGCTTCGGTGGCTGCGGCTCAGCAGTCCATGCTGCCGCCTGGCCGGAAAGTTGAAACTCGCCAACGCGGACGAGCACCACTTATTTTCCATCTCCTGGGTGCCACACTTTTATTACGGATTAATCCCACAGCCATTCAACTTTGAATGCGGGCAGGGCGGGCCGGTCGTCATCCCAGTCGGCGACGTCACCAGAATTGGCTGCCCATGCTTGGTGTGCTTGCTGCAGCGAATGCAGAGGGACTTGTCGAATAATTATGTACTCCATACGTACAACTTTTCGAAACAATGTCGAGCCCAATCTCTTCTTTTTCCAACCGCTGCAGCAGCTGGTGGGAAATGTCTGCCCACGTACGGAGTAGATGTTATTACTATCGTGGCTATAATAATTAATGCCTTGCATCAATCTTATTCAACGGTGGAGTCGGCAACAACAAGCGCGTCATGTACGCATGTACGGACGTATGTAGATGCTTGGACAATTTAAACCCCCCCACCGCGAAGGCGAACTGCGAAAAATCCGCCATTGCCACATTCATACAGGTTTCAAAAGGATAATTCTCTTTCTCGATGCTTTCTTGTCCCGTGTAAAATGGCGGAGCAGGAGGTGTTATCATGCCAGGCACCAATGGGAAAAGCTCGTATCATCGTTTCCCAGCCCATGCATCATTCCGGATTTTTACGGAGTATGTATATTGGAATGTCCAGTGACCATGGGCACGGGGCCCATGTTTCAAGCTGTGCGATGCCGTCTGATGCCGTCTGACAGGTGCAGTGGCCGGCGCCTCTCGTGATTGCTTCATCTTCTCTCGACTTATCGACCAAGCCTTGTTTGCGCCGTAACTCGATACCGCTGGCAGCACGATTCCTCCACACTGTTTGTTTACTCCGTACGGAAATTCGGTGTCCATCCCGAGTCAGTTCCGTCAGCCAATAGCACCGTCATTCGAGCCACCGCCTTTTGACACCAAAGAACCCCGTCTCCAAGCATTGTCGCTGGTCTGGGCCCCACCCTGGCCCCGCTCCCCGCTCCCTGATAGGTCGCCAGCAGGCACAGGGTGAAACGGGCAGTGTTTCGACATCGTGGGCGATCTGGACGGGCTGAAGGGCTCGTGATGAAAGACGACAAAAGAAAAGGGCCAAGAACGATCGACAATTCGCTTAAAGTTCACGATAATCACCGCGGTTGTGCATTCTTCATAAGCTTTTTTTCCGCATCCCACCTCCATTTTGCCAGTTGTCCAACTTCATGAATTGATGAGCCAACTATTACATGTAGTCCCAATGTCGTCAAAACTTCTCCAGTGTCTCCGCGCCAGCCGACGCCCCGCGCACAAAGTCTAAAAAAAGGGCGCGGATAACAGGCAACCCTCTTCTAGTTATTTCGCAACCCCGTCTGTGGCTGGTAGGCCTGTTGCCCCGTTACCGGCCGACCACGTGATTTATAAAGTCTCTTTTTAACCGCGTTTTTCCTACTAAAGAGGCTGCCCTAGAGGCCACTAAAGCTACTAGTAAAAAGCTTAGCTTTAGTTTTATAATTTACTACTAAAAGCTAAGTGCTAGGAATTATAACTAAATTATCCTTTAATATTATAAAGGTTAAAACTATATATTATAGTATTAGAATATTTATCTAAAGAAGGCTTAGAAGAACTTAAGCTTATAGATAATAGGCTACTTATATAAGCTTATAATTACTATTACTTATAATAAGGATTATATTATGAAGAGGTAGCTCTAATAAGACTATAATTATAAGCTTACTAATAGCTAGTATCTTAGTTAGTTCTAATATAAAGTTATTTAAAAATATTATAAAAATATTATTAACTTTTTAAATAGTAGTTAAATTCCCTTAATAATACTAGCTTTATTATAATAAAGTTACCTAATTAAAGTTAAAGGCCTTATAAGGTAAGATATTAAGAGTATGTCACGACTGGATTAGGGAGATATGAACAGAGTGAAGGCTAAGGTTCTTAGTCATAGCTAGAGAGCTACTACTTAGGGGTAGGTATATAAAGGTCTTAAACTCTAACCTCTTATATACCTTATAGGTAATCCTTATTTAAATACCTTATTATATATATATAGCTATCTAATAGCTACTTAGTTATTTATATAACCTAAGGCTTATCTAAGGGTTTTATTATATAACTATTCTATCCCTAACTCCCTAGCCTTTATACTTCTAATATACTACCCCTAATATATAATTATTCTTAATTAAAAAGAAGCTACTTAGCTAATATAAGTATACTATATATAGCTTATAATAGTATTTAATATTACTAGTTATTTTATAAGTATATAGCTATTATATTTACTTAGGATAATAAAATAAAAGTTATAAGGTTTTAGGTAATTCCCTCCTTTACTCTCTAGCTTTAAATAGCTATATACTTACTACTTTATTACTTCTAATATATATACCTTTACCTAATAAATTATTAATACTAAGTAAGTAAACTACTTATATTAGATTTTATAATTAGGTTAAATAGATAAGGTACTATATACTA
Source organism: Epichloe typhina subsp. poae (assembly GCA_030389615.1). Taxonomy (NCBI): domain Eukaryota; kingdom Fungi; phylum Ascomycota; class Sordariomycetes; order Hypocreales; family Clavicipitaceae; genus Epichloe; species Epichloe typhina. The sequence goes on along the minus strand of CP098318.1, from coordinate 1,784,404 downwards.
TTTAAAATAAATAAGCTTTTATTTAATATTAGGGATATTATATTATTCTTACTAGGAGTTTATAGCTAGTATATGTATTTACTAGTAGTTATTATAAACTAGCCTTATGGCTACTGCGTATAAGCGTTTAGAATAAGAATATTATTCTTATAAAAGAAAAAAAGGAATTACACTAGTAGTTACATAGTATCTAGATATATAGTCCCTTATACGTAGTCTATGTATAGTTTATATAAAGCCCTAACCTAGCTATATAAAGTATATATACTTTCTAGAGCTAGACTTAACCTAAGCTTATAGCTTAAGTCTATAATATACCCCCTTACTTACCTCCCTTCAGAGCATTGTTTGTAGTGTAGTTAGTGTAGTTTTTAGGAAAATTTTGTAGTTATAGTGTAGTTTTTTTTAGCTAGTATTTAGTGTAATGTAGTTTTTTTTTTCTTGTAGTTAGTGTAGTTACGAACTACTAGAGCATTGCACTACAATGTGTATTGTAGTGTAGTTTTTGTAGTGTAGTGTAGTAACTATACTATAAACTACACTATACTATAAACTACACTAACTATAAGGGGAAAAAAACTATATTATACTATACTACAAATTTATTTTTATAAACTACACTAACTATAAATACTATATTTATAGTGTTAGTAAAAATATTTATCTTAGCTTATAATAGCTTATAATAGCTTATAATAGCTTATAATAGCTTATCTTAGCTTATCTTAGCTTATAAGTATATTACTTATATAAGTTAAAATATTATTAGTGTTAAAGTTTAATTAAAAATAAATAAGTAATAAATAAATTAAAAATAAGTATAAGTATTTATAAGTAAATTACTATAGAAAAAGCTAGACTTTTTAATTATTTAGTATTTTAAGGTTTTTTAAAGTATTAATAAAATAAAATACTTTTCTCTTTTATATTTTTTAATATTATAATAATACTAATTATAATAATTATAGTATATTATTTAAAAGTAAGTCCTAGTATTTTATTTAAAAATAAGTTAAAATAATTATAATAAAGCTTATTAAAGTTATTATAATAATAAAAGTAATTATAATATATAAAATAAAAGTATATTTTATTATTTTATTTTAAAAATAAGTTAAAATTATTTTAATAGCTTAATTTAGTTATATAGCTTAGTTTAAATAATATAATTAGTTATATATAAATACTTTATAAATATTACTATTTTTTATTCTTTTTATATATATTATACTAAGAAAATATATAAAGTTCTTATATATAACTTCTTAAAGCTTTATAATTATTAAGTAAAAAGTAATATTTAAATAGTAAATAAATAGTTTAAGCTTTTTTAAGTTTTTATCTTATTAATAATAATATATAAGTACTAAGTATATATATTATTAACTTCTAGTTATTAATTTTAAATTCCTAATTAATTTAACTATATTAGTTTAAAGTATTATTTTAATTTAAAGTTATAAAAGTAATTATAAAAATAGAAAATAATTTTAGTAATAGTAAATAAAATTATAGTAAGGTTTTTCTTAAAGTTATATTAGTAAAGAAAAGTATTAAGAATAATAGCCTTATAAAAACTTATAATAATACTTATAACCCTAGTTATAATAAAATCTATAAAAGGTTATAATCTTATAACTTAAATAACTAATTTAATAAAATAGCTAATAATATAAGTATAAAATTAATAGCTTTCTTCTAATTAGTATATTAATACTACTATATAAAAAGACCTACTTTTTATTTACCTAACACTACATTTATAGTTTTTGTAGTGTAGTGTAGTTAGTATAGTTAGTAATTACACTAACTATAAGAAAAAAACTACACTACACTAAATACTAGCTAAAAAACTACACTATAACTACAAAATTTTCCTAAAAACTACACTAACTACACTACAAACAATGCTCTGCTAACTACACTAACTACACTACACTACAAAAACTATAAATGTAGTGTTAGGTAAATAAAAAGTAGGTCTTTTTATATAGTAGTATTAATATACTAATTAGAAGAAAGCTATTAATTTTATACTTATATTATTAGCTATTTTATTAAATTAGTTATTTAAGTTATAAGATTATAACCTTTTATAGATTTTATTATAACTAGGGTTATAAGTACTATTATAAGTTTTTTATAAGGCTATTATTCTTAATACTTTTCTTTACTAATATAACTTTAAGAAAAACCTTACTATAATTTTATTTACTATTACTAAAATTTTTTCTATTTTTATAATTACTTTTATAACTTTAAATTAAAATAATACTTTAAACTAATATAGTTAAATTAATTAGGAATTTAAAATTAATAACTAGAAGTTAATAATATATATACTTAGTACTTATATATTATTATTAATAAGATAAAAACTTAAAAAAGCTTAAACTATTTATTTACTATTTAAATATTACTTTTTGCTTTATAATTATAAAGCTTTAAGAAGTTATATATAAGAACTTTATATATTTTCTTAGTATAATATATATAAAAAGAATAAAAAATAGTAATATTTATAAAGTATTTATATATAACTAATTATATTATTTAAACTAAGCTATATAACTAAATTAAGCTATTAAAATAATTTTAACTTATTTTTAAAATAAAATAATAAAATATACTTTTATTTTATATACTATAATTACTTTTATTACTATAATAACTTTAATAAGCTTTATTATAATTATTTTAACTTATTTTTAAATAAAATACTAGGACTTACTTTTAAATAATATACTATAATTATTATAATTAGTATTATTATAATATTAAAAAATATAAAAGAGAAAAGAGAAAAGTATTTTATTTTATTAATACTTTAAAAACCTTAAAATACTAAATAATTAAAAAGTTTAGCTTTTTCTATAGTAATTTACTTATAAATACTTATACTTATATTTAATTTATTTATTACTTATTTATTTTTAATTAAACTTTAACACTAATAATATTTTAACTTATATAAGTAATATACTTATAAGCTAAGATAAGCTAAGATAAGCCAAGATAAGCTATTATAAGCTATTATAAGCTATTATAAGCTATTATAAGCTATTATAAGCTATTATAAGCTATTGTAAGCTATTATAAGCTATTATAAGCTATTATAAGCTATTATAAGCTATTGTAAGCTACTATAAGCTATTATAAGCTATTATAAGCTATTATAAGCTATTATAAGCTATTATAAGCTATTATAAGCTATTGTAAGCTATTGTAAGCTATTATAAGCTATTATAAGCTACTATAAGCTATTATAAGCTACTATAAGCTACTATAAGCTATTATAAGCTAAGATAAATATTTTTACTAACACTACAAATGTAGTATTTATAGTTAGTGTAGTTTATAGTGTAGTGTAGTTTGTAATGTAGTTACTATACTACACTACAAAAATTACACTACAATACACATTGTAGTGCAATGCTCTGACCTTACCTTTATATTTTTATAAATCTAAATCTTAGTCTTATACCTTTTATAGTAGTTATACTAATAGTTTATTTACTATAAATTAGTAAGGATTTAGTAATATAATAGCTACCTAAATTACTTATACTTGTTATGGACTCGAGCTATGAGCTTAGGTTAAGTCTAGCTCCGGAAAGTATGCGTACTTTGTGTAGCTAGGTTAGGGCTTTACATAGACTATGCATAGACCGCGCATAAGGGACTATATATCTAAATACTATATAACTACTAGTGTAATTCCTTTTTTTCTATAAGAATAATATTCTTATTCTAAACGCTTATATATAGTAGCTATAAGGCTAGTTTATAATATATATTATTCTTTACTATAGAAATAACTTATCTAGTAAATATATTATTACTACTAAATATAATAAATACTAATAAGCTAGCACTCCTATAATAATAGATAGAATAGTAAGTAAAATAAATCTAGTACTTAGCTAATACACAAAATATAGCACCTATACTAATCTAGATTAAGCGGAAACCCTTACTTATAGGCCCCCTTTAATAGTAATAAGGTCTTATTTATAGCTTAAAAGGCCTTATAACTTATAAGCTCCTAGTAAATAGGGAGTTTATTAGTAGTAATTAGGATTAGTAATACTTTATTTACTAAAACCTATTACTTAAGGTTTAGGTATAGGTTACTCCTTTCTTTAAGAAAGGCTACTTAGAGAACTTCTATTTATTTAGACTTCTTAACTACCTAGGGAGATATTTAATAACCCTTACTACTAGGAAATAGCTATTATAGAACTTAACTAGTTAATATAATAATAAAATAAGAGGTTTAGTAACTTCTATATTTACTTTAAATAGAAGTTAGCCTTAGCTAGGGGCTTAGGTAAGCAGACTTAGTAAAGTTATCTAAGTTATATATAGTGCTTAATAAGTAAATAAGGGACTATAGTATTAGATAAAATATACCCTAGGCTAATTATATAGTAGTAATAGCCTACTATTAAAGCATTACACTAAATATTAAATCCTACTAACTAGAGGAAAAACACTATATATAAAAATAAGGTAATCTAGTGCCTAATCTAATTAAGGCTAAGGTATAGGATAAGGATATACTAATAATAGATATTTACTTTATAGGTATAATAAGGACTTAGTAAGGTTCTAGAAAGTTTATAAAACACTAAAAGTTAAGTAATAAGAAGGGTAGTAAGTATACTATAATAAGGGCTAGTATTTATAATATAGCTTCTCTAAGTATTTTACTATAGTATACTTATTATATCCTACTATTTACTTATAAAAGAAGTCCTTTATAAATACTTATAATATAAAGAAAGCACTTACTATTAGCTTAGATAATAAGTCTATAAGTTAGTTAGAAAAAGAGTAACCTTATTATTAAGTTATTTAACTAGGGATAAAGAAAGGAAGTATAAAGGGGCTTTATAGTATATAGCTATTACTAATAAGGACTATAAAGAGATTTAAAGTAATATAAACTTAATTTCTTTTTTAATTCTTACTTTAATTAATAAGACTACCTTTATAAATACTTAAGTTAATATAGGTTATAATTACTATGCTACTATAAGTAAATACCTTATTTAAAAGCTTAGGTTAGAATACCTCTCTTTTCTAACTAAAAGGTTAGTTTATATAGCTATTAGTGTAAAGTAAGGGGGAAAAGAGAGTTAGGAGAAATAATTATATATTTCGTATATTATTTGTTTTTAGTTAGATTTAAATAAATAGGAAATGCTAATTATAGTATATATAATCCTAGGACTAATAAGATAACTAATCCTAGGTATACTATAAATAAAATAGAACAAAATTAGCCTAGATATAGTAAGATAGCAGGTGTATGTAGGATTAGCTAATAGGCTACTTATATAAGCTATAGCTAATAGAAAGGTTAACTAACCTATAGTATTTATTCTAGGTTTAATGTTTATAAGGATAATATAATAAGCAAAGAGATAAAGGGAGAATATCTAGCTTTATACTATAAGCCTATAGGAAATCATATCTATTTTATAAATTAATATAACCCTAAAGCTTATAGAGAAGAAGCTTCTAGCTTCCTTACTAGAGGTATTATAGGACTTTAGGGACTTATTTCTAGAAAGCAAGGTAAGTGCCTTACTACTATACTAAGGAAAGTTAGACTATTATATTTGCCTAAAATATAATACTAAGGGAAATAAACCTAACTTACTATAGGCGCCTTTATATAATATACCTTAGGAGTATTTACTAGAAATCTAGAAATAAGTAATAGACTTAATAAATAGGGGTTAGATTTAAGTAAGCTCCTTATTAGTAATAGCCTTAGTATTACTAGTAAAAAGCCTAGTAAGGGTTAGAGGTTTTATATAAATTATTATATGCTTAATAAGATTATAAAATAGGACTATTACTTACTACTACTAGTAAAGGAAATATTATATTCTTTAGCTAAGGTAAAGTAGTTTATAAAGCTAAATATATAATTAGTGTTTTATTATATATATATTACTAAGGGTAAGAAACACTAGACTATATTTTAGATAAGGTTTAGCTTATTTAAATAGCTAGTATACCCCTTTAGGTTAGTAAGTATACTAGTAACTTTCTAGAGGTATATTAATAGTATATTAAGTAGTATTCTTAGTAATTATATTACTACATATCTTAATAATATACTTATATACTTAGGTAAATTATAGAAGGATTATATATAGAAAGTCTATAGCATACTATCTAGACTATAATAAGCTAGTCTAAACCTAGATATTAAAAAGTATATCTTTATAATTAAAAAGGTTAAGTACCTTAGGTTTATTATCTAGGTAAGAAAGGCTATTTATCTAGATAAGGAGAAAATTATAGTAATTTAGGATTAGGAGGCACTAACTAGGGTCTAGGGTGTCTATAGCTTTCTTAGTTTTGCTAACTTTTATTATAATTTTATACTAAATTTCTTAGATATAGTAGGCCCCCTTATTAACTTAATAAAGAAAGGAGCCTTATTTTACTAGTTAGAGAAGTATAATAAGGCTTTTAAGGCATTAAAATTAGCTTTTATATTATACCTAATCCTAGCTTAGTAAGATTCTAAAAGGAACACTTTAGTAAAGGTGATTGCTTAGGAATAGCTTTAGGGGGTGTCTCTCTTAGTTTAGTAATAATAGTATTTTATATTTAGTAGCTTACTATTTAGCTTAATTATAGGCTACTTAGTGGAATTACATAATTTATAATAAGAAGCTACTAGTAATTATCTCCTATCTTAAGGCGTAATTAGTAAAGCTATAAAGTGTAAGTAAACTATTTATAATACTAATAAACTATAAGAACCTTAAGTACTTTATAGCGCTAAGGGAAATATTAGAATATTAGGCATAGTAAGCAAAGACTTTAGTACTATTTAATTTCTATTTATATTATAGACTAGGCACTTAAGCGGAATAACTAGATATATTATTATAATGCTATCCTAATAGGCTAGAAATAAAAAAGGTAAAGGCACTAATTATTTAGTTAGTAATAAGCCTTATAAAATTCTCCTTTAAGGGGGATAGCTATATATATACCTTAAGCTTATTATAGTAATAAATAGGGGTAGCCCTAATAATAACCTAACTATAATAAGGACTTTGCTTGCTAGTATATCTATGTTTATAAATAAGCACCTTTAGTCTTTATACTATTAGTCTTTAGCTTAGGATAAAGCTTATAGATTATAGGTTAATATAGTAATAGTAAGGGCTAGGAAGTTCCTAGACACCGCTAATACTAGAGAATAGATTATAGACTATTAGATTAGTATAAAAGGGGCGCTATAGTTTTAAGGATAAACATAGGTTCCTAAGTAGAAGCTACTAACTATAATATTAATATAGCGTGTCTATAACTTACCCTTATTAGGCTACCTAGGCTAGAATATAACCTTTAAGGCACTTTAAAGGGACTTCTATTAGGATAGTATATTATAGGATATAGCCTAATTTATATAGAATTACTACTACTATAAAAGGTAAAAGAGCTAGTAATTATAATAAGGCTTATTAAAGCTAATTCTACTACCTAATAAGTACTAGTTATAAATATTTATTAACTTTATAATAGACTTACTAGTGGAAACATAGGATTAGCTATGGTTTCTTATAGTTATTACTAATTATTTATTAAAGTATATTTAGTTAAAGGTAATAATATTAATAAAAGCTAGGGCTTATATAAAATAATTTAAGTATTACTAGTAGTGGTTTTATAAGTTTCTTATATAGATTATTATAGACTATAGGTTAGATTAGCTTAGTAATTTCTAAACTAAGCTTTACAGTAAAGTTAGCATATAATAATTACTTTCTACTATATATTACCCTTAGATAGATAGTGGTATAGAAAGGGCTAACTAGGAAGTATAGGCTATACTACATGTAATACTATCTTTCTCCTAGTTTAAATAGCTAGATTACCTACTAGCTTACTAATTAGCGTTAAATAATAGGGATTTGTTAGTAACTAGAATAAGCGTAAATATAGCACTCCACGGGTTTAATATAGCTATAATTTAGGATTTATCCCTTATAAGGTAATTTACTATATTAGTAAAGGGAAAGGCTTAAGCCTTTCTATAATATTTAAAGGATAGCATAGATTTAACGTAAGCTATAATAGCCTTTATCTAGTAATAATAGCAAGAGAATATAAATAGTAGTTATAGGCTAGTAAAATAATTCTAGGTTAGGGACTACGTATAGCTTAGTCTTTGTAATATTAAGATAAACTATCCCTATAAGAAGTTAAATTAGGTTATAGCTAAATATAAGGTACTTAAGGTTCCTATGCCTTTAATAGTTAAATTAGATATCCTAAGGGGACTATATCCTATCTTTTATATTAACCTAGTCTAGTGTATAGTAGATAACCTATTACTAAGCTAGAGACTAGCTAATAAATGTTTACTACTAGAACTTATTATAATAAATGCTAATAATAGTTTTATAGAGTATTAGGTAAAGGAAATCCTTATAGCTAAAAATACGCTAGGTAAGGGTTTAAATTAAAATATCTTAGTTAAATAGAAAAGCTATATATAGCTAATATAAAAGCTATTAGAAAGCATAACATATATAGAGGCACTTAATTAATTTAAATTATAATAAGGTAATATATAAATAAATAATAGCCTTAAAAGGGTATGTTTTAATTTAACTATAGCAAACTAAGTCCTCTAAGTTCCCTCTAGTACACACGTGCTTAGGCACTAGATTTTTACTATAGTAAAAAGTAATTAAGATAGGGGGGGGGTATTATTAGACTTTTTATAGGGTTAGCATGCCTTAGCGATAGTATAAGTAAGCTTTGTAATAGTTTTAGCTATCTATTAGACCTAGGTATTACTAGCCTCCTAAGCGAAGATAAACTAGGTTAGGTTATTATTTATAGTCCTTATACTATAGAAAAATTTAGTAGCTAGGTTATTATAGCTATAGTAAGTAAGTATTATCTAGGCAAGTATAAGCTACTATGCTTTAGAGGTGCCTTAGGTGTAAGCTATACCTATAGGGGAGGAAGCTAGAGGTTAGGCCTTAGCTAGGTTAATTTAAGCGGTAGCTAATATGCTATTAAAATGCTTATAATAGTAAATAAAAATTTTTATAAGGGTAGCGTATTACCCCTTACTATTAGCAAACTATAGTATAGCTAGAGTCTTAATAGCTTTACTTATAGCTAAAAGGGTCTTAAGGTATTTAAAGGCATAATAAAGTTTTAGGTTAGTATTATATAAGTACTTCTTCTAGATATATATATAATAACTAGCATAGTATAGGGTATAGGCCTAGTTTAGGCCTAGGGTATAGGTATATTACTCTTTATTATAGAGATTATTTACATAAGGACTATAAGGGAAATTATACTCCTTACTATTAGAAAGGGCTTTATTCTTAAAGTCTCTTTCTAAAATATACTTACTAAGATAAGTACCTTTAGATAAGGTAAGAGAAGGGGGAGGAGGGGGTAAAGGTATACTAGAGGTAAGTTAGTTAGTAGGAGTAATAATACTACTTATAATAAAGAGTAAACTAGGCATAGAAAGGGGGCTTTAAGGTTATAGGATAATTAATAAATAGAGATAGAAGGGATATAGAAAGTAAGTATTATAATAATATAAAAAGGGAGAAGTGTAAATTTAAAGAAAGGGGGATAGAATATTTATATTTTAGGATAAATTAGTTAAAGCTCTAATTAGGGTATAGGTTTTTATATTTATAAATAATAGCTAGGAGTAAGTAAGGGTAGTATATTATATAATAAAGGGTTAAATAGTTCCTAATAAGGGGGTTATTTAAAGTGAAGTTTAAATTTAGTAAGTAATAGATAGGATATAAGATTAGGGTAAAGGTAAGAGGCTAAATAAGGTAAGGAGATAGCTAGTAGCAAGGGGCTATAAAAGGGGTAGCTAGTATTTTTAGGGGTAAAGCTAGAGTAAGGTAAGGTAGTCTTATACTAAAAACTTTTTTTAGACTTATATAGTAAAGATATAACCCCGCTAGGTAACCTACTAGCCTTACTATGCTACCTATATTACTTTAATATGTTTTTTAAGGAGGGCTATATAATAGGAGTTTGTATTTAATATGCACTTACTTTTTAGTAAAAGAAGGAAAGGGGGGGTAAGTAAGGGAGTATGTTATAGACTTAAGCTATAAGCTTAGGTTAAGTCTAGCTTTAGAAAGTATATATACTTTATATAGCTAGGTTAGGGCTTTACATAGACTATGCACAGACCACGCATAAGGGACTATATATCCGGATGCTATGTAACTACTAGTGTAATTCCTTTTTTCTTCTGTAAGAATAATATTCTTATTCTGAACGCTTATACGTAGTAGCTATAAGGCCAGTTCATAACAATACTATACTAATATCTTAGATATACACTACCTTTTCCTTAAAATTACCCTTATTTAGCTAATATATTACTAGATTTATAGTAGCTAACTAGCCTTTTACCTAGGTTACTATTAGCTTAGTAAGCTCTAAGACTAGTAGTATACTATAACTTCTTTAATATATTAGTACTTCTTCTTTTACTATATAGGTAGCTATTATTTTCCTTTAAAGCTTTAGTAAAAGTGCTTTATTTAATATAGGTTTACCCTTATAATTAAACCTTCTTAATAGCATATTTATAAGATTACTTTTCCCTAGTTTATACTTAATTATAAAATAAAATAAGTAAAGAAATATATACTATTATACTTATTTTCTATTTAGCTTTTACTACCTTATAAAGGTCTATAGGTTATAGTAGTCTAATAGAACCTTTATAAGTATCTTTATACCTTTAATATAATATTACTAGTATTTAAATAACTTTACTATAGTAAGTAACTCTTAGTTAGCTATACTATAGTTATATTTAGTATTTATAAACTTCCTTAACTAAAAGGCTACTAGATACTAATAGCCCTTATTATCTTACTAAGATAGGATTCCTATTATTATAAAAATTAAGGTATTTATCTTAATATATACTAATTAACTTAGGTTATAATATTAAAGTAAAGGTACTTACTAAAAGGTATCTTTTAGCTAGTTAAATACTAGTTACTTCTTTTCTTTAAATATAAATCTCCTAGTTTAAATACTATTTTAACTACCTTTTATTAATATATAAAGAGGTACTATAATTCTAAAGTATTTATAAATAAACTATTAGTAAAAGTTATAAAATCTAAGAAATAACTATATATTCTTAAAACTTATAGGCTTCTTGTTGGTTACACCAAGGTGCCTACGCAGGTAGGATAATTCCGTAATATTGAAGTTAATAATAGATAGATAGCTAGGAAAGAGAGAGAAGAGAGGGAAGGTCTAGATAATAAAAAAGTAAGTGAAACCTATAAGTAAGGCAAAAGAGAGGGTAGCGAATTAATATAGCTAATTACGTTACGTATATTACGCTAGACTTACTATTAGTCTAGTCTTTAGCTATAATTAAGCTAATAAAAATCTAAAGGATTTAACACTAGTAGTCTCTCTTTTATCCATAGCTAAAGGAGCCTAAAAATATAATAAAAATCGAATTAAAGGAAAGTATATATAAGTAAATCCCTTAATAGGAATCCGCTACTTTAATTAGCTATTATAGCATTAGTTAATTAAATTAATCCGTTAGTCCTTATTTAGGCTTCTATCCCTTAATATTATAAGTCTCTTTACTTATTCTTTAATATAAATTATTAATTTATTTAAATTAATTAAAGAGAAAAGAGATAAATTTAGTAATGCCTTTATTATTACATCCGCTAGATTATTATTTTTATTAATTTACCTTACCTTATAAATCTTATGCCTTTTATATAATTAATAAAGGGCTATAATATTAATTATTAGTCTTTTCTCTTTTATTATTCCTAGCTTTATAAGGTATTTATATAATAAAAAGGAGTTAGTATAAAGAATTATAGGAATTTAAGGTATCTTTAATTAGTTTATAATTTAATAGAGAGTCGTGGAAATTGCGTAGGTAATATTTACGCCTTAAACTATACTATATAATTTAGAGGTAAGCGCGCTATATGTAACTCGCTTGCTCTTTATTAAGCTATACGTAATAATGTTACCTTTTATAATAAAGGTATTATTATCTTGCATTATCTCGTTGCTAATCATAATAATGTATCCGATCTGTGAGCTCAAATCCTTGTTATTGGCAAGCGATCCATCTATGAATACGAAGAGCTTTGCTTCCGTAGGCGATATCTGCGCCTTGAACCATGCTGTACAATTCGGAGGCAAGCGCGCTGCGTGTAACTCGCTTACTCTTTGTTAAGCTATACGTAATAATGTTACCTTTCATAATAAAGGTATTATTATCTTGCATTATCTCGTTACTAATCACAATAATATATCTAATCTATAAGCTTAAATCCTTATTATTAGTAAGCAATCTATTTATAAATATAAAGAGCTTTACTTCCTTAAGGGTTAAAGGTATATATTATAGTCCTTACTACTAATTCTTAATTTGCTATTTAAGGCGTTTATTAAGGCATGTAATATTATTAGCAAAGGGTTCTTAGTATTAAGCTATAATTAATAGATTATAGGAAGCTTCTAGTTAGTATATAGTTATAATATAGCTTCCTTAGGCTTATTATTTTACATAATCTTGCTTTACTATTAGAGATTAAGAATTAACTTCCTTAATCTTCTAACTTTAGCCTTTTTAGGTTAAAATTAATAAGTTATTAGCATTCTAGGTTAAGATATAGCTATTAAAAATAAGGGGATTCCTAGTGGTTAATTACTACTTTTCCTTAGTAGTAAACTTAGCCCTCTAGAGCTTTTTCTCTTCTTTTAGAAGAAGTTATTATTACTTAGGCCTAATATATTATTAGTTTGTATTCCTATAATGCTAAAGAGGTTCTTATTATTTAGCGCTATAATTAATAAGTAGGGATTATAGGTTAAAGTTATTATATTAAGATTATTTTTGTGATAATAGAAGTATATTACTTACTAGTAGGTTCTAGCCTTTATGATCCTATAAAGAGGTTTAATTAATTTAATTATAGTCCCTTCTAGAAAGAGGTATGTAATCTGCTTTAGTAATCTCATAATAATTAGTCTTATTAGTATTATATGCAATTAAGTATATGCTTATATAATATTATAAATCTAAAGGTAAATACCTTTTCTTCTTAATAATAAAGTAATAGCTATAATAAGTTATTAGCTTACTTGTTGTATTATTAGTAATTACGTTAAGATAAATTCCTTTCCCTTATTATTATAGCCTTACATAATAAGGTAAGATTTCTTGTATAGTAAGGCTATTCCCTTGCCTTTAATCTCTCTAACTATATAAGAATTAAAGATTCTATAGCCTCCGTGCTTTGCTAGGTTATATTTAATAAATTTAAAGATATTATAAGCTTATAAGGCATTAATCTTAGCTTAATTAGACTGCTTAAAGAGTTTTCCTAGGGTTATAATCTTCCTTTCTTAGCAAAGTTAAAGAGTAAGGTTTTAATTAGCTTCTTCCTTTACTATAAGGAACGCTATACTTAGTATCTCTCTAGCTATAACCTCTTAAATAAAGGCCTTATCTTAGTCTTTATTAATAAGCATATAAAGTTTAATTAGGCTAATATTCTTTTTAGGATTATAAGTTTTACCTCTCCTTACTTTTATTCCTTTAGGGCTCCTTACTTTTATTTCTTTAAGGTAAGGTAATAAGTCTTTAACTTACTAGCTTCCCCTTAGGGTTACCTAGGTATTATAGGCCTCTTTTATTAGCTTCTCTATGCCTATAAATTAGACTATAAGGGCTTTTCTTAGCCTTCCTTACTTTCTCTTTAGTAATACTTATAGTTTTTTTTTTTTTTTAATTACTAATTCTTTTTTAGTAGTAGTAATTAGTAGTATTATTATAGCCTTCTCTATATCTTAAGGCTTTATCTTTTATTACTCTAGTCTCTTTATAATATATAGGTCTTTATAGTAAGGCTTTACTACTATAAAGCGGAATTTTACTAGGCTATAAGGTATATTAACTATATAAGTCTCCCTATTAGTAATAATTAGCTTATAAAGGCTATACTAGCTACCCTTCTCTCTTTATATATATATATTAGCTTATAAAGGTAGCTAATATATAAGTACTATATTAAAACTATTCTAGGCTCTAAGGGCATTATAGACTTGCTATAAAGCTATATAATAGTAAACCTTATTAGTAGCCTTTTAAATTACTTTAGCGCGTTAAATAATAAAGACACTAGGTAGTAACTTATCTATTATTTATAAGTAAGCTTTAAAGACTAGTAAGGTTAGTATAATTCCTTTAGGGCTTATAGAATTATTAATAGCCTTAATAGCTATTTAAAGGCGCTATTCTAGTGTTAGTTCTATGCTAATTAAGTTAGTAATAATATTATAAGCCTAGCGTAAGAGTTTATAATATCTTTTAACCTTTCTAATACTATTATAAGCTTTAATTAGTATCTTATTAGTCTTAATTAATATTAATTAAGTATAATACTTAAATTTAGCAAAAGTAAAGTTATTACTAGTATTATAAACTATCTATTCTAGAGGTCCTAGATAAGTATTAATCTAGTACTCTTAGATAGTATCCTAGATATCTTAAGCCTTTTACTTTTTTAGATTAAGGAATTAGGCTACTTAGAATAAAGTTACTAAATTAATAATATAAAGCACTAGTTAACCATTAATTTGTATAATATTAATAATAATCTTGTAGTTAAATTTATAGTTATCTTTAATTATAAATTTAAATTAACTAGAGGCCTTGCTATACATCTAGTAATAGTAGTAGACTTTAGTTAATTTCTTAATTACCTAGTATTTAACTTTATAACTAGCTTAGTAAAGGACCTTTATAAGTTATTAAACAAAAGGGTAACTAAGCTAATAATATAATTAATAAATATCTCCCTCTAAGAGATAGAAAGCAACCATTTCTTTTACCTTTAGTAACCACTAAGGATAGCCTTATTATTATACTATAGGCATAGTCTTATTACCTTAAATAAGTATATTTATAAGGTTATTAATCTTAACTTATATCTTATCTATATTAGTAATTAAGAAAAGAAAAGAAGTAGCTATATTAAGGATATAGAATTTAAGCTCTTTAAGTTCTATAGGTATATAAATAATACCTTTTATAACTACTAATCTAGCACTAAATATAATAATTTAAGGTTTATAAGGGATTACCTTTAATAAAGGTATTAATCTTAGTAAAGCTTTTACTTATACCTCTCTTATACTTAATTTTCCTATAGCGTTAGTATTAGGTATAATACCTTTAAAAACTTCTTTAAAATAGCGTTCTTTAAAGATATAGTAAAATAAGCCTTTATTATACTCTTATAGCTTATAGAGCTCTTACTTAAGGAATATGTATTAAAAGGCATAATTATTTAGGATGATAAGGATATTAATATTAGTAGTATTATAGTTAGTTTATTATCCAGAGTAGAAGAACTACGTAATGCTTAGATATACTATTAATAGTAACTTCTCTACCTTATTATTATTATTATCCTAGGCCCTTATGTAAGCTATAAGATATAGTTCCTAATTTTAACTAAAGTTATTATTAGGTTTATTATTATCTTACCCTTTATAGGAGGTAAGGAATACCTAAAATCTTTTCTTTATAAGGGCTATGTAATATATTTTACTAGCCTATTAGTAGTCCTTTTCTTTCTAATATTCTTTAGTAAAGTAGTTAGAGAACTAGTAGCTACTCTTACTATATATAAAGTAATGCTTAAAGCTAGGCCTAGGGCTTTTTCTATTAGTAAGACTTTTAAAGCCTAATATAGCCTTTAGGAGTATATATATTTAACTATAATAGTTATTACTAATATTTAGGTACACTAGCTATAGTATTTAATACCTACTTATAAAGCTTAGTATTTACTATATTAGAAGGGTATAGCTCTCTATAGATTTTCTTAAGGTTTAATAATATAATCTTAAGGCACTTAAGCTTACTTTTATTAGGGTTTTTATTAATTATATTCTTTAATATTATATTACTTTACTTATAGTAATAGAATTATTAGTTACTTTTTATTTTAAAGTGTTAATAAATATAAGTAATTATCTCTTTATAAAAGTAATTATTCCTAAAGAGGTAATTAAGGTAATACTATTTAGTATTACCTATTAATATAATAGGAAAAGCTTTTTAATAATATGTTTAAGGGAGGTTAATCCTATTATACTTATTCTTAAAGAGCGTAATCTTTAGTATTAGGAAGTTATATAGCTTCTTACTATAGTAGTTACTATCCTTATATATCTTTATAAGCTCTAAGATTTTCTTTATAATCTAATCTTTAGAGGGGAATTACTATAAAGGTATAATTTATTATAAATAATAGTCTATAGGTTATTATAAATAATTATTATTAGGATAAAGTAATTAATTTAATTCAGATTATTATAAGGGCTCTTAGGGAGATTTAGGGAATTATTAGGGTTAAGGAAGGTGAATTTCTAGGGTAAGTAATTAGGTTTAGGGCTAAGGCTCTAGGGGTTTAGAAGATTATAATTTTTCTTATAACTAAAGAGGTATTAAGGTTTAGTAAAGTACTTCCTTAAGAGATACTAGGATTAAATATCCTAGGCCTTGTTTAATAAGAACACTATAATCTTATAAGGAATTACATAGCTCTTTAATAATATTCTTATTTACTCTCTTAAAGGTATCTTTAGACTAGCCTTTAAAGTCTTCTTAGAATAACTCCTAGAGGTTATTATCCCTCTAACCTTAATACTTACTAAGGTTAATAAACCTTATAATCTAATTATTAAGTTTAGATTATATAGTAGTCTCTAGGTTTAGTTTAATAGGCTCTTTCTAGTCTTTTATAAGGTTATTTATAAGCTATTATAAATATAGTAGTAGTTTATTCTCTTATAGTCTTTTAAGGGTAATTATTAAAGCCTTACTATTACTAGTAGTAGCCTTTTCTCTTATAGAAGGTCTAGATTTAGATTTTGCTATCTTATAATATCTAGGCTATAAAAGAGGGTTTAAGTTATTATTCTTTTACTACTAATTAAGCTTATGTATTTACCTATTACTAGGGTCTTCTTTTACACTTTAGAAGCGTTATTACCCTAATAAAGCTAGAAAATTACGAAAACATAGAAAATTATAAAGATAGGAAAAACAATAGAAAAAGTAGTAAAAGTAGTAATAAGAATAAATTAAATTAGGGTTAAATAAAGTAATAGAAGTGCTAAAAGTAACTAGAAAGCACTAGTAAAAATAATAAGGAAGTAATAAAATTACTACTTCCTATTTTATATAAAAAGAGGGAAGGAGATAATCTCTCTTACTAATAAGCATAGGGCAAATAATACTAAGAGTAAAGGGGGTAAGAAATAAGTAGTAAATACTTGTAAAGGGGGATTAAAGGTTTATTAAAAAAAGGTAATATATTAAGAGAAGTTATAGGTAATTTAGCTAGCTTAGCTAAGGTTATTTAATGTTAGGTTTAAAATAAATACCTTATGGTAATAGATTTAGTTAGTTAGTTAGTTTTCTTATAATAGACAATAAAATTAATAATTAATAATAATATCCTAGATAGATATAACAAAGTTATATCCTATAAGCCTAAGGGTTAATAAATTAATTCCTTAGAAGCCTAATAAGCTTATAACTAGGATTCTAGTCTCTTCCTTTAGCATACTTATATAGTTATGCCTCTTTACTATAATAACTATTAATCTAGTGTAATAAGAGGTAGTGGCTATAGTATTTATAGAAATATCTCTTCTTATAATACCTAACTTATCTATAGTTATAAAGTTAACCACTAATTAGTATTAGTTATACTAAGGTGCTTATGTAGGTAGGATAATTCCGTAATATTAAAGTTAATAATAGATAGATAGCTAGGAAAGAGAGAGAAGAGAGAGAAGGTTTAGATAATAGAAAAGTAAGTAAAACCTATAAGTAAGGTAGAAGAGGGGGTAGCAAATTAATATAGCTAATTACATTACGTGCATTACGCTAGACTTACTATTAGTCCGGTCTTTGGCCACAATTAAGCCGATGAAGATCCGAAGGATCCAACACTTCTTCCATTTTTTAATTATATTAACTTAGTAAGTATTTATTAATATCCTATTAATAAAGAGAATAAACCCTAGGAATTCCACTAATTTCTTATAGAAAAAGTATTTAGAAGGTTTTATATATAACTTTACTAACCTTATATATTTTAGAACTTACTTAATATATATAGTATACTTCTTCTTTATCTTAGAGAAAATTAAGATATTATTTAAATATATTATATAAATAATATTAACTAGCCTATAAAGTACCTTATAAATATAGCTTTAAAAGGTAGCTAGAGTATTAGTTAACCTAAAAGGTATTATAAGGTACTTATAGTGCTTATAATATATATAAAAAGCTATCTTTTACTTATTACCTTTTTTAATATAAATTCTATAGTATATATTCTTAATATTAATCTTTAAGAAGAAATAAGCCCTTTAGTATTAGTTAAGGATTTCTAAAATTAAGGGAAAAGTATAGTAATTCTTTTATATTATCTTATTAAGTCCTTAATAGTTTATATATAGTTCAAGTATCTTATCCTTCTTTAGTATAAATAGAATAAGTATGCCTATAAGTGTGAGGCCCTACTTACAACACCTATGCGCTAGCGCACCACTAGGCAAGCATGCCACGCCCTAGGGCTAGGTTTATGTAACACTAGTAAGCCACTAGCTATAAGCTAGTAACTTATATATATAATATACTTAGAACTAGTAAGCTTTAGTTAATATATAAGTGCCCTTATATCTCTTACTTAGCTATCTTTTTATTCTTATAATTCTAAAGCTTTTTTTACTAGTTACCTAAGAGTAATATAAGGGGGAGAATAACCTAATTTACTAAAATAATACTATATACTACTTAGGATTTACTAAATAATAGTAATACTATAGCTAGAGATATACTATATTTTATAATCTTATTTAATACTATACCCTTTACTATAAGGGAAGAAAAGGTAGTAATTAAAGGGTAAATTACTTAGCTTAAGTAACTTAAGGAACTATAGAAGTAAGAATAAAAACTTACTAACTTACTATAACTTTATAAAGAAAGAGTACTAATAAAAAAAGGCTAAAGGGCTAGTATATCCTTAAGTCTTAGTAGCTAAGAAGTTAAGGTTTAAAATATTATAAAACTCTAATACCTTATAAACTTATAAAAGTATAAGATATAGCTTAATAACCTTAACTATACCTTTAAGAGAGCCCTCCCAGGCACGAGGTAAAACTGCTTAAATTATTATAGATCTTTATTTTTCAACACCTTTTCTAAATATCTAGCCTTCTTCTCTAGCTTTTTATTTCCCTTCTTCTTCTTACTTTTCCTAAATTCCTTAATATTTTCTTCTATTTTTTGAATTTCCTTTTATCTAGAATTTCCTTGGATTTTTAAATAGCTATTAGGTTCTGTAGCCTAGTGGTTATAGCCCCTAGCTTGTGGTTACCCTTAGCCAGAGCATTGTTTGTAGTCAGAGCATGTAATGTAATGTAATGTAATGTAATGTAATGTAATATTTAGGGTTTGGATGTAATGTGTAATGTAATGTAATGTAATGTAATGTAATGTGTAATTATTACATATTACATTACATTACATTACAAACATTACAGATATAATGTTAGGGAAAAAGAAAAGTAGGGTATATTAATATCTTATAATATAGTTTAGAATTTTCTCTATTGAATTAATATTAGCGTTTTTATAATAGGTATTTTATTAAATTTACTATTAATTATCTAAATTTCCTATATTTTAGACTATTAGTTATATTTTCTAGTATAGGGTATATATAGTAGGTTTATAAGCTAAATTAGATTCTTTGAATATTTCTATATATTATAAGATATTATACTAAGTATATATCTATTTTCTAATAATTAATATTTTATTATTTTAAATAAAACTTTTTATTACTAAAAATACCCTATATATACTTTTATAAATAATATAAAACAATATATTATAAATCTAAATAATTATATTAAGAAACTATATTTAGACTCTTATATACCTTATAATTAATATTATTAGTATAAGCTATATTTAGAATAATATCTATTTTTCTAGATTTAATATATATTATTTTTAAATTTCTTTAATTTTTTTCTTTTCTTTTATAAAATTTAGAGACAAAATATAATAATTTAAGATTAAAAAGATTAAAAAAGCTATATTTACTAGATTTAAGATAATAAGGTTATTATTTAGAATTAATATAGCCTATATTAAAAAGTAAGTATAAAGTAAGTCTTCCTAATTATAGTACTTACTTCTTTATAGCTTAGTTACTTAAATATATATAATTTTCTATTAAGAAGAAGGTATAATTAAAAGTAAGTCTTCCTAATTATAGTACTTACTTTTTAATAGCTTATTTGCTTAGATATATATGATTTTCTATTAAAAACAAGGTATAATTAAAAGTGGGTCTAAAGTGGGTCTTCCTAGTTACAGTACTTACTTTTTAATAGCTTATTTGCTTAGATATATATGATTTTCTATTAAAAAGAAGGTATAATTAAAAGTGGGTCTTCCTAATTATAGTACTTACTTCTTAATAGCTTATTTGCTTAGATATACATGATTTTCTATTAAAAAGAAGGTTTAATTAAAAGTGGATCTAAAGTGGGTCTTCCTAGTTATAGTACTTATTTCTTCATAGCTTATTTGCTTAGATATACATGATTTTCTATTAAAAAGAAGGTTTAATTAAAAGTGGGTCTAAAGTGGGTCTTCCTAGTTATAGTACTTACTTTTTAATAGCTTATTTGCTTAGATATATATGATTTTCTATTAAAAAGAAGGTTTAATTAAAAGTGGGTCTAAAGTGGGTCTTCCTAGTTATAGTACTTACTTCTTAATAGCTTATTTGCTTAGATATATATGAATTTCTCTCTTAAAAAGAGGTTTATCTTAAGTAAGTTTTTTTATAATAACTTATATTTACTAATATACTTAGTTTTATATAATCTTCTATTAAAATAAGTATACTAAAAAGTAAGTCTTTAATATTTTTCTTAGAAATAAGCTTAAAAGATAGGTTTTATTAGTTTTATAAGTTATAATTAAGATTAGTATAGTAATTTAACCTTAATCTATATTTTTAGAATCCTAATTGTTAGATCCTTCGGATCTTCATCAGCTCAATCGTGGCCAAAGACCGGACTAATAGTGGGTCTGGCGTGATGCACGCGATGTGATTAGCTATATTAATTTGCTACCCCCTCTTCTGCCTTACTTATAGGTTTTACTTACTTTTCTATTATCTAGATATTCCTTCTTTTCTCTCTCTTTCCTAGCTAGCTATCTATTTATTATTAACTTTAATATTACGGAATTATCCTACCTACGCAGGCACCTTAGTGTAACTAATACTAATTAGTAGTTAACTTTATAATTATAAATAAGTTAGGTATTATAAGAAAAGATATTTTTATAGACACTATAGCTACTACCTCTTGTAACGCTAGATTAATAGTTATTATAGTAAAGAGGCATAACTACATAAGTGTGCTAAAGGAAGAGACTAGAATCCTAGTTATAGGCTTATTAGGCTTCTAAGGAATTAATTTATTAACCCTTAGGCTTATAGGATATAACTTTATTATATCTATCTAGGATATTATTATTAATTATTGATTTTATTATTTATTATAAGAAAACTAACTAACTAACTAAATCTATTACTATAAGGTATTTATTTTAAACCTAATATTAAATAACCTTAGCTAAGCTAGCTAAATTACCTATAACTTCTCTTAATATATTACCTTTTTCTAATAAACCTTTAATCTCTCTCTATAAGTATCTATTACTTATCTCTTACCCCTTTACTCTTAGTGTTATTTGCCTTAT
Organism: Epichloe typhina subsp. poae; assembly: GCA_030389615.1. Lineage (NCBI taxonomy): Eukaryota > Fungi > Ascomycota > Sordariomycetes > Hypocreales > Clavicipitaceae > Epichloe > Epichloe typhina. Next base: position 1,762,473 of record CP098318.1, on the reverse strand, counting down.
ACTTATTAGTAAGAGAGATTATCTCTTTCCCTTTTCTTATATAAAATAGGAAGTAGTAATTCTATTACTTCTATGTTATTTTGCTAGTGCTTTTCTAGTTATTCTAGTTACTTTTAGCACTTCTATTACTTTATTAAACCCTAATTTGATTTGTTCTTATTACTACTTTTACTACTTTTACTACTTTTTCCACTATTTTTCCTATCTTCATAATTTTCTATGTTTTCGCGATTTTCTAGCTTTATTAGAGTAATAATGCTCCTAAAGTGCGAAAGAAAACCCTAGTAATAGGCAAACATATAAGCTTAATTAGTAGCAAAAGAATAATACCTTAGACTTTCTTTTATAGCCTAGATATTATAAAATAGTAAAATTAGAATCTAGACTTTCTACAAGAGAAAGAGCTACTACTAGTAATAGTAAGGCTTAAATAATTTCTCTTAAAAGACTATAAGAGAGTAAACTACTAGCATATCTATAATAGCTTATAAATAACCTTATAAAAGACTAGAAAGAGCTTATTAAACTAGACTTAGAGACTACTATATAACCTAAACTTAATAACTAGATTATAAGGTTTATTAACCTTAGTAAGCATTAAGGCTAAAGAGATAATAACCTTTAGGAGTTATTTTAAGAAGACTTTAAAGGCTAGTCTAAAGACACCTTTAAAAAAACAAATAAGGATATTATTAAAAAGCTATATAATTCCTTATAAGATTATAGCGTCCTTATTAAACAAGGCCTAGGATATTTAATCCTAGTATCTCTTAAGGAAGTACTTTACTAAACCTTAATATCTCTTTAGTTATAGGAAAAATTATAATCTTCTAAACCTTTAGAGCCTTAGCCCTAAACCTAATTACTTACCCTAGAAATTCACCTTCCTTAACCCTAATAATTCCCTAAACCTCCCTAAGAGCCCTTATAATAATCCTAATCTAATTAATTACTTTATTCTAATAATTATTATATATAATAACCTATAGACTATTATTTATAATAAATTATGCCTTTATAGTAATTCCTCTCTAAAGATTAGATTATAAAGAAAATCTTAGAGCTTATAAAGATATATAAGAATAGTAATTACTATAGTAAGAAACTATATAACTTCCTAATGCTAAAGATTATGCTCTTTAAGAATAAGTATAATAGGATTAACCTCCCTTAAATATATTATTAGAAGGCTTTTCCTATTATATTAATAGGTAATACTAAATAGTATTACCTTAATTATCTCTTTAGGAATAACTACTCCTATAAAGAGATAATTACTTATATTTATTAATGCTTTAAAATAGAAAATAACTAATAATTCTATTATTATAAGTAAAGTAGTATAATATTAAAGAATATAATTAATAAGAACCCTAATAAAAGTAAGCTTAAGTGCCTTAAGATTATGTTATTAAACCTTAAGAAAATCCATAAAGGGCTATACCCTTTTAACATAGTAAATACTAAGCTTTATAAGTAAGTATTAAATACTATAGCTAGTGTACCTAAATATTAGATAGTTAAATATATACACTCCCTAGGCTTTAAAAGTCTTGCTAAAGACCTTTATAAAGTAATTACTATTATAGAATTAAATAAGAAAACCTCTTAATATCTTTAGTACTAATAAGAAGACCCTCTAGAGGCTATGTTTACTAATTATTAGTATAGATAATAATCCTATAGCGGAGGAAGCTATTATAAAAAAAGCCCTAGGCTAAGCCCTAAGCGTTGCTTTATATATAGTAAGAGCGGCTACTAGTCCTCTAACCACTTTACTAAAGAATATTAGAAAGAGAAGGACTACTAGTAGGCTAGTAAAATATATTATATAACCCTTATAGAGAAGGGATTTTAGGCGTTCCTTACCTCCTATAAAGGGTAAGATAATAATAAACCTAATAATAACTCTAGTTAGAATTAGGAACCATATCTTGCGGCCTATATAAAGGCCTAAGATAATAATAATAATAAGGTAAAGGAGCTATTATTAATAGTATATCTAAGTATTACATAATTCTTCTACTCTAGATAATAGACTAACTATAACACTACTAATATTAATATCCTTATAACCCTAAATAATTAAGCCTTTTAATATATATTCCTTAAGCAAGAGCTTTATAAACCATAAGAGTGTAATAAAGGTTTATTCTATTATATCTCTAAAGAACGCTATTCTAAAGAAGTCTTTAGAGGTATTATACCTAATACTAGTGCCATAGGAAAATTAAGTATAGGAGAGGTATAAGTAAAAGCTTTACTAAGATTAATACCTTTATTAAAGGTAATCCCTTGTGAACCTTAAATTATCACATTTAGTGCTAGATTAGTAGTTATAAAAGGCATTATCTATATACCTATAGAACTTAGAGAGCTTAAATTCTATATCCTTAACATAGCTACTCCCTTCCTTTTCTTAATCACTAATATAAATAAGATATAGGTTAAGATTAATAACCTCGTAAATATACTTATTTAAGGTAATAAGACTGTGCCTATAGTATAACAATAGGGTTATCCTTAGTGGTTACTAGAGGCAAAAGAAACGGTTACCTTTTATCTCTTAGAGGGAGATATTTATTAATTATATCATTAGCTTAGTTACCTTTCTATTTAATGACTTATAAAGGTTCTTTAATAAGCTAGTTATAAAGTTAAACACTAGGTAATTAAGAAATTAACTAAAGTCTACTACTATTACTAGATACATAGCAAGGCCCCTAGTTAATTTAAATTTATAATTAAAGATAACCACAAATTTAACTATAAGATTATTATTAATATCATGCAAATTAACGGTTAACTAGTGCTTTATATTATTAATTTAGTAACTTTATTCTAAGTAGCCTAATTCCTTAATCTGAAAAAGTAGAAGGCTTAAGATATCTAGGATACTATCTAAGAGTGCTAGATTAATACTTATCTAGGACCTCTAGAATAGATAGTCTATAATGCTAGTAATAACTTCGCTTCCGTGGAATTTAAATATTATGCTTAATTAATGTTAATTAAGACTAATAAGATGCTAATTAAAGCTTATAATAGTATTAGAAAGGTTAAAAGATATTATAGACCCTTACGCTAGGCTTATAATATTATTACTAACTTAATTAGCGCAAAACTAACGCTAGAATAGCGTCTTTAAATAGCTATTAAGGCTATTAATAATTCTATAGGCCCTAAAGGAATTATACTAACCCTACTAGTCTTTAGAGCTTACCTATAGATAATAGATAAGTTACTACCTAGTGTCTTTATTATTTAATATGCTAAAGTAATTTAGAAGGCTACTAATAAGGTCTATTACTATATAGCTTTATAGTAAGTCTATAATACCCTTAGAGCCTAGAATAGTCCTAATATAGTGCCTATATATTAGCTACCTCTATAGGCTAATGTATGTGTGTAAAGAGAGAAGGGTAGCTAGTATAGCCCTTATAAGCTAATTACTACTAATAGGGAGACCTATATAATTAATATACCCTATAGCCTAGTAAAATTCTGCTTTATAGTAGTAAAGCCTTACTATAAAAACTTATATACTATAAAGAGGCTAGAGTAATAGGAAATAAAGCCTTAAGATATAAAGGAGGCTATAATAATACTACTAATTACTACTACTAAAAAAGAATTAGTAATAGAAGAAGAAGAAAAACTATAGGTATTACTAAAGAGAAAGTAAGGAAAGCTAAGAAAAGCCCTTATAGTTTAATTTATAGGTATAGAGAAGCTAATAGAAGAGGCTTATAATGCCTAGGTAACCCTAAGGGGAAGCTAGTAAGTTAAAGACTTATTACCTTACCCTAAAGGAATAAAAGCAAGAAAAGGTAGAACTTATAATCCTAAAAAGGATATTAGCCTAATTAAACTTTACGTGCTTATTAATAAAGACTAAGATAAGGCCTTTATTTAAGAGGTTATAGCTAAAGGGATGCTAAGTATAGTATTCCTTATAGTAAAAGAAGAAGCTAATTAAAACCTTACTTATTAACTTTGCTAAGAAGGGAAGATTATAACCCTAGGAAAACCCTTTAAGTAGTCTAATTAAGCTAAGATTAATGCCCTATAAGCTTATAATGTCTTTAAATTTATTAAATACAACCTAGTAAAGCACAGAGGCTATAGAATCTTTAATTCTTGTATAGTTAGAGAGATTAAAGGTAAGGGAATAGCCTTACTATACAAGAAATCTCGCCTTATTGTGCAAGGCTATAATGATAAGGGAAAGGAATTTATCTTAACGTAATTACTAATAATATAATAAGTAAGCTAACGACTTATTATAGCTATCACTCTATTGATTTTTAATTTTTTTAGGGTCATTGACTGTGGCCAATGCATCTAATTTTTAAGGAACAAAAAAAATTACTAGCAATACCTAGCTAGTGTGATAATTAATAACTAAATTTAATAATCACCGTAGTGTTAGGTAAAACATAAATAAGTAAACAAGCTTTAAGCTATAAATTTAGGGGCTAAAAGGTTAATATAAAGTTTGTGATAAACTTTATAGCTATGATTACGTAAGAGTTATAATTCGCGACCGCAGTTAAACTCAAATCTATTCGAGTTTTACTTATAGTATAAATTAACGTGATTTCCCCTTCCTCTGCGACCGTGTTTATTCTATCTCTCTCTATAATATATATCTCTTCCATCTTATAACTTATCCTTCAAAGCTCCAAGGCGAACCAAAAAAAACATAACTCATCCTCAATTGCAGCCAATCCAATTCGAATCAACAGGTATGTTAAGGGCTACTAATCAACCAATTGACGACTAACTAATCAATCAATAGTATGGCCAAGGGTGACCAAAAGCCAGGGGCTATAACCACTAGGCTACAGAACCTGATTAGCTATCACTCTATTATTAAGAAGAAGAGGCATTTACCTTTGGATTCGCAATATTACATAAGCATACACTTAATTACACATAATGCTAACGAGACTAATTATTATAAGATTACTAAAACAGATTATATACCTCTTTCCAGAAGGAACTGTGATTAAATTAATTAAACCTCTTTATAGGATTATAGAGGCTAGAACCTACTAGTAAGCGATGTATTTTTGTTATTATAGAGATAACCTTAATATAATAACTTTAACCTACAATCCCTACTTATTAATTATAGCGCTAAATAATAAGAATCTCTTTAGTATTATAAGAATGCAGACTAATAATATATTAGGCCTAAGTAATAATAACTTCTTCTAAAAAGAAAAGAAAGAGCTCTAGAAGGCTAAGTTTACTACTAAGGAAAAGTAATAATTAACTACTAGGAATCCCCTTATTTTTAATAGCTATATCTTAACCTAGAACGCTAATAACTTATTAATTTTAACCTAAAAGGGCTAAAGTTAGAAGATTAAGGAAGTTAATTCTTAATCTCTAATAGTAAAGCAAGATTACGTGGAATAATAAGCCTAAGAAAGCTATATTATAACTATATGCTAACTAGAAGCTTCCTATGATTTATTAATTATAGCTTAATACTAAGAACCCTTTACTAATAATATCGCATGCCTTAATAAACGCCTTAAATAGTAAATTAAGAATTAGTAGTAAGGACTATAATATATACCTTTAACCCTTAAGGAAGCAAAGCTCTTTATGTTTGTAAATAGATTACTTACTAATAATAAGGATTTAAGCTTACAGATTAGATATATTATTATAATTAGTAATAAGATAATATAAGATAACATTACCTTTATTATAAAAGGTAATATTATTATGTATAGCTTAACAAAGAGTAAGCAAGTTATACATAGCACACTTACCTCTGAATTATATAGTATGGTTTAAGGCGTAGATATTACCTACGTAATTTCTATAACTCTCTATTAGATTATAGACTAATTGAAAATACCTTGAATTCCTACGATTCTCTGTACTAACTCCTTTTTGTTATATAAATGCCTTATAAAGCTAGGAATAATAAAAGAGAAGAGACTAATGATTAATATTATAGCCCTTTGTTAATTATACAAAAGGCATAAGATCTACGAGGTAAGGTGAATTAATAGAAACGACAATCTAGCGGATGCAATAATAAAGGTATTACTAAATTTATCTCTTTTCTCTCTAATTAATTTAAATTAATTAATGATTTGTATTAAAGGATAGGTAAAGAGACCTATAATATTAGGGGATAGAAGCCTTAATAAGAACTAATAGATTAATTTAATTAACTAATGCTATAATAGCTAATTAGAGTAGCAGATTCCTATTAAGGGATTTACTTATATATACTTTCCTTTAATTTAATTTTTATTATGTTTTTAGGCTCCTTTAGCTACAAATAAAAAGAGAGACTGCTAGTGTTAAATCCTTTGGATTTTCATTAGCTTAATTATGGCTAAAGACTAGACTAATAGTAGGTTTAGCGTGATATACGTAATGTGATTAGCTGCATTAATTCGCTACCCCCTCTTCCGCCTTACTTATAGGTTTTACTTACTTTTCTATTATCTAGACCTTCCCTCTCTTCTCTCTCTTTCCTAGCTAGCTATCTATCTATCATTGACTTTAATATTACGGAATTATCCTACCTGCGCAGGCACCTTGGTGTAACTAACACTAATATATACTTTTCTAATTATTTAAGTAATTTCTTACTATTAATTTCTAATTACTTAACTTAAATATTAAAAAATCAAAAATAATTATAAATAATTATAAATAATTATAAATAATTACAAATAATTACATATAATTACATATAATGTGTAAAAGGGGGTGTAATGTAATGTAATGTAATATGTAATGTAATGTAATGTGTAATAATTACATTACATTACAAACATTACACAATGTAATGTAATGTAATGTAAAGCTCTGTTTGTAGTTAGTGTAGTGTGTTTTGTAGTTTTTATATTTAATTTTATAGCTAGCTTATAATTAAAAATATTATCATATAAATTATATAATCCTATAGAGATAAATCCGTAGAAAAATACTATATCTAAAAGTGGGCCTATCACCTATAAATTAGAAAAACTACATTTGTAGTGTATTTGTAGTGCTGAAATGTAGTAAAATGTAGTTTTTTCTAATTTCCACACGCAATACCCACTTTAGACTCACTTTTATATAATAACTACATTGTAGTTTTTTAGTTATCTATCTAAAAAAGAAGTTTTGTATCTCTATATATTTTCTAAGATTAGATATATATTATTTGTTAAAAACAAAATACACTACAAATCATTTGTAGTGCAATGCTCTGCCCTTAGCTATACTATTATCTAATTAGTTAGTTGTTAATTGGTTAATTAGTAGCCCTTAACCCCTACCTGTTAATTATGCACGAATTAGAGTGTAGTTAAGTGAGGATAAGTTATGTTTTTTTTGGTTTGCCTTAGAGCTTTAAAGGATAAGTTATAAGATAGAAGAGATATAAAGAGATAGAACAAACACGGTCGTAGAGGAAGGGGAAATCACGTTAATTTATGCTATAAGGTATGCATTAGCGGTTGCTAAACCTACTTATCTATGTGCACGCTAAGTTGCTAATAGTAGGATAAGTAAAACTTAAATAGATTTAAGTTTAACTATAGTTGCGAATTATAACTCTTACGCAATCATAGCTACAAAATTTGTTACAAACTTTGTATTAACCTTTTAGCCCTTAAATTTATAGCTTAAAGCTTGTTTCTTTGTTTATGTTTTACCTAATACTATAGTAATTATTAAATTTAATTATTAATTATTATACTAGCTAGGTATTGCTAGTAATTTTTTTGTTCCTTGAAAATTAGATGCATTGGCCACAGCTAATGATCCCAAAAAAATTAAAAATCAATATATAATAAGATAATTATATATACTATTATAGGTATAATAGAAAATAAGTTTATCTCTCTTAAAGATAAAGAGAAAGTAAAAGTATATAAAACTATTAAAGATATCCCTAAGAAGCTATATAAGTTTAAAGATATATTTATATTAAATAAGGTAAGAAGTCTCCTATTAAAGAAGTTAACTAACTATATAATTAATCTTATACTAGAAGTAATACCCCTATATAAACTAATTTACTTTTTTTCCTAAAGTAAACTTAAAAAGCTCTAGGAATATATTAATAATAACCTATGGAAAGGCTAGATAAGACCCTTAAAGAGCCTTATAAGAATACCTATCCTATTTATACTAAAGAAGGATAGAATACTTTAATTATATATAAATTATTAAGGACTTAATAAGGACTTAATAAGGTAATATAAAAGAATTACTATACTTTTTCCTTAATTTTAAAGATTCTTAACTAATACTAAGGGGCTTATTTTTTCTTAAAGATTAATATTAAGAATATATACTATAGAATTTATATTAAAGAGAGTAATAAGTAAAAAATAGCTTTTTATATATATTATAAGTACTATAAGTACCTTATAATACTTTTAGGTTAACTAATACTCTAGCTACCTTTTAAAGCTATATTTATAAGGTACTTTATAGGCTAGTTAATACTATTTATATAGTATATTTAAATAATATCTTAATTTTCTTTAAGATAAAGAAGAAGTATACTATATATATTAAGTAAGTTCTAAAATATATAAGATTAGTAAAGGTATATATAAAACCTTCTAAGTACTTTTTTATAAGAAATTAGTAAAATTCCTAGGGTTTATTCTCTTTATTAATAGAATATTAATAAATACTTACTAAGTTAATATAATTAAAGAATAAAAGAAGCTAATAAGTTTTAAGAATATATAGTTATTTCTTAGATTTTATAACTTTTACTAATAGTTTATTTATAAATACTCTAGGATTATAATATCTCTTTATATATTAATAAAGGGTAGTTAAAATAGTATTTAAACTAGGAGGTTTATATTTAAAGAAAAGGAGTAACTAGTATTTAACTAGCTAAAAGATATCTTTTAGTAAGTGCCTTTACTTTAATATTATAACCTAAGTTAAGTAGTATATATTAAGATAAATACCTTAATTTTTATAATAATAAGAATTCTATCTTAATAGAATAATAAGGGCTATTAGTATTTAGTAGCCTTTTAGTTAAGGAAGTTTATAAATACTAAATATAACTATAATATAGCTAACTAAGAGTTACTTACTATAGTAAAGTTATTTAAATACTAGTAATACTATATTAAAGATATAAAGATACTTATAAAGGTTTTATTAAATTACTATAACTTATAAATCTTTATAAGGTAATAAAAGCTAAATAAAAGATAAGTATAATAGTATATATTCCTTTACTTATTTTATTTTATAATTAAGTATAAACTAAGAAAAAGTAATTTTTAAATATACTATTAAGAAGGTTTAATTATAAGGGTAAACTTATATTAAATAAAGCACTCTTACTAAAGCTTTAAAGGAAAATAGTAATTACTTATCTAGTAAAAAAGCTACTTATATAGTAAAAGAGAAAGTACTAATATATTAAAGAAGTTATAGTATAGTACTAGTCTTAAAGCTTACTAAGCTAATAGTAGCTTAGGTAAAAGGCTAGTTAGCTACTATAGATTTAGTAATAGGTTAGCTAAATAAGGGTAATTTTAAGGAAAAGGTAATATATATCTAAGATATTAGTATAATATAAGTAATTTAAGGGGCTATTATATTACTAAATCCTTACTAATCTATAGTAAATGAACTATTAGTATAACTACTATAAAAAGTATAAGACTAAGATTTAGATTTATAAAAATTGTGAGAACAAAGGGATAGCTAGGTAAGAGGTATAGGGGCACTCATATATTAACTAAAGCTTGCTAGGTCTAAGTGTGTTATACATGCAAGTCGCTAGCTTATAGCTAGTAGCTTACTAGTATTATGTAAACCTAGCCCTAGGGCGTAATATGCTTACCTAGTGTACGCTAGCGTATAGGTATTATAAGTAAGGCTTTATAATTACCCCCTTACTTTTAGCTAGGCTTCTAAATAGCTTTTAGTAAGTAGTATCTAGCTATTTACTAAGTAGTAATAATATTAAAATAATAATAAATAATACTTAGTACTTAAGTATAAGTTTACTTATAACTCCTTATTATATTACTAACTTTTCCCTTCCTTATCTATAATAAACTTTTCCTAAATACTATTATATTATTAGTTACTATAACTTTACCTTTACTACTTACTATATTTTTAGTATAGAATTAGATAAGAAAAGTATTATTACTATTCTTAATATCTATTTAAAGGGATATAGCTATATATATTATTTATATATATATTATATTATTTACGCTAGTTAGCTCTATAGATAGCTATTACTAGTACTCCTAATACTAAGTTAAAAGGGAAAACCCTATACTAGGAAGAAAAACCCCCTTATATCTGTGTACAGGTTAGTGCTAGCCTTGTTACAAGTCTATGCTACTTAGTGTGTTTCCTATTATAAGTGTTTATTACTAGCTTATACTAGCCTTATTCTATTAAAAAGAAAAAGAAAGGAAAAATATATAGAATAAGTATTTATAAGCTCCTTCTAGTTCTATTCTAGTGTAATAATAAGCCTACTCTAGGTCCCTTTGCTTTAGGCTAGGGTAAAGTAAATTTAGGTTTATAGTATTAATTTACTTCTTATTTACTTTTATACTAACTCTTCTATAGCCTTACTTTTTAGCTAACTCTAGCCTATTACTACCTTATACTTCTAATAAAGTTAAAGCACCTAGTTTTATTTAATTAGTATAAGGGGAGAGTAATTATAGTCCTAGACTAGTGTGGTCCTAGGTTAAGATTACTTATATATTATTAGCCTTGTTAATTATATTATGCTTTATTTTTAAGTAAGTTATCTAAATTATCCCCCCTTTATAAGTATAAAAGAGAGCTCCCCCTTAGGGTTCTAGTCTTTTCTTCTCTTTATATTAAACTTTCTATAGGTTCTTCCTTTCTTTCTAGCTATCTAAGGCTTTTCTAGGCTAGGGTTAGGTTATTTGCTAATGTTTATTATAGATTTAAGTTAAATCTAATATAATATTACTAGAAGCTATAAGTATTTCTATATTACTACTTATCTAGCTCTAATTCACCTAGGAATCCACTAAGTATAAGGACTTCCTAGGGAAGTCTATAATTAAGAAGTAATATACTTAAGCCTTAAAGAAGGGCCTATTTATAAGTTATATTTACCTTTATTCTAGGCCTAGTCCACTACTAATTTACTTACTAGCTTAGTAAACTAAGAGAGATTTAGTGTGTTTCTTATAAGTCTTATTTAATTTAGGACTATAAGTATTAGTGCTATATTATTATTAGTAAGTTAGTCCTATCCTAGCTTAGAAGTAAGGCTAACTCTCTAAATAAGGGCAGCTACTAATATGTGTTTTAACTACTAGGTTTAAAATTATTAATATTATTAGGTAATAATTATCTCTATTCTAGCTTAGATTTATATCTAATCCGCTTATTTTCTTAGCTAAATTTGTCTAGCTAGCAAAATAAGCACTAGTAGTTAGTTAAGACCTAGGCTTCTATAGCTAATAGAGGTAATATAAGTCTGCTCTAGCTTAGTAATAGTTCTAGTCTAGCTCTAATCTCTCTTAATAGGTCCTAGAAGGCTTCTAAGACTAGGTTAAAAGGCTTTATACTAGTAATTAAGTAAAAAAGAAATAAAGCACCTTAGTAATAAGCCTAGACTAGGCTAGTTCCTTAGAGAAATAATATACTAAGCTTATTTATTAGCTTACATGCCTTAACATATATATAGTAAAAATAAACTATCTCTTACTTACTACTATTCTTATAAAGTCTTATAATAAGGTAGTAAAAGATACTATTCTTATCCTAAAGGAGAAATAATATAGTAGCTTAATTTTAGTTTAGAGTAAGGGTAGTAGTAAGCTAGTAAGATATATAATACCTAGAGTTTATAGTTAAAATTAATCTAATAATAGTTTTAAATATAAATATTCTTTATTATAATTATAAATTATAAAATTAGTCCCTCCTCTAGCTTACCTCTATACTTATACTATTTATTTTATCCCTTATACTAGATTTATAATTAGGAGGTTTTCTATTTATTAGTAAGGTTAACCTAGGTTTAGTAGTATTCTAAGTTATCTTATAGCTAGCTCCTATACTAATAAGTAGTATTAAAGTTATCTTATACCTAGGAACTATTTAGCTAAATATTTTGCTTTTTAAGGTTTATTTAGGGCTAGCCTTACTTCCTATATATTAGTAAGCTAATACTACTAAGGTTACCTATAATTATATTTACTATAATTAACTAGTATATAGTATTAGTTTTCTATAGCTTAGCTATAGTTATATAGGGGCAAAACTACCCTAGAAACCTTTCTTTAAAATAGGAATCTATTTAGGCCTATCTTTCCTATATATAATTAGATAATTATTAAAGAGATATATTTATTTATATTAGTATAGAATTCCTAGATTTCCTTTAGGTTATAGGAGGGTAGGTAGTCTTTAGTTAGTTCTCTAATGTATTTACTTTAGGCTAGCCTCTCTTTATTATACTAGTCCTTCTAATATCTTTTCTATTCCTTATATAAGTCTATATCTAGCTTATTATTAATAAGTAAAGGTTTTCTTTTATAGTATAGTACTATTACTACTAAGTTAGCTATAGCTTAGATTATTCTTACTATTTTACTACTAATAATTTTATCCTTAAACTTTTACTTTATTTTATTTAGGTAAAGGTTAAAGGGAGGGATATAAGTCTTAACCTTTAGTTATATAATAGGCATAGCCTTAAATACCTTTATAATAATCTAAAGGTAGGCTAATTAGTTTACTATAAAGCTTTTTACTACTTCTCTTAGTTTCCCTCCTTTCTTTATAAAAGTATAGTAAGCACTTACTCTATAGGTAAGAATAGGCTAGACTACCTATATATATAAGAGTCTAGTATCCTTAAAGCTATATCCCTAGGCTAATACTACTAGCTTAGAGAGTGTAAGCTACTACTAAGCTAATTTACCCTTAAGAATATTTCTATAAGCACTCTAGTTAAGTTTTCTATTAACTTATACTCCTAAGAACTTATATAATTCTATAGGCACTATCTTCTTTACCCTAAGCTAGACTCTAGTCTATAGGGGTTTATAGGATTTACTAAAGTATATAAGTTTAGTTTTAGCTAGGTTAAACTTAACTCTTACTTACTTTACTTATTCCTTATAAATCTTTTATATAGCTTTAAGTCTTTTCTAAGTCTATACTATATTCTTACTAAAGGCTACTATATTTATATTATTTATAAATCCTATAGCTACTATACCTAAAATAGCCTAAAGGTAACTATAAAGCTTTACTAAGTAAAGTAAGAAAAGAATTAAGAAGAGAGGTAAACCTTATAGAGTGCTAGCCTTAATTATAAATAGTCTAAAGAGTTCTTTATTAAAGCTAAGCTAGCTTATTCTATCTATAAGAAAGCTTTATATTACTATTATTAGCTATTATAGGACTTCTATCTTTATAAGTAAGTATATTAGGTATAAGTAGCTAACTCTATTAAACATAAAAGATATATCTATTTACGCTAGTAAGGTAATACTACCCTTACCCTAGGCCTCTCTAATATATTCTATAAGGACTTTTATTATAATTTCTATTAATTTATTTATCCTATTACTTATCTAAAGCTTAGGGAGTAGTTCTTTTACCTTAGTAAAAGCTATAAGTTACTTTACTATTACTACTTTTATAATCTTTTTTACTATATTAAGTAATAAGATTAGTCTTTATATATTAGCTTTCCTTATTTCCTTAGTGGTTTTACTAGGTTTTCTAATTACTACTACTTTTATAGTTTAGAAGTAAGCTAGGAAATAACTTATTTCTAGAACTATATTTAGAAGCCTAGCTATAGTATCTTTAGCTAGGTTATTATAGGCTTTAATAAGGCTTACTAAGAGTTTATTATCTCCTAGTGCCTTCTAGCTAGCTATATTTACTAAGATATTATTAATCTTCTCTTATTTAAATTATTCTTTATCTAGTAATAGTGTGTTTTCTAGCTCTAGGAAAAAGAGGTCTAGTATATATAAGAGGTTTACTATTAGTTTAGGGAAGAATCTTTATGCTAGTACACTAGCCTTATCTTTATATATAGTAACTAGATTAGGGTTATTTTTACCTCTTTTTAGCTTAGGAAGCCTAGGGAGCTCTAGGGGGGCCTAGCTTTAGAGCTAGGCCTATCTCTTAAGCCTCTAAACCTCTTTATCCTTTTCCTATATATTAGCCTTTTATAAGGCGTCTCTCTATGTGTTTCTTTTCTCTTCCCTAATAATATATTCTTAGTTCTTATCTGCCTTAGTATAGGCTTGCTAGTTTACGTTAGTCCTCTAGCGTCTCTATTATCTCTTAGCTTGCCTTGCTTTGCTAACTGTCTCTTAGGCTTTCCTTAACCACCATGCCTCTGGGCCGGGGAGTCCCCGGGCCTTCGTAGTGGACTCTGATGTCTGGCGTGGCCTACGCTAGGTTAATGGTGCTATCTCTATTGTCTTTATGTTGTCTTGTGGGTTCGCCTTAGGGGGTGATAAGTCTAAGCCTCTACTAGTCCATAAACTCTAGTAGTTTGTTTGCTCTATTGGTTTTCCTATCTAGCTTATCCTAGAGGGGGTGTTTTTAGTTAAAGTTACTTATAAATACGCTTTAGTTATAGGGCTTTTCTAAGTTAATTATATAAATAAGGGTGTTCTAGTTATTACTATATCCCTCTAAGTAAAGGGAGTAAATATTAATTCCTTATAGTTTTACTAGTAACTAGTTAGTTTCTCCCTAGGCTAACTATGATTTTACTTTATATTTTTTATTTACATATACTATATTATATCTATTATAGTATATAAGTTAGAACTAGGTAAGGCCTAGTGCTAAGGGCTATAGGTTTCTTATATATTCCTATTCTTAGATTATAATTATATTTATATTAGTCTAGTAATAGAGCGCTATATATACTAGTTTATTTTTCTTATTTATATTCTAGAAAAGGACTTATAATATTATTATATTAATTAGGGGGGTTATTAGTTTTTACTATCTTATACTAGTTTTAATCTAGCTCTAAGTCACTTTATGTACTATCTTATACTTCCTAATCTTAGTTATTTAGTGCTTTACTTTATGTTTATAAGTTTTTCTTTTTTCCTACTTACTATAATTATTAGCTCTAAGGCTATACTAGTCCCCTCCTAAGGCTAGGTTAAGCTTTTACTTAGGAAGCAAGTAGTAAAGCAGGAGGGTTACTTAAGGTATCTTACTTTAGTAGTATTTTACTTCTCTTTTAAGACAGGGTAATCTCTTAACTAGGCTAGATATAGTTTAAAGCATAGGATTGTTAGGAGCACGGAGGCCAGGGAGCTAGGGACAGAATAGTCACATAATAGAACCCTTAGATAAGCCTTAGGTTATGCGGATAACTAAGTAGCTATTAGATAGCTATGTGTATATAGTAAGGTATTTAGATAAGGACTACCTATAAGGTATGTAAGAGGTTAGAGTTTAAGACCTTTATATACCTACCCCTAAGTAGTAGCTCTCTAGCTATAACTAAGAACCTTAGCCTTTACTTTATTTATATCTCCCTAATCTAGTTATAATAAGTTAAACTCTTAAACCCTTTAGGGTAAATAGACTATTAGCTAGGTTTAAATGTAAAGGAGCTATAAAATATTTACTTAAAACATACTTACACTACCTAGTAAGGGAGATATAAACCTATAGTGCCTAGGGAGTAACCTATATACCCTAACTTTAGGGCCTAATAATAAAAGGATTTAATAGATACTACCTAACCCTAATTAACGTAGTAATACTAAATCTAGGAATAATAATAACCTAGATAAGCTAGAGCGCTACCATAAGGTTACATAAACCTAGCTATAATATACTTATATAAAATAAGATATTATAAATATAAAAGTATAGCTTAAAGAAATTAAGGTAAACCTATAATTAGCTAGATTAGGTAAAGGACTTATAATTACCTCTTAGACACTTATACTAATTAATCCCTTATTCCTAGCCTTCTTACCTAACCCTAACTTTGTAGTAAGTGTGTACTTATAAAGCTTTGTAAAAATATAGTATAAAGTACTAGTATATAAAGGTAATACTTATAAGAATTTATAGGTATACCTAGCGGATTTAAATGTATTATTTTAGTTAAATCTAAGAACCTTTTAGGATAATAAAACTAAGGTAGTGTATACTAGTAGCTACCTAGCAGATAATATAAAGTAATAATAAATATATTATATAATAGTAAATAGGTTAGTTAACTACTTAGCTTATTTTTAGGATAAATTTATATCCTAGTTAAACTTAGGAGTAATAGATAAGGATATAAGATGCTTAGAAGCCACTAGGATACTACTAAATCTAAGGTAAAAGAATAACTAGTTTTTCTAGTCCTTCTTAAGACTTTAGACTAAAGTAAAAGCTAAATTACCTAACTAAATCCCTATACACTTAAGAATAGTAATTTTCCTAAATAGCCTAAATAATGCTATAAGGAAGTATATAGTTAGCTAGGAGTTCCTAATATCTTAGAGCTACCTATAAGAATAAGGTAAAAGCTAAAGTTATAATAATATTTATATTAAATAATTATAATAGAAACTAAGATAATAAAGAAAGTAAGAGAAAGAGATAATACTCTAGCTCCCTTATAAATAACTTATAGTAAGACTTATAGTAACTAAGCATAGGTTAAAGACTATTTAAGTGCTATAAATATAGTAGTCCTAAATATAGTATAAATAGATATAAAGTAGTAAATTATTTAATTTATAAAAGTAGTAGGTATATAACTAAGAAGCATAAGAATAGTAGTAATAAGACCTTAGACCCTAATAAGATTCTAATTAGGTTAGCATAAGCCTAGGATAATAGTCTTACTATAAAGAAACTTATAAATAAAAGAATAAGAATATAAGTATCCTTATAGTAAGATAACCACTAGTTAGCTATACTAGCGCTATTTAATATAGGTATAAAGTATTTAATAATCTACCCTAAATTATTATTAAAATAGGATTAGAAGAATATAAAAAAATAAAGATAATACTAGAAAGCATAAGTAAGGATAAAATCCTATATAAAGGAATCTTACGTAAGCTAATTAAGGTAAAAGATAGTATAGGCTATATAAAGGTTTACTACATTAGCTACTATTACTAATATAGGAGAGGGAATACTCCTAGGTATAGATTAGACCCTAGAGTATAAACCTATAGTAATAGATTAGAAGTAAAATTTTTAAAGATTCTTAATAACTAAGGACTATATTATACTTACTATAAGGAAGTAATAATTATATAGGGTAGTAAAATAATTATTTATTATACTATTACTAGTATTACTAAAGATTAAGGTAATTAAGCCTAGGGAAAAAAGGGAGACTAATAAAGACTTATTAGTAAATAATATAGTAAGTAATAACTAAGGTTATAGCATAGCTATAGTAATAGTAGTAAAATATACCTATTCCCTAAAAAAGAAAAAAATAAGAAGTATAATAGCGCTTTAGGTAATATACTATAAGAAAGTAGTAGTAACCCTATAAGAGATAGATAGTAATATAATCTAATAGTAAATCCTAGAAGAGTACGTGGAATTTATAAATATGTTTTTAAAAGATTTAGCTAGTAAGCTCCTAGAATTAGGTAGCTACACTTATATAATTAAATTAGAAAAGAGGAAATAACTACCCTAGGGACTTATATATAACCTAGCTAAAAAAAAGCTAGAAGTGCTTAGGGAGTACCTAGTAAGTGCGTAGGAAAAAGGGTAAATTAGAAGATTAACTAGTCTAGCTAAAGCCCTAATTTTATTTATTCTAAAAAAATCAGGGAAATTAAGGCTTTATGTAAATTATAAGGGCCTTAATAAAATTATAATTAAAAATAAGGCCCCTTTATTATTAATCTCTAAAATCCTTAACTAATTAGTAAGCGCAAAGGTTTTTATATTACTAAATCTTTAAGAAGCATACTACTAGCTATATATCTGTAAGGGTAATAAGTAAAAGATAGCTTTCTAATACTACTATAGCTATTTTAAATACCTTATAATACTATTTAGATTAGTAAATACGCTAGCTACTTTTTAGGAATATATTAATAATGCCCTTAAGGGACTTATAAACAAATTCTATATTATTTACCTTAATAATATCCTAATATATAGTAGTAACCCTATAAGATATATAAAGTATATTAAAAGCGTGCTAGAGTGACTTTAAGACACGGACCTCTATATTAACCTTAAAAAGTGCTAATTTTCTATTAGGTAAGTAAAATTCCTAGGTTTTATTATATTTAAAAAGGGTATTAAGATAAAACCATTATAGGTTAAAGCTATTATGACCTAGCTAATACCTTATAGCGTGTTTAATATTTAATTATTCCTTAGGTTTATAGGTTTTTACTAATACTTTATAAAATAGTATAGTAAGGTAGTAATCTTACTAATAGACTATTTAAAAGGTATTTAGCTAGTAAAGTTTAAGCTAAAACCTAGTAAACTAGTAGTGTTTAGAGAACTTTAAAAGAAGTTTTAAGAGGCGCTAATTTTAGTGTATTTTAACTTACTTTACTTACTAAGAGTAGAGATAAACGTATTTAGTTATGTAATTAGAGCTATACTTATAATATTAATACTAAGTAGCTAGCACCTAGTAGTGTATTTTTTAAGGAAGTTAACTAATATTAAACTTTATTACTTAATACCTAATACTAAGTTATTAGTAATCTAAGAGGCATTTTAAGCCTAGAGACACTACCTTATGTATTCTTCTTATTAGATTACGGTTATTATAGACTATCTAAATTATAAGTACTTAGCTATAAAGCTAAAGCTAACTAGTAAGTAAGTAATAGTATTAAATAAGCTTTATTTGTTTAATTTTAGGATTAAATATTATGTAAGTAAGTTAAACCCTATAAATACCTTATTAAGAAGAGTAAATTATATTAGTAAGAAGCATAAGGTAAAGGCATTAACCTTGTAGTTACCTAACTTCTTATTTAAATTTAATAATACTAAGTAATAGGAATATTATATAAATAATAGTACTATTGCGGATTTTAGTATTACATTACTTAGCATAGCTAATGTTTTGTTATAAAGATGCTATAATAGCCTTACTAGCCTCTAGGGTTTTAAGAAGTTATAACTTAATTATATTATTAAGAAACCTAATAGTTTAGCAAAGCCTAGTAATAGTACGCAAACTAGGTTTATTAATTCTAAGTAATAAGATTATGCCTTATCTATGTTTTTTAATATTTCTATAAGTCTAGTAAGCCTATAGGTTAGGAGCCTAGCTAGGTTAGTAGCTAGTAAGTAATATAGGCGCCCCTTTAAAATATTACTTAGCTATAATTTATTTATAAGTCTATAGGTATACTATAAGCTAGCTACTTATAGTAGTATTATAGTAAGAATATAAGTAGTTTAGTAAACCTCTTCTAAGTTTATATATAACGCTTATTTTATACACATAGAATTAGAGGCTTTAATTTAGGTTATATTATTTAAAGTATAGTAAGGTAATAACTTTACTATAGGTTATAGGAAGCTACTTAAAAGTAGTAACCTAGAAGCATTATAAATATAGTTTATTAGGCTCTCTAAACTATTAATATTTAAGAATTAAGTTTTTATTCTAGCTAGTATAAGAAAGGAAATTCTATTACTTACCTATAATAACCTAGTAGTAAGCTACTAGGGAGTTAGTAAGACCCTTTATTATATTATAAACTAGTATTACTAGCTATTAATAAAGAAAGACACTAAGTTATATATATAGACTTATATAAGCTATTAGACTTTAAAGCTAAGGCATTATAAACCTTATAGTAAGCTAGTAGCACTACTAGTGCCTAATTAGCCTTTTTAAGAATTATTAATGAATTTTATTATGGGGCTACTACCTATAAGAAATGTAAATTAGACTTATAATATAATCTTAGTTATTATAGACTATTTTATAAAATATAGTATTTATATCCCTATGTTAACGTAGCTAACTAGTAATAGGTTAGCTACTATATTTCTAGAATATGTTTTTAAGGACTATAATACCCTAGAAGGTATTATTATAAACTATAGTTTAATATTTACTAGTAGGTTTTAAATAACCTTTTATTACCTTATTACTACTAAGTAGTAACTAAGCACTATATTTTACTTATAAATAAATAGGTAAATAGAATGTTTAAACTAAGTTTTAGAGTATTATCTAAGAGCTTTTGCTTACTTTAATTAGACTAACTAGGTAAATAACCTATTAATAGTATAGTTTATGTATAATATAAGCGCTTACTTAACTTATAGCTATACCTTAGTAAAGGCGCTATAAGGTTATAACCTTAGAGGCTTATAGTAAGTAGTTATAAATATTCTAGTAATAAATAACTAGGCGGAGACTTAAGTAACTATACTAAGAGATAAATATATAGTAATTAAGTAGCTTCTAAGTAACTTATAAACCTAGTATATAAAGTATTATAATAAGAAGTAGACTTTAATAAAGTTTAAAGTAAGTAACTATGTTTTATTATTTATAAAGAATATTAACTTATAGTAACTTAGTAAGAAGCTAAGTGTAAAGTACCTAGGCCCTTATAAAGTTAAAAAGGTAATTAAAACTTATAGATTAGTATACTAATTAAAGCTACTACCTAGTATATAACTATATAATATTTTTAATATTACTAACCTTAAACTATTTGTAAGGGACCTAACTAGTGTAAAAGATATATTCTTACTATAAGATAATATTATAAATAATAAATAGGAGTTTAAAGTTAAAAGAATTATCTTATATTATTATAATAGGAGATATTAGAAATACCTAGTTAAATAAAAGGGCTATAATACTTTAGAGAATTTATAGGTTAAGAGAAGAGATTTTATTATAATAAATATTATTAATAATTATAAGTAGTAACTAAGTAGCTAGTTTATAAACATAAAGATGTATTTAGTAAAGATTAGATAGTAATAGTAATATATTAAAAAAAACTAGATAATTTCTTAGATAATTTACCTTATAGCTACCTAGCACTATTTACCCTATATTTATATTAGGCCCTAGCCCCTAGTATTATTATTTTTATTCCTAGGCACTAGATTAGTAGTAAGGCCCTAGGTAAGGGATTTATCCTTATTATTAGAGAAATCCCCTCCTTATATATATATATATAAAGCTTACCTAAAAGGTCTAAAGGCCTAATATAAGTAGGAAGTATAGGTATATATATAGTAAGCTATTAGTAAATTAGTAAGGCTATAAGTAAGAATATTAAGAAACTTACTAAGGGAAGGTTTTATATAATAAAGCGTAAGCTATTAAAAATATTAATCTAGACTTCTAAATTAATAGTATTACTTAGTAGTAATATAGTAATTCTCTTATTAGTATTAGCCTCTTATATAACCTTTATAGTTAGCCTTACTTATCTAGCCTAGCTACGCTTATTAGTGTTCTTTATAGATAGGAGTGTGTTATAAAGTTTATATTTTATATGTATTAAGCGCTAGTAGTATATTAGTAGTAACCTAAGTTATAAAGATAAATATATATATATATTATTAAGAAAGTAAGGATTATTATTAGAGATAATATAACTATTAATATACTTAAAGAGTACTTAGTATAATTTTATAAAGTAAGTAAAGTACTAGTAGTATATTAGTATAAGTATAAGTAGTAAAGAAAAGGAAGATATACCCCTAAGTAATCTTTATTATTTTATATATAATAAGCGTATTTTATTAAGTTACTTATATAAGTTAGTAGTAGTATATAGTAAGGTAATAGTAAAGTTATACTTAAGGAGTTAGTATACTTAGTTAAAGCAAATTTCCCTTTAGTAATATACTATAAAATAATACTATTACTATCTTTAAGGGTAATAGCCTATATTACTACCTACTATATATAGTATATATAAGGAATTTTTATACTACTAGCACTACTAGCTATAAGTTAGTAAGGTATATACTAGGGGTTAGAGACTTTATACTTATATTAAAATTTTTAAAGCTATTTACTTCTTAGGAGATTTTTAAGGAGATATCTAAGGGGTTTTCTTAGCTATTAAAGGATTTAATAAAATAGGAGTACTATAGCGCTTAGATATAATTTACTATTAGTAAGTTAGTAGTAATATACTATAGGAATATAAGTATAGAAGGCAAAGTAACTAATATTCTAGTGTTTAAAAGGGATTAAGTGTTTAAGTAAGATTAGATATAGATAATAAAATAATACTATAAGATATTAGTAATTACTATAATAGTAGCTATAAAGCTACTAGGTTATAAGTAAGGGTAACTTATAATATTAAAGGAGAATATAAAGGAAAAGAATATATAGAAGTAAGGAAAAGTAAGCCTCTTTTATATTAGCCTTAGACCCCTAAGTAATCTATATATTATATATAGCTAATTTAGAAATTATAATATTTATAGTTATAGCTACTACTAGTAAATACACACGCTAGCTATAAACTCCTAGTAAAAATAATATAATATCCCTAACATTAGATAAGAGCTTATTTATTTTAAATAGCGTGTAATACCTTACCTATTTAACCTAATTATAAAATCTAATATAAGTAGTTTACTTACTTAGTGTTAATAAATTATTAGGTAAAGGTATATATATTAGAAGTAATAAAGTAGTAAGTATATAGCTATTTAAAGCTAGAGAGTAAAGAAGGGAATTACCTAAAACCCTATAACTTTTATTTTATTATCCTAAGTGAATATAATAGCTATATACTTATAAAATAGCTAGTAACATTAAATACTATTATAAGCTAAACATAGCATACTTATATTAGCTAAGTAGCTTCTTTTTAATTAAGGATAATTATATATTAGGGGGGTAGTATATTAGAAGCACGGAGGCTAGGGAGCTAAGGATAGAATAGTCACATAATAGAACCCTTAGATAAGCCTTAGGTTATGCAAATAACTAAGTAGCTATTAGATAGCTATATATATATAGTAAGGTATTTAGACAAGGACTGCCTATAAGGTATATAGGAGGTTAGAGTTTGAGACCTTTATGCACCTACCCCTAAGTAGTAGCTCTCTAGCTACGACCAAGAACCTTAGCCTTTACTCTATTCATATCTCCCCGATCTAGTCGTAATAAGGATATAGTTTTCTTTTACTTATTTATCTTTTATTAGGTAAGAGGATTCCCTATCTTTATAGTAGCTAGCTTCGCACTAGCTATACCTTAGCGCTACTTTATAGAACTTAGCTATATATCTTATCTAGAAGTAATTATAGTACTATTAGAGTTATAGGGTTTTATTATATAGTTTAGTTTAGAAGAGCTTTACTTTAAAGACTATTCTATCTTAGCATATTTTATTAGCGTCTTTAACTTTAGCTAGGCCTAGTATTAAGGTAGTTCTTTAGGTACCCTTGCCCTAGGGTTATCTTACTATTACCTTAACTATGTTTACCTTATTAGCTTTTCCTATTTTAGTTACTAGGTTTTTAATAAAGGTATGTTTAGTTAGGAATCCCTTAATAATCACGCTAAGTACGTAGTAGTAAAGGGCTACCTCTAGCCTAAATACCTTAGTAATTCATTTTTAGTTTTCCTTATATTAGGTAATATTCCCTTTAAAGGTAATAATTATATCTTTACTAGGGAGTCTTCTAGTTACTATTACTATAGTCTAGCCTATAGCTTTATTTACTACTATTACTATGTCTTTTATACCCCTAGACTAAAGTAATTCCTAGATAGTGTTCTCTTTAATAAGTACTTCTTATTCCTACCTACTAGGAATCTAGAGGGGGGGGGGTAAGGTGTTTAATTATTTAGAAGCTAGGCTAGTAGTAATGCTTACCTAGGTTAGAGTGTTATTTCCTTTAGTTTCTTCTTTAATAGCCTCTTTAATAGCTTATTTAAGGGCTTCTTTAGTAGTATAAATATTGCTATTATTATAGTTTATTATCTTTATTTTAGCTTAGGTATAGTCTACTACTTATCTAGTAATAGCCTTAGTAATACACTATACCTAGTTAACTTTATTACTTAGGATAAGGTTTGTAATTTTATTATAAAATTTTGTGTTATCTAAGTATTTAAATTAGATTTAGCTAGTCTTTAGGTTATTCTTACTACTTTAGATATTAAACTATCCTATTCCTATGTTTAGGTAGTAGTAGCTCTATGCTAGCCCCCTTTCTCCTAAGTTAATTACTATTAGTATTATATCTATACTCTTACTACTAGCTTTATTATAATATAATATTATAAGGGGGGGTAAACGGAGGCAAGGAATTTAAATATTAATGTGGTTTGTATTTTAGAGGCGATTCCAGACCTTTAGAGCGGTGCGGAAGTTTATGCGAAGGTTAAAAGTTGTTTATGCGAAGGTTAAAAGTTTATTATTTATATATAGGTTACGTAAACTTTAAGAAGAATCCTCCTACTAAGCCTAATATCCCTTAGATTAACTATTAATTCCCTAGTACCCTAAGTATTATTATAAAAGGGAAATATTTAAAGTATTATATTTAATATATTAAATATAGTAATACTTATAAGATAGTAAGTATATTACTTTCTTTATATTTTTAGTCCTTAATTATTATATTTCTTTAGGTAATGCTAACTATAAGAGAGAATTTCCTTAATCTTTTTATTATCCTTAACTAGGTAAAGGTTTTAATAAATACCCTAAGTAATTAGGTTTCTAATAACCCTAAAGATTATATATTTTCTAAGGTAACTTACTACTATTTTAGCACTAATTATTTAAACCTTATTTTAAGGTTTAACTATGCTAATATTACTTATTATATTTTCTTTAGCTTAACTAAGGTTACTAAGGTCTATTAGGTATATTTTACTATATATTCTCTAGACCTTTACTTACTCCCTAAGTAAGCTACTTTAGCTATATATAACTAGTATATTATTTTATACTAGTAACTCTTAGTTACTATATTTCCTATCCCTATCCTAGGGATAGTAAGTTAGTACTTCTTCTTTATTACTTATTTACTAACTTTTTATAGCTAAACTACACTATATATTATAATACCTAGAAGGTAAAAATAACTTTATAATTATAATATTATAACCTAGGATTTATACCTTAGGGGTAGTAAAGTATTGCTTTTTCTAGGTAATATAAGTAATAGTTTAGGAAGATAAGAGTAAGGGCACTAAGTACTTCCTTTATAATAGTATTATTTTAATATATAAGAGAGTAACTATAGAAGGATTTCCTTTAAAACTCCTTTTCTTATAAGGATCTTTTCTTTTATCATTTAGTAAATAATTTAATAAGGTTTTTAATTAAAGTATAATAATAGCTAATAAGGCTAGGCCTTTTTTATAATTACCTTACCTTTTATTACTTATAACTTACTTATATCTTACTACGCTTCCTACTTATTTTACTTTAATAAAAGCCTAAATTATATACTAAGTACTTTCTATATCTTTTACTACTACTTATTAATTATATTTACTTAGCTAGCCCTTTTATTTTACTAGGTATTTATTACCTTTATAAGTCTTTCTATAATCCTTAACTTCCTTAACTTTAAACTTATTATTATTATCTTTAAGATTAGGTATTAGTATTTCTTTATCTAGGGTATTTTCCTAGTAATTCTATAGCTTTAATAAGCTAATATAAAATATATTATATAGTTAACTATACTTATTAGGTAATGCTAGTTAGTATGCTTATTTACTTATAGTATTAAGTATTTAAAATAGCCTAATAAATCTTAGATTTAGCTTTTATTTTATATCCTTAAGTCTAATATTCTTTACTAATAATAGTACTAAGTTTTCTCTTTTTAAGGTTATTAGCTAATATCTTTAGTTATAGTACTTTACTTATACTTTAGTAACTTTTACCTAGTTATATACTAGTTTCTCCCTAATCTTATATAGCTTTTAAATATATATATAAGCTTCTAGGACTTTCCTTTCCTTACTCTTACCCAGAGCTTTACATTACATTACATTACATTGTGTAATGTTTGTAATGTAATGTAATTATTACACATTACATTACATTACATATTACATTACATTACATTACACCCCCTTTTACACATTATATTACATTATATGTAATTATTTATAATTATTTGTAATTATTTTTGATTTTTTAATATTTAAGTTAAGTAATTAGAAATTAATAGTAAGAAATTACTTAAATAATTAGAAAAGTATATATTAGGATTCTAAAAATATAGATTAAGGTTAAATTACTATACTAATCTTAATTATAACTTATAAAACTAATAAAACCTATCTTTTAAGCTTATTTCTAAGAAAAATATTAAAGACTTACTTTTTAGTATACTTATTTTAATAAAAGATTATATAAAACTAAGTATATTAGTAAATATAAGTTATTATAAAAAAACTTACTTTAAGATAAACCTCTTTTTAGAGAAAATCATATATATCTAAGCAAATAAGCTATTAAGAAGTAAGTACTATAATTAGGAAGACCCACTTTTAATTATACCTTCTTTTTAACAGAAAATCATATATATCTAAGCAAATAAGCTATTAAGAAGTAAGTACTATAATTAGGAAGACCCACTTTAGACCCACTTTTAATTATACCTTCTTTTTAACAGAAGATCATATATATCTTAGCAAATAAGCTATTAAAAAGTAAGTACTATAATTAGGAAGACCCACTTTTAATTATACTTTCTTTTAATAGAAAATCATATATATCTAAGCAAATAAGCTATTAAGAAGTAAGTACTGTAATTAGGAAGACCCACTTTTAATTATACCTTGTTTTTAATAGAAAATCATATATATCTAAGCAAATAAGCTATTAAAAAGTAAGTACTATAATTAGGAAGACTTACTTTATACTTACTTTTTAATATAGGCTATATTAATTCTAAATAAGAACCTTATTATCTTAAATCTAGTAAATATAGCTTTTTTAATCTTTTTAATCTTAAATTATTATATTTTGTTTCTAAATTTTATAAAAGAAAAGAAAAAAATTAAAGAAATTTAAAAATAATATATATTGAATCTATAAAAATAGATATTATTCTAAATATAGCTTATACTAATAATATTAATTATAAGGTATATAAGAGTCTAAATATAGTTTCTTAATATAATTATTTAGATTTATAATAAATTTTTTTATATTATTTATAAAAGTATATATAGGGTATTTTTAGTAATAAAAAGTTTTATTTAAAATAATAAAATATTAATTATTAGAAAATAGATATATACTTAGTATAATATCTTATAATATATAGAAATATTCAAAGAATCTAATTTAGCTTATAAACCTACTATATATACCCTATACTAGAAAATATAACTAATAGTCTAAAATATAGGAAATTTAGATAATTAATAGTAAATTTAATAAAATACCTATTATAAAAACGCTAATATTAATTCAATAGAGAAAATTCTAAACTATATTATAAGATATTAATATACCCCACTTTTCTTTTTCCCTAACATTACATCTGTAATATTTGTAATGTAATGTAATGTAATATGTAATAATTACACATTACATTACATTACATTACATTACATTACACATTACATCCAAACCCCAAATATTACATTACATTACATTACATTACATGCTCTGCTCTTACCCTTAAAAGCTAGATAAAACTTAGGTAAATAGCTTATAAAAGTATAGTTAGGGAAGTAACTTATTATTTTATTAATAGTATTATTATATATAAATTAAGCTATTAGAAGTAGCTTTAGCTATAGCTATTAGTTTTCTTTAATAAAGTATTATAAGTAATATTTAAGTACTTAGTTTATTCTCTTTATTTACTTATTAGTTTAGAGGTAAAACACTATTAAAAGCCTTTACTTTATATATAATAAGTAATATATATCTAACTAGAATTAGCTTATAAACACTAATTCTTTATTAAATATAATACCCTCTAGTGCCTTAAATTAAAGCTTAATTTCCTTATAAAATAACTTTACTAATTTAGCTATATTAATTATAGTCTTTATAATAAGGAAAATAAAGTACTTAGTAAATTAGTTTATAATTACTAGGATTATATTAGTTTCTTAGTTATCTAGCTATACTAGTAATAATCCTATAATAAAATCTATTAAGATCTTTACCTATAGTTACCTTAGTATTAGTAGTAATTTAAGGCTTTTATATAGGTAATACCTTCTAGCTACTATATACTAGTATACTTTATAGCTAGATATATAGTCTAAAATAGCTTTACTTATTACTAGCTACTAATAGTAATATTTTAGTAGCTTAAGAGTGTATTTAATCCTAAAGTAACTTACTAGTAAATTATTATAATATAGCTATAAAAGCTTCTATTATAAGATAGGCTTTTATAAAATAATTACTTAGTCTTTATATATTAGGAGACCTCTTATACTATATAACTATAGACTAGCTTTTTCTCTCCCTTTTACTTAGGAGTTAACTTTACCTTTATACTTTTATAAATCTAGATTTTAGTCCTATGCCTTTTATAGTAGTTATACTAATAGTTTATTTACTATAAATTAGTAAGGATTTAGTAATATAATAGCCCTCTAAACTACTTATACTATACTAATATCTTAGATATATACTACTTTCTCCTTAAAATTACCTTTATTTAGCTAACTTATTACTAGATTTATAGTAGCTAACTAGCCTTTTACCTAGGTTACTATTAACTTAGTAAGCTCTAAGACTAGTGTTATACTATAACTTCTTTAATATATTAGTACTTCTTTCTTTACTATATAGAAAGCTTTTTTATTATATAAGTAATTACTATTTTCCTTTAAAGCTTTAGTAAGAGTACCTTATTTAATATAGGTTTACCCTTATAATTAGACTTTCTTAATAGTATATTTATAAGGTTACTTTTTCTTAGTCTATACTTAATTATAAAATAAAAAGAATAAAGAAATATATACTATTATACTTACTTTTTATTTAGCTTTTACTACCTTATAAAAGTTTATAAGTTATAGTAGTCTAATAGGACTTCTATAAGTATCTCTATACTTTTAATATAGTATTACTAGTATTTAAATAACTTTACTATAGTAACTCTTAGTTAGCTATACTATAGTTATATTTAGTATTTATAAACTTCCTTAACTAAAAGGCTACTAGATACTAATAGCCTTTATTATCTTACTAAGATAAAATTCCTATTATTATAAAAATTAAGGTATTTATCTTAATATATACTACTTAACTTAGGTTATAATATTAAAGTAAAGGCGCTTACTAAAAGGTGTCTTTAGCTAGTTAAATACTAGCTACTCCTTTTCTTTAAATATAAACCTCCTAGTTTAAATACTATTTTAACTACCCTTTATTAATATATAAAGAGGTAATATAATCCTAGAGTATTTATAAATAAACTATTAGTAAAAGTTATAAAATCTAAGAAATAACTATATATTCTTAAAACTTATTAGCTTCTTTTATTCTCTAATTATATTAACCTAGTAAGTATTTATTAATATCCTATTAATAAAGAGAATAAACCCTAGGAATTTTACTAATTCCTTATAGAAAAAGCACTTAAAGGGTTTTATATATAACTTTACTAACCTTATATATTTTAGGACTTACTTAATGTGTTTAGTGTGCTTCTCCTTTATCTTAGAGAAAATTAAGATATTATCTAGATACACTACACAAATAGTGTTAACTAGCCCGTGAAGCGCCTCATTTATAGCTAGCGGCTCGCCAGTGTCACGTGGACCTAGCCCTAGGGCGTGGTGTGCCCGCCTGGTGTGCGCTGGCGCACGGGTGTCGTGAGTGGGGCCTCACAAAAACATAAAGGTAAGGTTAACTTCTAAGAAAAAGGAAAAGAAAAAGCTAGTCTATAGTTATATAATATAAGGGGCCTTCTAATATATAAAGCCTAGGTAATTATTTTATAGGAGCTTATTTTATAATAAAAGCTTTTATAGCTATACTATAATAATTTACTAGTAAGTTACTTTAAGACTAAATATACTCTTAAGCTATTAAAATATTACTATTAGTAGCTAGTAATAAGTAAAGCTATTTTAGACTATATATCTAGCTATAAAGTATACTAGTATATAGTAACTAGGAGGTATTACTTATATAAAACCCTTAAATTACTACTAATACTAAAGTAACTATAAGTAAAGATCTTAATAAACTTTATTATAGAATTATTACTAATATAGCTAGGTAAGTAAGAAACTAATATAATCCTAGTAAATATAAACTAATTTACTAAGTACTTTATCTTTTTTCTTATAAAGACTATAATTAATATAGCTAAATTAGTAAAGTTATTCTATAAGGAAATTAAGCTTTAATTTAAGGTACTAAAAAGTATTATATTTAATAAAGGCTTAGTATTTATAAGCTAATTCTAGTTAGATATATATTACTTATTATATATAAAGTAAAGGCTTTTAATAGTATTTTACTCCTAAACTAATAAGTAAATAAAAAGAATAAACTAAGTACTAAAGTATTACTTATAGTATTTTATTAAAGAAAACTAGTACTTATAGCTAAAATTACTTCTAATAGCTTAATTTATATATAATAATACTATTAATAAAATAATAGGTTACTTCTTAAACTATACTTTTATAAGCTATTTACCTAAGTTTTACCTAGCTTTTAAAGGTAAAAGTAAGAAAAAGAAAGTCTTAGAAGCTTATATATATATAAAAAAGCTATATAAGGTTAGGGAGAAACTAGTATATAACTATATAAAAGCTACTAAAGTATAAGTAAAGTACTATAACTAATAATACTAGTTACTAACCCTAAAAAAGAAAACTTTATATTACTATTAGTAAAGAATATTAAACTTAAGAATATAAAATAAAAGCTAATCCCTAGATTTATTAGGCTATTTTATATACTTAATATAGTAAGTAAATAAGTATACTAACTAGTATTACCTAATAAGTATAGTTAACTATATAATATATTTTATATTAGCTTATTAAAGCTATAGAATTACTAGGAAAATACTATAAATAAAGAAATACTAATACTAGACCTTAAAGATAAAGATAATAAATTTAAAGTTAAAGAAGTTAAGAATTATAAAAAGACTTATAAAGATAATAAAGGTAATAAATACCTAGTAAAGTAAAAGGGTTAGCTAAGTAAATATAATTAATAAGTAGTAGTAAAAAATATAGAAGGTACTTAATATATAATTTAGGCTTTTTATTAAATTAAAATAAGAAGAAAGTATAGTAAGATATAAGTAAGTTATAAGTAATAAGAGATAAGGTAATTATAAAAAGACTTAGCCTTATTAGCTATTATTATACTCTAATTAAAAAATATATTAAACTATTTACTAAATAATAAAAGAAAATATCCTTATAAGAAAGGGAGTTTTAAGGAAAACCCTTTTATAGTTACCCCTTATATATTAAAATAATACTATTATAAAGAAAGTATTTAGTAATCTTACTCTTATTCTCCTAGACTACTAGCTATATTTCCTAGAAAAAGCAATACTTTACTACCCCCTAAGGTATAAATCCTAGATTATAATAATATAAATATAATATTATTTTTACTTTCTAAGTATTATAATATATAAGGTAGTTTAGCTAGAAAAAGTTAGTAAATAAGTAATAAAAGAAAAGTACTAACTTATTATTCTAGGAATAAGGCTAGGAAATATAGTAACTAAAAGTTACTAATATAAAATAATATACTAGTTATATAAGGCTAATATAGCTTACTTAAGGAGTAAGTAAAAATCTAGAGAATATATAAGAAAATATACCTAATAAACCTTAGTAATACTAGTTAAACTAAAGGAAATATAATATATAGTATTAGTATAATTAAACCTTAAAATAAGATTTAAATAATTCTTACTAAAATAATAGTAAGTTATCTTTAAAAATATATAGTCTTTAAGGTTATTAATAACCTAATTACTTAAGGTATTTATTAACTCTTATATCTAGTTAAAAATAGCTAGAAAATCTAGGAAATCCCCCTTTATAGTAAGTATTACTTATAAAAATATAAATAATTAAGTACTAAAAACTTAAAAAAATTAATATACTTACTATCTTATAAGTATTACTATATTTTATACATTAGATATAATACTTTAAATATTTTCTCTTTATAATAATACTTATAAAGCTAAGGAATTAATAGTTAATTTAAGGGACTTTAGGCTTAGCTAAGGGATTTTTCTTAAACTCTATATAGCTAGTATATAAATAATATATATAAGAATACTCCTTTAGATAAATATTAGGAATAATAATAATACTTTCCTTATTAGAATTTATAGTAATAATATAGTAAATAATAAAGGTAAAGTAATAGTAACTAATAATATAATATAATCTAAGAAAAGATTACTATAGTTATAGAAAGAAAAAGAGTATAATATAAAAGAAAATTATAAGTAAATTTATACTTAAGTACTAGCTATTATTTATTATTATTTTAATATAGCTATTACTTAGTAAATAGCTATATACTAGCTAGTAAAAGCTATTTAAAAGCCTAGCTAAAAATAAGAGGGTAATTATAAGGCCTTACTTATAATACCTATATACTAGTATACTACTAGGTAAGTATACTATACCCTAGGGCTAGGTTTATATAATACTAGTAAGCTACTAGCTATAAGCTAGTAACTTGCATGTATAATATACTTAGACCTAGCAAGCTTTAGTTAATATATAAGTGCCCCTATACCTCTTGCCTAGCTATCTCTTTGTTCTCATAAGCGCACAGGTGTTATAAGTAAGGCCTCATAATTACGTTAATTTATACTATAAGTAAAACTTAAATAGATTTAAGTTTAACTACGGTTATAAATTATAACTATATCTTATGTAATTATAGCTATAAAGTTTATTATAAACTTTATATTAACCTTTAGCCCCTAAATTTATAGCTTAAAGCTTATTCCTTTATTTATGTTTTACCTAATACTATAGTAATTATTAAATTTAGTTATTAATTATTACACTAGCTAAGTATTACTAGTAATTTTTTTGTTCCTTGAAAATTAGATGCATTGGCCACATCCAATGACCCTAAAAAAATTAAAAATCAATATTAATAAGCACTAGTACTAATATTATAATATTATACTATTAGATATATACTCTTAGGTAAGACTATTTAAACTACTAATAATAAAGGTAAAAGGTAAGCTAAAGGGAGCCCTTAGGTTAGAAAAGAGAAGAAATTCTATTATAAGTATAAATTATCCCTCCTGGGCACGAGGTAAAACTGCTTAAATTATTATAGATCTCTATTTTTCAACACCTTTTCTAAATATCTAGCCTTCTTCTCTAGCTTTTTATTTCCTTTCTTCTTCTTACTTTTCCTAAATTCCTTAATATTTTCTTTTATTTTTTAAATTTCCTTTTTATCTAGAATTTCCTTGGATTTTTAAATAGCTATTAGGTTCTATCGCCTAGTGGTTATAGCCCCTAGCTTATGGTTACCCTTAGCTATACTATTATCTAATTAGTTAGTTATTAATTGGTTAATTAGTAGCCCTTAACCCCTACCTGTTAATTATGTAGTGCGTTTTGAATTAGAGTGTAGTTAAGTGAGGATAAGTTGTGTTTTTTTTTAGGGTTTAAGTTTGCCTTAGAGCTTTAAAGGATAAGTTATAAGATAAAAGAGATATAAAGAGATAGAATAAATATAGTTATAAAGGAAGGGGAAATTACGTTAATTTATACTATAAGTAAAACTTAAATGGATTTGAGTTTAACTGCGGTCGCGAATTATAACTATATCTTATGTAATTATAGCTATAAAGTTTATTATAAACTTTGTATTAACCTTTTAGCCCCTAAATTTATAGCTTAAAGCTTATTCCTTTATTTATATTTTACCTAACACTATAGTAATTATTAAATTTAGTTATTAATTATTACACTAGCTAGGTATTGCTAGTAATTTTTTTTGTTCCTTAAAAATTAGATGCATTGGCCACAGCCAATGATCCCAAAAAAAATTAAAAATCAATAAGTATAAATTATAAGCCCTTTAAATTTAAGTATACCTAGGTAAAAGAAAATAATAATACTTATACTATATAAAATACCCTTTAATTACTATCCTTAATAGCCCTTATTATAATTTATATATTATATATAGCTTTAAAAAAGGTTATTAAAGTCTCTAATAATAACTTATATAAGCTAGGCACTAAGTATTCCTAAGTATATACCTAGATAGCTATAAGACTTAAAAATACTCCCTTAGATAATAATACTAATAATAATAGAGGTATTAAGGGATAGGAGGTAAAGATAATATTATAAAATACCCTAGGGAGTTATTAATATTATAGAAGTACTAGTATTATATTAATTAAAATTATAGGTAAGTATGAGAGGCTAGGTTAATAATATAGAATAATCTAGATACTTAGTATAGACTTACTATATAAATTACTATAGACAGCTAGTATTAGGCGTCTTAGCCACCTACTAGCCACAGCAGGGTTACTACATAACTAGAAGAGGGTTGCCTGTTATCCGCGCCCTAAAAAAATAGACTTTGCCTGAAACTGGTCATCTCCGATCCTCCCCCCAGCTCCTCCGTACTTACATGTACATGTTGTACGGGAAGTAAGAGGTTAGCTTGTTTTCCCTTTTGCTGAACCAAAGCACACCCACTGGGCTACCTCTGGGCTATGAAACCTGTGCAGACAAACTTGTGACGGGCAAATATTGTGCATGCTTACTAATCAATGACTGCACCGGGATGACGTACCGCAGGCAGTGGGCTGGGTATTGCCTGCCGTTCGGCAATCTGTTCACCCGACCATCTGCCTCGGACTTTTCGTACCAAATTTAGAAAAGGCTCGTCACCACGTCCGTACTTTATCCATGCGCCCGCACTGTTCGCTGGTGCTTGGCGCCGTGTTTCAAAATGTTCAGCACGAAAGATCATCCGTACTGATGTTTGCCATACTAGTTGCATTGCCCAATTGGTCAAGATGATGTTCCCATCCACGGACGGGCCGGAGGGGCAACTATCTCCTTGAGAACCGTCCGTATTAACGAGACTACATGTGCAGTTACGTACCGATCCACTTGGCTGGGAAGTAAGGGCCGCTGCCGCTGCAACCACCGTTCTTTCCCATGTCCGGTTGTCGATGCAACTACATGGAGCATCGGGAGGTTCATGCTGAAGCAACATGACACGCTTTGGGAAGCAGCATCCGCCCGCATCTCATACAGCAGACTGCAGAGAACCAGTTTAGGTAGGATTCTTCCCCCCTCCGTATGTACATACATGTAGATGCCACCGACTCCACACGAAGTTTAACAATTGGCAAGCTCTCCAGGTGCCCCACCAAAACGCTCCAAGCTTGCGGGATAGTGTCGCGTACATTGCTAACGGGCTTGCCCCGACTTCGGCCCGAGTTCTGCTAACAATCTACTTTTCCAGAAATGATGGCACGATGCACCATCCGTTCGTCCCCATCTGCTTAACCGACAAAGTCTATCACCCCCAACAAACGGCTAGGCCTGTTTTCGGAAGGGTGCCGACGGCTAAAATCGGACGGCAAACTTTTGAAACCACCGTTGACTGTCGACGACTGCCGAGCTCATTGCCGCCAGAGTTGCATTTGGCATTGTATCATCATGACATCCAATTGCAAACCAATCGTGAGCTTTCTTGGGCCCATTGCGTCGTACTCGCATCAGGTGAGTGTCTCGGGGTTCGCTTCGGTTGGAGGATTCTTTGCAACTGATGTGTGTGTGCGTGTGTGCGGATGACCCCTAACTCTTGCCATAGGCTGTTCGGCAGGTTTTCCTCGAGGCGAAGTGGGAGTTAAGGCCAGTTGCCACCATAGATGGTTTGTAGATTCATCCGTTAGACTGGGTGAAATCGAGCAACTTTGGCATTTGCTTCTTGGGAGAAAGTCTTGCAACTTCTCTCTAACATGAATTTTAGATGTCTTCGACGAAACTCAGGACCGCCAGGTCACAGCTGGCGTTGTGCCATTTGAAAACTCTACCAACGGATCTGTAGTCTTCACCTTGGATAATCTGGCCGACCGAGATGGCCGATACAAGGACATTACCGTCGATGGCGAGATTTTCGTTGACGTTCATCACTGTCTCCTTGGTCGAAAGGGCCCCGATGGAAAATACGACGAGCCCAACGAGGGATCAGGAACTTGCACCCCAACAGCGACAGACCCGAGTCCATCGAGACCCAAATCAGCACCACTGAGCAGTCTTGGTCACATCAAGCGGTTGTACTCTCACCCTCAAGCGTTTGGCCAGTGCGATGCCTTCATCTCGACTCATCTCAGAGGCGTTGAGATATTCGAAGTCAGTTCAACGAGCAGAGCTGCCGAAATTGTCAGCCAAGACGAAACAGGGACGTGGGCTGCTATATCAAACCAACTGGCATCGAGTCTATACGGCTTGGACCTACTGGGAAAGAACATTGAGGACCGGGAAGACAACACGACGCGCTTCCTCATTATTGGCACCAATCCCGCCGTTCCCGAGGACTGGGACCTACAGAGGCAGTCGATTGCCAAGTCTGGCAGCAAGTCACTTGTATCCTTTGCGGTGCCGCACACGGCGCCCGGTGCTTTGGCCGACGTCCTGAGCTGTTTCCGGGAGTTCAATCTCAACATGACGAGCATCAATAGTCGACCTAGCCTGCTAGCACCATTCCAGTACATATTCTTCGTGGAGTTCGAGGGACACAAATATGATGATCCGGATGGAAGGGTGAAGGGGGCCCTGGATAGAATCAGCCAAGTTGCCCAAAGTTGGCGATGGCTGGGCAGCTGGGAGAGGTATCGATGATGGGCAAATCCTTAAAAATGATGAAAAGCGTCACAACGGAAGTCAAGTCAAAATGACACTCGAGATGATCTTCTCCCATGTGACTGGTGACTGGTGACTGGTGACTTCTCGCCCTAGACCAGTTCATGCTCGTCTCGCTGAGGCTGTTCCGCCGTTGCAGCTGGCAATTGCTCAAGTCAAGTATCGGCCGCTGCCACTGCGATCACCTGGCAGCCCGGTCTTGTTACAATATATATCCTCATGACTTTACCCGCCTACTTCACACTTCTGTTCACACTTCTGTTCTTCTTCTCTCCTCCTCTTCCTCCTCCTCCTCCTCCTCCTCCTCCTCCTCCTCCTCCTCCTCATCATCATCATCATCATCCACATCATCATCCACATCATCCACATCATCATCATCATCCACATGAGCATCATCATCCACATCATCCAACAGAGCTCTTGGTCTTTTTGCTTCGCTACTTCACCTTCACTTGTTGATGACTCCCGTCTTGTTTTTTTTTTTCGTGACAAGCCCTAGCTCCTCTGTGTTATCTATCTTTCAACTGTCTTTGCGATAAATCGCAGATATCGAGGTTCAAGATGGAAGCTGCTGTCGATATACAATCGACTGAGCACAGAGACCTTCTTGATGCGATTGACAGACTGCGTGCGCAGGGTATCAGCCGCCATGTAGCGCTTCCCGAAATCGTCGTCTCGGGCGACCAGTCTTCCGGCAAAAGTTCCGTACTGGAAGCCATATCAGGCATAACATTTCCTACCAAGGACAACTTGTGCACTCGGTTTGCCACTGAGCTGTCACTTCGACGATCACCATTCATTGGGGTCAAAGTATCCATCATCCCGGGGAAAAATTGCTCTGAACGCCAGAAAAAGAAACTTGAAAAATTTGCTCCCAAACTTGAGGAAGGTGACCTTGACCTGACCAACGTCATTGAGCTTGCCAAGGAGGCAATGGGTATCACGTCCAAGCTCCAGACCTTCAGTGATGACATACTTCGCATCGAGGTTTCGGGTCCTCAACAACCACATCTCACGATGGTTGACCTTCCGGGCCTTTTCCAGGCTGGTAACAGCGCCCAGTCAGACCAAGACTCGGAAACTGTTGCAAACATGGTGCTCAGGTACATATCACAACAACGAAGTATCATTTTAGCAGTCGTCTCAGCGAAGAGCGACTTTGCTTTGCAGAAGGTGACTCGTCTCGCTAGAGAGTACGATCCACAAGGCACTCGAACTCTGGGCCTCATCACGAAGCCAGATACGCTGGACGAGGGGTCTGAAAGTGAAACCGCGTACATTCGGTTGGCTCAGAATGAGGATGTGCATCTCCATCTGGGCTGGCACGTCCTGAAGAATCGCGACTACAAAATGGCAACAGCTAATGCTACTTCTCAGGAACGAGACGAGGCCGAAGCCGCTTTCTTTAGCCAGGGGATATGGGCAACGCTGGACCCTGCGACAGTCGGCGTGGTCACACTCAGGGCTCGCCTCAGCAATGTGCTGAAGAATCAGATCGTGGCTCAACTTCCCCATTTGATAAGAGACGTTGAAGGAGGCATTTCCAAGTGTAAGAGGAAACTGAAAAGGCTTGGCAATGCCCGCGAGACCATCGCCGAACACAGGCAGTACCTTGTTCAAATTGCGCTGAAATTCTCCGATCTCATGAAAGGTGCTGTCGACGGCAACTATAGCGGTCCATTCTTTGGCAGTTCCAAGTCGGATCAAGGCTTCGAGCGACGCCTTCGAGCCATGGTGCAGTCCCTATTGACAGCATTCAAGGATAAGATGCACAAAGAGGGATGCAGCAAGCGAATCGTCGACTTGGCCGATGATGTCGATGAAAACGATGTATGTCTGGGCGAGAACGAAGTTCTCAGATCGGCATTTGTCGAGGAGGCGGCCTTCCGCATCAATCGAAACCGCGGCTGCGAGTTGCCGGGGACGTTCAATCCTCTCATCGTGGGTGAGCTTTTTGCAGAGCAGTGTAAGCCATGGGAGGCAATCTCCCAGAAACTAGCCAGCGATCTGCTAGAAGCTGTTCAGAGCATAAGCCACGCAATGATGCACTACGCCGCCATTGAGGAGACAGCCGACAAACTAGACGACATTGTCTCTGCTTCCATACGCGACCTCGGAGAGAGACTGGAGGCATCATTCGCGCACCTGCTCCTACCTCATCAATCCCTGCACCCCATCACCTATAATCATGCCCTCATCGAAAATGTGCACAGGGCGCAAGCAGAGAGAAGGAAGAGAAAGGCTTCGGCCAAGATCTCGACTCTCTACGCTGCTGATATACGAGATGGTCATCCATTGCGGATAGGACCAGGCGCACTTCTGGAATTACTTACTGCAGAAGCGGACACAGACATGACCTCTTACGGCAGCGCTATGGCCGTTGACTACATGGAAGCTTACTACAACGTGCGTACATCAAGTCCCCGAGAGTGCCGCCTGTTGAATGACGAGTTATCGGCTGACGCTGGCTCTATAGGTATCCATTGAGAAGTACATTGACGACATTAGCACACTCGGCGTCGAATGTTGCCTCGTTCAAAAGCTGCGCAATGTGTTCGAGCCATCGCACATCTACAACATGCCCGATGCACAACTGCAGGATCTAGCTGCCGAGAACCCAACAGCGACCCAAGAGCGCACAAAGCTGAAGGAAAAAATGGCATTGCTTGAAAAGGGGCTCTGCCAGCTCAGAAAGCTGAATAAGTTCCGGCCGCAACCAAGAGGTCAGTGCAGCCGGACAGACCTGTTGTCGTTTCCAACCCATCTGCCATTGTATCTCATTGTATTTTCATCTCTCATTGTCTCTGTCGAGTACGGCGTGTGTACTCCGTACATTGGGATGTTAGTCGTGAGTGCATCATGATCTGCGGTCAACTGCTAACACAAGATGATAGACAACAAAGTCTTTCGAAATCTGACGAGTCTCTATGTCCAGCAAAGAGAATCAGAAGAGTGATGATGGATCCACGGTACTCCGGTGCACATGCAGGATCCTGAAATGAACATGAGCCGCAGTTCGGAAGGGACTGCCCGCGTGAGATGGATTGGCGAGTAACTGGAATATTGGAGACGAATTTACGTTCAGTCGTGACAATATCATTTCCCCTTGAAACTAAATTCAACCAGCAATCATAGGTAATAGAAACAAGAACAAATTCAAAAGAACCTCTCTATCAGGCTATAGGTTAGCATGACACCGGAGGCGAGACAGGAAACAAACAGGTCTGTATATAGAAAGACAGAAAGATGCACCACTGATTGCATCGGGAACGATGAATAAAACTTGACTTCGCAGAAGCAGGCCTCGCACTGCTGATAAATGGTCAAGCCCCGTTGGGAGATGACTGACTTGATGGACACGCAACAGATATTTCGGGTCGTCGGCGCCAGAACAACTCGACTGCCTGAAGATGCCGTCCGTGCTCGGATGCGCGCGAACGGTGAGGATGGTGGCGGATGGGTCCAGGTCCCGCCCGGGTCCACTTTGGGTGGACGTTTTGAGAATTGGAATTTAAATGACTCAAGCAAGACTTGGCTTCCATTGCTGGGCATCATGTACATATCATGTATGATGCCGCACCAGACCACCATGCCATGCCGTATTAAGGATTGAACGTCATCAAAAATCCCTCTCGATACGAGTACTCGGTCCACTTGGAATAAAGCACCATCGTTATCCTTATCGGCCCAGGCCAGGCATGGCATGGCATGCCGCGTGTCGAGATGGCAGCATTTGGGATTTCCTGGGATTCCTCCCATCCAACGTCTGCAAAGAGAGGCAGGCAGGTCGACTGCGGAGTAGCTAGGCACACGACACAGAACGTTGCTGCGCCAGATGCAGGCAGTAGAAGCTCTCTTTCCCAATCTTGAATCTTTTTCTCCTTGGTACATGCAGTGGGGTTGTATATGAGCATGTGTAGATGTATAGGTAGGTACCTGCGGCCAGGCCAGGCCAGCATTCGAGACGGAGAAGAACCTCCAAGCTCGGCTAAAGATACCCGAACAACTTGTAACCTTCCGACTGCTGGGGCGCACAGGCGCACAGGCGCACAGGCGCACAGTCCCAAAATTCCCCTCCAACTGGGGGCAGCCGGGCCACCCACACGGTGCCACACGGTGCCACATCAGACCTCGTCCTCAGCCATTGACAGGATCACGCACCTCCTCCTCCTGAGTCCTCCACCTGACGGTGGCTTGCAGATCGATCCAGTTATCTATCTCAGCAAGACCTCGTTTATAACTCTGCATCTTGCGTCACGACCGCTCGATAACTTGCCATGCTTTGGACCAACTCGGGGAGCGATGGAGCGATGGAGCGATGGCCCGGACCCAGAGATTCGGTGCCGCCCGTCACTCGTTGATAAAGTAGCCCTTTCCCCCAGAACCCTGTTCATCTCAATTCAGAAAGAAAAAATAAATAAAAAAACAACAACAACAACACTCTGTACAACTTCCCTCAACGCATAACACAATTTGCCCGTACGAAAACAGCATATACGTTCTCTCATCATGGCTCCCAGACCTATTTTCTGCATGACGCACCCTCGTGCATGCTCTACTGCCTTTGAGCGAGTAAGTGATTTCCTGGCATCTTCGTGTGTCAATAACCTCAAGTGCCCATGGCGTGATTAGTTGCGATGCGCAGCAGGGGTCCGGATACTCGGGTGGAAGTGCATGAATTGACGGATTTGCCAGGTGTTCATGACCCGCAGAGATACTCTCGCCAGCCAACACGAGCCTTTCGGTGATGCCTTCTACTTTGGCCCTGAATGTGTGAGCCCCCGGTTCAAAGATGACCCTGCCCGCAGAGAGGCCAGTGGTGTTTCGGGTGCGACTT
The DNA here is from genome assembly GCA_030389615.1 of Epichloe typhina subsp. poae. NCBI lineage: Eukaryota > Fungi > Ascomycota > Sordariomycetes > Hypocreales > Clavicipitaceae > Epichloe > Epichloe typhina. Next base: position 1,720,774 of record CP098318.1, on the reverse strand, counting down.
ATCGAAACACGTTGCAGGCGCTTGATGACGTTCAAAAAGAGGTTCGCCACTTTCACAATCTTTTTGTTCATATATGCCGTCAAAGCCATCTTTACAGACATCGTCGAAACGAACGAATTGCTCAATCGCTCACATAGCGTCCACACACTAACACTCATCAAGGGTAAACGTGTCTTCATCAAGGACATGGCCTACTACCTCTTCCCGAACCCAGAAGATCAAAGCGACCCCAAGATCGCCCCATCTCTCGGCGGCGGCCATGAAGACAACAATCCTACCGTCATTCCAAGAAAAGAATTGGAAAAATTCCACTTCACCTTTCTCATCCGTCACCCACGACGCTCTGTTCCCTCCTACTGGCGATGCTGCATCCCCCCGCTAGACAAGATCAGCGGCTTCGATGAATTCTGGCCCAGCGAGATGGGCTACAAAGAACTCGTCAAGTTCTTCGACTACGCAATGGACACGGGCCTTGTCGACAAGAGCCACTTGACAGTCGTGGATGCTGACGACTTGCTGGACAACCCGGAGCCTATGATCCAAAAGTTTTGCGAGCGAACAGGGATTGACTTCCACCCCAGCATGCTCAAATGGAATGATAGCGATCAGGAACATGCCGAGAAGCTATTCGCCAAGTGGAACGGCTTCCATAATGATGTTCTCGGGACCAGGGAGCTCAAGGGCAGAACACACGCCCAAGTAGGTCAAATGCAGATGGATGCTTGCAACGGAAGCCAAACATGGAAGCTAACACGATGCACCCAGAAAACCCCTACCGTTGAGGCTGAGAACAAAGAGTGGGAAGAAAAGTATGGCGCAGATGGCCAGAAGAAGATTCGACGCTGCGTTGACGAAAATATCCCTCTTTACGAGCACTTGAAGCAGTACTGTATCAAGGTCTAACCGAAATATTGATGTTGACTTTGGGCCGCAAGCGATGGGGGGCGCACAAACAATTATTTATAAAACACGAGAAACAAAGGAACCAAAGGGGACACAAGGACATGATAACTCTGCTTACGTTTTGTTTAGGACATGATGCTTGACCTGCGAATTCCGGTCCAAGTCCCGGCCGGAAGGCTCGATTCTTTTCTTCTCAATTTCTTATTTCACAGTATAGTACAAGGAAGGCTAGTGGCCTCAAATTGTTTGTTCCCGAGCCTAGTAGTTCCATGGCTCGCCGTTCATTTCAGGTCGCTCGACGATCATGATTTTCTCCCCTTCTCCCCTTCTCCCCTTCTCCGGGCCGACGGGTCGGGTATGACTTCCTCCTCTTGGACCTCTCATCGTCCTAGATTTCTCTTTCCGCCCCGGACTCCAGTGATGCATGTTGCAAGTGCCTGTATGTTATGCTGCAGGCTCGGCTTCCCTCCCAGAACCGTGAGCCAGTTGCTCAAACAGCCCGTGCGTAACATTCTTCGACCAGGCCTCCGCGTAGCTTCTGTCGTGATCATTCGCCCAGCTGATGGACACTGGAACCAGCTCTGTCTCTGCACTCTTGGTAGGCGAGGCTCTGACCTTATTACCACTTCCACTGCCGCTAAGAACTGCAGCCATGTCCGCAATCGAGTTCGTCCGTTGCGCGTTGAGGGCAATGCCCCTCTCGACTTTGCTTCGAACAGGTCTGTATTCTTTGCCATTGGCTTTCTCCTCCGCAATTTTCTTCTTGTCTGCGACTGTAAACTCTTCAGGGCGCTTGTAGCGAAATTCGTCTGTCCACGCAACCTCGTGCAGGTGTTTCAACTCGCGCAGTTTCTGGTAAACGGAGCGCCCGACGTCGCCTCGTCCCTTGGGAAATCGAATCATAGCCATTGGCGACCAGTAGTCCTTTCGAATTTTGGCGGGTTTGGTCTTCTTGCCATTGAACGGCAATTGTTTCAAGGCGTGGAATCCCTATGGAATTGGAGCAAAGTTAGTCTTTCCTATTGAGGATGTTCATTTTTTTTTTTTCAACTAGGAATATGTCAGGTGGCGTCTTACATCAAGCTTGTTCTCAAACGAGTAGACTATTTGATCTGATCTCCTGTGACTAAAGACCCAGATGTTCTCGCCGTGACCTTCGGGAGCTTGGCGTCCAGTCGTATGGACCTGACGCACACATGTGCGTAGTATTCTTGACCATGGGCCCATCTGGGGTCGCGGTGCTGCGTTCATCGTCGGCCTGCTGTCGTCAGGAGGAGCGACCGACCTGCTGGTGTTGGGAGCTGGTCTTGAGACTTGAAATCAATCGACTTCCGCCAATACCAAAAACTGCTTGGTCTGGCGCAGTCATGTGATTCACAGTGGTGAAGGCTGGCAGGGCCGTGCGAAAAAGGAAAGAAACAGTCATTCAGACTCTCGTCACCATGACAGAGTCAGCCCCACCATCCATGATGTGACGGCAGATAATACCGTCCAATCAACTCAGCAGCTCCCCACCTCTAAGGTTCTGGTGGCTTCTGTGCAGTTTCTAGGCCGTCCTGGTAGTTTCCAGGTCTCACCACCAGCTTCACGGTCGGTCTCTTTCCCTTGAACTCCACTCACCTTCAACATATAATATATTCCCAACTTCTTCACGGTCGCGATATCGTTCCTCTTCTTCATTTTTCATGCACAAATAAACACGAACGCACTCTTACAATATATACCCTTGTGAAAACTTGGCATCACTGATGCCCGATTTCATGCACGCACATTATCTGAGCTTCCCAACACACCGAACCACATCAAACTTCTTTCCCACACGCAACAAAGTCTTTACATCATCAGAAAAATGAATTCACGAATGGATTTCACAGACAGGGCGCAGAAGGCCGTCCAAGACGCCATGGCCCTGGCTGAACAGTACGGTCACTCACAACTTCTTCCAGTGCACCTGGCGGTCTCATTACTGGAACCACCAGTCGATCTATCCAAGGATCAACAGAATGGTCCCCAAAACACCACCTTCACACTTTTCCGACAAGTCATCGAGAAGGCTCATGGTGACCCTCAACTCTTCGACCGCACCCTGAAGAAGACACTTGCGCGATTACCGACTCAAGATCCCCCGCCAGAGCAGGTTTCTCTAGCACCCTCTTTTCACGCTGTCCTTAGAAAAGCCATGGACTTGCAGAAGGTGCAGAAGGACTCTTACATCGGTGTTGACCATCTGATCACGGCGCTCGCCGAGGATAGCGGAATGCAGACGGCGCTGCGGGAGGCCAACATCCCCAAGGCAAAGCTCATCCAAGATGCTGTCCAAACTATTCGAGGCACAAAACGAGTCGACAGCAAGACGGCCGATACAAACCAGGAAAACGAGAACTTGGCCAAGTTCACCATCGACATGACCGCCATGGCCAAAGACAAGAAAATTGACCCTGTGATTGGCCGAGAAGAGGAAATTAGACGAGTCGTTCGAATCTTGTCTCGAAGAACCAAGAATAACCCAGTTCTTATCGGCGAGCCAGGAGTAGGCAAGACGACAGTAGTGGAGGGCTTGGCTCAGCGCATCGTCAACCGTGATGTGCCTGACAACCTCAAGCAGTGCAAGCTTCTTTCACTGGATGTTGGCGCGCTCGTTGCAGGTAGCAAATTCCGCGGTGAATTTGAAGAGCGTATGAAGGGTGTCCTGAAGGAGATTGAGGACTCGAAGGAGATGATCGTCCTATTTGTCGATGAGATCCACCTGCTGATGGGAGCTGGCTCTTCCGGTGAGGGTGGCATGGATGCTGCCAATCTGTTGAAGCCCATGCTTGCCCGAGGCCAACTGCACTGTATCGGTGCTACGACTTTGGCCGAGTACCGCAAGTATGTCGAGAAGGATGCCGCTTTCGAACGACGATTCCAGCAAGTCATGGTCAAGGAGCCTACCATCCCGGAGACAATTTCCATCCTCCGAGGATTGAAGGAAAGATATGACAGGCACCACCGAGTGACGATTCTTGATAGTGCTCTGGTGGCCGCCGCCAACCTCGCAGCTCGATATCTGACCAGTCGAAGAATGCCCGATTCGGCCATCGATTTGGTCGACGAAGCTGCCGCCGCTGTTCGCGTCGCCCGCGAGTCTCAGCCTGAAGTCATTGATTCTCTGGAGCGAAAACTCAGGCAATTGCTGATTGAGATTGCTGCTTTGGAGAAGGAACACGACGAAGCCTCGCAGGCCCGTCTGATGCAGGCGAGGAAGGATGCGAAGAATGTCGAAGAAGAGCTCGCACCTCTGCGGGAAAAATACCAGAGCGAGATCAAGCGAAGCGAGGAGATTCACCTGGCAAAGGTAAAACTCGACGAATTAGAAAAACGCCTGGAAGATGCCATCAACATGAACAACACTGCCAAGGCAGCCGATCTCAAATACGGTGCTATTCCTGAGCAACTTGGAGTCATCAAAGAGCTCGAAGCTCGAAAGGCTTCCGCTGATGCCGCGCTGAATGCTTCGGGCGCCGATCATGGCGCCACCATGGTGACGGACATTGTCACAGCCGACCACATAACCGAAATCGTGGCTCGCTGGACCGGAATCCCAGTCACCCGGCTCCGCACGTCAGAAAAGGAGAAGCTCGTCAACATGGAAAAGGTTCTCGGAAAGGTCGTGGTAGGACAAAGGGAGGCCGTCAACTCGGTTGCCAATGCCATCCGTCTGCAACGATCTGGCCTCAGCAACCCCAACCAACCCCCCAGCTTCCTCTTCTGTGGCCCATCGGGTACCGGTAAAACGTTGCTCACCAAGGCGCTCGCCGAGTTCCTCTTTGACGACCCCAAGGCCATGATTCGTTTCGACATGTCAGAATACCAAGAACGCCATGCGCTCAGTCGTATGATCGGCGCGCCACCCGGCTACGTCGGCCACGACGCCGGAGGTCAGCTAACCGAGGCTCTTCGTCGAAAACCATTTTCTATTCTCCTATTCGACGAAGTCGAAAAGGCCGCCAGAGAAGTATTGACGGTGCTCTTGCAGCTCATGGACGACGGTCGAATTACCGACGGCCAAGGCCGAGTCGTCGACGCCAAAAACTGCATCGTCGTCATGACATCCAACCTGGGTGCAGAATTCCTCACACGCCCTGGCGCCAGGGAAGGCAAGGTTGACGCACCAACCCGGGAGCTCGTCATGGGCGCCCTCCGCAACTACTTCCTCCCCGAGTTCCTCAACCGAATCAGCTCAGTCGTAATCTTCAACAGACTGACCCGCAAAGAAATCCGCAAGATTGTCGACATCCGCATAGGCGAGATCCAAAAGCGTCTGGAGGACAATGGGCGAAAAGTCAGGATCGACGTCTCAGACGAAGCCAAGGACTACCTCGGAAATGCAGGCTACTCCCCTGCCTATGGTGCTCGTCCCCTCTCCCGCCTGATCGAGAAGGAGGTGTTGAACAAACTGGCCATTCTCATTCTCCGAAACAACATCCGGGATGGCGAGACAGCCAGAGTGGAACTCATCAATGATAAGATCGCCGTGCTGTCAAACCATGCTGACAGCGAGATGAGTGAAGATAGCGAGATGGTGGATGATTCGGAAGATGCTGCTGATGAGTTGGTGGGAGACGATATGGATCAAGACATTTATGATTAAGACGAACACATGATTGGCTTGCACAAATAAAACGCCATTAAAAAAAAAGGGGGGGGGGGGCATGAGCACAGGTTATGGATTGATTGCATCGGGCGTTTGGAGAGCATAAAGAGTATGACTTGTGAGAATTTAGCGGACAAAAAGTATACCATGCGATTATCAAACACGGTAGATGCAGATAATTTGAAATAGTTCAAAACAAGACGTATTTCAAGATTGTATTGTAGTGTTGGTGGACCATAGTATGAACTTTGGACATTCAAATCTGAAGTGAAAACTTTTGTTGCAAGGTTGAACTACGACTCGCTGCTTCGGATGCAGCGAGCTGACTAATGGTGATTGCGGAACAGTTGGTTACTCTGGGAGAAGTGACAGGAACACCAGGGGTAGACCCCATAAATGCCATGTACATTGATACGAAGCTCGTAATACTAGAGTATAAATGACGCTCTTGTCAAAATCGACCAAGAACGCAACCGCATGAAAACAAGATGAATTACATCTGGTAGTCTAACATGCGACTGCACGGGAAGACCCCATCAAAGCGGGCCCATAAAGACGGCATCGTCGCCTGCCCAGCCAAAGTCATCCATAAACATGGACCAGTCTATATCCTGGATCGGGTCCGAGTGAAGAGTTCCTGGCTGTGGTTTTGCAGGAGGCTGCGTTTGTGTAGTGGGACATGCGCGGGCTTCTGTTCGACGACTTTGTCAGCGCATGATTGGAATAACAATCAAGTTCCATGGTCAGGACGTACGCGTCAGTTCGAGAGCCAGAGCCTTGTTCACTTTATCCGTTTTGCTTTGAGCGTTCCTCAACGACGTTCGGAACATGGCCAGGCACCAGAATGTCACGCCGGCCGCTAGCCGATCGGGGCGGGAGGCCGGACGCGGCCCGAAACTAGGCACCAGGTGGCGGATGGACCAGAACGTGTCCATGATGATGCTCGCCCTGTGGGCCAGGTCTGCGTCGCGGACGGATCCTCGCAACACGCACCCGCAGGCTTGCTGGACGAGAAGGTCGGCATCCGACTCGCCCATGTCGGGGGAGCATTCCGAGTGGAGAATGCTGATGATGATGCTTGCGGCGTCGACGTTGGTGCGCGTGACCCATTGCGGCGCGTGAGTGAGGAACTGCGCGCGGGATTCGAGGTCGAGGTCGAGGGCGATGATGGAGCGGGCTGTGTTGAAGACGCGTACGGCGTGGGCTTTGATGGATGGCACGGGGGTATCTGTGGGTGACGCGAAGTAGCCGAGCTGGACTTCGAGCTGGGCGGCTAGAAGGCAGAATCGGCACATGTCTTTACACGATGCCATGGTAAGATACTAGGAAAGGGGACTACTTGGGAGCGAGGGAGATTTTTCCCAGCAGAAAGGGATAGTCATACCAGAGTCGTGTTGGCCCAAGAGCGGCTTCAGGGATTGGAACTCCGTCTCCCACATGGCTATTTCGGACTCGTGAACGCCGCCATGGGCCGTGAGAAGCGTGCTCATTGCCATGACGAAACGATTGAGGAATCGCTGCACATCGTGCATGACGATGAGATCTGCCCACATGGGTGATTTAAGAGCTGCCTTGGCTTTGGCATCGCTGTGCTGGATAAAGAGCGGTGGAATGCCCACTGCTGCGGTGGTTCTGTTGTGCACAAAGTGTCAGTCCAGATCATCTACACATTTTTGTTTATTTAGAAAAAAAAAAAAGAAAAAAGAACAAGCACAGCTTTGGCGTACCTCTGAGCAAGCATGCAGCATGCCAGCCAGGTTGACGAGGCTTCCTCACCGGTGGCGTGTAGGTGCTGTCGCAGACCAACCAGGAAATGCGCATTCTTGCCCTGTCCTGTGTGGCAACCGAGGCCCAAGGCGGCAGTCATTGCCATTGCGGCAAAAGTCGGCGACGGATCGGTGACGAAGCGTATAGTTGGCATTGGCCAGGCGCATACGATCAACAAGGCGTGGACGGCATCGAAATCCGTTGCTGGCGCTGCAGCCATGGTCCATATGTTCTTTTCGAGGTGATCTGCTAGAAGTGGGAACAATGCTGTATCTCTGGGATAGCGCCGGCAAGCTACGTAGATGACGAGCCAGAAAAGGGTTGGATTGGCTTCGTAGCATTCATCCGGGTCCTTCTTGCGGAGGACTGGAACGAATTGATGAAAGTGTTGCAGGTATCTATACAGTGTCAATGGGAAGAAGGAAAGATAAATATGTATACTGACACATGATTTGAGACTGAAGTTTGAATCTGCGCAACTCACTTTGTGAAATACCAGTCAATATCTTCCCCGGAGACGATGTGGTTTTCCAAAATACGAGCCTCGGTCGGCGACGTTTTCGAGCGACGCTCAGAGCTCTGCGCCTGCGCCTGCGCCGAGGGATGACGACTGGTCGACGCTTCGGGCTGAGGAGTTGGTATCTGCGGTGTTGTCGTGATTCCAACAATCGGCGCGGACCGACGATCTGGAAAAGATACGACGGTAGCACGGGGGCTTGGCGGTGTCCATCGCGGTGTGGCGCCGTTGGTTGCTGGTCGCACAACTTGCTTGATGCTTCTCAGCTCTTGTTCCAGCTGTTCCAGTTTGCTGTGGCGAAGAGGAAGAAGAGAAAGAAGAGGAAGGATTAGCCGTGATGCTCAAGAGACATGCATAGGGAGCTCTGGTCTGTACCTTGTTTTGGCGACTCTTTTGTGAGCCTTGTCCACGACGCACGGAATCTGCAGTTTGGCACATCGCTGGCAGGGCTGGCAGGGCTGGCCGGGGACTTGACTCGCTCTGCAACGGACCTGCGCGCGGGAGACGAGGCAATCGTCAGCATCGTGAATGGCTGCTTACTTGTTGATGACGCAATGACCAAAGAGCAGCACGGCAGCCCAAGCGGGGAAAAGCCTGGAGCACTCTGCTGGAAGCATCGCCCGGGGACAAGTTCTCACTTTGGAATTGCGACAGTTGACGCAAGCTACGTTGCGCCGTGGCCGTGTCCTGTCGTCATTGCCTGATTCTGCACGTGGTGTTGAAGCAGACGCATCTACTACCGACGATGATGATGTGGGCACAGGAGACATTCTCGCTCCTCATAATAGGATAGGCAGGCATTCGACAATCCGACCCCAGCAAAGGGCCAATTCCTCCTCGGCTGCGGATGGACCAGGACCATGGATGTGTTGGTGGTGCAGCCGGGGGCTGACGTCGAAGAAGCAATCGAAGTCGGGTCGGGTCGGGTCAGGTCAGGGAAAGTGAAGTACGGACTATTGGTGAAGAAGCCAGACATCGTAAGCCAACTGCTGATCGGCTGGCTGGCTTGCTTTTATCGCCGCTAATCCCGGCACGACGTTGACGTAACCTCTTGCTGGACTGATGACTTCCAGTCACGTGGCTCCACATCATCGTCTCTGGGAAGGCGGGTAGATGGGTTCGGCAGATGCCCGAGCATGTTTCGCTATCAAGTTCAAGTCCAACTCGTCTTTCCAAAGTGTATCCTTCTTGCCCGTCATGATGACGCCTTGTGCTTTTCCATCTACTTGCTCTTCTTGCTCTCCGTGCTCTCCCTTTTCTCCCCCCCATCTGCATGGCGCCCGTATCCAGACCGCGATAGCACGGCAACAAGTGTCCACAATACCCAAGCAAAACCGGCCGCTACGACAGCAGCTGTCCCAAGGCCTACCCAAGCAGCAGCCTGATCTTTCAGCACTGGCACAGAGATGGGCAACATCAACCTATTTCCGCTTGCCGGCTCTGGCTTGGCATGCCAGAAGACTGTTGAGCCGCTGAAGAGTTCATCGTAGCCTAGGTGTATTCTGTCAAAGGGGTTGTTGGCGAAATCTGCACTCGCCGCTGAATCACATGCCCAGAACACGGCTGGACAAGGTACTTCAATGTCAACGATTCCCGTCTGAGATGGTTTGAGGTATCGCAGGTGGAGCGGCACCTCGGCCGTCCAAGCCACAGGGCCGTCGGAACTGGGAGCTGCAAGTTCTAGCAGAACACTAGAACCCCAGGTCTTGGTGGTATAAGCTGGTGCCTCCAAGTCAACAGGTAGGCTCGTGTACCGCGAAGCTGTAAGATTCTTCGATGCCAAAAAGAGCCGGTCGGTAAACTGATACCTGTCGGCGAAGATGGTGTTGGGGAGCGTCAAGTAGGCATAGGGAGCGCAGTGCTCGTCTGCCACCGGAGCTTCATTGGAGCTCAATTTCAGCTGCAGGACAGGGTGTAATCCCGTAGGCTCAACAAATCGCGAGGTGAACGACGTTTGGCTTGAGCGGTGTCTGGCAGGAAATGAGAACATGGTGCCTGACGGTTCCTTTTCCTCTCCCAGGACAGTGAGCAAGCCAGAAACTGCCAGCTCATGGGGCTTTCGGCTCGGCGGCGTGTCCTTGGACAGAATACCAACTTCGGTACGTCTCTGTGCAATACTGGAAGCGTGTATGTCCCGCTGGTCGAGTGAGAATACTGCGCCGACCCGCAGGGTCTGAGCCGCCGCATCCCACGACATGTCAAAGCCTGAGGCGGTAGACAATCCCCCTAAACGAGTCGGGCAATCCACATCACCGCCCACGCAGAGCGCACTAGCAGCCCAAGATGTCAAGGGCGAGAGGCTTTCTAGCTGCTCATAGAGAGTTGCGCCTGAGGGGTTCACAGATTGCCCTTCGCCTCGCGTAGTAAAGGCCTGTGGGCGTGCCATGTCAGGAATCATACGTTGGTCAATCTGAGTTTTTCAAGACCATTTTCTTCCCACCCATACCTCATCTGATGCGCAGTCTCTTGAACGAAAGGCTAGCAAAGCAGTACACAGGTTTCGTCTGGGTCACTGACTGTCAATTTTTGTATACATTCTTTTCCGCATCCGGGTAACCGGCATCCAAACTCACCCGGCTTCTGTGTCCTTGCTGTTGGCGAGCGTATATGAGATATGCAATCCTGGCGATATCCTTGACACAAAGGGTTCTATTGTATCATGGGCGAACGGGCTCGCCCACCTAAAACTCAGCTCTCGGAAACGAGGAAGCAGCTTGGCAAGACCTGTCGGTAGTTCATTGAGGGCAATGGTCAATCGGTCCTCGAGGCATGTTTCTAGCGAGGGCCCATGCAGTTCGTATTGGCTGATTTTCAAAGATTTGGGATCTACATCGGCGCCCTGGGGATGTACAAAGGTGATTCTTTCTCGCATGCTGTGTCGGCACGTGTTGGTTGCACTTGGATCAAACTTGGACCAAAGATGGCAGCCAGATCAGGGGTGGTAGGCTGAGGGCTCGGTCAAAGAAGAGAAGCTTAGCTTAGCAACGTCGGGATGAAGAACGAAGGTGCTCGAGTTCAGAAAGGCAGAGAGGGCGCCGCGACAAGGTGAATGGACGCGTCTGGTTGGCTGGGACTCGGCATAATCCGTCGCTTCAGTGGAGCTCCCACCGGGCCACTTGATGACGGAGCCAAGCCCAGATCTACCAAACTCAGTTCAAGCAACTTTCGGATTACATATGCGAGATGGGATGAGTCCCATCATGTCCGGAGCCGCCCAGAACGACCCCTTCGCATCTGCCTCATCCTCGTCGTATTCACCTCCGACAGCGCATACGCCCCCGTCCACCGACCCTCCGAGACCCCATCGCCAGGCCAACATTCCAGTGACGACGACAGACTCGCCGCTTGGAAACCGGAACGGCAACGTCAATTCGTCTGCCAAACATGGCTCACCACCCCCCAACGATTGGTACACCGAAGGGCCGGGCCGACGAGTCGGGTACGAGGACATGACGGCTATTGACTGGATCTTTGAATACACGAAAGAGCGGCAGCGCCTTCGCGTCCTGTCGTCTAGCGCAAGCGGACTCTTGGGATACCTCCAAATTCTCATGGACGCCAGTGAAATCTGGATAATACTGGTGTTGACAGGCCTCTTGGTTGGCGCAATCGCCGCCGGCATAAACGTCACGAGTGACTGGCTGGGCGACTTGAAGCTCGGCTTCTGTTCTAGTGGTCCAGAGGGTGGTCATTTCTACCTCAACAAGGGCTTCTGCTGTTATGGATACGACCAGGGATCCAATTGCGCCGGGTGGAAGTATTGGAGTGATGCTCTCGGTGTACAAGGCGCTGGTGGGAAGTGGTTCATCGAATACTTCTTCTATCTCCTCTTCTCCGTAAGTCTTGACTCATCGGCCAAGCCCTCATGGGTTGTCTCTCAGTTACTTTGGCACAAACATCCAACTATGTTTTCCTAGATAACACTGGCATGCTGCGCAGCGCTGCTCGTGCAAGAGTACGCCATCTATGCCAAACATAGCGGTATCCCAGAGATCAAGACAGTCCTTGGCGGCTTTGTCATGAGGAGATTCTTAGGCACTTGGACGCTTACCACGAAATCGATGGGACTGGTAAGTTGAGCTCGTCCAAAATCATCACGGCCGACATGCATAACCAACGGCGTGTACAGGTGCTTGCAGTAGCCTCTGGCATGTGGCTCGGAAAGGAAGGTCCTTTGGTGCACGTCGCATGCTGCTGCGCCAATTTATTCATCAAGTTGTTCTCCAATATCAGAAACAACCAAGGTATGAAGGTTCAAATCACCACAAGCCCTTGCAGACGTGTCAACGTTTGCTGACAATGTATGGGATGGCAAGCTCGAAAACGAGAGGTTCTTTCAGCAGCTGCTGCATCCGGCATCTCGGTGGCTTTCGGCTCGCCCATCGGAGGTGTATTATTTAGTCTCGAGGTATGGTTCTCACGTTCCTCATGGCAGAAGCAGAAGCAAAAGCAAAAAGCAAGCCAGTCCGTTGCGTTGCGCAAGTCTCCCACTGACCAAAGTACGGCAGCAACTTTCGTATTACTTCCCCGACAAGACCATGTGGCAGAGCTTCGTGTGTGCAATGACAGCCGCCGTCTGCTTGCAGGCCTTTGACCCCTTTCGGTCCGGCAAGCTGGTCTTGTATCAGACCAAGTATAGCGTGGACTGGCACGGGTTTGAAATCATCCCCTATGCTGTCCTTGGCATCTTTGGTGTAAGTCTTGTTGCAAACCTTGATCGCCATCCTTCTTGCAAGCTGTACAACAAATAAATTGCTGACCCCTCAACTGGAATTCTCCCAGGGAGTCTACGGTGGCCTCTTCATCCGAGCCAACATGGCCGTGGCTCGATGGAAGAAATCACAGTCCTGGCTTCCCGGCCCCATCATCCAAGTCCTCGCCGTGGCTCTCCTCACAGCCCTCATCAACTACCCCAACTTCTACATGAAGGTCCAATCCACCGAGCTTGTGTCCAGCTTGTTTTCCGAGTGCTCACGCGTCCTCGACGACCCCATCGGACTGTGCCGCACCGGCACGGCCTCGGCCAAAACCATTGTCCTCCTCATCTTCGCCGCCGTGCTGGGCTTCCTCCTCGCCACCATCACGTTTGGACTGCAGATCCCGGCTGGTATTATCCTGCCGTCCATGGCGATTGGCGCGCTGACCGGCCGGGCGGTTGGCATCGTCATGGAGATTTGGGTACACAACCACCCCGGCTTCTTCGTCTTCTCCTCGTGCGCCCCCGACGTGCCATGCATCACGCCCGGCACGTACGCCATCATCGGAGCCTCGGCCGCCCTTGCCGGCGTAACGCGCATGACGGTATCCATCGTCGTCATCATGTTCGAGCTCACGGGCGCGCTGACCTACGTGCTGCCCATCATGGTCGCCGTCATGATGTCCAAATGGGTCGGCGACGCCTTCTCGCGCCGCGGCATCTACGAGTCATGGATCAATTTCAACGAATACCCGTTTCTCGATAACAGCGAAGAATCGCTCATCATTCCCGACGTGCCCGCCTCCCAAATCATGACCTGCATAGAAGATCTCGTCGTCCTCACCGCCACGGGACACACGATTGCCTCGCTCGGCGCTATCCTGGACATGCACGCGTACCGCGGCTTCCCCGTCATTTCCGACCCCCGCGACGCCATCCTCCTCGGATACATATCCCGCGCCGAGCTCAGCTACAACCTCCGCACGGCCGCTCAGCCCCCGCGGTCCCTGCCGCCCGAGGCAGAAGCCTTCTTCTCCCACCAACCGCTTGCTGATCCTTGGTCCACGCTCGATCTGCGTCCGTGGATGGACCAAACCCCGTTGACACTGCCGTCCCGCACAAACCTACACCTCGTCGTCACGTACTTCCAGAAACTCGGTCTCCGGTATGTCCTCTTTACAGACCGCGGAGCCCTCCAGGGCGTCCTCACCAAGAAGGACGTCTGGTACGTGCTCAACGGGGCAGACGAGACCAGACGCACTGGCGCCGCGCCATCCATGGGCACCCCTCGACGCGGTGGTCTGGACAGCACTTTGGCAGGGGACGGTGAGGGTGAGGGAGAGGAGAACGGATTGCTAAGGACCGAGGACAACGACGATGGAGCAAGCATATTGTAGACATGCAAGGCCATGTATGGGGCGCGGAGTTGAAACGACTGTATTTATTTTTCTGACAAATAGAAATGATGCGCCTACATGGCATTGTACAACGTTGCGCGCCGTCAGCAGTGTCCATGTCGTTACCCAATGCAGTGCAGTGCATGGCCAGTATCAAAGACGCGTCTGAAAGTAGACAAGAAAATTCCCATCGACGGTGTCAGATGAGCACTACGCCACGCCGGAAATGAAATGTGCAGACGTCCCAGCCGCCCCCGTCATGTTCACACAAACTCCCCATGACAAGTACGTCGGTTGGGCACAAAGACAGGACCAGGGACACGGACAAAACATAAGTCGCACTTTCTCGTCCCTTACACTCGGGTCCGATTTCATACTGGCTAAAGTATTGCCCGCGTTGACATGGCAGACTGGGTGGTGGCGCTGACAAGAGTGAGTGCAATCTTGGTACTCGGCTATTATTTTTTTATTTGCCGTCTCATGCGCGTGTACGGACGGACGTACGACCTCATTATACACGTATTGTATTGTACCCCGCCGTTGAATATGCGCACATACATGGACGGAAGAGCGAGTTAAAGAGGAAAGCAAAGTCAGCAAAGATGTATATGCGGCGCCCCCGATTCATGCATGCCATTAATATTCGAAATCGTCATCCACAGACGGCCCCTTGTTCTTCGTCACACTCTCCTGCTTGCGATACATGTCCGCCACCTGCCTGCTGCTCGTCGCCTCAGCGGGCTTCTTGTCGTCGCGCATCTTGATGAACCTCGGGAAGCGGAGACTGATGCCCTTCTCGCCCGCGGGGTCGACGCCTTCCTTGCAGCCCGCCTTGTAGCGCGGACTGAGCGTCAAGTCGGCTGTCTTGACTTCCCATACGTAGCGGGGCTCGAGCCACACGTCTGGTTGGTGTTGGCCACCCGGAGAGTGCGAGTAGAAGGGTTTGGGACGGTCAATGACAATCTGGGATAGCTGGGCGTGCAGCTCCTCGAGCGCCTGTTCCGAGAAGCCTGTTCCGATGTTGCAGATGCTTTCATAGCTTTCCGTCGCGGGGTTGTAGCAGGCCAGGAGAAAGGCGCCGTAGACAGACGTGCGTTTGCCGCGGCCGTGGTACGCGCCGAGGACGACAAGATCGAGCGAGTCGCCCACGCCGGCTAGGTAGTCCTTTTTGACCTGGACGAGGGTTAAATTATATGTTGGACCAAGTGGAAATGGGAAATGGAGAAACGAGAAGAGGAGAAAGAAGCCATTGTTCAATGAACAACTGCTTCCTCCAGAATCAAAAACTAAGAAAAAACGTACCTTGAGCCAGTTTCGACTGCGCTTGCTGGGCTCATATCCACTTTCCTTTCCATCAAGCATCTTGACCATCAATCCTTCGCAGGACGCCTTGACACTCTCGTCGAGGAACACTTGAATCTCGTCAAGTTCCTGGCCATCCATGCACGTCGCGAAAGCAAACTCCCCCTCGATCGGCGCAAAAGATTGGTGAAGAAGTTGGCGACGCTCCCGTAATGACTTTTCAACAAGCGGCTTGCCGTTCAGGTACAGCAAGTCAAATGCAAACACGCACACTTTGACCTTGACGTCCTCGACCTTGACGTCCTTCTTCTTCCGCGTCATAAGTTGCTGGAAAGGCAGCACCTTCTTTTCATTGACATCCCATGCTACCGTCTCGCAATCTAGCACGAAGCTCTTGGTGTCCTTGTTGACCCAGGTGTGCAGTTTGGCCAGAATATCGGGATACTTCCTGGACAGGTCCTCTGAGTTTCTGGAGAAGATGCTGGCCACTCCATCAGCTGCCGCCCTGGCAACCCCGGCCGTCTCCTGGCTCAATTCTTGCGGCGCATCCTTGGCCACATAGTGAATCTGCGCTCGCTCGCCGTCGTACTTGTACTCGCAGGTGAATTTCTGGCCGTCAAAACGGTCCAACACCTCCGTGATGGCTTTCGTGGGCTTTGCCAACATGGGCTTCAATGGAACACCAGGCCGCAGCTTGCAGTTCTCTCTCAACTTGGCGATGCCATGCTCGAGCACAGCAGGGATGATGGCATCATAGCTAGGTAGCTCACTGGCAACAAAAATGTCAATTCGTGCAATCACAACCTCGGATCCCTATTCCCCCCCCCCCCTTTGGCCCGACATACCTGTACACTGTCTTGAGAATTGACTCCCCATTCTCCATCTCCGTCGTGCTCGGAATTTTGCCCTGTTGATCAGCTTCGTGACAGACAATGGCCTGGGCCAGTGAGACGAGCACAGTCCTGTCCGCGAGACCCAATCGCAGCTTGCCCTCGAGAAATCTAATGATGAACTTGGCCTCACTTGGCCCGCCCTTGTCCTTGGTGATGTCAGCTTTGGTCGTGGAGTGCGCATCCGCCGCAGACAAGAGCTTCTTGATACCATCAACTTTTCTGCCCTGAGCACCGTTTCCAGTCACGGTCGCAATGCCCATCAAGCCCTGATGGACGCCTCGGACAGTCAAGGGTTTCGGCTTGAACATGGTCGGTTGGGTTGATCTACTCTTGACTGCCACCAAGCCCAGATCGCCAATCTCCTTTTGGTCTGCCTTGATGACCTGCAAGCTGCGACCAGTCGTCTCGCCGATAGCCTTCATGATGAGAGATTCGCCAATGCCAAGCTCGATGCCTGCATAGTCGGGGGCAAGCTTATTGATCATTAACAAAACCGTAGGGAGCAAATCATCGGGGGTAAGCCGCATGACCTGTCGCAGGAACAACGAGCAGTGCTCCATGATGATCAATCGCTTGGTAGTCATCTCAATCAACGAAAAGGTCTCACACAATGCGGCATAGGGCACAGGGCTCCCAGCCTTCCAATCGGGATAAGGGTGCTTGCTCTTCGTCTTGAGCTGCGTCTGCGCTTTTTCTCGGGCCTTGGCAGCAACTTCTGGCTTCTCGTCGAGTCCGGCGTCCTCGTCGGCGTCGGAAGCCGACTCTGAAGCCGTTTCCTCCTCTTGTTTGACTTTGTCATTGCTGACATCTGTAGGTGTTTGTTCCTTCTTGGCAACTGCATCAACAACTTCGTCAGCCTCCTCCTCCTCCTCCTCCTCCTCCTCAACCTTGACCCGGCTCCGCCTCGCCCTCTTGACCACCGGACCCTCATCCTCATCCTCATCCTCAACCTTGACCTCGGCTCGCTTCTTCTTCAAACCCCGTCCTCGCCGTTTAGACTCCCCGCCTCCCTGTTCCGGATCCGTATTCTCCTTCGCACTCGCATCTTCCTCATCGCCCGTCCTCACAGGTGGTGAACTCTTCGTCGCAAACGCGAGCTTCGTCTGTTGTTGTGGCGGGGGTTCTTTGCACCAAAGAACTTCCTACAAAGAGTGAAAAAAAAAAGGCAAGAAAGAAAAAAAACCCGTTAGCCAAGTCGCTTTCCTCATCCTTGGACCTCTTTGTCATTCTGGTCTCACGCACCCCAACGTGCTCTGCCCTTTCACATACCCCAAAGTCGCCTGTTTCGGCGGCGCCATGGTCGAGTGTGTCCTCCTCACTAGCAGTGGCAGTTGACTCGGTGATGGACGCAGGTGCAGAAGAGTTCCGATGCTTCTCTTCGAAGCCTGCGTAACGACAGATGCGAAAACGAGAATCGGTCGATGGGAGCACGGGGGACCTTTTAATACAATTGGTACTGCACCGTGAAGTGATGCTGCCATTTGGTGTGGAAAGCAAATGGGTGGGAGAGCTTAAAGTTAAGGTGAACTCGCGCGAGCGCTCATGAACGCGTCAGGCTGATTGGTGGTAGGCAGAAGCGCGTGAATTGGTTTCGCGAACTTGCAGAACACACACGGGCAGTCACGTGACATGCCCCACCCGCATCGATTTGATAGTGACGAATTGCTTGGCGGCGGCCCTGAATCAATGTGATATGTACAACAAAGAAACCACCATGCTTATATTTGATCTTTCCGGTCCTCTCTATCAAAAGGGTTATAGTACAAAAAGCGAAAAGTCAAAGGAATCATTATAGATAGGCTAACTGTCCACCACCAAAGAAACGTTTCCCAACTTCCCTCGTGTAGGTCATTTGAGGTACTTGTAGGTTCAATTTCCGTGCCCAAGCAAGGTTTGAAGGCGAGGGCTTCGAAAATTTTTAGGCAAAGTAGTAGGTCTCATCAGGGGTACGGCCACGGATGTAGCTAGGCTCAGAGCCGGGAACGTAGATATCCTCGAACAGAATAGAAGGCTTTGCCTCAGGAACAGCCATGGCCTCGGCAATAGCAACCTCCTCGTTGACGTGGCTTCGGGCCTCCTTGTCAAGCTTCTTCAGTTCGTCCTCGGTGGTGACCTCCCA
The DNA here is from genome assembly GCA_030389615.1 of Epichloe typhina subsp. poae. Classification (NCBI taxonomy): domain Eukaryota; kingdom Fungi; phylum Ascomycota; class Sordariomycetes; order Hypocreales; family Clavicipitaceae; genus Epichloe; species Epichloe typhina. The sequence continues at coordinate 1,702,547 of CP098318.1, read as the reverse complement.
GTCGAGAATCTTCTGCTTCAGTCCGGCAATAGGGTCGTTGGTGGAACGCATGCGCTGAATCTCCTCACGGGTACGGTAGGTGGTGCCGGGGTCGGACATGGAGTGACCTCCATAGCGGTAGGTGACGTATTCGAGAACCATGGGGCCCTTGTCGGCGCCGGTCCACTCCTTTCCGTACTTGACAGCAGCCTTGACAGCCAAGACATCCATGCCATTAACCTTGAGACCTGGGATGTATTGCCCGCGCTTATAGTAGTCGGTCAAAGCAGACGAACGAGCAGCAGAGGTACCCATACCATACTTGTTGTCTAATCATCAATGTCAGCAGCCTTGGGACTTTCATTCGAGCTTCTTGCAACAGCTACACCGTTATAGAGACTCACTCTCGCAGCCGAAAAGGGCAGGCAGATTCCACAGCTTAGCCATGTTGAAAGCCTCAAACACTTGGCCCTGGTTGCTGGCACCATCACCGTACAAGATGATACTGGCCGTCTTGCTGTCTTTGTACTTGTGGGCAAAGGCCAGACCAGCACCGACGGGGACTTGAGCACCAACGATACCGTTACCGCCGTAAAAGCCCTTCGAGAACATGTGCATGGAGCCGCCCTTGCCGTAGGCAATACCCTCACGACGGCCAAGAAGCTCTCCAATGATGGATCGGACGGTACCACCACGCATCAGAGCGAAACCGTGGCATCGGTAGGCGGTGATGACATCGTCGGCCTTGGTGATGGCGTGTTCGATACCGGCCGCGACGGCTTCCTGTCCGGTAGACAAGTGGCAGAAACCACGGATCTTCTTCTCCTTGTACAAACGGTCGGCGGCCATTTCCATCTGTCTGCGGGATTATCAGCATTTAGTTCCTCCAGTGCCAGAGATCCACGCGCAGCGTTTCTAAGATGTGAACGAGGGCCCAATCGTACCTAATGACGACCATGTCGGAGTAAATCTGCTTGAGTTCCCTCTTGGTCACCTCGATGGTGTAAGGAGGGGGGTCCAGCTCGTAGGTCTCGAAACTCTCATCGCTCAGAGTGACCTGAAAAGGCTCGTCGTCGGACTGTAATGGCATAAAGAAAATGTGTTAGCAATTAATAAGTCACACATATTGGATTTCCTCTCTACAGATTGTCACATGTCCAGCCTCGTCGCCAAAAGCCACCAACGATATGGCGGCGCAACAAAAGAAGAGAGAGAGCCTCCTCACCTGAGGAACACCATTGTGTAAAGACGCAGAGGCAGCGTCGGTTGTGACGGATCGCTTGGACAGGACAACGGGAGCCTGGGCCCTGGCGCGCAAAGGCAGCGCCCTGGGAACTCGAAGAGCTCTGGAGAACATGGCGCAGGCTATGTGGTAATGGCCTCTGCTCAATATGAGAAAATGAAAGGATGATGGTCTGGGAGGCAAAGAAACCCTTATGCGCGACCCGCCGACAAAGGAGCCCCGAAATTTCACAGTGTTGAGAGCCTTGTTGGATTGCGCTAGCCCCAAAGTGTCTCTAGCTTCCACTTCACGTGACGTGGCATCAGGCCTATGTAACACCCAATTTTGGCGCTACATAGAGGTACGGGCGGGAGATATTACGTAAGGACTTCTTTCTGCTGGAGTTGCCTGTGCCTGCATAGCATGTTGGATCATCGCCAGTCACGCGCCCGACGTCCGTCCGCCAAACCGGCAAGCAAAATTGCTTTGGAGTAGTTCGTATCATGGTATTTTGGCTGATAATGGTATGGCCCAGCCCATAGATAGATAGATAGACATCCGAGCACCAACTCCAGGCTAGGCTCCCCCACAATTGATTCCCTCATTCCAACCGCTGACATCCTCACCCCGAGAAAGCCCTTTACCCATTCTCATCCCAAAAGCTCTGTCATGTCCTTATGTGTAGTTCTTATGTAAGGCAAATTCCTCCAACCCAAGCGAAAGCTATGCCCGTGTCAAAATAATATCGCAACGCAACGCAACGCCTATCGTGATATGCTTCCCGCAGAACCTCGCCAATGTTCTATCATCGGTGTGCTGTTTGTTGTAAAGCATGTAGACATTATGTAAAGCACCGGCCATGTCAGACCCCATGCGTGTCAATTTGGTTTCTTTTTTTTTTTTTGGTATCCGACGTCTTCGCCACCCACAAGAGCCATCAAGTACGACATCATATCTCATTCCTCATGAAAGAAGGTCTTGTTTCCCCCCTGGAGCGGGGCCGTCGATGGACCAGCTACTGCTGATGCTCCTGCGTCCTGCATGTCGACGTCCCAGAGTTCGCGGCTTGGGCCAGCAATAGCTGGTTCGCTAGCTCTATAGTCCAGTGCCATGGCGCTCAACGGCCTCTGAGGGTGCTCCTGCAACTCGCGTTCTCGAAATGAGAGGGTCCGGTCGTACAGGGGCTCCTCGGGTGGTGAAAATGACCAAACCTAAGACATGAACATGTGAGTGTTTGCTACACAAAAAAAAAAAAAGAAAAGAAAAGAAAAGATTCAAGGAATCATAGTTTAGCGTCTGTGAACTTACCTCCATTACTGTGCGGCCTTGCCTCAGTGCCAGTGCCACACACTTTTCTTCTGCAAACGCAACACGCCACACTGCTTCTCCTTGGGCAATGAGTTCTCGAACAAGATGCCCGGTCTTGAGATCCCATATTTTAACGCGGCCATCGCTCCCCCCGCTGACAACTCTGGTGTCGTCAAACTGTAAGCTCGTCACACTGTTATCGTGGGCAGCAAGGCGGTGAATTGGACACATCTTTTCCAAAGACCAAACTCGCACTGATCCATCGGATCCGCCGGTGACCAGCGTATCACCGCGCATCTGTAATTGCCCAACGAGCGAAGTATGGCCTTGCAAGATTGCAAGACACTCACTAGTACGATTTGTTAGGACTTGTGTGACAAAGGAATTACGAGTAGAGGAGTGTCGGCCAAATGTTGGGAAACCTCACCCTGAAATCGGGTCCCAGACTCTAACATTGGTATCCAGGCTGCCCGTGACTACCCTCTTTCCATCAAAGGCAATAGCGTAGATCTGGCTGAAGTGACCTTGCAAGGTCTGGAGGCATCGCCCTTCTGATATGCTCCACACTCTAGCAAATGTGTCGTAACTTCCAGAGACTACAATGTCACCCTTGATCTCCAAGCAACGCACGCTTGACTGATGTCCGACGAGTACATTGCGGCACAAGCCTGTCCTGATATCCCAGATTCGTAGCGTTGTGTCGCGAGAACCAGAAATGGTGGTATTCGAGTCGGCCATCTTGAGGCACCTGACTGTTGATGTGTGGCCACGCAGGGTGTGTAGGCATGCGCTGTGAAAGTTAAATTGCCTAGTTAGCAGCTTGCCCCTTGCCGAGGGCGTAGGAATGGAAAAAAAAAAGGGGGGGCGTAAGCGGGATGAAGAACATGAATTCTACATACCCGGTTTTCAAGTCCCAAACACGGACGTCTCGGTCACAACCGCCGCTCACCATGGTATCCTCCCAGGGAACCATGGCCCAAACCCCCATGACATGTCCTTGCAATGTGCGCTGATTGTCCCCATCGATGTCAAAGACGTGGATCTTGGCATTATCCAGAGCCACAATGATATATTTGGGAGTCAAATGCAAGCTGGTTACAACACCGCCTTCTTGTGTAATGTTCCTGTGGACGCTAGTTCCTCCGGACCGCCATGCAGCCTCGACCAAGTATCGTTGCTTGAAGTGAGACTTGTACGTCCGTAGAATGGGTCGACCGGTGGCGCCATCAAGACTGCGGGAGCCTGAATTGTGGCCTGACAACGGATGCGAGCCAGGAAAACTGTTGCTGGTCACCATGTCGTGATCAGCATTGGCCAGAGTAAGCGGCGCCGCGGATCGCATTGGCAAGACGGGGGAAGGCGCATTGATTTCCGATAATCGTCGTCCGTAGTCGTGTTTTACGCAGAGATTCTTCCACGTCATGTCGTCGCTAAGGAGATCTCGCCATCTCTTCGATACTTGGGATGCTCGGGCCAGAACTTTGGGGTCGTCAATAAAAGACAGGATCTATGGGCAATGAATAATTAGCAAGACGAGATCCCGACCGGTCGTCACAGATAATTCGGGGCACATGGGTGGGCCTATTTACCCTCAGGCACAATTCGTCTGGCAAACTTGTGAAGGGATCTTTCTTCAGAAGCGGACTGACGAATTGGTGAACAAAGCTGAGCTGCTGACTCGTACACAGGTTGAGCAAATCGGCCAGGACTCTGGTCCGCTGGGGCCCTGAGCAATTCTTAAAGTGCTGACGGACTTTGGAGAGGAAGAAGTCCTCATCATCGGCGGCATCGCTCCAATCTGGCTGGCAATGCGCGGGACCAGGCGAGGCGGCGGGCGTTGGAGGCGGCGGCGGTGAACCCGTCAACTGTTGGTCATAGTCTGTCGCGGGTGTTGGTATACTGGGAGTCGGTGGCCCTCTCATTTGTCGGGCATGCTGTTGCGGCAGCTTCTCGATCCTCGGGTTGCTCAAGGCTGCGGCGTTCCCAGTGCCAAGGGCCAGCTCCTCGGTCAAGACGCTCCCTCTCCGCTCCGAGAAGCCCAAGGGTCGTTTGTAGCCGTCCATGATGGTGAAACGCCTTGTCCACGCGCCGAGGCTACCACCTCAGTCAGGCAACACAGCCTGGCTGTGTGTCGAGAATTTTGATGGAAGGGAACGAAGTCGAGGTGGACGTCTATCGGTGTAGACGGGTGGACGGGGTCGCACGGCAAGGGATGAATGCCCCAGGGCGAATTTGAAGTTCGTTTAAGCCAAAAGCCGGGGCTATCTTGGCCTGGCACGGATCATGTCAGCTCCTGCAGCAACTTGAATCATGCAAGTACGAGGCCGTAAAGAGAGTCCTAGACGTAACGAGAGATGTGATGCGAGAGGAGCGAGTGCTATCATTCATGTGCCCCTGTTGTATGGATAATCGAAGGATGGTCTGATGGCACAGACAGCGATGGGAGGTGATGGATGTCGTCGCTCATCTTCCATCCACCGAGACCAGCCCTTTTCACCCACAGCGGCATCAACTGGAAGGGGGGTGGCCTGGGAGGCTTGTTGGGGTGCTTTTGGGGGAAGGGGGGATTGCTCAGCGAGGACGGGGCCGCTAACAGGGGGCACTTTGGTTACCTTTTCAGATGTCCTCCGGGTCTGCAGGCTGGTCGCAGCCGTCAACGGCGCAGAATGGCTTCGGCCAGCAACGACGAACGCCCGAACGGCCGCTTTGAACATGGACAGCCCGACCGACAGCCTGGCCGCAAGAACAGCGCAAAGAGCAAAGGCGAAAAGGAGGGGGGAAGGCCGCCAGTGAAGCAAAAAAAACGCTGAAGAAACGGGAGAAAAAGGAAGAAATCCAAAAGGGCAAACAGCAGAAGTAGCACCACAGCGGCAAAGTCGCGCCCACGTACCCAGGACACCCAAGACACCCAAGACACCCAAGACGATGCAGGACAACACGGCAAACAACCAGGATTCAGATGGAAGGACTGGGCGGCTGGGCCGACTTGAACTCGGATGAGGGCCGGGCGGGGGCAGGCGGGGGGCGCGATGGCGATGGCGATGGGGAAGGATCGAGACGCCAGGGGCGATACGATATTTGCAGATCTGGCAGTCTGGCAGTCTGGCAGCCAGTCTCGTATTGCATACATACGGATTCCAATCTGGGTGGCATGGATGGAATATGGAAACCAGAATACGGAACGTGGCATCGCATCAGGACATTATCCAAGGTTGGCAAGTACTCCGTGACAATGGGGGGGAACCCATGAACCCGTGAACCCATGATGGGCACGCTGAAGTGGGAGTGGGACCAGCAAGCAGATTGGCGAAACCTCGAATGGGGAATGGAGGGTGCGTGCGATGACACAGCGAATTCTATTGACTCTAATCCGTACGGAGTATTATTTGTAAAGGGGCGACGGGTGGTAATAATGATGCTTCACGTATTACGGACTACATGTTCTCCGTATGTACGGATTACTGCCGTCCGATATGTCTCTGGCCAATGAGTCGAGCCACGGATCGTTCATTCAGAGTCAATCTACGGACTACAAGAGATGTAAACTGAAGGGGGAGCAAGGGGAGCAGGGGAGGCAGGGGAGGCAGGGGGCGTGCCGCTCCTGCGTCGGGCGGGCCTTGAGCGCCAGACTGAACATTTCAGTTCCATTTTTGAAATTGTGTGCATCTCTGGTGATGCGCCTGGGGTTTTGGGCGTTTGGGATGGCGGACTAGCGCCGGCAACCTGAAACCAACCTCGCGATTCGCAAGCTGAGACGGATCAGTTGATTATTACATACGGATTGCCATAATACAGATTGCACTCCGTTGAGCCCGCTGGCCCGTGCGGCCAAGCCATCTGGACAACAATAACTCCCTCCGTACGGATTACATAGTACATGGACGGACGGGTCGCCTGTTCCCCATGCAGCCTACTCAATAAATTGATTCTCTCTGTGCGACTTGCGCGACTTGCGCGACTTGTGCGACTTGTGCGCCTTTTCCCGCCTCTTGTCCATGTACTACATGTACATGTACGGATTACTCCGCACACACTCTGTTTCCGGAAGGGATGCGCTGGGTGTGGCCTCTCGTCGGCAGTTGGAGTACATGATTGCAGGAGTGTCTGTGTCTCCGCCTGCAATCTTGCCTGCAATCTTGCCTGCAATCTTGACACCTGCAAGCAGTCATGTGGTGTGCAAGCATCACGACAAGCCCATGTCGCACATGTCGCACATGTCGCGGCCCCCGCCTTGCCAAACCACGCCAATGAAACAAGTCATATCACGGTACTGAAATAATAGTAGCCATGATCCGTCTTTTCACCGCCAACAAACACCAGCATTTCCCATCTGGAATCGCCCAGATTGCGCAAAGAAGGCGTCGTCGATCCCATCTTGTAACTCTGCTCACCATGGACCCATGGACGCGACTTACCAGCCAGCCTCATTCGTCTACATGTGGTCCGTAGACTTACCGAGTACAGGTTCGGCTATCCTGTCAGGTCCATCCCGCAGTCCATCCCGCCATGTCTCACTCTGTCGTGCTTGTCCAATTAGAGCCGCCGTCCTGCACTCTTCAAGACGCGATAGTTCGTGACTTGATCAGTGAGCGCATCCCGCGGTGATGAAGGAGCGTAGAGGTGGTCCGTGTGGTCCGTGGTCCGTAGTCCGTACTTGCTCGTCTAACCTGATACTCTTGAATTGACAATGATGGGATTCCCCACCCAACCTTCTCCCTATGTATGTACCGAGTATGTACCGATAATACTTCATGCGAACCCTTTCCCCTCCCAAGCTGCTGTTGCATCGCAACGGCCCGTCCGTATTATCCGAGCGCGTCTGCTGGCTGCTTGCTTTGCATGCCTCCAGAGTCCATTTCAGGCAAGTGCCCTCCGAGGTGGTTGGCTGGCCGTTTTGCCACGGCGCAATGTGAGGAGAAGTTTGCAGCAATAATATTCGTGGATCCATTTTGGACGAGGTTTGCAGATAGACCCCCAGGGTAGGTAGCCTCGTATGCAATGTGCAAAGGAGGCGCCTTACAATAATGAAGCCATACTCCGTGATATCAGTCCGTCTACCAAAACCACCATGCCATGTACAATCATCCATTCATCCCTGAACTGCAATCTCGATACCAACTTCCCAGAGGACATGTGTGAAAGCTCGGCTTCACCCTTCCTCATAGTCGCCAACTCCTGCACTCTATTCCCCATCTGTTCCCTATTGACGGGCTAATCTTCTCCCCCCCAAATACGTTATTGGTGCTCTCGTGCAACCTCGAGGCTGTCTTCAAGTACATGTTGCGTTCTCCATGAGGCAGACTTGTGGTGAGAGCACTTTTGTTTGTGGGTGAGTAATCCCCTCTTTGACAGTATACGTGGGAACTCAACTACGTGCACCACTGTGAGGTAGAAAACCTTGAAGGACAAGCAGAAAAAAAAGATTTTCTTCGTATAACTTACAACGCTGTTGGTCTAATTACTGGCAAAATTATCTTCCCATTTGCATTACATCGTCATGAAGACCAATTTTGTAAAAACAACTTCCGCTCAACTAAGCTGCATGGCTTGGTTTCGAGACCACTTCGATAACGGTATTGGGATGAAGTGGAAAGTGCATCCGTTATCCGCTCCAAATCACACCCTGCCCTACTCAATGATGGTGTCCAAACTGTGTAAGCAGCGGCAGCAGCATGCCCGCCACCGTGGCAAAGGTGTCCCGAATCTCGGGGCCCTTGGGCTTACGTTGCGACGTCGGCGTAGCATCCGGGTAGCCGTTTGCTCCGGATGGCCCTTCGTGGTTATGGGACGAGCTGTCTTCCTGCATGGCATGCATGGCGACGTACCTGGGTGCGAGGTGCATAGTCAGTGGATTATCGCCTGCGAATTTGAATTTATTCTACATCATCAAAGGGAAAGGGATGAACGATGGGAGGGGAGTTGGAGGGGGGAAAATCTTACAGGAATGTACCCCCAGAAAAGAGAAGCAACATGCCGGTCCACCAAGTGCCGGTATCACCATCTAGGTTACCACCACCGAGGATCTTGATCAGGAGCCATGTAGATATGGCCCCGACTGGAGCAGCCAAGCTGAAGACAACCAAATGTCCTCGCGCTGCACGTTTCGATAGCCCCTGTCTGAGCAAGACCGATGTCAGGCCAAACGCGGCGGGAGCTTTGTGAAGCATGACGGCAATGAATATGACGAAGCCGAGCTTCGTGTTGGATGTGGCTGACGATGCGCCCATTGCGATTCCGTCCGCCGCAGCATGGATGACAAGGCCGATTGTCGTAGCCAGGGTCCTGGTATGTTTCGGGGTCGGGGCCAATGAGCCCAGAAAGCCTTCTTCTTCGTCGGCTGATGCGCTCTCAGTACTGGTTCCACCCAGGTTGTCCAGACTGAAGTGTTGAGGTTGCGGACCGGACCGCAGACTCTCCGATGCGTGCTTGGGCAGCCTGTCGACGAGGAACATGAGGATGAAACCAAGGATCATGGAGAAGCCCACCTCAAAGGCTGGAATCTCCACGTGGTGCTCGTCCTCTTTGTGTTCTTCTCCTTCATGCTTTGTTTTGTCCTTTTCGCCATCGGTTGGTGTCTCCTTGGCCGGTTCGTCAGCGCGTTTCACTACCCCTGATGCTGTGGACCCCCCAGGCACGATGATGTGCAAAGTCCTATCTTGTGATGGGGTATGGTCTCGTGGTGCGATGGCTGTCATGACGGCTGAAAATTGCTCAATGATGTCCCTATCCTGTACTCCGAAGCTCCAAGGACTCCTTCGGGCGAGGCTGCGAACTTTGTGGGCGTGTGAGCCGATTGGCGACGAGGTCGCGGCTTCAATCCCCTCGGGAATGATGACTATTAGCGATGTTCCTACTAGTATGCCGACACCGATACTAGATATGAGTCGTAACTGTGATTGCGATAATGACATGGACAGCGGGAGGGCTCCGGCAAAAAATGACCTGTACGAGGAAGTGTTAGTTACCCTTCGATTTCGAATGCGACCCGAGGTGGGCAGGAGAGCAGAATTTGTGCATTGTCGTACGTAATTGCCATTACGGCCTAGGGGAAGAGAGAGAGAGAGAGAGAGAGAGACGCGTTAGTTGTATTTCGGTGAGATTGCCTGATGTTGATTGGATTGACTAACGCATAGGCCTAAAAGCAGGAAGATGCCCGCCATGGGGAGCTGAAGACGGTGTCGCAAAAATAGGCTACTGGTCGTGACTCAATGATGGCGCGAAACGGAAACAGCACAAGTCGTCTCCGTAAAGCCGTAAAGCCGCTCACGAATGCATCATGGTCGTTTAAGAAGCGGTAGTCGATTGGGGAGTGGCCGCGCCCACGGATGGACAGAGAGAAAAGAGGCAGCTCAAGGACAGAATTTGATGGCAGAAAGAACGGGATCAAGCTTGGTCTTTGGCCAGGTGTCTGGATTGGATGGATTCTGGTCGTTGCGATGTGAACCGTGCGCCCCTACGGATTATGTACATACGTCAACTTAATTGACGGGCAGGTCTCAAATCGGCCCCACCTCTACGGACGTACGGACGTAAGACGTATCGTATCATTTTACCACAACCTCGCCTTCCTTACATCCTTTTTTCCAACAACGAACGACCCTCGTCCCCCAAACATGGGCTACCCGTCATGACAGATTCCGCGCCGTCTCCAAAAAGACGCCACATTCTGTCCTCCATCAATCCCCACGTCCACAAAGATGCAGTCTCGCAACCTCCTCCCAAGAATCCCACCCATGGCGATAGCGGCGAAACAAACCACAACGATGGCCATGTCGGCTGTCGTAACAGTTCTCCAGAACCAGTCACTCCAGATCTGAACTCAAAGGGGGATTTGCACCCTGATGAGAGCCAAACCCTCCCGCGACGCTCACGGTTAAAACTCAAGTCAGAGAAGTCACGGCGTCACAGGACATCTCGAGACCGACACAGCCGACACAGCCGCCGCAGCCACGATGAAAACGAGGCCTCCTCCAAATCCCACAGCAGCTCGCGCAGGCACCATCATCACCATCGTCGACACGGACACCGAGAGCGCTCCCCAACACCGCCCAACGCCCATGATCCGCCACCGCTCGACCCGGAAGCCGCCTTCCGCGAATCACTCTTTGATGCCATGGCCGATGACGAAGGTGCCTCATACTGGGAGTCTGTCTATGGGCAACCCATCCACGTATACTCCAACGAAAAGGTCAGCCCAACAGGCGAGCTGGAGCAAATGACGGAAGAAGAATACGCAGCCTACGTACGGCAAAAGATGTGGGAAAAGACGCACGCGGGCTTACTCGAAGAACGAGCCAAGCGCGAGGAGAGGCGGAAGCAGAAGCAGGAAGAAGAGGAAAGGACGCGCAAATTACAGCGTGAAATGGAACAGAGTCTTCGTCGCGGGGAAGAGCGACGTCAAAAGAGACGATGGATTGCGCAATGGGAAGAGTACTCTCGCGCTTGGGCAACGTGGGACGGCACGATGGAGACACTGGCGTGGCCCGTTGACGGGAACAGTCGCGAGGGCATCAGCATCACTGAGAAGGACGTGCGGTCGTTCTATGTACGTGGTCTCGAGCTGGAGAGCATCGGCGAGCGCGAGCTTGTGAGCAAGCTCAAGGAGGAGAGGGTACGATGGCATCCGGACAAGATGCAGCAGAGGCTGGGTGGCAAGGTAGACGACAAGGTGATGAGGGATGTGACGGCTGTGTTTCAGATCATTGATAAGCTGTGGGCGGATTTGCGGCCCAGGACATAGCATAGACGGCGTTGTATGAACTTTGATACCCTTTTTGCTTAGATGACACTGTTTCCCTATAGGATTTGGATTGCATTGTGACGAAGACCCAAATGTCGCTGATTTTGGAGCTAACATCTGCTTGTGTAGTCGCGTGTAGTGTTTCCACCGATGTTGTTTTGTGGGACTTGCTACGATTACCGAAATAGCATCATCTTGGTGCGTGCGGACAATTCTCACCTGACGCCAGACTGGCTGCCGGATGTGACAATGCAACCGTGCAAACACTATTGACAACAAAAAACCATGAAACGGAAGTGCAGGTGTGATTATTATTCGATGACGGCTAACATCCAGTCACGTGCCCTTGTCCGGGGCACATCCATCCCGTGCCGTGGGAAGTCGCAGAAGCAAATCTACTCCTCAACCGACGTAACAAGATGCATTATTACAATATTTTGCAGACCTAGCCCTCCTCATAAAGTGAAGATACCCATTTTACCATCGTCCCATGTTTACCATGCCGATGTCATGTCTACACTCAACCTGAGGCAACTGACGGCTCACAAGTTGGCCATGGCAACAGCAGCACCACCCATGAGCGCGCCCATGGCCACGGCAGCAGTCTGGACGGGAGCAGCGGCAGTGCTGGAGCTAGAGGCGGCAGATCGGAGGCTGCTTGCGGCGGCGCCAGCGCTGGACGTGACCTTTGCCAGCTCAGACTGGGCGCTCGACTTGGCGGAGCCCGTGGCGGTGGCGATGACGCTGTTCAGGCTCGAGGCCTTGGAGCCGGCCTCGCTCGTGATCTTCGCGACGCTGCTGGAGACGCCGGCGGCGAAAGTCGAGGCCTTTGACCTCGCGGCGTCGTCGGCAGTAGAGGCCTGGGACTTGACGCTGTCGATCTTGGTGGACGCGCTGGAGATGATGCCTCCGATGGCCGTGGACGCGCTTGATGCGATGCCTCCTACGCCCGTGGACGCGCCCGAGACGATGCCCGCTACGCCCGTGGAGATGTCGCCGATGACGTCGGGCTGGGGCTCGGGCGTGGCCTGGACGGCGGCAGCCAGGGCGAGGATGACGGCGTTGGTGAACTTCATGATGATGGGACGATTTTGGGGAAATGTGTGTTGAAAATTGGTTGTATATGGGGTAGATTGCTGTGGTGCGGAAGCGGAGAGAAGGGAGAGGCGCAGGGAAAGCAGCGAGTAGGAAGGATACCTTTATATGCCCCTTTGTGTACTCCGTAAACTTTTTCTTTTCTTTTTCCCTTTCTCAGGTTTTCTGGTCTGGTTGACAGGGAGACTTGGGGGCGTGAGACAACCCGACGCTACACAGACGGGCCTTGATTCGTCACCCCCGGTCGCGTCAAGTTGGCGATCGTCGTCATTCCCGCTTTTTTACTTCTAAAATAATCCCGAGTGTGGCTTGGGCTCTTCGCTAAGTTGAATCCCGCCACATTGTGCTGTGACTAACTTGGCGTTATCCGTGCGCTGGCTCAGCCTGGCTGACATGACATGACATACGGGCTATTATTGCCAGCCGCCTTTATGTACTCCGTACTTATTCTCCGATAGGAAGGAGCGAGGGGGAGGGGGCCTGCCTGAGGGTACTTGAAACCTCGACATGACGCCTTGCCGTGCCGTGCCTTGCCGGGCTTCATTCAGTTCCAGTTCCCAGTTCTCAGCTCCCAGCTCCCAGTTCCCAGTCTCCACTTCCCAGTTCAGCATCAGATCGGGGCTTCTGCTGAATGCGTTGCCATCGCCATCCTCCCCCACAGCCCCGTCCTAACAGTCCAACAGTCCTATCAGCCACAGCCACATCAGACCGTTCTTTGTTGGACCGCGAAGCTAGGGTTCAATGTGACCACCTCTATTAAGTTATCTAACCCTATAAGAGGGTGCGGACTATAGCTTAAATACCTAAGTACCTCTACTATTAGTAAGGTACTTATATAGTACTAAAACATACTATAAAGTTATAAAGATCTTAGAAAATAACTAGCTAGGGGTAAACTCTTATCTTAGCTAGTTAAGTAGTAAAACTATTATATAGCTAGGATTAATTATACCCTTATAGGTATAATATACCCCCTAAGGGACCTTATTTAAGGTTTCTTATAATAATTCTAAATTAATAAAATTAGTTAAATTAATATTATAATATTTAAATTAATTTTATAGTATAAAAATATAGTTAATTAGTTATAATCTTATTTAAATTAAGGTTATTATATAATACTTATTCTTTAGGTTTTTTACTAAGTATACTAGAGAGTAGTTATATAAGCCTTAATACCTTATAAAAGCTTATAAAAGCATTTCTTATAAAAGGCTTTATAAGGCTATTAGTAATTATCTCTTTAGTAGTAATCTAAGTAATATTAAAGGTTTCTTTTATAACTTCTTAATAAAGCTAGTAGTAATAAATATCTATATACTAAAGCTTTATAATAAGCTTAATAAACTCTTCCTTAAGGAGATAAATTATTTATATATTATTATATTTAATTTTAAGTATATTATTACCTAGGCATAGCCTAACCTCTTAATATAGCTATCTAAAGGCTATAAGCTTTTTACTATAATAAGAAAGCACTAGAAGCTTTACTTTAGTTAATAATATTATTATAGTAGCTTACTTACTTATCTTAAAGAGTATAAGCCTTTTAAAGAGTTTTATAATATAGCCTTATAAGCTCTTTTATATTATAGTATTATTAGTAAAAGAGGTATTACTATATATCTCTAATTTAGGGTTATTACTACTATATTTAATTACTAGGTTTACTTATATATACTTATATTTAAGGGCTTTTTTAGCTATTTTTATATATTATAGCCTTAGGTTTTATAAGTATTATAAGAGTTATAATACTATAAAAGTAATATTAAATCTTAAAACTATTATTAAATATAGTAAGGTTTTAATTAGAGATTAATACCTCTTAAGATCTTATATACTAACCTTTTCTTTAAAGGGTTTTAGTAATATAGTAATTATTAAGGCTATAAGCCTTTATTAAGGGATCTTTATATTAAATTTAGTAGTAGCTTTATCCTAATAGGATTTCTAATTAAGCTATACCTTCCTATTAGTATAATCTCTAATAATTTTAATACCTAGAAACTATTATAGCTCTTTAAGGTTTTTAATATTATATTTTATAAAGAGTCTTACTTTAAATTTATTATATAGGTATGATTTCCCTTTAGTAAATAAGGTAATAAAGTTATTTATATAAAAGAAAATAATTAACCTATTCTTAATAAATATATTAATATCTTTAAAGATTTATATAAAGCCTTTACTAATTAGCTAGCTAATTAGCTCTTTTATCTATAGAAAAGGCGCTCTTTATAGTTTATAAACTACTTTAAGAAGCTTTAGATAGGCTTATTTATCTTTATAGCCTAGAGGTATCTTATAGTAAACTTCTTTATTAAGATCTAAATTTAGAAATACTATAATAAAGTTATACTAGTATGCTTTAAGGTTAAAGTAGTATATAATAGCTATAAATAGCCTAAAGGTATTAGTAGCTAAGGTTACTACTTAAGTTAATAGATAACTCTTTAGTTAATAATTCCTAAGAATATAAAGATAAGCTTTATATTATAGGAGGTAGCCTTACTTATCTAATTTATATAAGAAGACTTAAGTAAAGCCTAAAAGCTTTATATATATAAGGACTTTAGTTCTAGATACCTTCTTAGCTACCTTTTTATTAATAATTTTATTATATTCCTTATCTTATGCTTTATAGAATTTCTTTTCCTTTAGATAACTAGCTAAATAGTTATAATAAGCTAGAGAAAGGGGAAGCCTTAATATATAAGGCTTTTCTTTACTTTTAGGTCCTAGCTGTTACGTGCTAGCTCTGCACGTTGTTAGGTCGAATCCGTCAGAGGGGCCAACGGATTTAACAGGTTATAAGTCGTACTAAGTTTACTTATAAAAGCTACTATTAGGTGTAGGTTATAATGTAAGAAGTAAGTTAATTCCTCTATCTAAAGGGCTAAATCTATCCCTATTACTATTACTTATGGCTAAGCGTATCCTGCTATGTAATAAGTGCTAGGTATGCCTTAAAAGACAACTATCCTAGTTATAACTAGCTAAAACACAACCTAATTTAACCTCTATACTAAATTAGATAATTATTCCCTAGCTATTAAAGTTAAAATAAAAGAAAAGAAAGCAAGTTCTATATGTCTATAGCTAAATTTATAACTACTATAATTCTTTAATAGTATTAATTTAAATTATTATATTAAATAATAAATTCCTAATTTTGTGTTACTAAATTATTCTTTCCTTCCTTTACTTGCTAAATTCCTTTACCTTAATGTTTATTTTATCTTTTATAATTATATTTAATTGCTTTATATTATTAAAATAAAAACGCTCCTTCTTTACACCTATATTTACTAAGTTAATCTATTAGTTTAGCAAATTTATAAAAACTAAAACTTTTTACCTTAAATCTTTACTAAATTAATCTAATAGTCTAGTAAATTTGTTTTCTATAGTTACTTCTTTATCCGCTAGCTTATTAACTTATATATATAGTATTACTAGATATAAAGTTACTTAAGTTGCTTTTAGCTTTAGTCCTAACTTTTCTACTAGTCTTAGCTTCTTGCTTAGTATTTCTAGTATTAGAGTATTATCCTACCCTTACTTATCTGCTAATTTAGTTTTCTTATTAGTTATTCCTAGTATTTATAACTTTTTACGTAGTGTTTCTAGTATTAGAGTGTCCTTTTATAATTATATATTAGCTAATTTAGTCTGTTTATATTCCGCTAGACTTAATGCTACTAGAGTTGCTTCTATAGTAGCTAATTTTGCTATTTTTATGTTTTCCTTAAGCTTCTTCTGCTTAAGTAAAAGTTTATTAATAGATATTACTTAGAGATTAATTCTTTTATATAGTTTTATTACTATAGCTACTAATTCTACTATCTTCTCCTTATATTCTTTTCTATTAATTATATTACGCTTTAAATTATTAATCTAGTTATTAACTTCCTTTAGCACTCTGCCTAATTCTAAACTCTGAATTTATTCCTTTTAATTCTTAAGTATCTCTAAGACTTATAGAATTTTTTTACACTAACTTTACCCTATCCTCTACTACTTCTATTAGCTTTATTACCTTAGTCTTGTATTTATTAGTGTATTTATTTATATCTTTTATAAGGCTTTTTACCTTATTAAATTTGATTTCTATCTTATTAGTCTAATTAATTAAATTATTAATTTTACTTATCTTATACTTCTTATTTCTTTCTTTATTCTATTAGAGTTTAGCTAATTTAATTATTACTAGTGTTTTCCTTATTATAATATAAAGTAAATCTATCCTTCTAATACTAGCAAGCCCTCCTATAATTATACTGTTTATACCTCTGTATTTATTTATAAATCTTAAAGCTAGTAAGTTAGCTTATAGTAGTAGTAACACTATATTATTATAGGTAGTGTATTAGTAGCTATATTTAACTATCACACTATTATAATAAGCTACTACTACTATTTTTACCTAATTTTTACTTATCTAGTTACTTTATACTCTATTAGATTTACTATTACTTAATACGCTAGTTTCCTAGCTTATTACGCTACCTATTACTATATACTTAAAGTAGCCTATTATTTATTAAAGATAGTAAAGATCTAAATTACTATGTTTTACTATAATATAAAGTAAGCATCCCTTAAATTTACTTCTAAACTATTAGCTACTATAGTAATATTATTTAAGGCAAATTTATAAGCATATACCTATATTATATAATAGACATCCTATATATTTGCCTTATAGCTTACTATAGTATGCTTAAAACTACTAAAATTAATTAATTTAATGCTTTTTCCTTTATAGTTTATATTAAACTCCTTTATTACCCTTTTACACGCTACTAATCTAATCTTTAGCATTAGTAGGTAACTCTCTAATCTAGATTCTAGTTTTCTAAATCTAGTAAATAGCAATTAAAAATTAAGTTTTCTAATTTACTCCTACACCTATAATAGCCTAATAAGATATTTAGCGGGCATATTGTTAATTTTGTCTTTAAATTTAGTTTTAGCGTCCCCTTCCTCTTCTTTGGACCTTGTAAAGTCAGATTCTCTATTGCTACTAGGGCCCGTTTTAGGCTTGGATTCTTTGTTGTTATCAGGGCTAGTCTTGAATTCGGCGTTGTCGTCACCTAATTGAGTGAGATTAATTCTCTACGCGTTATTGCTGCTTTTATTACTATCCTAGTGTTTAACTTCCTCTTCACTAATATTCTTTTCTTCTGTAATATAACTAGATTTATCATTCTTTTAAGCTATTTTACCTAAACCTTACTAGGCTTATCTCTAAAGCTAGTCATAATTATCTTATATTAATTATTATATTACCTAATCACATTCCTGTCTTTTTACCTCTAAATCTATGTTAGGAGCACGGAGGCTAGGGAGCCAGGGACAGAATAGTCACATAATAAAACCCTTAGATAAGCCTTAGGTTATGTAGATAACTAAGTAGCTATTAGATAGCTATGTGTATATAGTAGGGTATTTAAATAAGGACTACCTATAAGGTATATAAAAGGTTAAAGTTTAAGACCTTTATATACCTACCCCTAAGTAATAGCTCTCTAGCTATAACTAAAAACCTTAGCCTTTACTTTATTTATATCTCCCTAATCTAGTTATAATAAGTTAAACTCTTAAACCCTTTAGGGCAAATAAACTATTAGCTAGGTTTAAATATAAAGAAGCTATAGAATATTTACTTAAAACACACCTATATTACCTAGTAAGGGAGATATAAACCTATAGTGCCTAGGGAGTAACCTATATATCCTAACTTTAGGGCCTAATAATAAAAGGATTTAATAAATACTACCTAACCCTAATTAATGTAATAATACTAAATCTAGGAATAATAATAACCTAGATAAGCTAAAGCGTTACTATAAGGTTATATAAACCTAGTTATAATATGCTTATATAAGGTAGGATATTATAAATATAGAAGTATAGCTTAAAGAAATTAAGGTAAACTTATAATTAGCTAGATTAGGTAAAGGACCTATAATTACCCCTTAGATACTTATACTAATTAATCCCTTATTCCTAGCCTTCTTACCTAACCTTAACTTTATAGTAAGTATATACCTATAAAGCTTTATAAAGATATAGTATAAAGTGCTAGTATATAAAGGTAATACCTATAAGAATTTATAGGCATACCTAGCGGATTTAAATATATTATTTTAGTTAGATTTAAGAACCTTTTAGGATAATAAAACTAAGGTAGTATATACTAGTAGCTACCTAGTAGATAATATAAAGTAATAATAGATGCGTTATATAATAGTAAATAGGTTAGTTAACTACTTAGCCTATTCTAAGGATAAATTTATATCCTAGTTAAACTTAGGAGTAATAAATAAGGATATAAGGTGCTTAGAAGCTACTAGGATATTACTAAATCTAAGGTAAAAGAATAACTAGTCTTTCTAGTCCTTCTTAAGACTTTAGACTAAAGTAAAAGCTAAATTACCTAACTAAATCCTTATATACTTAAGGATAGTAATTTTCCTAAATAGCCTAAATAATACTATAAGGAAGTATATAGTTAGCTAGGAGTTCCTAATATCTTAAAGCTACCTATAGGGATAAGGTAAAAAGGCTAAAGTTATAATAATATTTATATTAAATAATTATAATAGAAACTAAGATAATAAAGAAGGTAGGAGAAAGAGATAATATTCTAGCTCCCTTATAAATAACTTATAGTAAGACTTATAGTAACTAAGCATAGGTTAAAGACTATTTAAGTGCTATAAATATAGTAGTCCTAAATATAGTGTAAATAGATATAAAGTAGTAGATTATTTAATTTATAAAAATAGTAAGTATTTTGTCAAGTGGAAAACAACACCCCAAAAGACACAATACTAGCCCGCGATCGCGAGTAGCTCTAGAGCCTACACACAATAGAGGGGTTAATTAACTTAACAATATCGATTATAATAACAGCTAGGATTATCTTGTTATACAGAGATATCCTAGATTAAATAGTCTGTCGGATTAGAAGTGATGTCTTAAATGAATAAGGGAGGGTATAATCTTAATTTATCTTATAGTAAATATAAGTATAATCTCAGGTAAAGCAAACACAAGGTAATCTTAAGAATCTCATAGGGTGCGTGAATTACTATTAAAGAATCTAGCTATAAGTAGTCCCTTTATAAATTAAATAATCCTCTTGCCTAGATAACTAATATTATTATCCCTTATTATAATATCCCTATCCCTAAACCCTAGCGCTTATTATCATAATCGCGTGTTTTTAGGCGCGTATCTTATAGCATATAACACCTCCCTAGGTATGCACTAGTTACCCCTAACTAGTTATACATACTAAAACCTAAAAGTGCCCTTATAAGTGTGGTTAGTAACTAATATTATATATAAAGGGTAAAGGAATTATTTAATCTAGTACTTATAGGTCTAGGCTAATTAATCTTATATAGCTAAACTTCTTATAGTAAAAAAAGGAGTATTAAGGCAAGTAAAAGAGAAAATAGAAAAGGAAAAGAAAAAGGGTAAAGAGGTAATAAAGAGAGAGAGAGTAAAAAAAAAAAAAAAAAAGAGAAAATTATATAAAATAAAGAGAGAAAAAGAGAAAACTAATAAAACCTCCCTAACTAGAGACCTAAATTCTTTATCTCTTAGGAGAGCTTTAGCGTCTTTAGTGTTTGTAGATATATAGTAAGTGATATTAGTAAGGGGGTATGGATAGTAGGACGCTTTATATCTTACTATACTACTCTCTTCTCTTAGGTCTTATGTTAATTAAATAATCCTTAGGCATGCTTCTTCTCCTACTAGTAGGCTTTAATAATCTTAGCCTATATTCCACAAGGGACTAAGCTAGGTAGTACTACAAATATATATATAAATAATATTAGTAAATAAGTAATAATTTTTTTTTTATACTACTTTCTATGCCCTAAGGAAAGGAAGGAGATTAATTATTATAGCTTATCTTATATCTCTAAGTGGTTACTAAATTGTCTTTTCTTTTACTTACTTAGCTAAGGTTCTGTAGTTATACACTTATCCTTACCTAATAACTCTATAGACCTGTAGTAACCTTAGCTAATTCTCTATATCTATTTACAGTAGCTTGCTTATTGCTACTTGCTATAGTTAAAGGGCTTATCCTATAGTATTATGCATTTAATCTTATCTACCTTATTAGAGTGCGTTAAGCTTTAAAGCTAAGGATGCTAGCATTATCTCTTATCTAATAACAAATAATAACACTAATAAGGATACTTATAATAAGCAATAACTTCCCCTTCTACTTAATCTTAGCTTCCCTAGGTTACTTAGGGGTAGAATATCTTTAGTATCCTCTTGTATTTATCTTTCCTAATCCTATAGTATTTCTTAAATACTAATATTAAAGACTTTAGGGTTACTAGTAAAAATATAAGCTATAAGCTACTAGAAATCCTAAATATAAAGCTTATTATTTCTTACTATATTAGTATACTATTTAATTAGGTAACTCTTATTAGTAATCTAAAGCTTCTAAGGTATAACTGTAGTGCTAATAGGAAGTTCTTTACTAATAGTCTAGGTAATAAAGCAAGGTATTAAGCACTTTATTATGTTTTATATTAAATATTAGAGGTTAAAATCTTTCTAGTATAATAACTCCCTTAGTAACTAGTCTCCTACCCTAAGTTTATTTATAGCTATATCTTATAGAACTCTTATAGTTTTTTTAAGCGCTTTTATATAACTATACTTTAGGTCTAGTATGTTATTAAATACTATCTAGTCTTTAAGGTATAGCTTAAACTATTAGTTAATAATTAAATCTCTACTAAAAGTGCGTAGTTATTTAAACTTAATATTATACTTATTTAGTGCATTTTAGTCTTCTAATAGTAAATTAATTGCTTAGTAACTAACCTAATAGCAGATTATCTAGAGAAGGAACCCTAGGTATATATACTTGTATTTCTAGTTTCCTTTCTGCTCTATTGCTAGGACTATAATTACTTTAAAATTAGAGGGGTAATTTATAAGCTATATAATCTGCCCCTATTCGCATATAAAGTTAGCAAACCAAGTTATTTATCCCTTATCTATGCTATTAAAATAGTATAAATATCCTTATTTCTTATTAAACACAAAAGTAGTCTAATAGTTTATAAAGAAAGTAAATCCTATAATAAGGCATTAATTACTTATATGTAAGTAGAGGTTAATAGGGTTATAACTATAGCTATACTTAATATTAATAGGCTAATAGGTAGTATGGAGTCTCTTAGCTTTTAAACTAATTAATTATCATAATATATTTATATTAAAATCTTTTATCTTACTAACTTTGAATATTTAGGGTAGTACTACTACTATTACTTTAAGCCTACGCTTTATAATCCTCCCTATTACTATTAGTTTAAACTAGTTAAGCTAGTCTTTGCTTAGAGTCTTATAAGCCTTTCTTAGGAATTTGTAAATATTTATTAAATAACTACGCTATTATGTGTTTATCTATCCTAGCCTAATTAGTATTACTAGGTTAAAATTATTGCTATTCTAGTAAGCTTTAAATCTTAGTAAAGGCTATAGCTAGTCTCTTTGTAAATAAAATAAAGGTAGCTACTACCTATAGAGATTAACTAGATTAATTTCTATAGTGCCTTCCTTAATTCCTTTAAAGAAGGGGCTTTTAGTCCTATATATTAAAATATAAATATAGTATATAGTAAGGCACTTACTGTAAGGGAAGTAAGTGATAGTGTTGCCATTTACTTTAGTATAATTACCTTTATTTATAATAAACTCCGCATACTATTTTATTTTGCTAGGTAAGATTAAAAGGTTTTAGCATAAATAGTATAATTATTATAATAGGAGAGGATGCAAGAACTATCTATTAGTTTTTAAATTAGCGTAAATAAAGAGGGAATCTAGAAGTAAGAGTAATATAAGTGAAGGTTCTAAGGGTTAAGAGAATATATATTTATGTAAGATATAGGTTAGATTAAATGGTTCCTATAGCCCTAATCCTGTTCTTATAGCCTATATTAAATCTAAGGGCAGTTATTAGTAGCTATCACTAGTTACTTTCACCTCTCTCTCTATTAGCTACTAGCACCTATTATAAGACGCCTCTTTATAAAGATTAAGTAGTTCCTATAATTTAGACCTTAATGTTATGAATTACTTATTAGTAGCTATCTACTTATTAGGTGTGAACGCCTATTATATATAGTGTCTTATGGTTTAAGGCTTTCTAACCCTCTTTCTTTTCTTCTCTTTATGCTTCTTAAACTTATTACTCTTTGTATTATTACCCTAATTAATTAATTATAGCTAAATCTCTTAATAAAGTCTATTAGAAGCTTCCTAATGTTATAGCTATTATAAGGGTAAGTGTCCTAGAAGGTAAGCTTTTAGTAATAAAGACTGTGGACTAGTCTAACTATACTAAGTTCTTCCCTCTATTTATTAGCAAAGACTATGTAAGTATTCTAAAGATTATTTAATCTTATATTTAGGCTAATACTAATAACTTCTATTTTATAGTATAAGTTCCTTTTTACCTTCTAGGTTTAGGGCAGAATTAATATTAGTAATAGCGGCGTTTCTTTATATACTAAGATTACCCTCTAACCTTCTAAAAATTCCCTAGAAGGGGCTTCTCCCTATCTAATTACTACTATAAAGAGAACTAAATTACTAAAGGATTTCGTAAGAAGCTATACTAAAGCAAATAGTGCCTTAGCCCTTACTATTAAAAATAAATATTACTACTTAGTCCTTATTCTTACTAAGATAGCTTATCCTAATAAGTACTTCTTATATGCTCTTTTATAGTATTCTAAGTGTTATTATACTTTACTAGTGTCTATATTTAGCAAATTAAATAGTATTTTCTATACTAACTACTTAAACTTATATATATAGTATATTACCTTCTTTAGTAAGCATATATGCTTTCCTTTCTATAGCTATATTTTGCTTTCTAGGGTTAGCAAAGGTATATGTAGTAATTATATCTAAAATAGGTCTTATATAGCTAGTTATAAATAGCGCTTTGCTTCTAGGTATTACCTTTAGTCTTCCTAAGAGAGAGCTTTTATACCTTTCTTAGGAAAAGAGTAGTTTATTAATATAGTAAAGACTCTTTTACTTAATCTAAATACTATTAATTCTAATAACTCTCCTTGCTTAGTAGTAAATATGCCTTCTCCCTTCCTAAATTATTTATAAATAATAGAGAAAACTTAGAGAAATAAATTTAGTTTATAGTATAATATTTAGGAGAAATAAAAGAAAAGGGAAAAGGGGATAGGTAGTCCTATAGTTAATAGACTTATGCCTTAATTACTTAATCTCTAGTATTAGAATAAAACTTTGCTTAGTTTCTAAAATGAAAATAAAGGGAAAAATAATGTTTAATCTTATATACTTATTAGTATATTAGAGAATATGCTTTATATTCTTTCTTCTATTCTTCTATTAAGTAGGGTAGCTATACCTTAATCCTATAATATAGGCTCCTTTAAGGTAGGAGCTTAACCTCTTCCTTAAGACATAAACTTGCCCCTTCTTTGTTAACTATTTAATTAGATATGTTATATTAAGCTACTAAAGGCATAATTATAGTGACTTCTTAATTGTAGTTATTATTAGTCTCCTCCCTTGCCTAGTGTTATTAAGGAGCATATAACCACATATTTACTATTAAAGTCTACTAACCTTTTATATCTAGAATAAACTTTTTAATATAATCCCTTAAAATAGTTTTAATAAGGTAAACCCTATCTAGTGTTTTTAGATAATAGGCTCCTAAGACTAGCGCTTGCTTATAAATATAGAAAGGTTTGTTTTATCTTATCACGAGTTTCTTTGTGGTAAATATGTTAACATTCCTTCTAATATTATATACTAGAACAAGATCCCCTAGTTTTAATTAATCCTTCCTAAGAGAGGTAGCCTAGTTCTTATTAGTTTAGTTTATAAGTTACTTCCTAAAGTTAAACACCTTCTTCCTTGCTTTCCTAATATCTTTTACCTTCTTTTTAAGTATTTAGACTTAAGCTTTAAATAAGTCCTAACTTATAGTAACTACTTCCTAGTTAATTAGCCTCTAGGTTAGGAATTTAACTTCTAAGGGTAGGATTAGTTCCTATCTATAAATTAAATAGAAGGCGGATTTCCTATGCGATTCGTAAATAGCAGTGCGGTCTATAAGAAGGGCTTTATTAAGATGCTTTACCTATTAGCTATCTAACCCTCCTAATTTTACTAAAGCAAACGCAAGGGACTAGTGTCTAGCTTTAATAAGGGAATTTACCTTTAGGTTATACCTAGATATTTAGATTCCCTTAATACTAATATTTATAAGTGCCTCCTTAAGATTTCCTTATATCTTAGGACCTCTATTATAGACTATAAACTAAAAAAGTCTAAACTAACTAATTAAGGATAATAGGAATTTTCTAATTACTAGTACTATCGCATTCCTAACTAGTATAGCCTCCACCTATCCTATTAAGTTATATCTAGCTTCTAAGAGATACGTATATCTATAATTAATTAGAAAATACTAAGTATTAATATAGATCTTACTTATTAGGTTCCCTAGCGCAACTAGCATAGATAGTTCTTAAGGTTACTAAGGCGCAAACTTTTAATACGTCTCATAGCAGGTTAGCATCTCTTAAGTTATGTTCTAGAGTCCCTTCTACTAATATTACTATTTTATTACTTAGAAAACCACTTTAATGCCTTTATAACTAAGTTCTTTATAAATAGCCTTAACTATTACACATTACTACTTAGGAATATTAATAACTAACGCTAGTCCTTTTATAATTCCTATTAGTCTTTTCTATAGGTATCTATTTTCTAGGTAAAACTTCTTAGCTTTATTACAAAGCTTCCTATAGTCCCTAGTCCTAAGATTAATTAGTCTTTAGAGGGTGGATAAGAAATTAATTACCTATTATATCTTTTACGAATAGTCCTTCTTACTATCTTCTTTTAATTTAACGCTATTAAGATATAGGTTAATAAAGTCCTTAATGTCTCCTTTAACTTCTTAATCTAATTAATCTAATAGCCTAGGACCCTTTCTAGATAGGGTATTAGTAATTTTATTCTTTTTACTAGGAATATATTACACTAAAAAATCAAATAGTAGTATATAGCTTATCTATTATATAATAAGAGCCCTAGGCATATTATTAATAGCTCTGTTAAGCTAGTGTACTAGGACTTATAAATCTATTTCTAATATAAAGGGAACTTTATAAAGGTAAATTCGTAGCCTTCTTAATGCGTAAATAACTACTTAGTATTCTCTTTTAGTTACGTTATACTTAGCCTTAGTAATAGTCTAGACGCTACTTTTATATTAAATAGGATAGTGTTTACCTTTAATAATTTATAGTAATACTACTCCCTATCCTAGCAAACTTATGTTTACTATAAGGATAATTTCCCTAAAGCCTAGTCTAAGATTAAGTAAAACAAGAACTAGGGCTATAGTTATTACCTTCTTTAAAATATCTATAGCTTCTTATTACTCTAGTCCCTATTCCTATTCTATTATCTTTCTTAGCAGAATTACTAGTAGTCTTGCCTTCTATATATAGTACTTAACCTAAATGTAGTAAACTCCTATTAATCTAATAAAAGATTATACTTCTAATAAATCTTAATAAACTTTCTAGTCTAAAATCTTTATTATCTTTACCTTAGTTAGTTTCTGTCTATTCATTCCGCATATAAATCCCACGATTTTGGCTAACTTCTAGTAGAATTTTAACTTAGCTACTAAAGCTATATAACTAGAGAGTTTAATATTAACCAAAACTTTATTAATATTAATTAAATACTCTATTATATATCTACGTATTCTAGGCATAATTTCCTCCTTATTATACATCGTAGTTAGGCCTTTAATAGTAATGTTATCTAGGAAAGGCACGCAGATTTTAGGGATTAAGTTAAATAGGATTTAGCTAATAATCCTAATAAATTAAGCTACTAAGTTAGTAGCTCCCTATAGTAGGTAGCAAAGTTATAAAAGGCTAATTATAGTAAAAATTATAGTTATATCTTTACTTTGTTCTACTAATTTTACTTAATTATATCCTAATAAAAGATTAATAATAAATAAGATTTTATATATTATAAAGCTCTTACTAAATACCTCCGCTCCTTAAGGGATTAGCGCATTATGTATTGTGACCTTGTTATACTTAGTGGCTAATAGGATTAGGTAAATCCCTCCGTCCTTCTTTATAATAAGAAAGTAAGGGTTCCTATAAGAACTATAGCTTTCTTCTAGATACCTATACTTTAACTTTTTTTTTAATAGATTAACTAGTTTCCCTTATAACCTAAGAGGTATTAGGATAGAACTAGCTTGCTATACCTTATATTTAATAACCTTAATAACTTATAGTGGTGCTACTAGTAGGTTAACTTTTCTACACTTAGATAAGTCCTATGCTAGTGCCACTTCTTAGTTATAAAGAATTTCTTTAAAAACATTAACTTCCTCTTATGTTAGATATTCTTATACCCCCTTAACTATCTAATCTAGCTATTCCTAGGTTATCCTAAAACCTTATGGGTTTTTGCTAAATCTCCTAGTAATATACTTATTGTATTTCCTAGATGTATTTAAACGTGATTTTGCTTCTTCCTATTTCTTCGTTTTCTATTTAGGGTCTCCTTCTAGGGTTAACCTATTAGAAGGCATATTATTACATAGATAAATCTTATTAGCTTTGCGTTTATACATTGTGTTTATTATAAGATTAGGTAGTTTTAGTTATCTTAGGGGCTGGAAATCCTCTATAACTGCTTTAAGTTAATAGTTATAGTTTACTATTATATCCTTAATAACTTCTTAGAAGATATTAGTCCCTTCTCTAGTTATAATAGGGATTAGTACTTTATTATTATCTATCTTTACTTCTAAACCTTTGTAAACTATTTAATCCTTCTCTTTCTTTACTTTAGGATAGCTAAATATAATAATATTAATAGTAAGTTACTAGGCTAGCTATATATTAGTATACTACTATTAGATACTTCCTGTGACTCTTAAGATAATAATAACATCTCTAAAGTAATACTAGGCAAAAAGTTTACTACTTCTTAAATAGTTAAACTATATTTATAATAGCCTAAAGAATAGCATTCCTAGAATTAGGCTTATATTAATAAAGTCTAGGCTAACGTAGAAGTTAGTAAGTATCTAGACATTCCCTAGATATAGCTTTATCTAAACCTCCCTAATTATCTTAATCCTATATAAGGAGAATAAAGTGGTGTTTATTATATCTATAAGATAGATTTTTAGACTTAAGCGTCTAGCTATGCTTTCTATAATTATATTTCCTTGTAATCCTATGTTAATAAGCCCTAGAAGGAGTTCTCCTATAGGGTTATCTAGATAAACTTGTAAGTATAGTAAATCCTATAACTAGTTAACTATAGCTTATAGCTTTATAATTATATTAAGTATAAAGTTTGCTTTAGGTAAATTAATTAGTTTCTACTAGGGTTTATCCTATTACACTTAAGTTCTAAGCCTTTCTTAAATCCTTTCCTATAAGGTAGCGTTAATTTCTAGTGGGGGTATTAGGGCTATCTTTAGTGGATTTGCCCTAGCTTTTACTTTGTTTCTCTTATTCTCTTTAAGAGTGTCCTTTATTATTTAGATAATAAAATTAATTTAGTTCTCTAGATTAATTAGTCTTAAAGTTGTTTTAACCCTAAACGTTCTCAAAGGAGGCATAGGCCCTAGTGTGTTACTATTATAATAATAAATATCTTTAACGCCTTTTACTTATAAGAGACACTTATTACTAACTGCCTCTACTAGTGTTAGCATAATATAATAGATATCCTAAAAGGGTACTCTAAGTTTCTTCTAGAAAACCTTATTATATAGTTAATTTAAAATCCTCTGTCTAACCTTACCTAGTGAATCCTTCTTTCCCTTAGTTAAGGTATTATTACCTTATCTAAGTTGCTCTTAGCCTTAGTAATCTTATTTATCTTCTTCTATAATATCCTTAACTCTTAGGTGCTTTACTACCTATTCCCTAATAGCTATAATCTTTCTATTATAGTTATTTACCTTCTTTTTTTCTACGTATAACTTCTTAAACTTAATAGCTAAGACTACACCTAAGGGCTCCCTTTATAGGATTAACATTACTTTAACCTCTCTTTCTAGGCAGTATTTAGCAGGGTTAAACTAGCTCTTTATTTAATTAAATACATCTTATTCCTCTAGTAATATATCCTAGCTTTTTCCTCTATAAGAACTATACTCCTTAATTTAAGGAATTATATAGGTAATCTTACTATCTAGAAAGTATTTAATCTAGAATATAGCTAGCTATCTTATATAGTTACTAATCTAGAGGAATTTTAAAAGTAAAATAGGTGGTATTATCTAGCGCCTTATGTTATCCCTAATTACTAAAATACAGATAGCTAGGTTATAAATAGCGAATTTTAATATCTTATTAAACCCTAATGTGTCACACTTTATAGCTAAGTAAGACTTATTATTGTAGTAATAGCAACGGTTTAACTAGCGGCCTTGTCCACCTATCGTATTGATTTTAAAAATACAGTCTTTATCTTAATTAAATAATCTAATACTATTTAGCTAGTAATTCCGTTACTAGTATTAGGGGTTACTATTATACTTCCTTTTAAGCTACTTTATAATATTAATTTCCTTCCTCACCTAGGCTATAACTATAATTTTTAACTTAGCTAACTATTTTATTAAATTATCTATTTAATCTTAGTATTTAGCTAGTCTAAGAGTTATACCCTTTTTCGCTATATTATTAAAAGTAATACTCTTCTTTTCATACTCCATAGGTTTGGCTTACGCTAGGCGATTTCTCTAGCTAGTCTAATAATTACTAAGGGCAGGCAGATTAAATAGTCTCTAACTCTTTAGGTAGGACTTAGTATTATCTAATAGGTACCCTCCTAAGTTAGAGATTTTAGGGTCCTTATATCTAAGCTCTAGTTATATATAAACATACGCATTAAGCTTTATCTAGAGTAGTTTATACTTTATAACTAGAATTTCTTTATAAGTAAACCCCTTTTAATTTATAAAGCTTAAGATTAAATACTTTAGAAGGGCCTTATAAATATAGTTAGACTAAGTTATAGTAGTCCTCTATCCTATAGGGTCTATGTTTAATATTAAAGCTTAATGCTTCTATAACTAGTAATAGGTTTCTTTAATAAACTTTAGTTATATTAGGTTAAGGTCTTTAAGCTATCCTTAAGCGCTTTCTATTTAATCCTAACTTATAGTATAACTAAAGAAGTATTTTATTCTTTAATTTTGCCTAAGTACGCAACGCTATTAGCATCTTAACTACCTATTAGACCTAGGGGTTAACATTATATTTAAGCATATTTTACTAATCCTTTTTAGGGATATATATTACCTTTATCTTAGCCTTAAAGTCCTTAATAAAGTTAGCCACGTTTTCTCCTATAAACTACTAAACATTATACTTACTTTATATTATAATAAGGAATATCTAGTAAGCTATTATTTCCCTAAGAATCTTTATAAAGGATTCCGCATTAAGTCTATTAAGAGGTCTAGAGGCTTTTCCTTTACTATTAAGGGCCTTCTCTAGTAAGTTATTAGAGCCTAAGCATATTAGCGTTAAAACCATATTAGGATTAGATAGTTTCTCGCTAGTAGTTAGGGTATTTAGTAATAGTAATTTCTAAAGTTTCTTTAGGTAATATAGTTACTTAATAAATCCTACTTTACTTAGGTAATAGGAGTATAAAGATAAATAATTAAACATAGAGTTAGGTAATAGTGCCTTTAATTAATCTTAGAGAAGAATAGTTACTTAACTAAAGGCTTTAATTATAAAGAAAATTTCTTAATAGAAATCTTCTAGGAGAGTTATACTTATAGTTATAAATAACCTATAAGCAAAAACTAGGATTATAATTATATAGCTCCTTATAATTAACTATAAGACCCTAATATATAGCTAAATAATTACAAAATTAGCTATAAGGCTTAAGATTAAATGGTTTATAGCGCTAGATAGCGGTTTCCGTTCTATATTCTTATGTCTAAAGACGCTTAGTAAGGGGGTAATAGCTTAGCTAGTGTTTATAGTATACGCGTCTAAACTAGCTTACCTCCTTTCTAGCGCCTTTATATAATATAGTCTCCTTTCTTTAATCTAGCTTAGCTCCTTTAGATTAACTAGTCTTAAACTAGTGCCTTAGCCCTTCTAAGGTTTAGAACTAGGCTTCTAGTCTATATTATATTATAGGGAAAATAAAATAAAGGGGTCTTTATGTAAACAGTTTAGCATTAGCTAAAAATTATAGCTAAAAAAGTATGCTTCTAATTAATCTTAGTCTATAGCAGATTAAATAGAAAGCGGAAGTCCTAGGGGTTTAAGACTACGTTTCTCCACTAGTTTTATTAAGTAGAAAATAACACCCTAAAAAACACAATACTAGCCTGCGATTGTAAGTAGCTCTAAAGCCTATATATAATAGAGAGGTTAATTAACTTAATAATATTAATTATAACAACGGCTAGGATTATCTTGTTGTATAGAGATATCCTAAATTAAATAGTCTGTTAGATTAGAAGTAATGTCTTAAATAAATAAGGGAGGGTATAATCTTAATTTATCTTATAGTAAACATAGGTATAATCTTAGGTAAAGTAAACATAAGGTAATCTTAAGAATCTTGTAGGGTGCGTGAATTACTATTAAAGAATCTGGCTATAAGTGGTCCCTTTATAGATCAAATGATCCTCTTGCCTAGATGACTAATATCGTTATCCCTTGTTGTGATATCCCTATCCCTAAACCCTAGCGCTTGTCATTATGATCGCGTGTTTTTGGGCGCGCATCTTACGGCACACAGTATATAACTAAGAAGCATAAGAATAGTAGTAATAAGACCTTAAACCCTAATAAGATTCTAATTAGGTTAGTATAAGCCTAGGATAATAGTCTTACTATAAAGAAACCTATAGATAAGAGAATAAGAATATAAGTGTCCTTATAGTAAGATAACTACTAGTTAGCTATGCTAGCGCTATTTAATATAGGTATAAAGTATTTAATAATTCACCCTAAATTATTATTAAAATAGGATTAGAAAAACATAGAAAAAATAAAGATAACACTAGAAAGCATAAGTAAGGATAAAATCCTATATAAAGGAATCTTATATAAGCTAATTAAGGTAAAAGATAGCATAGGCTATATAAAGGCCTGCTAGATTAGCTACTATATTACTAATATAGAAGAGGGGATGCTCCTAGGTATAGGTTAGACCCTAGAGTATAAACCTATAGTAATAGATTAGAAGTAGAATTTTTAGAGGTTCCTAATAACTAAGGACTATATTATACTTACTATAGGGAAGTAATAACTACATAGGGTGGCAAAATAGTTATTTATTACGCTATTACTAGTATTACTAAAAATTAGGGTAATTAAGCCTAGGGAAAAAGAAAGGGAGACTAATAAAGACTTATTAGCAAATAATATAGTAAGCAATAACTAAGGTTATAGTGTAGCTATAGTAATAGTAGTAAAATATACCTATTCCCTAAAAAGAAAAAAACTAAGAAGCATGATAGCACTCTAGGCAGTATACTATAAGAAGGTAGTAGTAACCTTATAAGAGATAGATAGCAATATAACCTAATAGTAAATCCTAGAAGAGTATGTGGAATTTGTAAATATGTTTTTAAAAGATCTAGCTAGTAAGCTCCTAGAATTAGGTAGCTATACTTATATAATTAAATTAGAAGAGAGGAAATAATTACCCTAGGGACTTATATATAACCTAGCTAAAAAGAGCTAGAAGTGCTTAGGGAGTACCTAGTAAGTATATAGGAAAAAGGGTAGATTAGAAGATTAACTAGTCTAGCTAGAGCCCTAATTTTATTTGTTCTAAAAAATTAGGGAAATTAAGGCTTTATATGAATTATAAGGGCCTTAATAGAATTATAGTTAAAAATAAGGCCCCTTTACTATTAATCTCCGAAATCCTTAACTAATTAGTAAGTATAAAGGTTTTTATATTACTAGATCTTTAAGAAGCATACTACTAGCTACGTATTTACAAGGGTAATAAGTAAAAGATAGCTTTCTAATGCTACTATAGCTACTTTAAATACCTTATAATACTATTTAGATTAGTAAACACGCTAGCCACTTTTTAGGAATATATTAATAATACCCTTAAGGGACTTGTAGATAAATTCTATATTATCTACCTTAATAATATCCTAATATATAGCAGTAACCCCATAAGATATATAAAGTATATTAAAAGTATACTAAAGTAACTTTAAGACATAAACCTTTATATTAACCTTAAAAAGTACTAATTTTCTATTAGGTAGGTAAAATTCCTAGGTTTTATTATATTTAAAAAGGGCATTAAGATAGAACTATTATAGGTTAAAGCTATTATAACCTAGCTAATACCCTATAGTATGTTTAATATTTAATTATTCCTTAGGTTTATGGGTTTTTACTAATACTTTATAAAATAGTATAGTAAAGTAGTAGTCTTACTAATAAACTATTTAAAAGGTATTTAGCTAGTAAAGTTTAAGCTAAAACCTAGTAAACTAGTAGTATTTAGAGAACTTTAAAAGAAGTTTTAAGAGGCGCTAATTTTAGTGTATTTTAACCTACTTTACTTGCTAAGAGTAAAGATAAATATATCTAGTTATATAATTAGAGCTATACTTATAATATTAGTACTAGGTAGCTAGCACCTAGTGGCGTATTTTTTAAGGAAGTTAACTAATATTAAACTTTACTACTTAACACCTAATGCTAAGTTATTAGCAATCTAAGAGGTATTTTAAGCCTAGAGACACTACCTTATATATTCTTCTTATTAGATTATAGTTATTACAAACTATCTAAATTATAAGTACCTAGCTATAAAGCTAAAGCTAACTAGTAGGTAGGTAATAGTATTAGATAAGCTCTATCTATTTAATTTTAGGATTAAATATTACATAGGTAAGTTAAACCCTATAAATACCCTATTAAGAAGAGCAAATTATATTAGTAAGAAGCGTAAGGTAAAGGCATTAACCTTATAGCTACCTAACTTCTTATCTAAATTTAATAATACTAAGCAATAGGAATACTATATAAATAATAGTACTATTATAGGTTCTAGTATTATATTACTTAGCATAGCTAATATTTTATTATAAAGACACTATAAGGGCCTTACTAGCCTCTAGGGTTTTAAGAAGTTATAACTTAATTATATTATTAAGGAACCTAATAGTCTAGCAAAGCCTAGTAATAGTATGTAAACTAGGTCTATTAATTCTAAGTAGTAAGGTCATGCCTTATCTATATTTTTTAATATTTCCGTAAGTCTAGCAAGCCTATAGGTTAGGAGTCTAGCTAGGTTAGTAGCTAGTAAGTAGTATAGGCGCCCCTTTAAAATGTTACTTAGCTATAATTTATCTATAAGTCTATAAGTACACTATAAGCTAGCTACTTATAGTAGTATTATAGTAAGAATATAAGTAGTCTAGTAAACCTCTTCTAAGTTCGCACGTAACGCTTATTCTATATATATAGAATTAGAGGCTTTAATTTAGGTTATATTATTTAAAGTATAGCAAGGTAATAACTTTACTATAGGTTATAGGAAGCTACTTAAGAGTAGTAACCTAGAAGCATTATAAATATAGTCCGTTAGGCCCTCTAAGCTATTAATATTTAAGAATCAAGTTTTTATTCTAGCTAGTATAAGAAAGGAAATTTTATTACTTACTTATAACAACCTAGTAGTAAGCTACTAGGGAGTTAGCAGGACCCTTTATTATATTATAAATTAGTATTACTAGCTATTAATAAAGAAAAATACTAAGTTATATATATAAACTTATATAAGCTATTAGACTTTAAAGCTAAGGCACTATAAACCTTATAGTAAGCTAGTAGCGCTACTAGTGCCTAATTAGCCTTTTTAAGAATTATTAATAGATTTTATTATAAGGCTACTACCTGTAAGAGACGCAAATTAGACTTATAATATAATCTTAGTTATTATAGATTATTTTACAAAATATAGTATTTATATCCTTATTTTAATATAACTAAGTAGTAATAGGTTAGCTACTATATTTCTAGAATATGTTTTTAGGGACTATAGTGCCTTAGAAGGTATTATTATAGACTATAGTTTAATATTTACTAGTAGGTTTTAGATAACCTTTTACTACCTTATTACTACTAAGTAGTAACTAAGCACTGTATTTTACCTATAAATAAATAAATAAATAAAATATCTAAACTAAGTTTTAGAGTATTATCTAAGAGCTTTTACTTACTTTAATTAGACTAACTAGGTAGATAACCTATTAATAGTATAGTTTATGTATAATATAAGCACTTACTTAACTTATAGCTACACCCTAGTAAAGGCACTATAAGGTTATAACCCTAGAGGCCTGTAGCAAGTAGTTATAGATATTCTAGTAGTAAATAACTAGGTAAAGACTTAAGTAACTACACTAAGAGATAAATATATAGTAATTAAGTAGCTTCTAAGTAACTTATAAACCTAGTATATAAAGTACTATAATAAGAAGTAAACTCTAATAAAGTTTAGAGTAAGTAACTATGTTTTATTATCTATAAAGAATATTAACCTATAGTAACCTAGTAAGAAGCTAAGTATAAAGTACCTAGGCCCTTATAAAGTTAAAAAGGTAATTAAAACTTATAAATTAGTATACTAATTAAAGCTACTACCTAGTATATAACTATATAATATTTTTAATATTACTAACCTTAAACTATTTATAAGGGACCTAACTAGTATAGAAGACATATTCTTACTATAAGATAATATTATAGATAATAAATAGGAGTTTAAAGTTAAAAGAATTATCTTATATTATTACAATAGAAGATATTAGAAATACCTAGTTAAATAGAAGGGCTATAATACTTTAGAGAATTTATAGGTTAAGAGAAAAGATTTTATTATAATAAATATTATTAATAATTACAAGTAGTAACTAAGTAGCTAGTTTATAAACATAAAGGTATATTTAGTAAAGATTAGATAGTAATAGTAATATATAAAGAAAAAAAAGAACTAGATAATTTCTTAGATAATTTACCTTATAGCTACCTAGTACTATTTACCCTATATTTATATTAGGCCCTAGCCCCTAGTATTATTATTTTTATTCCTAGGCGCTAGGTTAGTAATAGGGCTTTAAGTAAGGGATTTATCCTTATTATTAAAGAAATCCCCCTCCCTATATATATATATATAAAGCTTACTTAAAAGGTCTAATAGCCTAATATAAGTAGGAAGCATAAGTATATATATAGTAAGCTATTAGTAAGTTAGTAAGGCTATAAGTAAGAATATTAAGAAACTTACTAAGGGAAGGTTTTATATAATAAAGCATAAGCTATTAGAGATATTAATCTAGACTTCTAGATTAATAGTATTACTTACTAGTAATATAGTAATTCTCTTATTAGTATTAGCCTCTTATATAACCTTTATAGTTAGCCTTACTTATCTAGCCTAGCTATACTTATTAGTATTCTTTATAAATAGAAGTGTATTATAAAGTTTATATTTTATATATATTAAGCGCTAGTAGTATATTAGTAGTAACTTAAGTTATAAAGATAAATATATATATATATTATTAAGAAAGTAAGGATTATTATTAGAGATAATATAACTATTAATATACTTAAAGAGCACTTAGTATAATTTTATAAAGCAAGTAAAGTACTAGTAGTATATTAGTATAAATATAAGTAGTAAAAAAAGGGAAAATATACCCCTAAGTAATCTTTATTATTTTATATATAATAAGCGTATTTTATTAAGTTACTTACGTAAGTTAGTAGTAGTATATAGTAAGGTAATAGTAAAGTTATACTTAAGGAGTTAGTATACTTAGTTAGAGTAGATTTCCCTTTAGTAATATACTATAAAATAATACTATTACTATCTTTAAGGGTAATAGCTTATATTACTACTTACTATATATAGTATATATAGGGAATTTTTATACTACTAGTATTACTAGCTATAAGTTAGCAAGGCATATACTAGGGGTTAGAGACTTTATACTTATATTAAAATTTTTAAAGCTATTTACTTCTTGGGAGATTTTTAAGAAAATATCTAAGGGGTTTTCTTAGCTATTAGAGAATCTAATAAAATAGAAGTACTATAGCGCTTAGATATAATTTACTATTAGTAAGTTAGTAGTAATATACTATAGAAATATAGGTATAGAAAGTAAAGTAACTAATATTCTAGTGTTTAAAAGGGATTAAGTATTTAAGTAAGATTAGATATAAATAATAAAATAATACTATAGGATATTAGTAACTACTATAATAGTAGCTATAAAGCTACTAGGTTATAAGTAAGGGTAACTTATAATATTAAAGGAGAATATAAAGAAAGAGAATATATAAAAGTAAGGAAAAGTAAGCCTCTTTTATATTAGCCTTAGACCCCTAAGTAATTTATATATTATATATAGCTAATCTAGAAATTATAATATTTATAGTTATAGCTACTACTAGCAGATATGTATACTAGCTATAAACTCCTAGTAAGAATAATATAATATCCCTAATATTAAATAAAAGCTTATTTATTTTAAATAGTGTATAGTACCTTGCCTATTTAACCTAATTATAAAATCTAATATAAGTAGTTTACTTACTTAGTATTAATAAATTATTAGGTAAAGGTATATATATTAGAAGTAATAAAGCAGTAAGTATATAGCTATTTAAAGCTAGAGAGTAAAGGAAGGAATTACCTAGAACCCTATAACTTTTATTTTATTATCCTAAGTAAATATAATAGCTATACACTTATAAAATAGCTAGTAATATTAAATACTATTATAAGCTAAATATAGTATACTTATATTAGCTAAGCAATGCCTTTTTAATTAAGGATAATTATATATTAGGGGGTAGTATATTAGGAGCACAGAGGCTAGGGAGCTAGGGATAGAATAGTTATATAATAAAACCCTTAGATAAGCCTTAGGTTATATAAATAACTAAGTAGCTATTAGATAGCTATGTATATATAGTAGGGTATTTAGATAAGGACTACCTATAAGGTATATAAGAGGTTAGAGTTTAAGACCTTTATATACTTACCCCTAAGTAGTAGCTCTCTAGCTATAACTAAGAACCTTAGCCTTTACTCTATTCATATCTCCCTAATCCAGTCGTGACAATCTAGCACTATATTTACGTAATCTCTACTACTATTACCTTTTCTGTTTGTGTTTTATAATGCTAGCTCTATTCTAGCTACCTTCTTAATAGTAGTAATAATAGCTTTAATGTTTTTAGCGCCCCTTATAGCTAATTATAATAGCTTATTTAATTTATCTTATACTATCCTTAAGGTTACTAGATACTATTATTAGCGTAAATTTATGATTTACTTTAGCGGATTTGTAAATTCTTAGAATTAGTAAAAACCTAGTACTAACTTTAGTGTATAGCATAGTAGTTTCTATCCCTTAAAAATAACTACTATGCCTAATTTACGTAAAAGGTTATTTACCTATTACCTATATACTACCTTTTCTTTATTAGTGTTAACTAAGTATTATGCTAAATCCGCGTATATAATTTATCTAACTAGTTAGTTTTAATATCTTAACGCTAGGCACTAAATATATAGATATACTACCTATATTTGCTTATAAATTATTTAGTTATATATATCTAACTTATTATTAAATAAAATAAATTCTAGTTTTATACTTAGGTAGTAATATAAATTATAATTAACTATATAAACTTTATATTTAATCTTAAGAAGGGTGTTTCTATATCTTATATAAAACCACTTATATTTATTATACTTTTTATCTTCTCTAGGTAATACCTCTCTACCTTTAATAGCTAGTAAAACTCTATTCTCCTTATATTACTAAATTTAGCTAAGTTAGCTATATAGTAATAGAGAGCTATAGGAGACTATATATATATATGCTAAATCTAACTACACTAGGTTTATGTAAGTATTAGGGTTATTATAGGGTATAGAAAATACAAGGGTTAAATAAATATAACTATATAAGTACTAAAACTAACTACACTAAGTTTATATAAGGATTAGGGGTTAATATAAGGTATAGGAAATATAAAAGTTAAATAAATATAATTATATAGGTATTAAGAGATATTATAAGGTTATAGTAAGTATAAGGGTTTAATAAATTTACATGCGTGTATACTAGACTTAGCTACGCTAGGTATGTAAAGGTATTGTAAGATATTATAAGGTATAAGTGTAGGGAATTGCCCTTAGCTAGTGTAATAACTAATATATATAGGAGGGTATGTTAATTCTATACTAACTTATTAAATTTACCCTCTTATTATTATGCCTTTCCTTTTAATATTATTATTTAGTAAGGGATTAAGGCCTTTCTTTGTATATTCCTTTGCCTAATTAATTAGGTTTTTCTTAAGATAATTCTCTACTATCTTAGCTGCATTAATCCTTATTTTGTCTTCTATAATCCACTAGTTATCTTTAGTAATATAACCCTTCTATCTAATAAGGAATTTAATTCTTAATATTTTAGTCTACTTAAAAATCTTAATCTAATAGCTATAAATTCTCTTAATTTCCTAATAGTCTGCTTCCTATAAATTATTAAATATAATTAGCAAAGAAGCTACCTTTTCTCTTTTAAATAAGTCTTTTCCTTATGCTAGCTTTTAAATTTACACTACTAATACTACTAGATATATATATGAATTTAGAGGGAAATCTAATTAATATACTAAAGGATTTACTTTTTCTAATACCTTATATAGCCCTGCTCTCTATAGGGACTATTTCTTCTTTAGTTTACTAGGTAATTTATATCCCTTATATAGTTATAAATATACTATATTTCCTTTATTAATATTAACTAGTTTATAGCGATTATTATATTAGATTTTAGTAAGCACTACTACTATTATAATTGCTAATTAGGCCTTATACTAGTATAGCTTTTGCAGTACTATAATATTATTTGCGTTAGATCTAGTATTAGTTATATTATTTAGAGAGAGTAAATTAATAATACTTAGCGGATAAAAACTATATAATAGCTTATTAGGAGCCTGCCTTATACCTATAGCTATAGTATTATTTAGCTAATACTATAGTGCTAGTAATAGTAATATTTACGTTATATCTAGGTCTGTTACTATATAATATTATATTATGATTATTACTATCTAATTTTTCCTTTCTATGGTTTTATTTATCTAAGGGTAATATACTATGCCTATAAGGAGTTTAACTCTTACACGCCTAAATATCTCCTTCTATATATTAGATATAAACTTTAGGTCTCTATTACTAATAATTTATCTTAGTAATCCCTAGTCTATAATATATAAGGTATAAAGAAGTAACTCTGCCTAAATTTCTACTAGATATATAGTATACCCTAGTATTAGAAGAGTTCTCTTGCTAAATAGATAATTTACTAGGTATAGTAAATTATATATAGCATACCCCTTTATTTACTATATAGTGTTTATAGCTAATACTTCTAGTATATTTATTATAAAATTAAGTAAAATTATATAAAAAGGTGTTAGCTTTAACTATAATAGTTATAACTCCCCTAGTGGTTTTAATTAATTAATAGCGTTTTCCTAACATACTACGTAGTAAGTAATATAATTATAAATTTACTAGCTTATACATAGAAAATAAACTAACTATAATTCTACTACTATTCTAGTGATTCTAAAGTAGTGTTAGTTATTATATACTAGTTATAAGATAGATTTAACCTTAGTTATTAGAATATAGAGCTAGAAAAATCTATCCTTACTATAATAGTATAACAGACTATCTTCGTATAGATCCTATCTATATAATAGAATTTTTAGTTTAACTCTAGTATCTTTTGCTACTTACCTTTCCTAATAGGCTTTTATAGCTATAATAATTTAACTAAACTTCTAGTCTAACTAGTATCCTAAGATAATTCTAGCCTTAAGCTTATTATCTATAATTACTATTATAATATATTCCTTACTTACAAAATATATACTTACCTCTAATTTATTATATTAACTTTTCTACGCTACCTCTCTATAAGTTACCTTTACTAGTAGCCTAGAGAGCATATCTAGAATAATATTTAATGTTCCTAGTATATGCGTTACCTTTAGATTAAATTATAATAAATAATTCATAACTTTTGCTAGTTTTAAATTAGCCTTGTCTAGATCTATTATTAATAATAAGGTATATTTAATAATGCCCTTAGCTAGGGAATAGTTAGTTAATATATTAACTACTACACTATTAGATTAAACTATTTTTCAAAGTTTTCTAACACTCTATGTAATTACGGCTATTTCTACTTCTATTAACTTATACTATTTCTTAATACGTAATATTGCCTTAGAGAGGAATAAAATTAGCTATATCCTATTATTCTTAATATCTTTTCTAGGGATACTTTAACTATCCTATTCCTCTTATAATTAGAAGGCATATAAACTAAATCCTTCCTTATACGCGTTAATTTTAAGAAAAAGCGGTTTCTTTAGGTTATAGTGCTATAACATTTATTTCTTACTTAGGAATACTTTAATATCTTTAAAAGCCTTTTTCTTATCTATTATTAGTAAAAACATCTTCTATTATGTCTTCTGTTTTTATACTAGTTTTAAAATACTAGTGATTTTTTTATCCTTTTCCTAAAACTCTCTTAATAATATAGTTTTTTGCTTCTATAATAGTTAGATTTGTATATTAAACTATAGGATCCTATTACAAAGGAATCTAGCTATTCTAATAAAGGTCTTAAGACTTAATAGATTACTTAGAAAAATCATCTTTTAAAATGCTTTAAGTTTATTATTAGTATTAGTAATTCCATTACTATTAATAATAAAACCTAGTAACTAGATAGTAGGATAGCTAATAAATGATTTCTTTGCTACGATTATTATCCTATTCTCTTTAAGAATTTTAAGTATAATACTAAGATAATTTAAATAATCCTTAATATTATTTAAAAATATAATAATATTGTTAATATAAACCTAAATAAAATACTTATACTTCTAGAAAAGTTAGTTTATAAATCTTTAGGCAAAAGCAAGGGAATTTTTAAATCCTATTAGTGCCACATTTAATGCCTTAAGGCCCTAATTTAATATAACCACTATATAGGCTTAATAGTCCCTCCTAATTAGTAACTAATAGAAAAATCCTATTTTATTAAAAAGTGAGAAAACCTTTTTACTATATATGTTATTTATAATATTACTTTAGTCTAGTAAAGGGTATATATTTAGCATTACTATATTATTAAGTAGCCTTATATTAATTACTACCTTTCCTTTCTTTTCCTAGCTAGTTTTACGCTATACTATAAATACTAGGTACGCTATAGCTGCCAGTTTATCTAAATATAATATCTTACCTTTTATATATAATTTATTATACACTTTATTAAGTTTACTTATATCTTAACCCCTAATTAGTAAGGCCTAATTAGCCTTATTTAATATTACTATTCTTTAATAAGGTTAATCCTTATTTTCTAGTCCTTAGGCATAGGAATAATACCTTTATCTTAATAAATATTATATTTATTTATTAATTTAATAAACTTACTTACTATATTCTAGTTAATATTAGTAACTTATACTTTAAATTAATTAGTAATATATAGGATTTCCTCTAGGCAGGAGATTCTATATAATAGCACTTCTATATTAACCTTTTTTAGATTAAACTTATTACTTTCTTTATTTAACTTATCCTCCTTCTTATTCTCCTTTCTTATAGTCTTTATAATATCCTTGCTAAAATAAGCATAATATATAAAAGAATTATTAACTAAGTAATTAGTATTAACCTTACTTACTACTATTAGTTATATAACCTTCTAGTGTTTATTAATAGTAATAGTTTTATCTATTAGATTATAGGTAACTATCTATTTCTAGCTAAATCTAGTAATTAATATATTAGGAAAAAACTTTAAGTATAACTATATATAGTATATACTTATCTTTTTATTTTCCTACGCCTCCTTCTAACTAACTACTATAGTTAACTATGTCTTTAGTAAAATTATTACTATATAAGCTATAATTACCTACTAGTATAGAACTTTACTTATTAGTTAGAAAATTTCTACTTTAACTATTATACTATAAACTAATCTAAAAATAACTCTAGGATATATAAAATTAATTTTCGCTTTATACTTATAGAGAAAGTTTATTCTAAGTAGTAATTTAGAACTTAAATTTAGTATTATATCCACTATAACTATAAAATATTTAGTAATTTCTGTTTTATATACTACTCCTAGAATATAGAAATTAAATATAGCTATTTTAGTAATAAAAAAGGAAGATTACACTTTAAATACTAGCTTTAGTTTCTATATTCTCTATTTTATATTTAACCTATTTTATTATAACTATACCTTATTTACTAGAATTAGTAATATTCCTATGTTAAGATAGATTTAATAACTTTTACCCTTATTATTAAATTTAAGAGGGATTTTTAAGTAAGTATTTACTCTCTTTCTATTATATTTAACCTCTTAAGGTTTTATAATAGCCTTAATTACTTATCTAGGGGCAAGTTATTTTAGTTTAGTTACTTCTATCTTAGTTATTACTATATTTATCTTTTTACTACTATTTTCTATAAAATAAGTTTTAATAAAGTTAGACTCCTATATTCTAGTTTTATTATTATCCTTCTTAGAGACCTCTCCTTCCTTAGCTATATAATAGCCACACTCCTAGAGATAGGTTTTATACTATTATGCGTTAAAATTATTATTATATACTATAATATAGGCATACTCCTTTTCTTTACTAGGCGGTTTTTCCTAGTATTAATAATACCTAGGTTACTAAAATTAGCCTCCTATATCTAATAGTCCTTAGTTTTAAGGATATTATTCTTCCTATTAGTCTTAAACCTTTTCTTAGTGGTTTTAGTTAAACCTAGATTACTCCCCTTAATTCTCTTAAGTTTTATTTTACTAAGGCCTTTAGTTTTATCCTTTAGTAAGTTAATTTCGCTAGTATAGCCTAGGTTAAAAAAATCCTAAGAATCCTTATTTATTCCTATTATCCTATTAGTAATGTTAATTTCTAGGCAGGAATTATATATTTATTAGCCTATTCTAATTAGCTTGTATTTTATTTTTATTATTCTCTAAATTACTATTAGATATATCTATATTAAAATAGACCTTAAGCTTTTCTTTGCTTTTTTGCCTTTACCCTAGCCTTTACTACGTAAATAGTTATATAAATCACGTCTTTTATTATTTACTATAGTAATATATACTAATCTTATATCCTTATAAGTTAGTATTAGGTATATCTAGTATAATCCTAGATAAAGTTTAAGGTATAAATATAAAAGAAGCTAATAGTTAGTTATTTTACTATTAGCTTTTATATATTAGAAGATTTTTAATATAAATTTATAGAAAGATACTTTATTAATAATATTCTCCTTAGTGTACTTTGCTTTCTCTAGCTACACTATTATATCTTATACTTAAATACTAAATTCCTTTTATACTATAGTAAATACTATTAAGATATTACTAAAAATAGTAACTTATTTGCTTACATTAAGATATTATTTATACTATACTATTATATCTCCTTAAAACAGCGTCTAGATCTTTTTCTAGATAATATCTTATTAGCTAGGGTTAGTATAATGCAAGTAGTCTTTAATTACCTAGACCTATAATTTA
The DNA here is from genome assembly GCA_030389615.1 of Epichloe typhina subsp. poae. Lineage (NCBI taxonomy): Eukaryota > Fungi > Ascomycota > Sordariomycetes > Hypocreales > Clavicipitaceae > Epichloe > Epichloe typhina. The sequence goes on along the minus strand of CP098318.1, from coordinate 1,658,372 downwards.
ATATTATAAAAGATAGTCTATTTCCTATTATATGTAATAAGATTAGTATTAGCTTTTTCTAGTTTATTATAAGGCTTAAAGTATCTAATATTTGTAATTTTCTATATTAAATCCGCATTTTATTTTACTAATTCTATTCACTAACTATACTAATCCTAATCTAATACTAAATCTATCCTTCCTTAGTAACTAGGATTAGTATGCTATCCCTAATCTAGATAGTATAGTATTTACTACTATAGATAGTATAAATTTAACTACTACTATATAAAACCTTACTAGTATTATAGTATTATTAGTTATATTACTAGTCTAGTCTAAGTATTTAAATAACTATTATATTAACCCTAGTTACTTAGTGAATATACTACCCCTTATGTAGGATTCTATGCTAATAGTATTAAACTTACTAAGGTAATAGCACTTTATAAACCTCTAATTTTAGTTATTAATCTTATTACTAGATAGTTTATTCTATCTACTATTTAGTTTAATATAGCTTATTACATAGCCTATTACTATTCTAATATTCCCTAAAAGAACCTTATAGTATTATATTTATTTACTCTAGTATATAATTCCCTAGTTCTAATATATTTCCTAAGGATTCTAGTTATAAATCCTTTAGATTTAACTCTATTAAAAGATTAGGGGTTTCTTACTTTAAGTAGTAATATTATTTTTAAGGTAGTTTATAATCCCCTTTCCTTTATTAATTTTACCTATCTCTATGCTTTTCCTAGTTCTAGTAGTAGTATTACTATTTATAAGGCTAGTAATGCTTTTAGATTAGTGCCCTAAGGCTTTACTTCCCTTTAATTTAATAGAATTATTAAGGAATCCTTTAGACTTAGCCTTAGAAATATAGTTCCTAACTTAAATCTAAGCAAGGTATATAGCTTATAAGTCTATTAGATTCTAGTAAATAGGTAGTTCCTAAGATATTAGCTATTCTTACCTTCTTATAATTCTATTATTAAATTTGTATTATGTAAGCTTATATAAGTCTTTTTAATTACTAATTCTAATAAGCTTTTGCTTTTAATATTTAAAATCCGGATTTATATTATTAAAAGTCTAGAACTAATAAATAAGGTGTAATTTATTCTTAGTAACTAGGAGAATATTCTATTCTCCTAATTAATGCTATAAATAGTTAGTTTTAGATATATAGGTATTATATCTAGGTTACTAGAGGTATGTAATAAAAGAATCTCTAATTACTACTACTTATTATATACTAGCTTTATATATTATTAGGTTAAATCTATTAAAGAGGCTAATAGATTTAATAAGTTATAAGTTATACTAAGTTTACTTATAAAAGCTACTATTAGGTATAGGTTATAATATAAGAAGTAAGTTAATTCCTCTGTCTAAAGGGCCGAATCTGTCCCTGTTACTATTGCTTGTAGCCAAGCGTATCCTGCCACGTAACACTAGCTTAAAGGCTATAGTAAATACTTTAAGATTATTATAATCTTATAAATTTACTAATATTTTATGACTATTATTACTATTAGGTAAGTTAAGTAAATTATTAATACTTAATAGTATATAGTTTATTATATCTAGAAATTATCCTAGTAAATTTAGAGAAGTTAGTAAATTTAATTCTTAACTTTCTTTTTCCTTTTCTTTATGATTTAGCTAATTATAACTAGTAGGAGTTTCTGCTTATTAAGGCTAATTAAGTAGTTATTATAGTAATAGAGAGTATACTATTTATAGAAGCCTTATATTAGAGCTTTTATTCTTATTATTATTAACTAGCTCTTTAAGAATGTGTTTTTTAACCTCTTTTATAGTTAATAATAGGCCTTTTTCTTAAGTATAAAAGATAGATTTATTAAAAGTAATATAGCTTAATAAGAACTAGTAGCTTCTCTTTATTATTAGCACCTAAATTAAATATTATGTTAAGGAAATATATCTAGCAAGGTATCTAATATAGGCTCTCTAAGTAAGCTTTAGACTTACCTTATAAAGCTTACTTTATGTTATTATAAATACTTTATAACTAAAGGCTTAAAAATAGGTTAAAGAGGCTTCTAGTTTCTCTAGTAAGTAACTCTATTAAAGCTTATTCTCTCTTAACTACTTATTTAATGCTTATTAAGGTAATTACTAGCTAAGTAGCTTTTAAGGTATATAGTTTAAGATATAAATAGCTACTTTAGTAACTATAGGCTAGAGGTTTTCTAGGAAGCCTAATTATATTATAAGAGTTATTATAACCCTTATTATCACCTCCCTAGACTATTTAGCATGCCTATTTTAATATAGGTAAGCTAGGCTAGACTTTCTAATGATAATACCTCTGTTCGTGACCTCTTCTTCTTGCTTTTTGGTCTAGAAGGCAGTCTCACCATTAGTTATCACAACCGCGATGTGGATGACACTCTTGCGTACATAGCTTCTAACTAATTAAAGCAGAGCGCGATATCCGTTTTTAAGGGAATTATGAAGATATAATGTAGCCTTATTACTCTACAAGTAAAGAGAGCAATATAGTAGTCTTTATTATACCCTAATAATTAAGCAAAGAGATTAAATAAGACTACTTAAAGTAGCCCTAAAGGTAAGGATTCTATTTAAGAAACTTATAATATTTACCTCTATGCTTTAGTAGTTTAGTAAACCTTATATTTACTTACACTTCTTTTCTTTAATAAAATTTAAAGCTTCTAAAGCACTTAATTTATTATATTCTTACCTAGATATACTAATCTAGTGTGCTATAGGTTTATAAGTATTATTATAATAGTCTTTAGGTCTTATAAATCTCCCTTAATAGTAAAAACCTCTAATAGGCTTAAGCCCTTTATATATAGCTATATACTAATAATCTAAGTTTAAAATATCTCCTAATTACCTCTTACTAGGTTTATTACCTTACTAGTAAAGTTATCTTACCTTATTTCTTTTTATATAAGTAATTAAAGAGATATAAGGTTTATAAAGAATATTAGTTAGTACTAGGCCTTTAATAAGGTAAGGGTCTAGCTATTTATTAAGATAATCTAAGCTATACTAACTCTAAGGGCTTTTATAATACTATAACTTACTTAAATTCTAGGCTACTAGCTATAATTAAGGTTTATAAACTAGTGTTTATTATTAAAGATATAGATTAAGGTACTACTATTAAGTATAACTTATAATTTACCCTAGGTAAGGAAAGCCTCTATAGACTCTTTTATAGTAGTAAATATAGTATTATTTTCTTTAAGTTCCTTTATATTATTATTCTTTAACTATATATTATATACCTTTTTTATATTATTAGGTTAATAATTTATTACTTCTTTTACTTTCTTTAATAGCTTTTTATTAATTTTCTAGTCCTTTATTAAGTAAAGCGCCTTATAAACCTTTTATAAGTCTTTTAACTTCTTTACTTTATATTTTTTATAGTATATATAGTTATCTTTCTTTACCTTCTTTTTTTTAGCTTTATTCTTTATTTTACTATTAAGGGTTAGCTTAGCTTTAAAGGTATTATTAGCCTTTACCTAAGACCTCCCTTAGGCTTTAATTAGGTACCTAATTTTACTTATAATACTATAGAAATCTAGGACCTTTCCCTTACTCTTTACTATATAAATTAATAAGTTAACTTAAGCTAAGATAGTAAGAAATTAAGCCCTAATAGTATTATTAATTATTTTTATAGGTAAATTACCCTTAGTAATAAGGTAATTTACTTAGAAGTATTTTTATAGCTAATTAAGGTATTTATAAGCTATTTATTAATATTAACCCTTATAAGGTTTTATTTAATAGTTTTATTAAAATTAACTTTAGTATAATACTTAATAGTATTACTTAAAGGTATTATATTCCTTATAAGCTTTTTAATCTTATTATAAAAATATATACCTTAAGGTTATTTACTTATATTTAAAACTAAGTATAGCTATAAACTAAGTATAATACTCTTATATAGCCTTTATAAGACTCTAGAATTAATTATTAAAGACTTAATAATAACTACTAAGAATAGTAAACTAAGTATTATCTTTAGTATTATTAAGTTACTAAGAGTATTAAAAATAACTCTCTCTAAGTATATTATAACCTTTAGAAAAGCTTTCCTAGGGTTACTATATACTACTAGTTATAGCTTTACTACTATATAAGTATATTTAAACTCCTATAGTATTTAATATAAATAATTAACTTTATATAGCCTTTACTACCTTTCTTTTTACTAAAGTCTTATTTCCTATAAGGATTAAAGGCTTAGGAAAGTAGTCTAGCTATATAATTAAATTAGGATTAATAAAGACTTAGATTTTATCTTTAATAGCTCTTACCTTAACTATCTTATATTATAAGTCCTAGTAGTAAGGCTTTTATAGCTTAATAGCTAGCTTATTACTCTTAGAAGACTTCTTAAATATTATAAAAATACTTATAGTATTATTATTATTAAACTAATAAATAGTAATACTAATTCTAGTATACTAGGGTTACCTAATTATAATATTAATAAATTAGGCCTCTCTTTTACTATATATATACTAATTATTTAAAGATTAAATAATTAGTTAATTTAAAGAAAAGAGTACTAATTTAGAAAAAAGGTATAATTATTATAAACACTATGTAATTACTACTATATTAGACTATAAAGCTAGGGTTTAATATAACTACCTTTATTAAGTTATTTAACCTTATAAGAGAGTGTAAACTATAGCTTAAATACCTAAGTACCTTTACTATTAGTAAGGTACTTATATAGTGCTAAAATATACTATAAAGTTATAGAGATCTTAGAAAATAACTAGCTAGGGGTGGACTCTTGTCTTAGCTAGTTAAGTAGCGAGACTATCGTGCGGCCGGGATCAATTATGCCCTTGTGGGTGCAACATTCTTCGTTGCTGTTCAGCGTTGCGTCATGGTGGGCCTATCCCCACAATAAGTCCTTCATCGTTACTCCGTGCATGTAAGGAACGACAAACAAGCCAGAAGTCGCCTGGCTGCTACGAGACCGTCTGACGTCCTCGGACGCGCGCATGCAGGTTGACATGACAATAGTGGAAATATCCTCCAAACCCTGTGCTATGATGCAGGGATCGCTCAGAACCATGACAATAAGAACATGGTGCGAATGCGAATGGGGCACTGATCCTCGCACCCGGCTCATGACGTCATATACTCGAGAGAGTTTACTTATGATATCACGCAACTTTATTCATCGGGCTGCTGATGGACTGACCAGTCAGAGGCTCATTGTTGAGTTGGGTAGTTGGCTGGCTCTGAGAAAACCTGGAGAGCTAGCTGGGCGTCACTGCCTGGATCCAAAGCAATCAATTGTACCTTTCTCAATTCCGTCATTCCCGTGACAAATTCCGGACTGGCCGCCCATCGCACAAAAGAAATTGGCTCAACGCCCTCGGACTCAGCAGCAACTCGGCTTGGCTGGTGCCATGCTCCGTACCGAGTACTCAGCTACGCCATGCATGGCGCCGTGAACGCATGCAGCAAGCACGTAGAGAGTGCGTGTGGTGGTTTCACACCTCTCTATACGGCGAAATACCCTTCTTCAGCTCTGCCACAATCTCTGCCGCCTCATCCGCCCCACGGGCCTCGAAATCGTAGCGTTTACTCTCCGTGGCTCGGTAGATGACGAGCTGATTTCAAACCACATGTTAGCCTCGTGCTCATCAAAGTGCATGAGAAGTACTGTACTCGTTGCGGAACAACGGTCGGCAAGACTAGAAGAAGAAGAAGACGAAGAAGAAGAAGAGAAAGAGACAAACCTTTATATTCGTGGGGTGCTTCCTCGGAACCTTGCACCCAACGACGTTGCTGAAATGAACCGTCGTCGTCTTGCCAGACCCGTCGTGCACGGCTTTGCCCCCCGACGCAGGCACGATATGTATATACTCGCCGTCAATCACGAGGATCCTCTCGCTCATGCCAACCAGCCGCATGGGCTGTTTCCGCCAGACAGCATACTTCTTGTAGTTGGCATTGCCTAGCTCATCCTGCTTGAGGGCCTCCCGAGCCAGCGGGTGCGGTCCAAGCATCTGTCCCTTCTTATTGTCTCTCCTCTGCGCGACACCCATGCTGCTCGGCAGGCCCATGGTCTTAGGCGACGAACTGCTCGGCGAGCCCGTCATGCTCAGCGGCCCGTCAGTCGCGAACCGGCGGCGGCAGAGCTCCAGGTCGGAGACGTTGCCGATGGACGACACCGGCCGGTCTATCATGACGACGGCGCCGGACCGCGGCAGTTTCAGAACGTGGTTTGCCTTGTCTAGCTGCCTCTTACGGCAGACAATGTCCAGGACTTCGGCGAGGTACGTGTCTGTGGTTACGTCAAGTGTCACCATTTGTCCCGGCGCCACGTCCGACGACAAGATGTACACGCGCAGAAGTTTCTGCTGTCCGCGGGCTGTGTTGGGGACCGTGACGGGGATCTGGGGCGAGTCGGCCAGCGGAGTGTTGGGCCGATAGGTGGTCGTGATGATGGGATTCTGTCGTGGCCGGCTTGTGTCAACCAGAGGGTCACGCGGCGGCGCAGACGTGTTGTTTTTAGGTGCAGGGTCCTCGTCCCGGCTTTCCGTTCGTTGCAGAGGCGGCGTTGTCGTAGCCGTCGTCATCTTCGGAGGAGGAGGAGGCGGCGGCGGCATGGTTTCCTGTCTCTGCTCAGGAGAAGCGGCGTTCTCGTGCTCGTCCTGCTGGGGGGTAAGGCTCTTGTTCTCCTCGTGCTCCTCTTCTGAAGCAGGCACAAGAGCAAAGTCATCGTAGGCTGTGGAATTGGACCGCATCCTGCCGCCGCCTCTGGCACTGGCATTGTTGACGGTGGTGAATGCCGACAAGGGTTTTGTCCTGTCGAACGGGGGGAAATCATCGTCAACCTCGCCGCCCTCCTCCACCATTCTCAGCGTCCACCAGTTGACGCTGTGCTTGCGCGGAGGAATCTGCGGCTCCTTCTTCTCTTCATTGTACCTGTAGAGACCCAGACCAATCAGATCTGTGACTGTGACGACGCGTTCTGCGCCTTGGCCATCCTGGACTCGGGGCCTGATGATTACTTCCAACGGCTTGGTGGGCGTCTTGCAGAACGGGGCGTAGATCCGCACGGCAATGGAACCCTGTGTGCCCTGGCCACTGAAATGAGCAAATTTTTGAAACGGAACAGATGCTTTGTGCTCCTTTGCCTTGAGTGCTGCGGAAAGCAAGCTCGTGGGCTGGACCATGCTCATCGGCCGAATCATGCTCATGGGACGGGGCGGTGGAAGAGCCTCGAGAACGGCGTTCTTGGCTGGAAGCTGTGACTTTCGCAGCAGCATGGACTGTCTGGGGAAGTTTCTCGGCGGTGTCCCCACGACCTGCTGTGTCGGCGAGGGATTGATCGGGTTCTCCACGCCATCGAGGATAGAGGCAGAGTCCATGCTCCCAACGTAGTCGGCGGACATGTCAGAACCCTCGTCTGAGTCGTCGTCCTCTTCCTCAGGCAGAAGATCCGTCCCGACCCTTTTGATCCCAATCTGCGGAGGTTCCTCATTGATCTTCTCCTGTAACCGCACAACCCTGGCCGCCGCGCGAGCAGCCCCCCGATGCCGATGGGCGGCTGGCACATCAAATTCGTTCTCCGACGATATCTCACTGCTGGTGACCGTGTCCCTACGCGGTCTCTCCCGCACCGTCTCCAAGGCCGACTGCGAGCCCCTCCTCGGAGGTCGCGGCGACTGCGGCTTGACTGGCGACACTTGCGACGGAGACGATCCTGCTCGCTGCCTCACGGGCATCTTGGAGAACTTGATCTGCTGCGCGGCTCGTTGTTCGTGTTCCTCGTCGCTCTCGTCCGTCAGGTCGCTGCTGTCATCCTCCTCCATCTGCTCCCGGCGCCTGCGCCTCTTAGTTGCCATCCCGGGACCAATGGTATCAGCCCCGCCGCCCGTGAGCATGCCACCGTCTTCTTCTCCATCCTCGAGCGTGAGGCCGACCTGCCGCGGTGCTTGAAAGTACTCGGACGCAATGGCAGTCGGTATCGGCGGAGAATGCGTTCGCTTGACATGGGACGAGTTCGGGCGCCATCCGGCAGCTTTGAACGGCGCTGAGTTTAGAAAGCTGTCGTTGACGGTGAGCAGACGCTCGCCAACACCGTCGGCGATTTCATCGAGGTAGCTCGTCCGCAGCTGGTAGGATACAAGTCTAGAACGAGGAGAGACGGCATCAGTTTGGAGAGTCTAGGGGCCCGGGGGGAGGCCCATCGTGTTTGCAAGATATCGTGCTGGCCCCTGGGCATGGCAGAGCTTACTCTTCGAGCTGAATGACAGACATGGCGATCTCGCAAGAACTCCTCGCAAGAGAGTCAGTCGAGATATGCGACAGCCCTTGTCTGCATACCGTCCGTGAAGGTTGGAATCACGGGGTGAGGCTTGTAGCTGGGCGAATGTAGAACGGACGTAGATCGAGGTCACTCCGACTTGTCCGATGGGACGAGGTGGGACGAGGTGGGGGGGGTGGGGCGAGTCAGGCAACATCATCGGGCAACAAAGTTAAACAAAACAACCTTTGTCCACCATCACCATCCTGTCGACCTTTTCGACCTTTTTGCCCAGCTACCCACCTCTTGCACCATGGGCCTCGTCGACTACGATTCAGACTCTGCCTCCGAAGTTGAGCCTGCCACAGAACCCACCCCCAAACCCTCCTCCCAAGCTTCATCAAAAAAGCCATTTCAGAAAGTCGTCCATCGCTCCAACCCGGGCAAGATCGTTGTCAGCCTGCCGACACAAGCATCGTCTACCAGCAACAGCAACAGCAACAGCAACGGCAACAGCAATGGCGATGAGCCTCCTGCGAAACGCGCTCGCACAACAGGTGGTGGACTATTCTCAGGCTTCAACTCGTTTCTGCCTGCGCCAAAGAACACCGGCAAGCAGGCCATCAAGCCGTCGACCAACAGCACCGCAGGACCGGGAGTGAAGCTGAAGACGAGCGCGGCGCCAGGGTTCAGCCGCGATGTTGACGAAGACGATACTATGCAACAGTTCGCGGCTCCGACATCAATATCAAACTCACCGTCGGGGGGGCTGAGCCTGCCGCCGCCCAAGAAACAAGGATCCGCCCCGTCAATACCAGAGGGTCAAACGCCAGCAGAGGAGGTGAAGCTGGTCGGGAAGCAGCCGCTCATGTTCCGCCCCTTATCAGTGGGCATGAATGCGAAGAAGAAGAAGAACAAGAACAAGTCAGGCCCGGCCTCTACAACACAACCACCAGCCTCAAACGCTACACCTACCATGTCTACTCCAGCAGTTCCCTCCGAGCCAGCACCCGAGACGAAGGTGTCTCTCTTCTCCATGCACACCGAAGAGCCGTCAGACCCTGCCCCCACGTCATCAGCCAACGGCGCATACGAGCCTCTCTTCGAAACGGCCTATGACGCAGACCCTGCGAGCGCTGGATCTTCGGTCCCGGTCGAGAAACAGTACGATACTCTTCTGCCCACCAACGCAGCGGGAGCGTCCGAATCTCTCGACAACATGGCCGACGACCTGAACCTCTCCGCCGCAGCGAGAAGAGAGCTATTCGGCCGCGACGGCAGCAACTTTGCCGCCAAAAAAGTCGTCAACTTCAACATGGACAGGGAGTACCGGCACAACGAGGACGTGCGCGCCTCGGGCGACCAGCAGACTCACAATCCCGTTCGTGCCCTGCAGAGCGGCAAACACAGCCTCAAGCAGCTGGTGCAGAATGTGCAGAACCAAAAGGATGCATTGGAGGATAGCTTTGCCAAGGGGAGGAGCAATCGGAAGGAGGCGAGCAGTCGATATGGCTGGTGATGCATCGACCTCGACTTGTTGTGTCTTGTTGTATTGTATATGTTTGAGTTGCCCCGAACAAAAACGCCTATAAATTCCCAACCCAAACCATGCAAAACTCCCAGACTCCCACATCGACTTCATCCAATCATTACTTTTTAACTACATGCCCGAACTCCTCAACACGTTTCCACCGCCACAGTCCTCTCCCCCCTGAACGCATCGTCCACCATCAGAAACCCCCATTCGCCCCTCGTAACAGGCGATATGTCCTCGTACCCATTCGGCGTCATGGGTCCATTGCGCACGGAACTCCCATCTGGATTTGCCACGCCCGCGCCGAGCATCTGGTCTACGGAGGTGCTGTTGGTCCAGGAGACGAACCCAACCGGCAGCGAGTCCAGTGGCCCAGCGGTGCGATGGCCGTCGTTATCCTCGTCGCCCCCATTCCCGTCACCACCACCGTCGTCGTCGTCGTCGTCATAGTCCCATTTACTCCGCAGCACCAACGGCCTCGACACAAACATGGTCTGGAGCGTGAGGGCAGGCCCCCTCGGAGAAGGAGGCTTGCTGGTCTCAAACGTCGTGACGGCGAGCCCGATCTGCGAGGGGCTCAAATCTCCGACGTCCAACTCGAGCGCGAACCCATCTTGGTCTGGGCGGATCGAGGGCTCGCCCATCTGGGGGGACGCTGCGTGCGCTCTGCTCTTGTGGTGGTGGTGGTGGTGGTGGTGTTCTTTCCCGGATGGAGGAGGAGCGCGCTTGACGCCCGATATGGCGCCTACTTCGTCTGGGCCGCCATATGCCCTTCTGTACATGCGATCCAGGTCCGACACGGCAGCCGGGCTGATGTTCAGCCAGTCGTATGATCGGCAGAGGTCCGACTTTGTGACTTTGGCGCCGTTGCTGGACAGGATGTACCGGCGGAGTTCGTCGACGGCGTCTTCCAGGCGCAGGGGGGACTTGGTCTTGGAGTAGCTCGACAGCGCCGTCTTGAGGCTGTACAGCCGGTCGAGGGAGAGGATGGTGAGTCCGTCGGAGGAGAAGAGGACCTCGTTTTGGATCAGGGAGTTGGTGAAGAGTTGGCTGCTTAGGCCGTAGGCCGTGGGGCTGACGGCGGGTGTGAGTGAGGACCTGGGTAATTCAAGTCAAGTCAGCGGGAGATTCGCACTGGAACATGGCGTGGATCTGTGAGGGGGGAGATTAAGGGGAAAATTTCACATCTACAAGTGAACATAACATACCCGAGGCTGAACTTGTGCGCCGTCTTCGTGAACACGGCTCGTTGGATCTTCTGGTCCCTGGCCGACAATTCAGGAGCATGGACGAGCCGCAGGCAAGAAGCACCACCTGGTATCATGGGCTCAGAGCAGTCCGTCGCCCCGGAAGAAGGTGTACGCGGAGTCATGGGAGGCGGAGAGAGAGGAGGCGTCGTCGGTGAGAGTGGCCATCGGAGTCTCAGACCCGGGGACTCGAGGCCGGGACTTTTCATGGGCGTGTTGGACGAGGCAGTATTGCTCCCAAGTTCGATCCGACGAGCCGGGTTGGACTCGCATGCCTGTCGAGAGCTGTTGCGAACGAGCTGCTTTAGTGCTGTGACGGGGCCCGTGGCGAAGCCGAACTTGGAAAAGGACGACGAGGCAGATGACGACGATGACGGAGGCGTCGCCGGTGTGATGGGCGTAGACACGCCCGGTGACGGTGATGCCTGTGACGGAATCTTCACCGACGGAACATGGTAGTCCCTCCTGACCACGACGAGCGTGAGATGAAGCGACTTCCTTGCCAAACGGGACGAGGCATGCTCAAGAGCAGGCATCAAGTGAGGCGGCAGATGGTGGCCGTCAAGGACAGACGGACCGGCCTCGAGAGGCGACGAGATGCGTCCCTTGAGAGACATTGGGTAATCGAGCAATGCGTGGTTGTCCCAAAGAGCCCAAACAAGCCTCGAAGAGACACTCTCCCGCGCAAAGAGCCCGGTATAAATATTACCGTGGCGCAAATATTGATCACGAGGCCGCTTCCAACAAGACCATGGCCCAACCAAATCCCCCAACAACCCAGATATGCCCGGCCGCAGCAACCACCGGATATCCCCAAGGCCCAACGGACAAGGCCGTGTCTGGCAGCCAACACGGCGAGTCACAGACTTGGAAATGACGAAAGGAAAGAAAGTACGGCAAACAGTGAGAAGATGTTACAAAGTGATGAGACGTCGTGTCCCGCAACCAGGACCAGGCGAACGCAGTTCAAAAGGCACGGCCGACCTGCAGTACATGAGAGGCAGAAGCACCGTACATATGTAGATCGACGCGCACCCACGGGCCATTCACTCGAGTGCAAGCCAAGGAAATTTCAATGAAATGGGAAGGGGTTAAATACTCCAAACAAACCAGAACAAATTCTTTTATCCAATGATGGCGTGGGAAAGAGAAAATGGGGGGCCCTCTTGAAACAGCCCAGCTTGAAAACGCAAGGCAGTGCAAGGAGGTTTGCTGGCGGATAATCATCTTCATTGCAAACCGACGGAAAAACGGTTCCCGGAATCCATGTATTGTATCTTTGCTTGCCGCCGTGGCAGCCAATCAGGGCCCCCCCCCTTCCCACAGATCTCTCGGTCGGGCGGCGGGCGGCGGGCAGCGGGCGGCGGACAGCCAACGTTGCTATTTTCGGCCGTGGGCGGGCCACCAATGATCCGTCTGGCTGTTTCCCCACCCAGTCCACCTTGCACCATGTCGCGGCGGCTAACAGGAAGGAAACGAACAAAAATAGCCTCCAACTCTGCTCTGGGGAAAATTTCCGAGACAAGAACAGCAACCCCTGTGATTATGTATAGCTAATTTCTTTCCATCCTGTCAAACACCACCCCACACCACAACATGCCGATTGGCGCCGTCTTTGTGACTTGCACACCTCGACATCAAACCATGACGGAATCTTCTGGAAATGGAAGTAGACGGCCATGCATATCCCAGAAAGGCTCACGCTTTCTGTCTTGGTTTCTATTTCAATTTCCCTACTTCACGACGTCATGCCTCCAACATGGCCCCGAATTTGACCATCGCTAGTCGCCTAGGACCTCTCGGGTTTCATCATCCGCCGCCAGTCGTAAATGTATTCAAGGAGCCCTCATTTCTTTCATTGCAATCTATAAACAAGCCCTCTTATTCGTCTCGTCCAAGCTATGCCCTGTCTAGCTACATTGCATAATGGTGCTTAGACAGTCGTGTTTCCACGGAAGACGGAGCAAAAGAAGCAACCCCCCGCCTCCCTCTCAAATAAAAAACTTGAGGAGGTAAAAACAGCTGTGCTATCATCGAGTATGCATATTGCTCGCTTCCCTTCCCTGCGCCTGGACTCCGCTGCTAAAGTGCTTCGAGGACCAAAAGACCAAGCACCTTCCTTCTAAAGAAAAACCTTGCTCGTACATTCGAGCTGACCTCTTCGTAGCAGTGCAAATGCCTGTACTGAATGCAAAATATAGGCCATCATCAAATCGCGTTAAGCCGGTATCATATCAAGAAAAATGAAGCTAAAACAAAAAAGAAAGGGCCACCCAACCTCTGTGGTCCCTCCCCTTGAACGCCATGTACGTCCGAGTTGATGATTCAACTCACAAATCGCAACGTGCAGAACTTCAATCGTTCGTCTCGTGACCAGTCTGCATTGATATGCCCGCATCATCTATCAATTCTGACGAGCCACTGGATCCATCCCAGTCTGTGTAAAGTCAGCTTGCTGATCGCTTCTACTTATTGTGCAGGAAAAAAAACACCAGTTTCCACTCACCGGAACCATCGTCGTCCACCTCGTCCACCAAGAGTCGCTGCATTGGGCTCCTTATTTCTATCATCACGGAGCAAGGGGGAGTAGGTCAGCTTGCGGACCCAGCTACGCACATCTGCTTCGGAAAATAGACTCACCGGCTTGTATGGCTGCGAACTCGACGCTTTCCGTGTCAAGGTCATTCGCACCGTCTGTCGGTCCGTAGAACTGGGCGCATTTACTGATCACGCGCGAAATGTTACTCGCAGCATTGCGTTCCAGCTGAACTCCCCTCTTCACATGCACTTCCCGTAGATACAACAGACACTTTATCCCAACTTGTCGGATCACGGCCAACAGGGATCTCTTTTCTCCATTGGCGTCATCGCCGCCGTCGTCATCGTCGTTGTCGTCAGTCTGGTCAGGAGTCGTGCGCAAAAGAGGCTGAAACAAAGTATCGTTGATGACGAGTTCGGCACTGATCCTCGTCTGCTCATCATTGTAGACGAGCAAATAGGGTGCCCAGAGAGGAATCGACTGCGTTGCAAAGTTGCGTCTTTCACGGCCCGCGTTCTCGCCGGGTCCTTGAGACACCAGAACCGATTCGATAAATTCCACAAACGCAGAGCCCTCGCTGTGTTGTAGACTTCGTGCCTGAACACAAACATGTCGGATGAGCAACTGTGCTCTCTCGGTAGACTCACTGCGTTCCACGTAGTGCCCAGCAGCACGAATGGATGAGTCCATCGGCTTCGTTGACGTATCTCCCTGGATTTGCTTCCTCAGCGTGGCAAAGACCTTCATGTCCAACTCCTCTCCACTTTCAACCATTCTACCCAGGATGGAACTTGTCGACTTAGGAGCTTGATCCAAATCCAGCAGCTTCTCAACGAAGAAGCTGGTCATCTGCCGTTCTGGGTGATGATGGATGGCTTGAACCTCATCTGATGTCCACGCAAAGGGTCGTCTTGATCCACGACGGTCCCCAGCCTCTTCCACAATCACTTCCGCGCTCAGGATCGGCTCGAGTTGAGACATCAAGTAGTCAATCAGTGCCAGTATTGACACATAAGATGCAGGCTTGGAGGCGAATCGTCTCAAGAGATTGGTGACCATTCGCTGGTAATTAACCGGCTGATCAATCATCGGATCTGCATTGATGATGCGCAAAAGTTTCAACAGGTAGTTTTCTCCCAAGAGGTACCCAACTTCAAGGTCCCCGAGCTTTGCAAACCCCAACACAGTTGCGAAGTATTCATCCCATGATCGAATGTGGACATGGAAAAATCGCCATAAATGGTTAAAGAGGTCAATGGTGCCTTGCACCACTGACGTGGGCAAATCGGTTTCTGCCCAGTCCTCATCGTCTTCTTCGACTTCTGCGCCAAACGGTGTGCTGGTTGGGCGTGGGTGGTAATAGAGACGGGGAAGGCCGGTGCGAATCTTTTCTACCGCCTGAAGTAGAGCCTTCCCGGCAAATCTTCTGGTTTCCAGGTCTGGATTGCGCTGAACCAAGGCGCGGAAGGCAGAATGACGCATGCTGAAGTAGTCGTGAAACGCAAACGCACAATCATAACAATTCGTAATGGCGTTCTCCAAGAGGGAAGAAAAAGTGCCCACAAACGGCAGATCCTTGGTTCGCGTCACCACTTGGTCATAGTGAGAGAGTGCCAGCTCCATGGCCAAATTCTGCAACTGATGTGTAGACTCATCCGTATCCGCATCGGCCTCACTTTCATGATCTGATGGCTGTGAACATCTCGGCTGACTCTCTCCAAGATGAATTGCATGTCCAAAACATTTTTGTACAAAAAGCGTATAGCTGGGGTCGAAGAGGCAGTGCCGTCGGAGGAGCATCCTGTTCTCATTCGAGATATGCTCCCTCATGGGAGGAGGTATCTTGGGGGAGAATCGGTGCTCGGAGCTCGCGGCCACTTTGGCTGGTAACCCAGCGCGAAGTGACGACGCTCGCTGGTAGAAAAGCATGTAAGCGCTATATGTTCTGTCAAAAAGAAGACCATTCGCAGCCTCGTGGATCGGCTGACGATCTGTACCTCCAAACGTCGAGCTCTCCATCAGAGACGAATCCCATGGAGTGACCATGTCATCATTAAACTCGACCCAAGTTGACGGTTCCGACGGCCCTCGCTCTCGAATGTAGGAATAATAATGACCAGACTCGGCAGTTCCTGAGTGTACGAGGATTCCAACAAGCTCGAATACATCGCGTTGTGGAGCATCACCGTTTGCGTTGAGGTACTCCACCGTGTATGGCGAGATGTCTAGTGACAATGGAAATGAGAAGTAGTCATTGATCTTGTTTCTTTGCATGGTTCGCAGGTTGAAGTCGAAGCGTTTCAGGTGGCAGATGAGATTATCGGGCACATCCTTCAAGCATGCTCTAGAGAATGTGTCAGCAATACGGAGGAGGTTGATGGAAATGGCGCACAATTCTTGACATACCTCTTGACGGCATCAACGTGGCGATCACATGTCGAACACTTGTACTTGTTCTCTGCGTTGTTCTCGTTAGTTTAGTCGTTCTCAAACACGGAGGGGAGGCTGAGGAAACGTACCGCCTTCCATTACCTCGCCATCAACGTAAGCCTGCAGACTTTCCTGAAGTGTGCTTTTTCCTTTGATATCACACTGAATGGCGGAGAATGGCTCTATGCGCTCGGAAATGTGCTCGCATTCCTTGGATTTGACCTGTTGGACTAATTGGCCGCCAAAGAATGAGCGCAATTTCTTCTTTTCGTCGTTTCCAAGCAACTGTCCCTCCCACCGATCGAAAAGAAGGTTGTAAAACTCATCAACGTCCATTTGACTATGGATATCAATTGGAGTGTCATCATAAGTCCTTATGAAGGTAACCAAGGCGGACGGATCAACGTATCGCTGCCAACTTTCCTGCATGTACCCGAACAGCTTTTGTGTGCGAAAAAGTAGCTGCTGACTGTCTCCTTGATCCTCGACTTCTATTGACAGAATGAAACTTCGAAATTGAATATTCATGAACAGTTGAGTAAGCAGAGAGTTCAGGTAGCAAGTGTTGGAGAGATTTTTGAGTCCAACGTAACCGCACGGTGCTCGAACAGCTTTTGATCGCTCAAAAGAAAATGGCAGCTCGTACATGTATGGGTCATCTGCATCGCGTTAGCGTGTTCAGGCACTCCGAACAAGAATCACCGCTCTGGGGAAATCACACACCGGGCTCTTCGTTGTAAAAAGGCACAAGCCCATTCGTTGTCTCGAGTACCTGACGAAATGCAGTGCGTTTACCCTCAATAAAGAGGAAAACAATCTCGAGCAGCTTCATCCTTGTAGTCATGTTGTGAACTACGCGGGGCACTGTACCCCTATCGCCACGGCGCTTCCGTGGGAAAAGATGTCTCCAGAAAAGGTGGGTAGCGATGTTCCTAACTCAATGTCAGTATGTAATTCTGCAAAATGAACAAGGGGTTCTGTCCATGTGACGCCTTACTCGTCAAAGGCTGCACAGGTCACCAGCCTCTCGTCCAGTTGTAAGCACGTGTGCAGTAATGCTGTCAGCCCTGTGGCAACCGGGTCAATCATATCTGGCTGATCAATGGTCTGTAAAAATTTGTCATTGTAATTTGTGTCAGCCTACGCTCCTCATATCCCGTATGAACCCCAAAACGTACCTCAATAGAGGTATGCCTCATCAAGAGATCGAGGGTCGTGACAGCAAGAGCTTCAACATTGGTAGCCGATGGCCATCTCGCATTGGTCTGCTCCAACAGATAAAGTAGTGATCTGAAATACTCCTCGGGCTCTGACGGATAATCCAAACAGTCGCACAGAATGTCAGTCATGGCCGAATATAAAAGGACGACCATTTGGAGTGGCTTTTGCTTGCTACTTGCTACAAGCGAGGTACTCGGAGGAGCCCTCGTCACGTCTTCGATGAGCTCGACTACAGATTGCTTTACCGATTTTCGGGGGTCTTTGAGAACAAAGTTGGCAACTGTCTCCAGAAAGTTTGTTTCCGAGACTGTTATTTCCCAGAAATCAGGGCTTGCGGATCCTATGCGAAGAATCGCCGCACAAGTACGATCGATCAATGTCAAGCTCGGGTCACCGTCATGTCCCTCCGCCAGGCACAAAATTTCGTAAAGACGGGTCGCTGAGGGTAGCAGACTGCTCTTGAGCTCAATTTGCGGAGTATAATCGGTGGCAACTGTGATCTTTGATCAGTATTTCGAAACCCCAATAAAAATATAGTTCAAGTATCGCGCTCGCTCACTGTTGAACAGCTTTACATAGACTTGTACTAAAGACCCTGCAATTCGTAGTCGTAATGCCGAAGAAACGCCATCGAGAACTTCAGGGTCAGAAATAGCATCGACAACTAAGCGTAGGGATCTTTCGAGCGCCTTCTGGGAGGATCCAAGTCCCTCAGAGGCGATTTCGGTGCCCGGACGAACTTGCAGTCTTTGGTATCGGGCAGCTTCCACATAGTCACTAATAGCGTGAATTGCGTATAAAGTTTTGAAAGGATACCCCTTGAGGAAGATGTCAAGATGTGATACATTATCCGCTTCAAACCGCGCTGTAAATTCACCATCAGCAGGAAGCTGCACAAGAAAATCATATATCTAATCGCGTCAGCTGCAAGTCGTAAACGGGGACGGGAAGAAAGGGGCGTACATCTTCTGCAAGCTTCTCTTCCATTCCCAAGTACTCCCATAATTCCTTGAAATGAGACAAAATCTCAATTTCCAATTGTGACGACCCAGGTCTGACACACGAGGCCGTGCTTGAGATATCTTCATCTCTTTTCACCAAAATCATGTCATCTTGAATGTGCAGTTCGTGTAGTGCAAGACCGATCTGGTGCTTTGAAGGAAACCACTGCTGTCCACGGTAGTATATTCGATAATTCTCGAATCCCGTTTCTCTTTTTATGTAAGCTAAAAGACACGCAACCGTGTTATCGCGGCCAATGTGTAAAGGTTTGATGCTGCTTTGTTCGCAACCATCGAAGGATTGATAATTTAGCTCTGCAGAGCTTCCTGCCATCTGATCTGGGGCACTGACCATGAGAGGTCTGAGGTCAGCAACAGCG
Organism: Epichloe typhina subsp. poae; assembly: GCA_030389615.1. Taxonomy (NCBI): domain Eukaryota; kingdom Fungi; phylum Ascomycota; class Sordariomycetes; order Hypocreales; family Clavicipitaceae; genus Epichloe; species Epichloe typhina. The sequence goes on along the minus strand of CP098318.1, from coordinate 1,639,736 downwards.
AACTTGGGGTGAGCTTGGTGTTTCTCGAGAAAAAACCTCAACAACTGTAGCGAGCGCCTGAAGAAAAGTTCTTGCTGCTGTAACTCTTCATCAGTTGGCACGATAACCATAGATTCGTCGTCGTCGCTGGAGCCCTTGATCTTTGTCGCTGCCGCTCTCATTTGACTCAAGCATCGAGTCACGAGTGAAGAGTGAACTTTCCGTGCGCGGGTTATAGAGCAGCGCCGCATGGTGTTGCTATGGAGATACAAATCAATGGCAAGCGTGGAAATAGCACGAGCGACTAGGTGAGAATCATGTGCTTCCAGAATGATCCTCCACAGCTGCTCGATACCACTGTTGGACAAGGTTTCGGAGTCATCCAAGGCAAAATCACTGTCCTCTCCAGCAAGCGATAGAACGCGTTCACGAACAAATTCTAGCATTCCATCTGAGAAACAGGACGCAGGAAGATCAGGCAAATATGTGGAGAAACAGGTCTGAAGAAAGGTGTTCTTCAATGATGCCTTTTTCATCACGTTGATGATGACAAGCCAGCCCGCTGCTCTGTCCTCTGCGCACGGGGACTCTGGTCCAACAAGAATATCCAAAAGTTTGATGCCGAGTTCATCGTTGACAGCTGAAGGCTGCAAGTGGATTATGTTTGCAATCATGTCTCTTCTTGGTATATTTGAATCGCCAGACAGGACAGCAACTGCTCCCGCTTGATGACCAGCGCGCACTGCGTGTGCTAGCTCTTCAATGACGAGCCTCGCAAGGTTATGCTGCTCAGTCAACACTTGGAGATCTCTGGGCACTATATTCCTAATGGCCATGGACAGGCACCACAAACTCCCGCGAGATGTTGCTGATAGTTGGGCGATATCATCAATACAGCTCAAGTAGAGTGTTTTCCGATCCTCGGGACTGGGACCAAAGGCGAAGAACTCTTTCAACTTTTGCATGGCTGCGAGTTGTAGCTCAGTGTCCGCCGTCTGGCATGCCGTGGTGCAAATTGAAGCCTCTCTCAAGATCCTCAGGCAAAGCTTGTATGGGTGGAAAGAAGGTGTGTGCTGCTCAGTTTGGCAGCGTGATAGCATGCCTTCCATGATGTTATCCCACAGCGTGCGCATTGCAGGAGAAAATTCTTCCAATGGAAGTGTCTGGAACTTCTCACACCAGACCAGAAGACCGTCGTAATCAAGCAAATTGGTAATATGTGATATCATACGAGCCAAAGCCTCCGCGACCCGTGGATCTTGGCTTCGTGTCAAGCCCTGCCACAACTGATCGGTGTGCTCCTGCTTGTACATCTTGGTGACAATGAGGAACCCGAGGATATTGGCGCTCTCTACGATAATCTCCGGATGGCAATTCAAGCCAAAAATATAGTCGACCAGGTGCGTTTGAAGCAGGTGAGTACCGAGGTGCTCGAGAAATCGAGCATTGTCTTCGTCGGAAGAACTCGCGGCGGTTTTCCAGACTAACACAAGATCTCCGCACAATTTGGTGATGGCCATGACACGTAATTGCATCTGGCTAGAGCGTATCAAACGTTCCAACACTCTGACTCTCCATTTCCATGCGATAGCTTCAATGGTATGCGCAATCGGCAAACCGGGGAAATCGTGTATGTGTTGTTGCAAAACGCCTTTTGCTTGTTGGTGGCCCCCTCGTAAGGCGCATTTGAGCATATCGGACAAGGCATGCAGAAGAACTGTCGCGGTATCGGCAGACAATTGGGTCACGTGCTTCTCAATCACCAATTCCAAGCAGTTGAAGATATGAGTCCAAGCCAGATTCCCAGTCTGCAGTTGCGCATTTGCTTGCCTCACACGGCTGCCGCTCTGGTTATTGCCGATCGTGAATGCCGCCTCTCGCATACAAGCCCCGAGCATCTGTGCTACAGACGCCAGTGCATCCATCAGTCTGGGAAATTGAGGAACGAGCGAGATTATTAAAGACGCTAATTGCGACAGATCATTCACACTACCCCCTTGGCTGGATTGGAGTTTGACGATGAGATAAGTTCCAATGTCATGTTGTGACGATCCCGGGGCGGGCCGTGCCTCATCTCTGACGTTCGCCAAACAAGTATCAGAAGCAAGCACTTCATAAAGCTGATGTAGGTATCTCGCGGAAAATATCTCAGGGCACTGTTGATTATCCGACCCGCGGTTAGACTGTATGGGTCTGATGGCCGCCACATCCAGGGCAACCATTCGCGCCGTGAGGCAAGTAAAGATTGAATAAAGATCAATGACGCTGTTGCGAAGCTCATGTATTTTGGATAATTCTGGGCTGTGGAGTCAATTAGTACTCGAAAATTGAATAGCTAGGTTACGCCGCCTGTGCATTGATATTTGTTGCACAAGAGCTTCTTAAACCAGGTGAACAACGGGGCTGTCATACCTTCTTGCTGATAGTTGGAAAATGACACTGGGAAACGATAGCCAAAAACCTTTGTAAGTCTCTCGAGAGTCTAGAACAACAGACTGCTCGGATGATGCAGCAAAACTGAGGTGATCTTCGATCCAGGCTTGCACTTGGGCGATGATCTTGCTGTCAATGGGCGAGTCTTGTTCACATTAGTTAGACAATTCACATGACAATGACCGACAGTAGAAGAAGTGAGATGCGCACGTACGTGTGGATAAATATTCAAGCAAGCGATGCAGTGGTGTAGAGGGATCGTCTTCAGGTTCTGAATAAGGAAACTGTAGAATAGGGTCGAAGGATGGCAGGTCATGACCGACAATGGCTGCAGCTTTGTCGTCAACTGAAAACACCATCTTATCGTCGCCTTCCTCAGAGGACGTGTCGGATACGGATACAAGTTCCACAGGTGGACTGGTGGAGTTTGACCTGGACTTTGGGGATGTTCCCACGTTTGTCTTTGGTAGCTGCTCATTCTTCGTGTACACAACACTCTCTCCAGCATGACTTCCGTTGTTCGCGATGGTGGTGCTAGTCAGTTGCTTGGATGTAGGTGACGATGGCCCCGAGGCATCAAGTGCAAGACCATTGGAATTCCTAAGATTAATGGTGACCTTGCTAGAGGATAGAGGCGTTGAGCTGTTCGGAGCAACGAAGGTAGGCGCTTGCGGCGTATGCAAGAGCTCTGGAATTTCGGTTGCCGTCACAGCCTCATCCTGGACTTGTTGATCAAAGGCGGTGTGGTTTGCGCCAGTGGCCTCGGCGCTGAGGTGGTTGCTCAGAGGCGTAGGCGTCTTGTCTTGCGTGGAAGCAGATGGTGGGGGTGATGCCGAACCGGATGTTCGACGTCTTTTGCGAGCCAAAAGGTCGCTGTCGTCGAAAGGGTTTGGACGAGTGGAAGGTGGATCAAGAGAGGGGGCATGATCCTTATCGTCTGGCGAAACCCTCGCTGCCGCCGCGTCTGTAGGAGTCGAGGGCCGGTCCATCTGGCTGTCTGACGTGTTGTCCATCTACTTGGTGGGATGACGGGCAACGATGGCACGGGGCGGCCAGATTGGGCAAAGACGTCACAGCGTCGTGAGAGCCGGCTGGGCGGCAGCTGTAGAAAATTGACATGTGTAACAAGGGAGGTAACGGCAGCAGATCTGCCAGGTGGACGGGCCAGCAGAGGCCGGGAAAGGCTTCGTTATATGCTAAAAAAGAATAAAGGTAAAATAGACGGCAGCTGGCGCCGTGAATGTGATTTGGGGAGGATGGGAAAAAAAGTCGAGCTGTGAAAGTCAGTGTGAGTGGTGAGGGAGGTAGACGATGGCAGCAGCGGATTGGCTGATGGGACGCGGTGCTTGTGTGTGGAACCGTGACGAGCCAACTGAGGGAACTGAGGGGCGAGGGGCAGCTCCAGAGTCCAGACGGCACCATTTGAGAGCACCTACTAAGCACCTGTTCTTTTGTGCTCTCGTGCAGTGTCAGAGTGCGTCCAGTGGTGTACAGTGGTGTACCAAGCAGCCTGCGCTAAAGTTCCACCAGATTGACGCGCGTGGATGACAGATGACATCAAGTGAGTGGGCTGCTTGCCTGCAAGAGACGATCATCATCTTTGTGTCGTCTTTGTTAGTCTTTGCCCTGGCGGTGACAGATCTGCCCCACTTCTGCCCGCGTGGTTCCACTATTCATTCAATTTGTTTCTGCTTTTCCTTCATCAACCCATCGTGTCATCTCATCTCTCACACGGTTTGTATGCCGCATAAAATCACTACCACGGCGGAGTTATTCTTTTCGTTGATAAAATCGTGAATAAAAAGAGGTGTCGAGAAAGGAGGGACCATCTCGTGTTGCTGGCCGGTAGCAAATATGACGACTCCATCTCAAGCGGCTGGACGCAAACGCCTGGTGCATCACTTGGACACACCATTCTCAACAGTCCCTTGGTAAGGTCTAGGTTGAAGAGCCTAACTGGCATGCCTTAACAGTGCTAACCTCATTCTAGGCCAGAAATATCGCTAGGAGACCAGGACACTATTCTGGAATTGCTGTGCAAGTAGGTCTGCGCTTTGAACTTCCGTGAATAAATTCTCTAACAAATGCGCTCAGTCTGTTAAGCCCCATAGGGCAGCATAGAACAATGCATGTAAAGGCGTCGAAAGGGAAACGTGCAGATAAAAGAGAGACTTCGGCAACAGAGGTGAAATCAGAAGCTACCGTGCCCAAGCCCGCCAAACCTGAGCTTGTCGACAATATCGTAGTCGGATTCAATGCCATCAGTAGAGGACTGGAAATGATGTCGAGCGACAGTGAAACCATTCAAAACAGAGGCAGCTCGGACCATCTTTACAGCATGATATTTGTGGCTCGAGGGAATCAGCCAGCCACATTCAATTGCCATTTCCCCAAGATGGTTGGTGTTGCATCAAGGAAAGGCGACTCAACGAAAAACATCAAGCTGATAGGACTATCCAAGCCCTGCTCCGATAGACTGGCTGCTTGTTTGGGAATTGCGCGAGTGTCATCCTTAGCGATCAAGAAGAATGCTCCAGGTGTGGAGGCACTATGGGCATTTGTCAATGGCCATGTTGCTTCTGTGGATATAGCTTGGTTGAATAACCCGGGGAGCATTCAATACAAGCCAACTCACATAGCTGTGGTGGAGACCACAGTAGGGCCTAAAAGGATCAAGACGAGCAAAAAATAATGGCTCAAGTTGACTAATCATTCGAAAAGTCATTGAAAAGTCATTGAAGATTCTTTTAGTCAAGACTTTCTCTGGCTAGTATGCTGGCTGCATTGGCATTTATATTCACGTACCAGCGCCAAATTTGTTTGGCTGTGAAATCAAGGAGCAATGGAATGACTTGAAACGAACGGGTTCGATTTGGATCTCTTCCTTCTCCTGAAACTGACCCAAAGCCAAAGCCAAGCCAAGGCGAAAGTCAGGAAAAAAAGAAAAACATCTGCCCCTCAAAGCGCGACGGACTGTCTGGCAGTCTGCCAGGAGTTGGCAGGTGCCATGCAGCTGTTACGCTCCGCTGCCAGAAGAAGAGTACATAATCCCAAATTGCGTCCTCAGTTTTGTTCTGTCTATAGCTTAATCTTGTAAGCAAGCACCTTCTGCGGCTTCAACTGATTGTCCAAAATAAATCATCGCCAGATGGTCAACAACGCACCCTGAGACATTTCTTCGCCATGAATGTTACCGCGTTCAACGATGCGCAAAAGCTGGCTGACGCAAGGGCCCTTGCCCAAAGCTTCAAGACAGGAGAGCAAAACAATCCCCCGAAGAAAAGTAGAGGCTCTTCTCGGCAGGGGCGTAGTGCGGGTATGACAACATGACGGGAAGCCTTTTCCTGCGTATGAATCACTAACAAGATAATTTCGCAGATGCTGTACAATTCGTAGAAGTCAGGGGACCAGTTCCACCCTCGAAAAGACACTATAATGGAAAAGCACTGGAAACAGGATGGCAGATTTCAAGTGTCAGTGCAAATACTCCGATCATGACGAGTGCCCTCGATTTCTTGCGTCGAGCGGACCAGGGGTTAGCTGCGTCTGTTGCCCCAAATTCTGATTTGCCTGACACAAACTCTCGACTGGTGAGCACGTCTTTCAATAGTCCATGTTCATCCAAGACCACAGATATCGGCACACCACCGCCCGTCGGTTCCCAAGATCGCGAGGGCGATGGAATCTGTGTAGCAGGCAATGATGAGAAGAACAATGATGATGCAAATGCGGAAAAACTCGCCGATCTCTTGAATTCGTTTTCATTCAAAGAAAGGGATGCACAAGAAAGTACTTCTGGTTCCATCCTTGAAACGTTTCTGGCGTTACTGGCAGAGCATTCAGACCTACCACCCGAGTTGGAAGATGCTAAAGACTCGTGCATCAAAAGAAGCACCACCATCGATGGAGAAAATGAGCCTGATGATGGTGGTTCAACACCACCACCTCACAGAGATACGCAGTTAAGGCCCAAGGCACATGCTTTCATTCCATCTGCACCCAAAGTTGAAAGGAGCGAGGATGAATGTAAGAGCATATCATACATTTCTGAAGCCCAATACTGATGAATCTCAAGCTGAAAAAGAGTTTCCATTCACCGGACAGTTCAACAAGCCAAGCGACGACGGTTCACGTGGCTTCTGGCCTCCTATGAAACACATTGTGTCAACAGTCCCTGTGAACTACACAGTCTGTGTGCCAGTTCAGCCAGTTATGGTCTCAGTTCCAGCCAAGCCGATGCAGGGGCTCTCTGCCTCAAAGTGGGCAGCTCACCCACCAGCGCAGATGGATTAAGCTAAGTGCGTGCCGACGTTGAAGAATATTAGTGTTTTGGAGGGCATAAATTTGCAATTTATTATCGCTGGCAGACAGGCATATCCTCCAGCCAAAATGGAACAAAAGTCTTACCTGAATTCTGGCATGAGACTGTACAATATTGCGCCGAATGTAGGATCCTGTAGCGAGGTCACTGCACGAGAGTTGCTTTAATACAGGCACACACAATAAACAGATTCAAGTTGGTTTCAAAACACCCGGAGGCTTCCGAGCCAAAAAGTTCGTCCTCTAAAACCTTGATATATTCTTCATTCAACTATAACGTAAAGCAAAAGTTCCCTTCCCTAATTACATGGATTTAACCTACCCCGACATACACCTCTCCAACATCCTAGCGCCTTCTCTAACCTTGGGCGAGAAGTGCTTTCTCAACAATTCACCTTCCCAGATGGTTGTCGCCAATGGGTTGCTTCCCTCCACAGATTCACTTAAAGCATTGAAATGTCCATTCCCTTTACGTTCCTCGGTATTCCAAAGGCTGCTAATTTTTTTGCCATGGGCATGAGCAACGTCGTTGAGAAGAGCAAGCACAGCTTGGGAAGACTTTTCTGGAAGCTGTAGAGACGTAGTCATGAGCTGTTTTGTGAAGGCGGCAAGCCGCAACGGGGCTACCTGGCGGATATTGTAATGAGGTAGCAAAATGCCAGTTAGAGAGCGAAGCAACAACACGGTGGTAGTTTGAACATTAATCTTGGAGGAGTTGACTGATGAAGATGATTGAGTAGTGAGGCGGGTGTTTTCGAGATCGGGTTGGACGGAGAGCGGCAGAAGGGAGCGGAAGAGGTGCGCTGTAAAGTAGGACAGATCCAGACGTAGATCGTTGCGGGACTTGTGGGCATCTTGACCTGCTAACAAGGCATATGCAGTAACAGTGCAAAGTAGGGCTTCTCTTGTCAAGTTTCGTACTGACTCTTCGTCATCAACTTGCTCAGTATTCTCGTCCTCTGCAGGGCCATCATCTGCATCCTCATCGCTGTGGCGAATGAGATCCTTCAGAGCTTCTAATAAATCACCGAAAAAATCTTGATTGATGAGATGGGCATATTTCGCCAGACCTTCCAGGACAGCACCCATGAGGTGTGGTGAGCGTTGTTTGAGAATGCGGAAATATGTGGCGAAAACGAGCTTCAACGTCTCCGATTGCATTCGCTCGAACTCTTCATGACTGACGAGCGCATCTGCTAGGTCCATATCCTTCTGAAGGCCTTTCTGCTCCTTTGCATTCTTTCGTTCCCTCTTGGTGCGGAACTCGCGCTTGTTCTTCTTGGCTTTGGGGGCTGTTTGCTCGACCGTGTCTTGTGACGCTTTCCCTGAGAACTCGGATAGAAGACGAAGGCTGAGGAACAGGTTGAGTACCCTTTCATTGACAGCGAACTCTTTCGCCTTCATCATCTTGGTGACGAGTGACACGGCTTCCAGCGTAGGACGTCCCTCTTCGTCGTCGCGAAAGAGGGTCTCAAGGGCTTCAATTGCCTTTGCACCGTCTTTGTCTAAACTCTTTCGACTCAGTTTACCAACGATAATTCGTAGCAAGTCAGTGCGGAAGTTGAAGTGAGGTACTGAGGTGAGCAGAGTACAGGCACAGGTGACTGCGACATTGGAGAGGCTCTGCCCATTACGAATCGGCCTTTTTTGTGATTTCGCGTGCTGCGCTAACTCTTTGATGTAGGCTTGATATCCTGCCACCAATGATTGTTCAAATTGTCTCAGGCCACGAACTTCCTTTGAAAGCTTCTCCTTTGCTGCATCCTCAGTTTGCGGGCGTATTCTGTATCCAGGAATAATGTCCCTGTATACAGCCATTTGGGTAATGAGAGCCAACATGCGGATGGTGGGTATTCTGGACTCGCCAATCTTGGCGAGCGTCTTCAAGCCGCTGAAATTCTCTTCTGGATTTTCGTTGAGCGATGCAGCGACTTTTGCAAGCTCTTCTTGAGCCTCCAATATTTGTTGGGACTCGGGGATTTGCGGCTCAAGCTCCTTCTCTTGCTCGAGATCGGGTTCGGAATCGACCTCGTTGTCTTGTCCCTCAAGCCATTCCGTATCACTCTCGATAGACGCCGTGTCGTCTTCGGGATCCAGACCCTTGAGGAGCTCTAGTCGGCCATCTGCCGTCTTCATAGGAAGCCTGCTGCTCTCCTTTTCGGCCTTTTTCCCTTTTCGTGGTCGGTTCTCATAGTCCTGCTCGAGGTTCCAATTGGCGGCTTGCTTGAAGAAGTCTTTCTGTGCCCTTCTTGATTGCGGTTGGCCGTCTGACGAGTCATGACCCAGCTTTCTTTTTTTCGCGCCGTTGGCCCCCATCGTGCCAAACTTTCCTGTGCTCGACAGCGCGATTGAAGACGGTGAGGTCGATTTGAGAAGAAGAAAAGTCCTTGAAAAGCGCAAGCAATACGTGCCGCACTGCAACAACCCAATCTCTACCAGTTGCGACCTCGAAAATTTTGGCTCCACCAATCAGCTATCGATCCTTGTCGCTCACCGCCAAAATTCTGGACTTTTCTGCCGGCTTTTCAGCATTTGTTTCCCGTGCCCCTCCCCTTAAAAAAAAAATCCCACCTGCCACAACTCTTGGAACCACAGAGAAGAGAACAAATCGACATGGGGTTCACGAAGCCGCCTGTTCAGGCGCTGAAAGCAGCGAACAAGACCAAACGACAGGAACTCTACATCCAACACAAGAAGGCATCTGGCAAGGAGCGAAGAGAAGCACGACACCGTCGCAGAAAAGCCGAAAATCTAGAACCTGCTCTCAAGGAAGCACGACTCAGCAAAAACAAGACTCTTACGTTAGATCAAAAGCGAGTATGGGATCAAGGTGACGATGATACTCTGGGAGCTCAGGTCGATTTGGACCAACTGAGGAGGCGGCAGATGGAGGAGGCTGAGGCTGAAGAGCGAACGGCCCTCGACGCGGAAATGAAAGATGGCGAGGATGATGAAGACGACAATGACAGTATGCTGGAGTCAGAAGATGAAGAAGACGAGGAAATCAAGCAGGCTGCCATGGAGAAGCAACGGGACAAGCGTGCGAAACGAGATCACAGCATTGCCCCTTCAACAACAAGCACAAACCTCGACTTGACACCAGCTGCCCTGGCATTGAAGTTTCCAACACTATTCAGCGACGTTCCTACACCAGACCCGAAGGTCCTCGTCACCACGTCTCTTAACTCCACCATCCACTACGAGGCTCAACTGTTAAGCACACTCTTCCCCAACAGCACCTACATTCCTCGATCAGCACATCGCTACGGACACAACTATTCCCTGAGGGAGATATGCAAATATGCCATCAACAGAGAGTACACTGCCGTTCTCCTCATCAAAGAAGATTTGAAGAAACCCACTGGGATGTCCGTTGTTCATTTGCCCGCTGGGCCAACTTTTCATTTCTCAATATCGAATTGGATCGAAGGCAGGAAGCTGCCTGGACATGGAAATCCAACCAACCACTATCCGGAGCTCCTGCTCAGCAACTTCAAGACGCCACTTGGTCTGCTCACTGCCAAGGTTTTCCAAACATTATTCCCGCCTCGTCCCGAGTTTCAGGGACGTCAGGTCATTACCCTTCACAATCAACGAGATTACATCTTCGTGCGCCGTCATCGATACGTCTTCCGCGAGAAACGTGCTTCGGAGAAGAGTATTGTCGGGGCTGATGGCATAGAGGTCAAAGGAGTAGAGGGCATTCGCGCTGGATTACAAGAGCTCGGGCCCAGATTTACATTGAAGCTGAGAAGAGTAGATAAGGGGATTGGACGTGCAGGCAGCGAGGGCGAGGACGCTACTCAGTGGGAGTGGAAAGCCAAGATGGAGAAGGATCGCAAGAGGTTCAACTTGTAAATACTCGCGTGTTTGGTCAGCTGCGGCAGTTCATGACTACTACCGAATTAATGGAGTGTCAGATGAAGCTGAATTGTCCGTGATATTTTTCCTTTATGCTCCCATCTTTTCCTTTCGGACTCACCGACAAACCGTTCATTTTGGTTTCATGTTCAAATTCGTTAAACTATGGATTGACTGTTTTTTTTCCTGACCGGATGCAGCATCCCGTCAAGCATCCTCTTTGGAAAGTTCTGACGGTTTGGTGGTACTTGGCGGTACACAGAGAGTGACCCCACCACCAGCCAACAAAAAAAAAGCCCCAAAAAGCCCTCCGATTGGCTCCGTCTTCACAAGTTGCTGGGCTGAATTTCCTTGAAGTTCATTGGAGCGCGCAGATGAAGTCAACCCTCGTGTTGTCAACGCCAACTTGCAACATTTCGGCCTGCGTGCGTTGCTGCGTGCACTCTTCATACCAGCTTCGAGTATTGGATGAGTACTTACATCAGACTGTGAATGATAAAAGCAGGCAGACTGCGCCAATTTTCCATGGCTGAGAGAAGCATGCCATGGTGATGCCACAGCGGAGCGTCCGAGGTCCATCGCACCTTCCATCATGACACGCCGGCTGTTCAAAAAGCTGCAGTTGAGCGTGTCCCGCAAGTCACGCAGACAGGAAAAGGCTACCTCCTCAGTCTCGTCCTCGTCGCCAGAAACTTTGCCATCAATCCCTCATGATGTCGCCAACGGTGAGACCAGTCTGTCTTTGTTGGGCAGGGGCGAACTACGTGTTTTCTGCGCCGCTAACAATGACATCACAGGCAACGCGGCCGATGGCTCGCCCAAACATCTTCAAATTCTCGACGTATTTAAACAAGCTCCCGTACTCAAGGGATCCACGAGATTCGAACCGCTGCCCGATGTGAAGAACATCATGGTGACTGGTGGCGCAGGCTTCATGTGAGTGGACGGCGACAAACATGAAAGTTTTCTTGAGTTGTCCGCGGCCAAAAAAAAAAAAAAAAAAAACTGACTGACTGACTTCTGTATTTATAACTGAGCAGAGCATCATGGGTTGTGCGCCACTTGACTCTCACGTATCCTGAAGCATACAACATCGTGTCTTTCGATAAGCTGGACTATTGTTCATCCCTCAACAACACGCGTGTGCTCAACGATAGACGCAACTTCACATTTTATCATGGAGATCTCACAAACCCAACCGAAGTCTTGGATTGCATGGAGCGCTACAATATCGACACGGTCTTGCATTTTGCTGCGCAGTCTCATGTGGACTTGAGTTTTGGAAACTCGTACAGTTTTACCCACGCCAATGTGTATGGGACGCACGTTTTGCTGGAGAGTGCCAAGAAGGTTCGAATCAGACGCTTCATACACGTATCTACGGATGAGGTTTACGGAGAAGTGAAGGAGGATGACGATGACTTGGTCGAATCCAGCATATTGTCCCCAACGAACCCATACGCAGCGAGCAAAGCAGCGGCCGAAATGCTTGTCCAATCTTACAACAAGAGCTTCAAGCTCCCAACCATCATTGTTCGAAGCAACAACGTGTATGGGCCGCACCAGTATCCCGAGAGTCAGCCAGCACTTTTCTTCCTTTTCTCAAACAAGACTCCTACAGATGAGTCTCTTCCAGATTGAAACTGACTTGCGTGTGTGCAGAAATCATACCAAAATTTACATGCCTTCTTCATCGAGGGCGGCCTGTTGTACTGCATGGTGACGGCAGTCCGACGCGACGATATCTCTACGCTGGAGACGCTGCTGATGCATTTGACACGATTCTTCACAAGGGCCAGGTTGGTCATATTTACAACGTTGGCTCATCTGACGAGACATCCAATCTAGACCTATGCGCCAAGCTGCTGGACACGATGGGGATAGGACATGAGACGCCAGATGAATTTCGCAAATGGATCAAGTATACGCACGACCGGCCTTTCAACGACCGTCGGTATGCTGTCGATGGCACAAAATTACGAATGCTGGGATGGAATCAGATGACGAATCTTGAAGACGGCTTGAAAACAACTGCGGATTGGTATTGCAAGTATGGAGAATCATGGTGGGGAGACATAAGCCATGTTCTGACCCCATTCCCTATTGTGAGCGAAGGTCACATAATGCCAGACATTGAACATCTGATGAAAGACGAACCCATGGGCCGTGCGGATGACTGTCTAGGCGTCGATGCGGTCAGGAAACAAGATACAAGTGGCCGAGACTTGTAGCATTCTGCAGGAGACGGATATATAGACGACGATTCATTCTTCAATCTACAGTCAGAAGAACGACCTAGTAGTCATGGTACCTGAGCGACACGGGAAAATGCTTGCCTAGGGTTATAGAACAGCAAAGCAACAAATTTGAAACAACGACAACATGAGCTTGGCCGGATCAGGTGCGCCCATCATCTCAAACTTGTGTGTATTACTCCGTAGGTCGTTTGTTCATAGCTAGTAGGGCGCAGCGCACGTACGCACGGGCCGCGAAGCTCATCATTTACCCGGGGCATACCGGGAAAATATTTAACCGGACTGCACATACATAGCATGTTAAGGATGGATGATAACCCCATCAGGGCCAGAACAAAACCAAGGGGTTGATTTACACCGAGGGCGCGGGACACTCCGTAATGCATGATACCGAAGAATTGACAAAGACCTGCATGAGTACTCGGTAAAAGCAAGCAGCCAAACGGACGCACATGGGTCGTCCGGCCACTCGGTGCGGGCCAGAACCAGCCATGTTACACACTGGTTCTTCAATCCTTGACGATGGAGCGCCAGCCCAGCGCCGTTGCGACTTGTGCATGCATGTATGTACGGAGCGTATGCGCGCGCGTGTGCCAGGGGGGCATGGAATTATGATGTTACTGATCAGACGGCAAGGGATCCCGGGTGCCTTGTTCTACGTATAGCAGCGCGTGTTGGTTGGCATGCCCATGCCTATGCCGTCGTTCTGGATGGCTCTCGGCACTCGGTCGGAGTTCGGGATGGCTTGGTGACTGGGTGGCTTTGTCCCAAAGCTTTGTTGGAAAGAAACAGCCGAGTCTTAATTGGCATGCAGATGCCAGTTCCCAGTTCCCTGTTCCTCGTGCGAACAGCTGAGCGCTTCCCAACAAGTTCCTGTGTAGTATGTAGGCGCCTACGTTGCCGTCGTGCGTTGGGGCGACACCCGATGCGCAGTATGTAGTGACTAGGCCCAAAACGGGAGAGTCCCCTTCCTCTTCAGTCTTAGGACCCATTACTAATCATGATGCTGCGTACAGTCTAACCCCTGAATGACTCTTGGACAAGAAGAAGATTAAGCCACGAAAGTCAGTGGTCCGTCCGGGGCCGGGTGCAATAATATCTTGTCCTGACAGTCCTGTCGCACGGTGACAGAGCAATGACTCTTGCGCGCTGAGAAAGGTATGGGCTAATAAGCAGATTCCCTCTGCTAGCATAAATGAGCTGGGACCCCTGCCCTATAATACACCCCCTGGTTTATTTTACAAATCTACATGACAGGGGTAATTAAGCCAATTAGATATCAGCTTGGAAATAAGGGAGACAGGGGGTAGTACATTGCAGTAGTAGTAATCTATATATTAATATATGTACCTGTTGGTGGCGCTATATGCCCTGTATATTTTCCTTATCGCTCTCTAAAACAATACAGGGGTCACATTGCCCGTACAGCTGTGATCAGCTGTTAGAGAGGGATGAATAACTACATGTAGGGCATGTAGATTTGTAAAATAACTCAGGGGGTGTATTGTATGTACATGTACTGCAGGTCCGTGCTTAAAAAAAAAAAAAAAAAAGGGTCCCTGCAGCAGCCATCCGGTAGCCGCAGCACGCCAGACGCACCAGACACACCAGACACCAGACATCTCGCTTCTTGCCGCTTCTCGCTCGCTTCTTACCTTTGATCCCCCGGCCTTCGTTCCACCACCTCTCTCGTGTAAATCACGCGTGCCCCTGGCAGCTGGCGTTAACCTGCGTTAACCTGCGTTAACCTGCGTCAACCTGCGTCAACCTGCGTCAACCTGCGCCAACCTGCGTCAACCTGCGTCAAACCTGCATCCAGAAGTCCAGACCCCGTCGCCGAGTGCCCCGAGCTGAACCCGTCTTATTACATGCTCGGCATCTTTCGATTTGCCGGCTGCTCGCAAAAAGGGACCATTTACGTGTTTCGCTGACAATTCACGGTGGGCCCCCCCCCGGCACAAACCAACTACAACATCTAAGGCCAAGGCTGCCCTCGTCCGCGATCATTTCAACACCTACCACTTACTTTTAGCTGGTGCACCTAAAGCTCTTGATGCCGACATCGATCACGTTGGGGACATGGAAGGCGCACGGCTGCACCTAACTCGACAAGCCAGTGGAGGCACATCCAAGGACGGCGGCGTGGGTGTAAACCAAGGAGTCCAGCCAACCATGGCGAGCATCTCCAGCAGTCACAATGACGTGCCCAGTTCTGACGATTGCTCCGATGAAGATGAAGATGGAGATGATGCGGGAAGTGAAGACTGTCATGGTTCGGACCGAGATTGTGAGACAAGGACATTGTATCCCCAGCGAGGTTATCATCGGCCGCCAAGTGAATGTGGGACAGCCTACACATCTTATTGTGAGAGAGCATATTCAGACAGGTAAGCCAACAGGGTTACTATATATATCTCCGGTAGAACATCATCATACCGATCCATCTCCATGGTGAATCTGGGTCAACGATGAAGCGACTAACCCAATCATCTCACTCTCTTCAGAGGCTCTTCAACACGGTCTCTGTGGGCGCGGGACCTTGATTATCGCGAAATCAATGGCAGAAGCTATTGCAGAAACTACCACATGCCCAACGATGAGACTGAACAGCTTCGCCTCACAATTCAACACCAGGTCATCTTGCATGCCTTCGACGGGGAGCTCACATTGGTTCCTATCGACAATCCGTCGAATGTGCTCGATGTGGGGACCGGGACTGGCGAATGGGCGATACGCTTCGCAGAGCTCTATCCCGACTGTGAGGTTGTGGGAACAGACATATCGGCGATACAAGAAAGTCGTGGTGTTCCGATAAACGTCTTCTTCGAGATCGAGGACGCAGAAGAGTGGGATCGACCTACAGAGCACTACGATCTCGTCCATGTCCGAATGTTGGAAGGATCCTTCCGCGACTGGCATTCCTTCTATGAAAACATTTATGACTCTCTCAAGCCCGGCGGCTGGGTTCAGATTTCGGACATGGATGGGAAGGAAGGCTCGTATCAATTTTTCTCAGGCTTCCCCTCCGACGCCCCCATCTTCCGCATCATGAAGGATCTCTTCGATGGAGCAGAGAGAGCCGGCCGCCCACGAGGCATCGCCCACCTTGATCCAGATCATTTCAGGCAGGCCGGGTTTGTTGATGTCCAGGTCATAGACAAGCATTTCCCCATGGCCATTCACGAAGACATGGTGGGCAAGCTATGGCTCATGGCATGGCTAGATGGCTTGGAAGCATACGCCCTGCGGACACTAACAGAAGAAGGGGCCTGGGATCCAGACGTTGCTCTGAGGGACCTTCGCGAAACGGCTCGGGAGCTTGCAAACCGTGCGCAGAATGAAGAAACGTGCAAGACCATGACGCTCACGATGCGTGTTATCGTGGCAAGAAAACCAGACGCCGCCGCTGTATCCCCGGCGTCTTCGAAGTCCTCGAGTAATATCACCCACTACACAGAGCGAGTATGAAAATCACTCGGCCGCCTTGAGCGACAAAAAAATTGGGATAGCTAAACATGGGGGGGGGGGGCCTTCTATTCTCTTTTCGTCATGACAGCTTGGGATTGCGTATAAAGAGTGAGTGTATCTTGGCGTTGTGGCGTGTGTCCTACGTGTAAAAAAAGACCAAAGCGTTCCGGCGGAGAAGTTTGTTATTTATGATGTCTAGGTATAGTGTTAGATCTTTAAAAGAGGAATCGACTCGGCCAGCAGTGGCTTCAATCTTGTACTTGATCAATTAGCAATTCTGCTCGCGCTTAATGAATGGCAGTATCGTGAGTTGTTAGCGGTGATGTAATGATTCGTCTTCCGTCGCACCCCCCCCCCATACACACACACATACTCGCACCCCATTGACTTGGCCCCAACGCTGCTGCGTCTGCGTCTGCGTCTGCGTCTGCGTGGGGGTGCGTCCACACACGCATTATAAGTGTGGGGACTTGAGAGCTACTCCAACGACCAAACAACGACGACATCATCCATTCTTCTTTCATAGCGCAGACGTGATCAATACTGAGAGCGTGAGCAGCTCGGCGACACTGCCGCAGACTGCCACCGATGTCCCTCAGTCCCAAAGACGGCTTCGCAGCCGCCGTCCCGACCGACGATGGCGCCGGCGTCGATGACCTCCCCATCTTCAACGTGGAGCGCGTTGAGATGAACTTTTCCGTGACGGCCGAGTTTGTGTCTGCACAGGTAGCGAACAATGTCATGATACTGGCCTTGTCCAACGGTCGCATCCTCCGAATCGATCTCAGAAGACCCGAAGATATTGATGGTAGGCGCCTGGAGTCGAGACCTGGACAAGGAGACAGCCCAGTCGCAGGGGCATGGGGGAAATCATCTGCTTACCTGCTTACCTGCTTGACAGATATTGATCTACCAAAACGAGCCTCCGAAATCGGTGTTATCCGTCGCATGTTTCTCGACCCGACCGCTTCACATCTGCTCATTTGCACTGCGCTTGGCGAGAACTACTACCTCCATTCACAATCCAGACAGCCGCGGCCGCTGAGTCAGTTACGGGGGGTTACAATCGAGAGCGTGGCATGGAACCCGTCCCTTCCGACGGCGTCCACCAGGGAGATACTCATCGGTGCCGCCGATGGCAACATTTACGAAGCATTTATCGAGACGTCGACCGAGTTTTACAAGAGAGAGGTCAAACATCTCAAGAACCTCCATAAGCTTCCTGATGGCTCCATCACTGGAATTTGGGTCGACGATATCAAGGGCAAACCGGATGTCCGGAGGGTCATGATAGGCACGCAGAGCAGACTGTTCCACTTGGTCGGCAAGATCGGCCGCAGTCACGACGGCAGTGGCTCTGTTTACACCAGATTGTTCGAGTCGGAACAGCCCGTGATTCATGAGCTGCCGAGGACCCCCCTGGGAGGAAACTCTGCCGTCGTGGTTTCTCCTGATCCTGCGAGGCCAAACGCTCATGGCGCGGATGTACCAGACAGGGCTTATGCCTGGCTGTCGTCACAGGGCGTGTTCCACGGAACATTGTCCAACACACCACCAGACAACAGTCTCGGATCGAAGATCTTTTCCGAGTCGAAAGCGGTGTCCAAGTCTCAGATAATTGCATCCGAGTCAAGTGGGCGACGGAAGCCTGATACTACCGAGTCTATTGACGCCATTCTCCTCTCTCAATGGCATGTCATAAGTCTCGTTGGGAGCCGCGTCGTTGTTACGAACCGTCTGACCGGCAATGCCGTTTCGGAACATGATGTTTTAGCAGCTGGTCAAAGGGCGATTGCCTTCACCATGGACATGCAGGAGAGAACGTTTTGGCTCATCACGTCCGAGGACATCTTTGAGATTGTCGCTCGGGACGAAGAGAGGAACATTTGGCAGATAATGATGGGCAACAGGCAGTTTGACTCGGCGTTGCAGTACGCCCGCACACGGAATCAAAAGGAGACCGTCGCAGCAGCGTATGGAGACCATCTTGCCAAGAGGGGACACTGGTCCGAGGCGGCCACTCTCTACGGCCGCAGTAACAAGCCATTCGAGGATATTGCTCTCAGCATCATCGACAACAACCAGCCTGACGCGTTGAGACAGTTCTTGCTGACAAAGTTGGCCAACACGAAAAAAACCGCCATCATTCAAAGAGTCATTGTTGCTAGCTGGCTGGTGGAAGTCTTCATGGCCAAACTCAACTCCCTTGACGATACCATTCTTACGCAGGCTGAACTTTCCGAGAATCTGAATCCCGCGGAATCGAGCAAGTTGGCGGAATCGGTCAGGACCGAGTACCACGACTTTGTCAAAAAGTACAAGAATGAACTCGACCGCAAGACGGTGTATGACATTATCAGCAGCCACGGCAGAGAGGACGAGCTGTTGTACTTTGCCAATGCCGTGAACGATTACAACTACGTCTTGTCATACTGGGTTCAGAGAGAGCGTTGGCCAGAGGTCCTTGCCGTGCTGAAGAAGCAAACCGATGCCGACGTGTTTTACCGCTACAGCAGCGTGCTGATGACCCATGTGGCGCAGGAGATGGTGGACATTCTGATGAGATTCCCCGACCTCAGGCCTCGCCATTTGATCCCAGCACTGCTCGAGTACAACCGGCGTTTTTCTGGCGAACCCGACTCGCACAACCAAGCAGTACGCTACCTGAACTACGTCATCTTCCAGCTCGGCTCAAAAGACGCCGCCATTCACAACACTCTCGTGTCCATCTACGCCTCGCACCCCTCCAAGGACGAATCCGGGTTGCTCTCCTATCTACAAGCCCAGGGCGACGAACCGAGATACGACCCCGACTTTGCGCTGCGGCTGTGCATTCAGCATCATCGCACACTCTCATGCGTCCACATCTACACCAGCATGGGTCAATATCTGCAAGCCGTTGATCTGGCCCTGTCCCACGACGAGGTCGAGCTGGCGGCCGTCATCGCGGACAGACCGATGGCCAACCCCCCGCTCAGAAAGAAGCTCTGGCTGGCCGTGGCCCGCAAAGTCATTTCCAAATCGGACGGCATCAAAGCCGCCATTGAGTTCCTCAAGCGATGCGACCTGCTCAAGATTGAGGACCTGATCCCCTTCTTCCCCGATTTCGTCGTCATTGACGATTTCAAGAAGGAGATCTGCGAGGCACTCGAGGACTACAGCCGGAACATTGACAGCCTGAGGAAGGAGATGGGCGAGTCCTCGCAGACGGCGAGCAACATCAAGATGGACATTGCGGCCCTGGACCACCGGTATGCGATTGTCGAGCCGGGGGAGAAGTGCTACGTGTGCGGCCTGCCGCTGCTCAGCAGGCAGTTCTTTGTGTTCCCCTGCCAGCACTCGTTTCACTCGGACTGCATGGCGAAGAGGGTCCTGGAGCAGTCTGGGTACGGGAACTCGAAAAAGATACGGTCGCTGCAGACGCAGATACACAAGGGGGTGGTGAGTGGGGCGAAGCGCGATGCGGTGGTTGCGGAACTTGATGCGCTTGTTGCGTCAGCATGGTATGTCTCATGTCTCTTTTTTTTTTTTTTTTTTATCCCAGCTCGAGTCAAAAGGTCATTCATCATCGAGTACACGATATGATGATGCTAACCCAAGTTCCTCCAGCCTTCTATGTAGTGACTTTGCCATCAAGCGAATAGACGAGCCGTTCATCACAGCCGACGACGACGCCGATGAATGGGCCGTGTGAGCTCTCTCATTGCAGCCGGCGGGCTTAGCCGGTGGGCTTATTGTTGTTGTAATGATGGAAGGAGACTCTCGGCAGCGGATACCCCCTCGATTCTACTACGGACTAATTGACCATTCATCTACCACGCGTGCCAGTCCAGTAGTCATTGCGTGCTGTTTCCATCCCTGGACCTCGTGATATACTCGTGATTTATGGAATGCTTACTAGAGACCCATCCGACCAACGCCCGCATAAAGCGCATGCTACCGCCGTTCAGCACTACATCTGCAAACCACGGTTTCAGACGACTTGAGATGAAAGGCACGGAAGCATTCCCCTGGCAATGCCCGTTCAACGCATTTGTCATCGTGCATACGTCATCCGCCGCTGGCCCCCCACCATGGTGGCTCCTCCAACGTTTTGGGCCGCGCGTCACATTTGTCCCAGTTGGGGTTTGGGGCTACACGAATCCACATCATCAAGAATATTCGCGCGGCCATCGAACTTGCCGCTCGTCCCGCTCCCCCCCGGCCCAACGAGAAGGCACGTTTCTTTGCTGAAAATATCAATGCGTGTGAATTTGCCTGGGCGAGTTTAGCTCAACTGGTCCGCCACTCCTCTGAGTGAGGCTTCTCCCTCGAGATGGGGCGGGTACTGACTGCATGCATCGTGCGCGTCATGGAGTCGAGTCAAGTCAAGTCGAGTCGAGTCCCAAGCTTTCATGGGACGCAACCGGCTCTACGCTCTACCATGTTGGAAAGACGGGTGTTTCCTTGCCCCTTCACTTTTGGATCATTTCTTCCCTCCCTGAACCAGCCACGACCTGGAAGCATACTTGTTGGCTAGAGTATGGGTGACGACGCCATCGTCGACCAAGAGCCGCCGCCGCCTCATTGCCCCGACTTCGCCGTCCTGTTTCGAAACAACCCCTACACTTGCATCGCTACTCTTCCGCCTCAAAGCAACTATTCAAACCGTGGCGTTCGCTGACAAGACGCGAACACGAATCCCCTGAGCCGCATTTGCCGTTAGCTGCTGCCATCACGCCTCGTTTCCCTTTGACGACGACTATTTCGGGCCTTTAAATTGTTCATTGGCGGGCGCATTGAAGCACTCGCTTTGCGCTGTCTCGTCAGGCTCTAGTTTTTTCCACCGGATGGAAGTTCGATATACTCATTCAGCATGAAGTCATTGTCAAATTTGGTCATTTTCTCTACCCTCCTCCAAATAGCCGATAGTCTGTCAATACTGGAGCAGCAGCAGCAGCAACGACGAGGACTTGGCCAAGATGCGCAGCCTCGCGTGGTAGGTTTGCCGGTTCACCGATCCAAGGTGCGGGATCCTATATCGCATGACCGAAGCAGGATGCGGAAGAGAGATGGGCCGGTCACGGGAACTCTGGACAACTTGGTATGCCCCTTTCATTTTCTCTCTTTCCCCCCGAATGAGTCAAGACAACTGACAATTGATTGGTAGCAAACCTTGTATTTTCTCAACACGTCGCTAGGAACGCCCCCTCAAGATGTGCGCCTTCATGTCGACACGGGAAGCAGTGACATGTGGGTGAACACACCAGCCTCGCGGCTCTGCGCCTTGGCGCAGCAGCCCTGCTCTTATGCCCAGGCTTATTCAGCCAACGCTTCGTCGACGTACAAGTATGTTGGAGGCTACTTCAACATTTCCTATCTTGACGGCACTGGTGCCGCGGGCGACTATGCCACCAACGTTATGCGGTTTTCGGGTCAAACAATCTCGTCCTTCCAGTTCGGAGTCGGCTACGAAAGTACCTCGGCGCAGAATGTATTGGGAATAGGGTACCCAAGTAACGAGGTGCAAGTCGCACGGGCTAGGCGAAAGCCGTATCAAAATCTTCCAGCCAAGATGCAAGCGGATGGCATCATATCCTCGAACTCGTTTAGTCTTTGGTTGAACGATGTCAACGCCGAGACTGGTAGCATTCTTTTTGGAGGTATGGATACGAGCAAGTTCCACGGAAATCTCGTCAGTGTGCCCATTCAGAAGGTCAACAACGCTTATAGCCAGTTTTTCATCACCATGACCGGACTTGACGTCGGGCCCACAAAGGTTGCGAGCGATATCGCTCTCGGCGTGCTCCTCGACTCGGGTTCTTCACTGACCTATCTCCCCAAAGACTTGACGACAAAGATATATGGGCTTTTCAACGCGGCATATCAGGAAGACGACGGCGCTGCATTGATTCCTTGTTCTTCCCGCAAGCAGAATGCCACCATGACGTTCAGGTTCAGCTCTCCCGCCAGCATCACCGTGTCTCTTTCGGAAATGATTCTCGACTTGGAGGATCCCACGGGCAAGAAGCTCAAATTTGGCAACGGCGCGGAGGCATGCTTGTTTGGTATTGTCCCTGCAAAAGACTCGAGCAGCGTTCTCGGTGACACATTTTTGCGAAGCGCCTACGTGGTGTACGACATGGACAACAACGAGATCTCCCTGGCAAACGCCAATACCAACGTCAATCAATCGAACATTGTGGAAATCAAGAGCGGTGGCAGTGCAGTGCCATCCTCCACGAAAGCCAGAAACCCGGTCGTAGCCACCACGGGAATACCAGGCGGCAGCGGCGGTGACACCAACTTGAATACATCCCAGGGCGACAGCGGTGCAGCGAGGCTCGGCCTTGCAACAACGCCAGCTGTTGTGGGCGCTGTGGCGGTCGCAGCCGCTCTCGTGCTCTGAAAGAAATATGAACAGCTACTCTTTGGCACATGCATCGAGACTTCACACCTATACATGGTTTCGACTGGAATATATTAGTTTTTTTCTTCTTTCGTTTCGGCAAGCCAATGATTTGCATTGCGATGGCGTCGTGGACTTTGGGGATAAGAAAGAAAGCATGGCTGGATAGGGTGGCTATTGCATGACTAGACGCAAGTAAGAAATGCGATGTGTTGTGAAATTTTAATTCCGTTGATTTCCTTTGAAAAACGTGGTGTATGACGAGGCGAGCCAGTATGCAGCGGCAGAGACTCAAACATGACACTGGACCGATTTGGTGCAGAACCGTATGGTCAAGTTTGACGAGGGACTTTGCACGCCACGCATGTTATTTCAGGCCTCGCCTCCTCTGGTCGGGCCGATGGACAAATACACAACGGACACTTTGCCGGTGAGGCGACGTACCATGTCCAAATGGGAATCGCAGGAAAATTTCGCCCGATCAAAATACCTGTAATTTGCTACAAAGGTACAGAGTTATCCATCCGAGATGTACTCTGGACACCAGGCGGGCGAGGAGGCGGACAAGGAGGCGGACGAGTTGGTTCGGTCGGGGAGGATGAAGCGCATGCCTGGCCGGTTTGCGAAGTGGAGGGCTTCATCTGCGACTCGTCTGTATATTGGAGCTCAGGAGGTCCATGGTCGTGAGTGGACAGGGTGGCATTCGTTTGGCTTCCTCTCCGTGCGGTCCGATGGGACGGCGCCGGCGTTGATGATGCCGTGGACAATTGCTCGACGTAGACGGCCTGGCCTGGCCTGGCATAGCGCCAAGGCAAACGGGGGTATATAAATAATAGCGCTAGAAGGCCCTATTTAGACGCCGCTCGTACATGAGAGAAGAAGAGACTTGTGGCGTGCGTTGTTATCAAGGGCTCTGGTGTTGTTGTTTTCATGATGCTGGCTGCCTTGGCGCTTTGCCGGGCCTTTATCGAAACAAGGGCAATTGATTCCATGATGGCTCTTGACGTCTATGATTCTTCCGTGACTTGGAGCCTGTATTGAGTCTCGTGCTCTGATGATTGGACCCGGTCTCCGACGCGGCGTTTCAAGTCCTAACGCTTGCCGTGCGGGTTAACACGCATTCTGCCCGGCTTTGTTCCGTCACACTTGAGCTTCCGGGATGCCGGATGAGGCACCGGAGATGGGATGGACAAGTCCGGTTGTGATGCTTCGGACTCCATGTGAAATGGCAGACGTCCGCTTCGCAAATTTCACATGCGAAGAAAGAAGCAGCATGCCTGCCTCAGCGTTGAAAATCAAAGTCAACGGAAACTGCAGCTGTTGAACTACACCGGCTCGCAATCTTGAGAAA
Source organism: Epichloe typhina subsp. poae (assembly GCA_030389615.1). NCBI lineage: Eukaryota > Fungi > Ascomycota > Sordariomycetes > Hypocreales > Clavicipitaceae > Epichloe > Epichloe typhina. Next base: position 1,615,681 of record CP098318.1, on the reverse strand, counting down.
TTGGTACTGGCACGTTGTGCCGTCTCTATTTCCAATCATGTCTCCTTTGCGCTTCATCATTATGTCCTTGTCTCTCTCTTTTTTTTTTCCTATCCTCTCAACAGAATGACTCTCGTCAGACACAGGCACTAATCACCGATGCGCCTCCAAGAAAGGGGCTGATAAATACTACAGTGACATGTTACGCGGAAAGGCGTGTCGATTACCAACCGTGACTTTGGCCGCCGATGTACTGAAATTTCCAATGTCTCACAGTAGCGTCATCCAGATGTTGTGATTGTAAGAATCAGAACTGACAAGCAGCTAGGCCAAACAGCCAAAAACGGAGTGCGCACTCCTTGCAGTAGCTGCGATAAATGAGCATATCATATGCCATCGTATGCTCAAAAAGAACCACGTAGTGGCAAATGATTCCCCCTGGTTTTTTTTTTTCAAGTAAATGTGCTCGGACATGATTGTTGGCTAGCGTCTCAATTCGTCTTCATCGGCTCCTTGCAATGCCCGAGCTTGTTGCCACTATCAGGGATTCGTACATTAGCACAAGCTCGGAAACAGCCATGCCGAGGATTCAAGGGAGAGCCTGTCACATCTGCGTCTATGACGACCGGTGGATTAGATCTTTTACATGGAAGCCGGAAGATGAGCCGAGACAGAGACCGGCTCCCCTGCAGGCGGTGTGGTCTAAAGTGACGGTAATTACGGCGGCATCTTCTTGATGAAAGACAAAGGCGCCGACGCTGACACCCATGGCTACTAGGCCTTTCCTAGCTTGGATGGCCTGTGTGAGAGATGAGCCGAAGTCTACTTCCGTATGCACATATGGAGAAGGGTCAACGGATTCGACAACGCGGCCTTCTTCCCGTTTTGCTGGACTCGGGAGACGCGGCTGGCCTGTCGCGCTGAAGAAGTCGTTGGAGCGGAACAGAGGTTCGATGTTCAGGGTGTCTGCCGAGTACTCCGTACCACTGCAGAGTAGCAAGCCGAGGGAGGAAGGAAATTAAGCTTTTTCAACATGAAACTGGCCGGGATGACGACGGTATTTACCGCGGAGAATACTTGAACTGGGCTGGGCTGCCGGGGGAGGGGGTGGACGTCGCACGGGGTCACGTGCCTTCGTACTCCGCATGTGGTGGTTGTTGTGATGGGGCGAGGACAAAGGAAGTCACTCTACACCAAAATCGCACCTTCCCTTTGTTGCTGGCGGGCATGTGGCTTGGCCACCAACATTTGCACCTCCGAGGAATCTGAATCCCTTCCAGCCCTTCCAGTCCCTCCAGTCCCTCCAGGTCCAGTCGGGCTATTTCTTTGTCATGGCGGCATTGTGCATACATACATAAATAGCATCTACATGCACTCACTCTACTCCCTCCCTCGGCACCCTCGGCACCCTCGGCACCCAAGGGCCATGACCCGTGATAGGTTCGCGGCGGGTTGGTTCGAAGCAAGCATTACCAGAATCGTCAGTCGCCTTTCTCTGCATCAACCAGCATCCACCAAGTCCACATTCCGATGCCACCCAGCGCCGTACATATGGACCTTGGCAGGGCCCCCTCGCCCTGTCGCGGGACTACTGGCGTGCGTGCGCCGTCTTGGGGGCTAAATGCAACAAGGCAGTTCCAACTTTGTCGCCCACGGAAGTCGTTCATACATACAATACATGCATACACACAACTGAGACCCGAGACAAGACAGACATGCCGGCGGGCATCGCAGCCCTGTAGTGTTGTCTCGGTCCAAGAATAAAATTCGACAGGTAACAAGTTGCATCGTGCAGGCAGCGGGCAGCAGGCAGCAGGCAAGTCTTGATAATCAATGCGCCCGCCCCGCAGACATCTGGCTTGTTGGCCGACGCCAAAATTCTCTCTCGTCGCCTTGCCGGGCCTTGCGCTTGCTTGCTGCTTGGACCTTCCTCATCCGTCCACAAAACGGCGGGGCCCGCTCTTTACCACCACGTGTTGCACGTCTCTCCCCTCTTCCTTTCTGATTTGATTGCCAACAACATGTTGGTCCCAAGGTGAAGCTGTCCGTACTGAAATTGACACTGACACGTCGAGCAAGCAAGCATGCGGAACATTCCGAGCCGAGATATGACCCCTCCAGGCCTCCTCGTCTTCTACCCAGGCCAAGTAGCTTTCAGGGCGTAACGCAACCCATGGTTGTTTGAATTTCATGCCACCATTCAAGGAGACCACAGTCCCATACTTTCAAAGCATGCTCTTGACAATGCCCGCCATTGGGCATTATGTGGTGCCTGGTTATTGCGGTCCATCTGCATCATCTCAAACAATCTACAGAAAGTGGCTTCCTCCCGCCCCCTCCCCCTGTGTCAACGGCCTTCCTTTACATGCACCTCGAATGACTGCCGGGGAATCGTAAAAAGTGCGAGAATACGTACGTGGGCTTACAATGAATGCTACCTCGGATGCCCTGGATTTGTCCAGGGACGAGATGGAGGCCCCCAGAAGCCTAGCAGCAGTACATATCTTGATCTGCTCGAACATGCACTCCTTGATTCACATGTTGTCGTTGCAACGCGCCGAGCGGGGAGGGCAACGAAATATGCATGTCAGTTTGCCGTTGTCTGGCATTCAATTCTCCACACAAACCAGTTATACCGACTTGTTTAACACCACGCGCCGTCAAGAAAAGGATGACGGGTCCGGCCCACAACCCTTGAAATTCCCTGGTTAATTGAAGGAGCCACAACTAAACAAGCATGTCATGGAATTAGATGGAGGCTGTACAGGGCGGTGGAGGGCGGTGGAGGGTCGAATTAGCTGGCTGATGGTTTGATTTTCATTAGCATCAGGCTTCAAATGCGATAGTTGTGGCTTCTTCAATTAAGAAGCGAATTTCAAGGGGTTATGAGCCGGACCCCGCGTCAACACCCCGATCCATCCGTCTTGTAGTACATGATGAGAACCGTGTCGTTATCAGACTACTCCCGAATCTGGTACCCTGTTCGATGAGCAGACCAATGCAGAAAAGGGACATGATGGGAAGATTATCATGGTCAGATTGAGATGATCAGAGTAATTGAAAGAATCAATCTACTAGAAAATAAACAAAATCACGGCAATTGCCATCTTCAACGCTGTCCGTTATATCAAGATGGATACTGGGAGGCTAATGCTCATGCTCGTGCTCATGCTGATGCTGATGCTCATCGCCGCAACCACCCCAGCCCTGGGCCCTGAGTAGCGGGCAAGCATGCCCCTGCCCACGATGTGAATTCCGCAGATAAAAGAAAACCGGCGTCAGCTATACGCTTTCTCGTTCTAGGTTGCCGCCTATTCGTCGACCGAGGGTGTCAATGTCTTCGTCGTATGCGCCGCCCTCGCTGTCACTCAATGGGAGGCCATCATCACGCTTGCCACCGTAATCAGATGCGTGTTCTGTGGAGGTCAGCACGCTGCAATCGCCATTGTTGCTGCCGCTGGATCGGCTGTTCATGACTTCCGACTCAGCTCGGGCGTTGCTGATCATTGTGGGAAGTTGGCGGCGTCGGGCGTTGATGAACCAGTTGGAGATTTGATCTGTGTGGCATTTTGTCAGTGACTGACCCGGCCCCGGGTTTTCGTGTAGATGAGCAGGGTGGCAGCTTACTCATCTGCAGACCAGTTTGTCGCATCAATTCTTGCTTTTCGTCCTCGGTAGGGTAAGGATGCTGTAGATGCGCTACAAACCAGGCTCGAAGCTTGTCCGTCGTCTCCTTGGGCAGATTGCCTCGACGCTTTCGCTGTTTCGCGTCTCCGCCCATGCCGGCATTCCCGTATCGTCCCATGTCCTGGTAACGAGATCCGTAGGCAGCACCGGCTGAGAATGTGGCCCGGTCGTGAGGTCGGATGGAGCTCGTGCAAAAAGACTGGAAGCTTGAGGGGTGGTGGTAGGAGTAGTCATACTCTTGACTTTGACTGTGCAATGGCGGTCTTTGCATCACTGCTGGCGTCCCATGGTTTGATCCAGTTGCTCTAGGTACGTTGACGAGCTCAGCCATGTGCTCGCCGGGCCTGGGCACGGCTGGATTGTCTCTGCCAAACTGGAGTGTCGGTGACATGCTTGATGGGCCGGGACGCTGTCCATAGTGGCTGTTCGTCTCGATATGGGGAGGCAACTCGGCAATGCCAGCACCGTAGCCATTGCTCCCGATTGGGCCCCCTGGCCAGTGTTCCTTGGCTGCTGATGGTGGTGGTTGGTCTTGGTGAGGAGAAATCGGTGGGCGTTGAGACACCTCGGCGCTGCGATAGAGTCGAGGAATCTGTTTGGCCCTTGAGAATTCTTGCTCATCCTCGTTGGAAATACGTCTCTTCTTGTTGGCACTTGGTGAATGGACATATTCTGGTGATGCTAGAGATCCAGCGTTTGTAGGTGGCGATGGCTTAAAATATGATGGGTGGTCAGAAGCCACATTTACCAGAGATCCTTCGAGATGAAGGTCAGGAAATGTCTTTGTTTCCCCGGGAAGTTAGTTTATGCTGAAGCTTTCCTTGTGTCCTTCTCATAGAATTGGAGTACAACTTTGACGCTTACCTGGCGGATGGAAGGAAGAACAATGTGTTTAGACTCTGTCCGAGGGCGGGAGGCGTCAGAGGACGGCCGAGGCATATCCCAACGTAGGTCATGGTTGAAGATGTGGTATGGGGACGGCGTAGCCATCGTAAGAATGGACATGTTGGTTTGACGACGAGATTGTTGTTGCCTGGAACTGGTGCGGAAGTCGATGTGCTGTGAAGGGCTATACTCCATGCCCGAGCTGGCTGAATGAAGAAGACCAGCAAAAAGTCCCGTGGACAACTTCACACACGGCTGAACGTGTAGCTGAGATCGTTTTACAATATCACAAACCCGACCTTTGGACTTGCCCGTACTTTATTCTGCTACGATGGAATCAGCCTGTATATCACCGGTACAGTTGGGAGATTGGTGTATTGTTTGGCTGGCTGCTGATGGCGGAGTTGTATGTCGTAAGTGCAAGCGGGAGTTTGTCGAATGGACTAATTGGAAGAAGTTCGCTCGGCGGGACAAGATGGTGGGATGGACAGTATCTTTTGTATATTCCAAGGTATAAAGTGCCGGGGTTAAGGGTTACAGGACAAAGTAGACAGAGGGCCTGAGAAGCTGGCAATTCAGTGGACAAGAAACTAAGATGAACGGACAGGGGCCCGGATGGAATGTCCAAAAAGGGGAATGGGTTGAGAGGCATCGGCTCCATAACGAGCAGCATGTCCCTTGGGGGAAAACGTCAGTTCTCCCGGTTCTTCTTTTGAGACATGAGACAACCCACCGTACTAACTTTAAGTGGGATGCCCATGCCCATGCCCATGCCCATGCCCATGAACAGCCCCCAATGGTGGATGACGGCCGAGGACGGGACTGACCAAGGAACCAGTGGATCTGGGCGTGGGAGCAAGAATACATAGTGGTACTGTTGCTGATGGATGGTGCTGTTTATTGCTGGTCGTAGCCACGACTGGTAGGTTTGCGAGTAAAAGCATTGTGTGGCTGGCCCTGCGCAGACAAACAAAGCACCAGGCTAGGTAGGCTTGGTGGCTTCAAGTTGCCGATTGCCTTTACGACCTCTCGCCTCTCGTTCTCAGCTTGGAGCACCCAGAAGTCGTAAAATGAGCCGTGGACACAATGCGCCATCAAGCATCAAGCGCGGAGTGCTATGAGTACATGCCGAAATGGTCTCCACGACACACTTACTACACAGGCAAGTGTAGGTACGCGTTCTTGCGGCATGTCCAGTTGAGCAATATCATATCATACGGATCCGTACTGTGACCCCCTCGGCTCGGAAGTCCCAGCTGGATTCGATTCTCGTTTCAGGAAGTCAGATGGAAAGAAAGAAGCGCCAGCAAGCCACTATCGTTAGACAGGGCACTTGGGCTAAACGAGCTGCCAAGGGCTTGTGCTGTACAGTGTGCACTGTGCATGTCGCTCTTGTCGGGGTGTGGATATAATTTAAAGGGTGACCCCAAGGGAAATTTACCCCAAGGCAGCTTCTTTTGTGGGACTTTGGCGTGTGCGCCTCAAGCCCAGGTTGGCCACGGCGATGGGTGAGAAGCCTCTTGATATCGACTTGTCAAGAAGCCATCAGAGATCCGTCGGTCCGTCAGGAGATGTCGATTTCGCGCAAGGCACAGTGAGCGTTGCCAAGGCCGAGCCTTGTACGGCCTGGCCTGCCCGGTTGATTCCTTCGGGGAGCAACTCCAACGACCCAAGTGATTTTAGGCTCAAGGCTTCGCGGGGCACGAGCACAAGCAGATGCCAAACCTGCATCCAGGCGCTCTGCAACAAAGCGGTCCAGCCGAGGGGGTTGAGGCGCCAACACCACCCTGCCTGCCACTGGCCGTGCTGTGACCTGTAGGCTGTCAATGACTGTCATGGTAAAGGCCGCCACGAGAAGCTCATCTGATTGGGTCGTGTTTCATTTGCACGCCCCCTCTTCCCGGGTAATTCCCACACCAACGCCACGCCGTGCGCGTGTCACCATTCAGCAACAACGGTGTGAGCGACCTTGTCCAATTGTTTGCTTTCTCCCCAGCCAGCTCCAAAATGGATCAACGTCGCCGACCTGACAAGTTTGGCCCCCAGTATCGGCGAAATGCACACATGCTTGTGTTCGTCCTCCTCTCCTATCCCTGGTTGGTGGTGTGGGAGACCATGCTCGAGGACGTACGTTTGTGATATCGGACGAAGCACATCCCGTGAATTATGTAATTTCATTAGCGATAGGCATGCCCGACCTTTCGGAGCCGACATTGGAGATTTCCGCTAGTGGAGTGACATCGAAGTCGACCACGACTTGGAAAGTGTACATACTAGTGCATTGAAGTCGAGCCATCTGTCGAGGCTGAGTCCCCTGTCAACCCACCCTGCATTAACTGACAGCTGGTCCAGGATCCAGCCAGCCGAGCCGAAGGACGTGTCAGCAGGACGTGAAATGCGACTGGCTAACAGGACAAGGCCAGGATGAGTCGGTGATCGTCTGGTCGAGATCCGGGGATGGAGATGGTCGAGTGGTGCGAGTGGGGGAATATCACTTGTCAAGTGCCAGTGTGTTTGTGTTTCAAATCAATCCGTCCAGCCGTCATTGGTCGTCGGGCTTGATTAGCGGGCTGGCAGGTACATACATACATAGGTTGCGTGGCTGGCGGGCTGGCGGGCAGCATGGACATGGACATCCGTCACAGGGGATATCCGCCGAAGTGGATGGGTCGGGATTGAAGACGAATTGAATGGGGGGACAAACAGACGCTGCCAACGATGATGATGATGATGATGATGATGATGATGATGAGCTCCATGCCCATGTTGAGTTTGATGATGATGGCGACCACGCGGTCCAGGACGCACCATGCATGCGTATTGTCTGGTGTAGTGCGAAACGCGAAATGCGAATTGCGAGGCACGAGATCGAGAACCGAAGCTTTTCCCGTGTCGGGATGTCATAACAACAAACGAGTGCGAAGGAAGTAGCGCCGTTTTAAACGTGGAAGGAACGACCTGCGCTGCTGCAGATTCTGCAGTCACGTAGTCACCCACGTCGTCTGCGCTGGCACGCCTCAATCTCAAACCCGCCTCCTCTCTTTGACGGTTATCGAGACATGCGATCAGCTACCAGCTACCAGCTACCAGCTACAGGAGAGCACGCTGACCGAATCATCCAGGCAGAAGATGATGGTGTCTGACTCAATTCATCGTCTCCACGATTTTCCGTCGCCACTGCTCCAGCTCCCGGCGACTACGCCTACATATATGTTGAACATCAAGGGGAACTTGCTCAGCTTCCTTCCACGTTGCGGGCCATTTATTATATTGATTTATGCCTTGAGGTTTAACAGAAGGTATAAAGTGTCATATCGCGGTACGCTGGCTGTAGGCCAAAACAGTGCCAGAGTCACGACGTTGAGTCTGCGCATAAAAGCAAACAAAAAAGGAATCAACGCGAAGGCAAAGTGTGGTACCCCTTTTTACATCTGACAGAAATATCCCGGATATGCCTCACCGATTTTTAGATGCTGATAAGAAGTATTATTAGTGGTCTGGCACAATCTGTCCGTCATCAGAGACGTCCAATCTTTAATTCTTACATGTAGGCATCCCGACGGGGGGTCGAGGCGAGCCGACGTCTCTCGGGATGTCTTACAGGCACACGGCAGGCCCTCGGGCCATCTGCAGGTGGTGGCGCCTATCGCACTAGCTGTCTACCACTCGGGAGCCACGGTCTATACTGTAAGGAAGAGGAACGTAAAAACGGAGTGTCCCGTCTGAATGGTTCGATCAGTAATGGTGAAACAACAAACCCTTGGCGAAGATACGGTGGAGCCAGTATTGCTTCCGATACGGAGTACGGAGTACAGACTCGGGCAGATTGGCTTGCGGCATCACTGAAAACCAGGCTTCGCAGCGCGAATTTCCCTTGGCAGGCAGCCCGCTGTCGTTGTCCAAGTGTTGGACTTGTGCATATCGATCGACAATCTTCAGCCCCCATATCGGCCGAGCGTCAACTTCATGTGGGCACAGATATAGCACGGTTTTCCACGCACAAATTCATTCCGAACCCTTCAACTGCATTTTCTAGAATCGCCATTATTGTTTGGGCCTACGGCGATCTGTCAGGCTGGGATAACGTCACGCCCAACCTGGTCATACTGGGCACATCAGCCGTCGTAATATTCAAGGCACATGTCAGCCTGGTTCTCGTGCTAATATTAATGCTTCAGCTCGACTGGAGGCCAATGTCGATACCCGCTATGCCGTGTCTTGCAGCTTCTAGCTTCGGAATAGCCCACGTTATTGTAACATATTACTAGCGAGTATCACAATCAACGGGCGTTTGGTATGATTGACACCGATGTCAGTAATGAGTCGCACGTGCATACCACATGTGGTTGGCATCACCTCATCACTGGGTGTGAGCTCTCTAGCTCCTCATTGCTTGACTGACTGGCGGCGGGAGCAGCGGGAGTATATGCAGGAATAGTATACACGGGAACTTGGAAGAACAGTGCTTTGTGTAATGTTGTTTCCATTGTAATTGCTTTGTGCTTTGTGGTTTTACCCTGTTTATTGCAAGCGTCGCCGGACTAACTGCTTAGTAGTAATCCGCACTTGCACCGTCGCATCTTCGACATTTCCAACGACGGCAACAGGGACCCGATGCACCCGCAAATCCCCACTCATGTCTGTTTGGCAGGTCAGAGAGGCGCTCGCAAGGTCGACTAGAGTGGGCAAGAGGGGTCTCTGTTGTCTCTGTTGTCTCTGCTGTCTCTGTTGTCTCTCTGTTGCCTCTCTCTTGTTCACTCTGTTGTTCTCTCGGTTACGGGGCCTTGGTACCTTGGCCCTCTGGCTATTACCCTCGCGGGCAAAAGCTAGCCTACTGGGTTAATTGATCCGGAATTTTCGGATAGATGCCCCGCAACTTGGCCATGCTTTGCTCTGTTCTGCATCAATTGCACAGCCATGAATGAAATGACGACGGGTAGCGGTAGCGGTCGGGCAAGGAACCAAGGGTTCTCTCTTTACTTTTACGACCAGCAGTGAGACAAGTACGATATGTGACACGCTCCAGTGTGGTCATCTCTACTCTACGCGAAGTTCATGTCCGTGTAATTGAGGGCGGCGGCGGCGGGCCATTTATCGCGACTCGAAGCAAAATTGCGGGATGCGGCTTCTTGACTCGTTGCAGATGCCACGCACCGGATGGCGACGGTTCGTACGGGCAAAATGCTATTGTATCAAACTGTTTGATTCCTTGATTCGATTAATCATGGTTACGTACAGCACAGCCTAGCTGAAACGTTCAACTTTTCCAACGTGAGTGAATGGATGGATCGTTTGGGCAGCAGGACGGGACACTTCGGCTTCGTCCTGTCGCTTACAAAAAATTCATCTCGTCCGTTCCAAAGAAAACAATGTGTTTTAGCTTTGACTTTGCTATCCCGCCGGTAACTAACGGGCCACGGTGCAGAATGTGTGTTCCAGACATGAACGTCGTAGGCAAACTCTAAACCCAAGAGGTTCGGTTTATTTAGGCTGGAATTCGCACTCCTTCAAGGCGGCTTAGACCCGTAATGCAAGAAAAGATGACCTCGGGAACGCCTTCGATGGCGCGATGCCTCATCCCACTTGCTGAGGCAACACAGGAAAAGCTTCTAAACGAGATCAGAAGCAGAGGCTCTAGACAGCAAGCCACCCAATTGAACAAGAAACTTGAAATGTCAATACGAGGCCAGCATCTCTCCCGAAATCTCGAACCCGAAACAGGCTCGGAACATCAGAACTATATCTACGGCTCCACCCTCCGTCATGCTCGATCCCTCCAAGACCAATGACCTCAATTCAGTCAAAGGAGCAGCACCTCACGTCGTTAATGACACGGAGGCGCGCTAGAAAGAAAAAAACGAGCATAGGAGCAAGGCCCAGCTCGTCAATCCCGGCATTTACCACGTAGTACATGCAACTGTATACCAGGGAACACAAGCCGCGAGACATCGGCAACTATCGAAAGGCCGGCCCTGCTCAAGAATGGGCATTGTTCTGTGGCACCACAGATGACGGACACGAGCTCACGTGTATCGGGGTCACAAGAAATATGTACGACCGCTCCTTGTTGCCAGCGGAACACCAAGGCCACATGGGCGGCGTGGGCGGCGTGGGAGCATGTTTCTGATTACAGCAGATACGGGTTGCAGGTAAACGAAGGCTCTTGTGTCCTTGGAGCAACGAGCTCGAATCGGCCACAGGCTATTTCGACAAGGAGAAAAGCCTGACGTGCGATTGCTTCTCAAGACCAGTAGCCCTGATTTTCCAGAGTAGACCCATTCCATCCCCTTCCGGTGTGCTTGGATGAGTCTTCCCTCCCTTGCCAGCAAATAGCTCTTGTATAGCCCACCCATCCCCACGATACTTTGCATTTCCCACGAGCGAAACTGCCAATAACGCATATACACACGCAAATCCTGCTCAGCAATTAAGTGGGAATCGAGGTACCCCCATCCAGTACTGTGCCTTTCAGCCCGGAGATGTCCAGATGCCACCCATCTATACGAGCATAAATCCTGTTGATTTCCCACGCCCATCTCCCCCCTCCACCCGATAGCAATTTTCGTGAAACCCCGTGCGCTCCCAGTACGACTCCAATCCCGACCGCATGTGCACTGCATTTCTAAAAAAAAAATAAACAGAGTGGCTCTTGCAGAGGGTAGTTGAACGCCGGACTTTGTCCCTCGTCCTGCTGGGCGGAATCCAACAGCAAACTTTGCGGTGAGACGAGGTGAGCAACCGACTCTTGTTTTGCAGGTCTATTGTCTATTGAAGCAAGCATGGATGGAGCTTGATGCGAATAGAGTAGTCTCCGAGTCCGTGAATCGAGTTGTGATAGTTGACGTAGGGTAGGTGTAGTCATAGCGGCTCGTGTGCGTGAAAAATCGTGGCCGTGTATTTTGCTTTTTCCCGGCGTGAATATCGACATCTCGTCTGAAGCCAGGTACCTGCGTAGCCTACTTGAACTGTTTCAGGTGTCTCGTCTTGATGAGAGAAGAATCTTGGTCCAAGTAGATGAAGGCGGAGAAAAGGAAAGCGGAAGAATGGCCTCCTATCGACGGAAAATCTTGGTCAAAAGACTTCCTCCGCCGCCGCCGCCGCCACGCCCGCCTGCTCTATCAGATGTGACGTTGCCGTCAGACCTCATTGCAGGAGGAAAAGGGGCCGGCCCATCTGACCTGCTGACCTCGACGTACTCGGCGTCCACATCCTGTTCCTGCGAGGTCTTGCCATCGCCAGAGGCCAACCTGGTGTGTCCGGGGGCAAACGCGGCAGTAGGTGCGTGGGCGTGGGCCGCGCCTCGCATCTTGTCGAGGCCGCGATCCAAGTGCTCCACCATGCCGGCCTTGGTGCCGAAATTGTCGCGGCCATGACTGCCCATGTGCATATCCATTACTTTGCCGAACAGTGGCCCGCAACGAGCTCTGAACTCGGCCTCCAGGTCTTTCTCCTGCGTCTCAATGGCCTCATGATGCCGGTCTTGTGCTCGCGCGGGAGACGTGGATGACGGCCACGCTCCATCTTCGCCCGCGGCGCAATCTGGCCATGGGGCGTGTTGGTCTTCCACCAGGGCGCCGTCTGTCTCCGCCATCAACGCCGTTGCCTGGCTGCTGGTCCGGTCTTTGGCAGCAGCCTGCGTCGCCCTTGCCCCTACAATGAGCTTGTCGAAGGACTGGCTGAACTCCCTGTAGTGACCGCGTAGAATGAAGCAGTGGCCCGTCCATCCCTGTGTGCGCAATTTCTGCGTGATGAGCTCCGCCGCTGGGCATTCCCTCGAGGACTCAAGTCCGCGGCCGTAGAAGACGATACATTTGGCCGCGTTCCATTGGGAGAATTGCCTTCTGCCCTGTTCGTCGGGGATGGCGCGTTCAATCAGGTCAAGCGGTGCGGCTTGGAGGAAACTCTTCGGGGCCCGCAGGTTGATTGCTCCGTAGACATGCGACCGTTCATACTCAGCCGCGGATCTGAGGTCGAAGAGAAGAGAGTCACCAGGCAGTGAAAGCTCAAGAAGGCGGTTCAGGTCTGCGGGCAGAATCATTCGGCGCTCGTGACTGTTGGACTCGAGCACAACATCTTTGAGCTTCATGGTAGCTAGCTTGTTGGAGATTGAGTCTCTGTCCCGGCGGTGATGGAACCAAGCATCGAGATGCCATAGCTCTATGCCTAGATTGGATGCTATGAAGACACTGTGGGCGTCATCTGGCGCCGGCTCTTGTTGATAATACTCCTCGAGCCGGCGCTCGACGTGTGCCGAGAACTTCTTCGGCTCGGGGGCATTCTCTCCAAATGTTGTGCGTCTCATTGATTGTTGCTGGTTCAATATCATCTGTCTAGATAGCATCCCGCTGCTTCCCGTGACAGGAACCGCGGCCTGCCGTTGTGATGTGTTGAGAGACGTGGCAGAGGCAACTGGTCGCATGGGTCGAGCATAATCTCCTGGTGATGATGTGGATGGTGACGCCGATCTTCCAGGAGTGGGAGGCTGACTGGAAGATGGCACTCGCCATGATACATCATACAAAGTATTTTCCACGGCAGTGTTTCCGTACGAAGTAGATGCCCTGATGTGCTGCTGGAAAGACACGTCTTCTGTCGGGGCAAACGTCGTTCCAGACACCGCGCTTGCAATAGATTGGTTATCGAAGTTGTTGACATCCCTTTGCTGCTGCTGATGAGATGCAACGGGAACCGCGACTCGTTGCTGGGTTTGCCTTCTTTGCGTAGCCAAGTTGTTCGAGCGGATGAATGCGACAAAAGAGACTGCAGGGTCCTCTGGCAGGAGATCCCAGACCATGACAGGCATGGAGACGAGCATCAATGTTGAATGGCTCTTGAATACACCTTGAACTTTGACGTATTTTGCCATGGAGGGGAATGCATTGAGCCACTGTTCCCATGCGTTTATGTCTAATCGTTGATCTTCCTCCAATGCGAGAGAGATCATGACGTGTGGAGTATCTTCATTTGGCTCATTCGAGGCCAAGCCATTGGAGATGGGATCTCCCGAGTTTGCGGCTCGTCCTGTCAGTGGTGGCGTTGTGTGGTGAGGAGGAGGAGGAGAGGACGCTGGTTCTGTGACTTTCTCGGGTGGGAGTACGCGCGACAGCTCAATACTCGGGGCTTTGTGGTTGGCGGTCATCATGAAATGAACGGGAGTAGATCGCGCCTCGAAATGTTTGCCGTTGATGGTAATGGGACGAGGGTGCTTCAAGCGCGCCAATACTTCGGCGTGCAGCATGGCCGCAGAAAAAGTGCGCAGGCGCCATTCTTGAAGGACCTCGATGAGGGCGTTGGTAAAGGAGTATCGTCCCGGATCGGGAGCGATAGCATCCCAGCTGGACGCTAATATCGTTTCGGTGATGCTGTTCCCGTTGGGGAATGTGGCGCTGGCGGCTCCTGCGCAGCAGTCCAGCAGGATGAGAACATCTGATTTGGACCTTTCGAGAAGAGTTTGGATAGCAGACCATCTGGAACAGCGTTAGGGTGACATTCCGACGAGCGAAGAACCGGCTCCAACTTACTGCAACCAGGGAGAGGATTGATCACGAGTTCTAGTACACGACACGTACATCAGTCCAGATTCATCACCACCACACACGCGTGTGTGCGTTTGAGGATACTTACGCGCACCAAGTGCTCTGTCGCGATTCATCGATTCTAGCATGCCCTCCATAGTATATCAAGAACAGTGTGTCTTGTGACTCGCATTCCTTGATGAGTTGGCCAACGCGCATCATCAACTCCAAATGGGAGTTTTCCGAGGGTATGGCGAAGATGTCGGTTCCAAAGGCAAAATCTTCGCGCAGGCATTTCTCCAAATCCTCCAACTCGGGCAGGACGAAGAGATCATCTGAGCCCCAGTGCAAAAGGAGCGCCTGAACCTTTTTATATCTCTGCGACGTACGGCCTCTATTGGGGAAGGCCCGCGCCGCCGACTGGGAGCCATATCAGCTGTTGATCACCAAAGCAATCACCAAAGCGAGAGGTTTTCAAGTGAGATGAACCTACATCCTCCAGTCTTCGGGCGAACGCTCCGATATGCTTTATATGAAAACTAGCACGACTGGTGTCGTGAGTCGCTGATCTTGCAAAGACATCACCAACTCCGTTCACTCCCTGAAACAGAATGAGATGTTAGTCTTGGGGTTTGCGACTCCCACATCTTGGTTCACAACTTCACCGGCCTCGCTCAAAGAAATGGGACATACGGGTGCATCAGCGTGCAATGCGCCATTCCCGTCTGCGGGTCTCCGGGACCGAATGGTGAAGTATGGCTGTTGGTCACCCATACTGCTGAGATGTCTTGTCCAGTTATGAAACCAGAAGTGATGAGTAGCAATGAATAGCAAGGAAACCTTGAGTTGGGTGAAGCGAGTCGACGTCGTCTATGTGATTATGTGATGAGCGAGGGTCCAGATGGGTTATCGAGCGAGACAACTGCGTCGTCATCATGCTGGAACTCGGCGTTCGAATGGTCGAATGTAGACTGCGCGGGCCAGTCTCGGTCTCAGTCTCGGTCTGTGATCACACATGCTTCTGAAAAGAGGGAAGGGATTGTAGAACATGTCGATGAGGCGCCGTTCTGCGTGAGATGAGATGGACATGCCATTCCCTCAAAATGACACTTCGTGCGTTTTGTCTTCGGTCCCCAAAGCGGTTAGGCTGGTCATGCCGGAAGCCCCAACAAACACGACCAACCGCCCTCGAGTGCGTTCAGCGCTAATTTTGGTGCATCAGCGGCTCGTCCTCCGCTAATTCCGACCAATGTTGGTGTGCATCCCGTTGACTCGCGAGCTCTCCCATTGATTGGCTCATTGAGCAGCGTCCCACTGCAAACCTCAAGAATCTCGTTTTGAGGGTTTTGAGATGCCAGAATTCAACTCCCATTTCGTACGGCGGGTTTCCGAGTCTTGCTCACAGATGTCACAGCACCAAGGGCCCTGCATGAGGCAAGTTTCACTCGCTGCGAGACACTAAATCTTGAGAAGCCCAGCCATTGGAAAGACTTTCACATCGAGTTTCGAGTTTCGCAGGACATGGACACGGGGACTGGAGACAGCAGCCAAACGTCACCGAATACCATCACAAATAGCCCCGATGCTGCCAGTGTAGCCAAGATAAAATCCCTCCTAGAGGCAAAAGATGACACGCAGCGCTTTGTGGGCCTAGCCCTCCTCAAGTCCGTTCTCGACAACACGCCAGAGCTTCGTCAAGATGAACAAGTTGTCCAAGATCTGTGGGCCAGCGTGTCTCCCAGATTCCTGGACAGGCTGATGAAGGCTGGCTCGCAGCCGTCGGGCAAGGATGTCAAGGAAATGCTGGATCTTGCTGTTTCCGTCATTCACACTTTCGCAGCACTGCTGCCGGAGGCTCTGAGGGCGGAAGACAAGTTCACGGGTAGAATACCTGGGCTTGCAAGTTCGGTTTTGTACAGGTGAGAAGCACGGAGACGCCTGATGGCTTTTTCAAAGTCTCGACGTGCTAACGGACGGTAGTTCTGGCGAAACCACTGAACTGCTGCTGAAATTGCTTCATACCCTCGTCAGCACTCCGGAAGGAGCAAAAGCGTTCGTTGAAGTGGGTGATGTAAGCTCTTTGGCAGAAATTGCCCCGACGCATGCCACTGTATTAGAGATCTTCTCGTTTGCTTGGCTGAATGGCATGGCTTCCATTGTCGACAAGCACGTCTTGATCAGTCAGGTTGCCGACACGATGCAATCGTTGGTTGCTTCATTTACAGGCACTGACGGGGTGACGCTCCTCGAGTTTTTGGGGAACTTTCTTCGCCAAGTAGATCCAGCTGTGAGTACATGTTGCTCAAAATTGGAGCTTGATGTGCGCAGGCGTTGTCTAACCTACTTCTGCAGATACTGCCGCATCAACCGCAGTGGCTCGAGACAGTTGTCGGATTCATCCGAAATCTAGTGACAAGTCGCCCGAACCTCGCCGCCAGGTCTGCTTATACCAATGCAGCAGCTTCAGTACTCCAGGTATACACGGCGCAAGCCTCAAAATTACTCTTCACCGAAAACGCAAAGGACGACAAGCCCTTTGCCTACCTCTTGATCAACTTGCTGCTGATCGATATCCGGTCCTCGATTCCCACGCTTCTGCAGCAGCTCAACCAGCCAGACTATGCTGCACTTTCGCGAAGATTAGCCTCGGCTTTTGATGTTATTTCCATCTTCATCGGACATCTCGTGCGATGCTTGGAAGACGATTCCATGGAGACATTCACCATGTCACCCGATAGTTTACTGAAGCTACGCAAGGGCATTTCGGAAACCATGTCTGTTACTGTCGAGTATCTGCGTGATAGATGGGATGCAACCTTTGCCGGTGCCATGGGCTTACATCCCGATGCCCGAGCTGCCAACACAGAAACATCGACTGGCTCACGCCAAACTCTAGCCTGGGACTCCCTGGCCCATTCTGCCGACGAAGACCCCCTGATCCTCTCTGCTGTTCGAGCACTAGCACTTTGGCAAAGGGAAGAGGATAACGATACGTTACGCAAAGAAGCCACGGGTCTCACGGACATGCTCTTGGAGCTATATCAGAGCAGCTCATCGGACAAGCTGGACTTTAGGTCAGCAACTTTAGTTGGGCTAGAAGCCCTGATGACCATGCAACAAGGCCGAGAAATCTTCCTCCGCAATGATGGCTGGAATATTCTGAGCAAGGACTTGGCCAGCCTTTTGGACCCCTCTGGAAAAGATGCTTCCGACGCTGATGCATCTCGGGGCATCGAGATTGTTCGCATCCTGCTCTCGGTAGCAGAGGCAGAATCATCGGGCACACGGGAAGAGTGGATGGATCTCATCACAACCGTAGCAGCATGGGACGCCTCTGCGCGGGATCAATCTTCCACCGTTGCAGAGTTTCACGTTTCAGTACTGCAGTTGTGCTGTGCCTTGCTCATCGGTGCGAGCCGCGGAATGAGAAATCGATATAGGCAGTCCATAGGCGCCGTTCACGGCATCGTCGGGCAGCTAAGTAAGAGCATCACTGGGAATGGATTCCTCAATGAGGACATGAATGATATTAAGAGTACCATGGACAATGTGCTGGAGGAGCTATAAAACTGTCATCTAAAAATCCATAACACAACGCTGTCATCCATACCATCTATCTACTTGTCAACTTGTTGAAAACCACGGTGCACATGTCCAACCGTCCAAATGCAGGGTTCGAAAAAAAAAAAAAAGCACAACGTCAGAACATCCGAATGAAAATGTTCCTAAGCAAAAGCCTGGACATGCTCCGTCCTCAAAGCAACCTTGTCAGCCACGCCCACGCCTCCCTCCACCTTGGCCCTCCTCTTCCTCGCCCTCCGCACCTCAATCTCGACATGCCGCATCTCCGCCGCCACCGAGGCCAGCCGCGGAATAACCTCTTCCACGGACCTCACGGAATGAACCTGAGCGGTACGCAGCGGCAGGGGCGTGAGAATGCCGAACCAGCGCAGAGGATCCCCCCCGCCCGACCTCGCTGGCTTCTCGTCTCCGTCATCGGGCGTGGGCGTCGCGGATGACGGTTTCCCTTGCGCGTCGCCTTTTTTTGCGCGCGTCCGTCTGACGGAGAACTCGGCGTGGTCCCCGCCGCGACACTGCATCTCCAGCCGTCGCGAAGCTTGCATCCTCTGATCGTAGTGGTCTTGGCCGAATCTCTGGCCGCGCTCTCCTGAGAAGTTGGCCCGCGCAATGTCATGGAAGATGGAGGCTTGGAGGTGAGAGAGCTGCTGCCGCAGGTGGGTGTACTTGTCTAGGAGGGCGAGGTAGCGCTCTAGGAGGTGGTCTATGGTTTGTTGGATGGAGGGCATGCTGGATGCTGTTGGGGGACCACCAGTCGGGTGGATTTTTTGGTGGTGGCCGCGTGAAATGGAAAATGTCAGTTTGTCGAGGTTGAGGGGATGGATGGGGTGGGTCTAACAAGGGGGGAGCGACTACGAGGAAGTCTGGGTTCGTTGGCTGGCTGGCTGTACGGACTTGGCAGGGAATAAATAGAACGGGGCAACGAAATTTTCAAGGTACGAGGTTGCTACCTTGAAGCCCCCGACACATCAGCGATGGCGGACGCAGTTTTTGCATCTGCCAACTGCAACGGGTTCTCAAATTATCATGGACATGTTGATTCGTCGATTCTTTCCCATCATATCTAGCCGTCATTCGAAGATTCGGAGCCATCACCCACCGCAGGTTCCTCCGGGCGCTTCTTCCACAACGGGGCTCCTCCGATAAAGGTCGCGCACGAAACCGACGTCGTGGCAGAGATGATTGCCAGGCTCCAGCCCACGGTCGGCCAGCCCGCCGACTCACGGACGAAGCCGCCCAGCAGGGGACCAGTCAAGGTCCCAAGGGAGAAGGCCATGTTGTACAGCGCGTACGCGAGCGCGATGGGCTTGGCCCCCCGGCCGCGGAACCTCTCCTCCACGGCGTAGGTGATCTCGGCCGTGACGGGGCCGAAGGTGAACGAGACGCCGACCCCGACGCCGGCCAGCAGCCCGCACAGCAGGGCCTTGTGGGAAAAGGTGTCGTCGGCCACGAACCGCAGGCAGACCAGGAAGGGCGTGTACAGCGCGAATCCAAAGGCGGACAGCCACCGCGGTCCATGCCGGTCGCAGAGGTGTCCCACGAGTGGCCCGAGGCACGTGGGGACGACGAGAGGCAGGAAGATGAGCCCGGCCCCGATGGAGTTCCACCCGAACAGACCCTCGACAAAGATGGGCAGGGTGCCGTCAAAGGCCGACAGCACGATGGCCTCGGTCACGGTTCCCGCGAGCGCGGCGAGGAGGCGCGGGCTTCTGAACAGCTCCAGGATCTCCCCGGGTGACAAGGGCCGCGGCTTCTTGCCCATGAGGCTTTCGCCGTCGTAGGACGGGAGCCGACGATGAGAGGACTTGTCGGCCACGCCGGCTCGTGGAGGGGCCGTGTGTGGTGGCACCCGCGTGGCAGCAGCAGCAGCAGCAGCAGCAGTAGTAGTAGTAATAGTAGTATCGGTGCTGTCGCTGGCGTGCGTCATTCGCGACGCCGTCGTATCCGTGCGGTTGAGCCACTTTGCCGCATCCTTCTTCTCGATGACCAGCACTCGGAGGACCATGTCCACGACGATTATGGCGAAACACATGACCCAGACCTCGTAGTATCCTGCCTTGCCGTAGACTATGCCCCCCAGTAAGGGAGATGTCAGCGTGCCCAGGCTGAGAGCTATTCCGACCCAGCCCATGGCCTGACCGACTCGCTCGCTCGAGACCGTATCGACGACCAGAGCCAGGCCAACGGACCAAGTCAGAGCGCTAGTCATGCCTTGGGATATTCGACCGAGTATCAGCATGGCCACGTTCTTCATGAAACATAGGAGAAAGGTGGCCGAGACCAGTAGGACGAGTCCAGCCAGCATGGGTGTGCGTCGATTGTTGGTCTTGTCGGCGAGGATGCCCCATATTGCTTTTCGAAACAGGACACATTAGTTAATTAGTTCAAGCATGAAATGCCATCAAGGCAGCATCAGGTATCTGTGGCCAAAGGTGCTTTGGAGGGGGGGGGGCTCAACTTACGAGCAGATACCAGGATGGCTGCACCAAATGCCGCCAAGGAGACGGATGTCCACAATTGCACTGGATACCTGTTGTTCAGTATAAAAGGTCAAGGTCGCAACTTGGGGAGCATCAAGAGCACGGAAAGGGGGGGGGGGGTTACCTTTATCCTCAGAAACGCCGGCCTGGTCGATCAAGGCAAATGGCAACAAGGGAACAATGACAGCGTAAGGGAAGATGTCCTAAGGTTGATGACGTAGAATCAGCGCACGCGGTCCTGGTAGAAGAAAAGAAATCCGACGTCATTTTATTTCTTACGGTGAAAACAGCGGTCGACACCATCACCATGATGAGCTTTGTGGATGAACGAAATTCCAAGAGCACGGGGCGCTTCTCCTTTCTCGCAATCGTTGCCCAGATATCCTTGACAGCCATGATGGGCTTTCCCACGCGCGAACGAGGCTTTTTGAGCTCTTTTTTAATCCGAGTTTGTTGCCAAAGGGGAGAACGAAAAGGAGGTCAGGAGAGTCTTTTTCATTCTCGGAAAGCTGCTGGGAAGCTTCGGTTGATATCGAGTACATCAATAGAATTTCCATCCGGAAAATCACGGTGATGCAGCGGGAGTGTGCCAGGGCGAGTAGATGTATGGGTGAGTGAGTAGTCAAAGTACAGAGGAAAAAGGTTTATAGATCAAAAATCAATGATGAATTTGTTGCAACTAGAGATGACTAAGAACAGAAGAGAACAAAAAAAAAACCCCTACGGAATCCAAAAAACCCGCGGACCCCGGAGCCATGTTGCTACAGTGTGTAGAATGCTGCGTGGCCGAACCTTCAAAACGCCACAGACAAACACAGACTTATTCTCCCGATCGGAAATCTACAAAACTAGTCCGCCCCTGGTTGTGGATCTGCAAACACGTAATGGATTCATGTGGAGAAGGATAGTTTTCCCGCACAGGCTGTTGAATCAATCATCAATGCCGTGTTTCCGGGACGTGACTGAGGAGGTCAAACAACAAAAAGCCTGTGCGGAGAGAAAAGGGAGAGAAAAGACGGAATCGAATGTGACTCGAGAACATATGCTGGCCTTCTTCAGCTAGCATGGCGTCGGGTGTCTCAGGATTGAGCAAGGAGAGGTTCAAGCATCTCCGAGTGGGCTGCTCTCGGAAATCCGGCACCCTTTTAAGCTTTTGTCCCAGCCTTTTCCCACAGGCTGCGACTTGTCTGCCTCCCAGATTCCCAGGTGCCGCCAAACTACGTTAACCACTTCTTCAACTAGTCAGCCACCGCGCATACCCGACATCTAAACATGTCCAGAATGCCGAGCCGGCACGGCACTTGGGGCCTCCGCCTCGGAGAGGTTCGGTCATGTGATGAGGAGATTAGACTTGGAATCATCTCGCTTGTTTCTGTATGAGGTTGCGGAACCAACAAGCGACTTGCTTGCCTTTCATATAATTATATTTCGTTACTCATCCGTCAACCTTTCCAACATGTACTCAACAGCCAAAGTCAGCCAGTAGCATTTCATGGAAAGCGCCAAGTCACAGGGTTCCTCGATCGATTCTAACAAACATGGCGCTTCGCACGATAAGTCGACGTTATGTTCCGACAAGACATGTGTAAAGACACGACTTGGCGCATGGTTTGGGATGCTTGCTGTACGACACCCTTCTTGTACCGAGGGTTCACGAGGCGTGATGAAGACTAGGATCGCATGCGTTGCGGGCACGAATCATTTTCGACCTTTTGGCGTTGGTGTTTAAACGATAAGCATGACCAATACCTCTTACCTCATGTTCCACTGACGGAATCGCTCATTTCAAGGCTGGCTGCTGGCTCTTGGTTTCAACATGTCCGGATTCTTGGACGGATTCTCCCCGAGGGGATCTGATCTGCAGGTTCCTGTATGTTCCATGACTAACTCCATGGTTCCAAGGCTGCACTGCACGGACGAACAACTTGACTCAGAGATGCATGTTGACTTGTCGCCAAGCGATCGCTGACTGATTAGCCGGAAGTTTGAAAGCACAAATGTCAAGCATATCCATTCATATTCACATGCTAGAGTTGGCGCCAGAGGCGTTGGATATCTGGCAGAGAGAGTATATCTGCAGGTCCGTTATTTCGCCCAACCCGACGCGAAGTGGAAGTCTCTGTTCTGCTGCAGCACTTGGCAACTTGGGCAGTCGCTGCAAACACCCCCCCAGATGAAATAACGAGGGAAATCCAAGAGAGGAGGCCCCAAATATGGAAAAGTGCGGGATTGCAATGGGCGTTTTGGTCCAAATCTGAGTAACCATGAGATGCCAATCCTGCCATTTGTGGAGAATCGAGAGCCCAGCCGCCCAGCCCAGCCGTGATACCACTCGAACGTTTGCCAAGACCACAACTGCAGCACTTTATTATGCAAGATACATGAACAGCAAGGTGTGGAATCCGGACTCTGATCAGTGAGTGAGCTGCACGGAGTAGGAAAACACCTACCTGGTAGGCAAACTTGCACCCTGCTGGCTCGTGTAGACACGAGTGAGCAGAGAGAGTAGCGTTAAGCATGGCCTGGTCTGGTTTGCGATATCAGTCGCTGGCTGGTACGATGACACAAGCCTGGCTCTTCAGTCTTCCGACTCACGAGTCGAATCTTTGTGTTCAGACCCGAGTCCCAATCAGACGACAAACGCTGCCATGTCCATCCATTCGCTTTCATGTTTCAATGTTTGTCCTTGTCACACTAGCACAGCCCAGTCCAGTGAGTGACTCCAGCCCAACTCGATACCCCGGCCCAGCCTTGATGCCTGTTTGCACTCCTCCTGGGTTCTATGTGCTTCGCCGCCGCAAAGTCGCTCGACACGGAGGACGCCTTACAGGACCGGTCTGGTCTGCACCTGGTCAGCCTCCAAAGCTAGACAGGAGGGTGAGGTGATGCAGCAGGACAAGTCATTTGGCTCCATTACTCTGTAGTCGGTAGCGTCCACAGGAAACGGAGATGGAGATGGAACCGAAAATGGAGATGGAGTTGGAGATGGAAGCGAAAATGGAACTGGAGCTGAAAATGGAGCTGGAGCTGGAGAGGGAGCTGGAGAGGGAGCTGGAGAGGGGAGCTGGAAATGGACCTCGTGGAAAGCGACCTGGCCGTAATAATAATAAGCACATGCACATGCAGCGCTACTACGGAGTACTGCCGGGAGTACGGATTATTAGTCCGTAGTGTGAGAACATTGACGCAGACTGGACCCTGGTCTGGTGCATGTCTGGGCCTGCACGCTGCCCGTCCGACGCCAGACTGTTAGTCGGCTCACTCCCGTGCCACTGTGCTGCTACCGCGACCTCGCTCGACCGCCTCACAATCCATGCCCACCAGACCCTCCTCACCGTGTTCGTCTTTGTCTTCATTCATCATCCTCCCATCGCCGCCATCCCCCAAACAAACTACGCTCCCGCACTTGCATCAACTTCCACCTCCACCCGTGCCTCGCGATTCTGGCCATTTGCGCCCACGACTTTTCCCACGACTTTGCCCTCGATTTTTGCGACTTCCAACCCTTGGTCACGAACTGCCACTGCTGCCTGACCACCGCTGACCACCGCTGACCACCGCTGACCGCCGCTGACACCGCTGACACCGCTGACCACCACACCACCATTAATATGGCGGTCGTCGCAACCATCAAGTATGTGTCGCTGTTCTGCCACCTACCACCCACGCGCCACGCCAGCGACATCGTCGTTTTCCCCTTGCGCTTTGCCGATATTTTTTTTTCTCACAAACCTGCCCGCTTTTTCGTCTGGGCCGATGGATGGGCGTGCTGCCAGCCAACAATCCCTCCTCGTCCCGATATGGCTGAGCTATCCCATGTTTCTTCAGCTAACCGCGTGTAACTTTCCCCCTTAATAGATGCGTTGTTGTCGGCGACGGTGCCGTCGGCAAAACCTGCCTCCTCATCAGCTACACGACAAACAAGTTCCCCTCCGAATACGTCCCGACCGTCTTCGATAACTATGCCGTCACGGTAATGTATGTGTGGGATTCTGGGAGCTTTTCACAGTGGGCTTTTGGGGGCAAATGCCAGCAAGTTGGTCTAATTATGCGACGACAGGATTGGTGACGAGCCTTATACCCTTGGATTATTCGATACGGCCGGACAAGAGGATTACGATAGACTGCGCCCTCTTTCGTATCCACAAACCGATGTTTTCCTCGTCTGCTTCAGCGTCACATCACCCGCATCATTCGAAAACGTTCGTGAAAAATGGTTTCCCGAGGTTCATCACCACTGCCCGGGAGTCCCTTGCCTCATCGTTGGCACTCAAGTTGATTTAAGAGAGGATCCAAGTGTCAAGGACAAGCTTGCGAAACAGAAAATGGCACCGGTCAAAAAAGAAGACGGCGACAGGATGGCTCGAGAGCTTGGCGCTGTTAAGTACGTCGAGTGCAGCGCCCTCACGCAATTCAGATTGAAGGACGTTTTCGATGAGGTAAGAGAACCACCCTCCATCGGCTTTTCTCTTCCTTACTTTCCTTCTTTTCTTGTCTCTTGTTTCCAAGATGTCTGTCGACTAACACAGAAAATGGCAGGCAATTGTTGCCGCATTAGAACCACCGATGCCCAAAAAGAAGTCCCACAAGTGTCTGGTCCTGTAAAGCGAAAATCGCAAGCCAAGATAGAAAAAGGAGAGAGAAGAAAGAACAAAAACCATGGGAACAACCAAGAACGAAGAGAACGAAGAAAAGCGCACTTGAACCCACTACTACTATTACAATGGACGAGACGAGTTCCGCTGCATATACAGTTGACGCATGACTAGAAGAAGACGGGATCTTGTCGATGAGATGGTCTTTGAAGCACCAGGGAATTGGGAAATGCACGGTAACGGTGGTGACAGAGGAGGCATGGAAGACGAGGCATTTGGACCAGGGAACATGAGCTCGAAGGAAATCCGTCCGTCCCGAACAAGTTGGAGAAGAAGACGGTAGAGAATACCACATTCGGTTCGGTACTTTGTTTTTGTTTTTCGGGGGTTCAAATTTTTTTTTTTTTTTTTTTTTGGTTAGAGGTGCAAAGAGCCATTATATTGGCTCAAGGACTGCTCACGGCCCGCATTGGTGACAGATATGTTCTTTCTCTATTTTGAATGGGCATGGCCAGATGGCTGGACAACGCGAGGCTTCCAGCCATCCGGGACGACGTTGCGCAACAAGGACCAGATATGCGTGCCGTCCGTTATGAAACCCTTTTGCATTTCATCTCGTGGTTCCCGCCTCTTTTTGGGTTTAGCGGTACTGGGCAGTATCTTCTTGTGCTTTGGTCTTTCTCGTTATTATCATTTCTGTCATCGCTTCTCATGAATTATGCGTTTCCACGGACTATTCTTTCCATGTATTGCATGCATGCAAGATGGGATGCGTTGATAGGACAGTTTGGCGATTGGAGTGCAATTATATCAATGGCTCATTTTTCTTTTTGGGTATGACCTTTTGGTGCCAATCAATGTTGCTTTGATGTAGTCGTGCTTTGTCATGCTAACATGTTTGAAGGGTGACGACGTTTGATTCGTAGACCTGGCTGCGTTGCCGAACTGTAGGAGCCGCTTTGGGCTTGTAATTGGGGCAACGCGAGGATGAATGACGAACTGCAGTGCTGGCATGGGATCGGAATCCATCTTGTCTCTTGTCTGGTGGGCATTCAGGCGGATAAACAGAGCTCGTTGTGCCTAAACTCAGGCTCAGGATGAACGGAAACCATGGTGCCTCGAGAGATGGCTCAACGGAACAAGGCCCGTGTAATCCGTAAAATGAGGGACAAAAACAAAGCACGCCAGGGCTTGGGGAATCAAACGAAACAATTCTATTACTGCTCCGTGTACGGATCAGTCGTGGCACATGGCGACATGGCCAAAGTGCTCTCGACGTGCTCTTTGTGGAGGCCACTGGAACGCAAACACAAACACCAAACACCAGTTCGATTGATCAAAGCCAGCGACGATGTGGTCTGGTTTGGTCAGTCTACAATTCGTTGATGTCGGCCGCCTGGACCCTACATATGCAACCTGGCGGCCCCATTCTGGCTTTTGTTTCCCCTTTACCCCTTTGTCAACCCGTTGTCAATCCCATCTTGCTTTCGTTTATCATTATGTAATACAACCAACGACGGCCCGTCGTCTTACCGTGGTGCCTTGGTAATACCTGTTGGCAGGTTCATAGAAAGTCCAGGCCCCTGATTCAGGCACACGGGCCAGGGACATCAAGTACCGAGTACCAAGTACCAAGTACCGCGTACCGAGTACCGAGTATCTACTTCCTCGAGCTACAATGTATGTGAAAGCGGCAGGGAGGTACTTACGGCAGTGTCCCCGTTCAGCCGTCGTCCATCGTCCTCATTGTTCCGCTTTCTCCTATTCTCCACGAGTGCGCATTCGTCCTGGATTCTTATCATCATTATTTTCATGCCTAGACTCTTTCCCTATTCTATTCTAATGCCCCTGTATTTCTTTGTCTGTTCATTCTTCCGACATTTCTCAGTCGACAAGTGTGCTGTTGCGCTTGGCCCCCCCCCCCTTGGAGGACCCCAGCCTTGTTCACGACGCCTCTTTCTCCTGGTTGCAGTCATTCCTTCGGGGTACAACGGGACGCCCTGTAATCCGTACTGAGTACAACCTTTTTTCCCTCCCCCCCGGCTTGCTCCACCAACTTTACTCTCGCTTCCTGATGATTGCTGAGTTGTTGGTGGTGCTGCCATTCTTCACGGAGCCTGCCTGCCCCCTTCCTTGAGCCCGTCCTGAGCCTCAGGCCGGCCAAGCCACTAAGACCTCCACTTCGTCTTCCGTCTAGCCCGGCTGCCTTCCTTCGTCCTCCACGACTACGCACCTCTGGTCATCATTTTTGTGCACCTTTCTCGTCCTCGAACCTTCATAGTTGGTCTGCCTGTGGGCTATACTGCTCCAGATGCCGCTCTTCTTGCAATCCTTCTTTTGAGACACCATCTTCTTCATCTTATCGACACTCGTTTCTCCTAATTCGAAAATTTTAATCTACTTCTTGGTTCGCTGTCCTTCACTACTCTCGACCTCCCCAAGTCACCTCTTCTCGACTCCGAACAAACACTTCCGTAGTAGTCTCCCTTCCGTTGCCCATCACGAGCCCAATTCCTCTAGCTTCGCTTCAAACCACGGCCGCTTTTTTTTTGGACAATCTGCGTACTTTCGAACTACTATACAATTCAACATTGCTGTTTCGGACGGGTTGAGCCGCGGCACACGGGTTGCTTGCCATACTTGACACTCTTTACTTATTCAATCCACTCGACGAGTCTTTATATCGACAGAGCTTTGCGTCGACACTATTCAACTGTCCACCTTTGGTAGCATACCAAACTGAGCCAATAGACTCGGCCTACCCTTCACGGTCTATATTCTCTGTATCGAACAGGACAGGACTATTTTGCATAGATTACGCCTCTCCTGCAGACAATTGGTCTCACCATCACTCGTCTACACTTCAGCTGAATACATCTTGCTGTCCTTTTCTCAGGACCGACTTTCTGTTATTCCATCTGCTGTCCTCACGGTTCTTCCCGTGCCTCTCCCAGGGCACGTACGTACTTCAAAACGGCTGTTCCATCGCACCTCGGGCGGGACTCGCTTGTCCCCCCTCATCTTCTCGGCATGCAGGATCTGAATGGTGCTGTTGGCCAAGGTGCCAATGGCAATTCCCACGGTCGCTTCCAGGGCCACGCGTCTAAGCCATCCAACAGCGACACTGGCTTCTCCCATGGAGCCTTCACATCAAACTTTTCGGGGTTTGCCGATCGTCACCCTCGCCGAGGCAATATTCCTTCGCTGAATACACAGTCCATGCGCCCAAATCAGCACACGTCTCCCAACGCAAACGACATGGCTACCCCTGGAACCGCATTCGACATGCAATTCACCCCTCTTCTGCCTTCACAGCTTCTCCTCGGTAGCCCCTTTCAACCAGGTAGT
The DNA here is from genome assembly GCA_030389615.1 of Epichloe typhina subsp. poae. Lineage (NCBI taxonomy): Eukaryota > Fungi > Ascomycota > Sordariomycetes > Hypocreales > Clavicipitaceae > Epichloe > Epichloe typhina. The sequence continues at coordinate 1,587,613 of CP098318.1, read as the reverse complement.
CCTGCCGCCTTTGGGAGTCCTCAGTTCCAAAACCTGCCGAGTTTCCAACAGCATCAGCATCAGCAGCAGCAGCAGCAGCAGGGCAGCAACCACCACCAGCAGCAGCATCATGGCGGCGCAATGTCTAGCCCTGTTCAGCAAAATATCTCGCCTCAATATCAAACAATGGTGTCGCCTTCTGCATACGGAGCCCCTCAATTCTACCCGCCACAATCGCCAACTGGTGGCTTCAACATGCAGTCAGGCATGCAGCCTGCCTCTCCCGTCTTGGGCTCCAGTGCTGTGAATGGTACGAGCCGAACGGTATACCTGGGAAATATTCCTCAGGACACCACCGCTGACGAAATCCTCGGGCACGTTCGAAGTGGTCAAATTGAATCTGTTCGCCTCCTCCCTGACAAGAACTGCGCGTTTATTTCCTTCCTCGATGCCAGTTCTGCCACTCACTTTCACTCGGATGCAATCTTGAAGAAGCTCTGCATCAAGGGCCAAGACATCAAGGTCGGATGGGGCAAGCCATCTCAAGTTCCCACGTCCGTGGCTCTGGCTGTTCAGCAGTCTGGCGCATCGCGAAACGTGTATCTGGGCAATTTACCGGAAGAGATTTCCGATGAAGAGTTGCATGAAGACTTGGGCAAGTTTGGTGCCATCGATACCGTCAAGATTGTTCGAGAAAAGAGCATTGCGTTTGTTCACTATCTCTCGATTGCGAACGCCATCAAGGCTGTTTCTCAGCTCCCCCAGGAAGCCAAATGGCAGGCTCCGCGCCGGGTATACTATGGCAAGGACAGGTGTGCCTACGTCTCCAAGACTCAGCAGCAGAATGCAGCTCAGTATCTCGGCATCGCACCCGGATACGCTCATATGCTGACCGGAGCCGATCGCGATCTTATTTCAAATGCTCTCGCGCAGCAGTCTGTGGCAGCTGCCGCCGTTGCCACAACCGCTGGTGGAATTAACAATCTCGGAAACAGAACCATTTACCTGGGCAACATCCATCCTGAGACAACCATCGAGGAGATTTGCAATGTCGTTCGCGGCGGTCTGCTCCACCACATTCGATATATCCCCGACAAACACATTTGTTTTGTTACGTTTATTGACCCCACGGCGGCTGCCTCGTTCTACGCCCTCAGCAACATCCAAGGCCTCATGATCCACAATCGCAGACTCAAGATCGGATGGGGCAAACACTCTGGTGCCTTGCCTCCAGCGATCGCACTCGCCGTCAGTGGAGGTGCCTCGCGCAACGTTTACGTGGGTAATTTGGACGAAACCTGGACCGAGGAGCGCCTTCGTCAAGACTTTTCCGAATATGGCGAAATTGAGTTGGTCAACACCCTCCGTGAAAAGAGTTGTGCATTTGTTAATTTCACCAATATCGCCAATGCCATCAAGGCTATCGAGGCCATTCGTGGCAGAGAAGATTACAAGAAGTTCAAGGTGAATTTTGGCAAGGATCGGTGCGGCAATGCCCCTCGAAAAATGCAGCAGCAACAGCAGCAGGGTCAGTCTCCTCGCGGAGATGGAGTGTCTTCGCCTCCTCCCACCGGTTCCCAGAACAGTGGCTCTCCCCAGAACGGCTCGACTCCTCAGCAGTCGGCCGCTCTATTCAACGCACAGAGCAACCCCCTTACCATGTACTTGAGCCAGTTGTCACAGCAGGCTCAGCAGCACCAGCACTTGGCCATGCAACAAAATGCTCTGTTTAGCACGGCTCAGTCTTCTTCCAACGAATCGGGGTTGGATGTTCCTCAGCAAGGATCTTATGGTGGGCACGGTCAGTCAGCGAGCATCTCCAATGGCTATGGCTCCAATGTTGCAACGTCTGGGGCCACAACAATCGGTGGTCTGCTGGCTCCCGGAAATGGTCGAGGCTCTCATAGCCGAGCCCTCAGTCTCCCCGTTCTCGGCCCTGGTTTTGAGAACGGTGGCCACAGCCCTCATAGCCTTGCTGGCAGTAACGGCAGTGATGGTGAAAGGCGTGGTCACCAGTACCAGTCTAGTTTCGGTGGGTTGGGGGGCGCCGGCTTCGGCCTGGCCATTCAGGGTGGTCTGAACGGATGGGTTGAGGAGGAAGTGGCCAACTAATTTACTGGGTGGACAATTGACGAAAGATGCGACGTCTCTGTTCCTGCCAAGCCAAGAACACTCTGAAGAGATGGGAAATTTTTTATATTTTTTTATATTTTTGCTTCCTTGTTTTGAATCGCTCGGTCTGGGGGCTCATTCTCTTCATTTTCATGCTCCCCGTGGCTGAGCTTTTTCTGCACACTACTTTATTGTCAAAACGCTTGCGCGTTCTCATTCGTTATTTTCTTATTCTTTCGTCGCACAATCATCTCCTTCAGTGTATGATTTTTTGAATCTTTTTTTTTTTTCTGGATTTGGGCCCTGTTCTCGTCAAGCTGCGTGAGAGGGCTCTGCAGCCCACGGAAAAGGTGGAAGTATAAGGCGTAGAGTAAAGCAGGCAAGCAACTGACGCAGAGAGAATGCCTGGGTTGAGGGGGGCCTTTGACGTGTCTTTTAGAAATGAAGATGGACAGTCAGTAATAATATTCCATGGCTGTGGATGTCGTAGGACCCTGGGGTCCGAGGCCCCGGGTCCGAGGGAACAAAGATGGCACGAGTGGAGGAAATGAGCATGGACAAGCGGGAATCAGCGGCGATAGTGCTGAATCGAAAAATACGATGGCTTTGACTTTATCTGTCCTTGGGGGGGGGGTTTCTTTTTTTTATTTTTGCAATCATCTTCCCTCTGACAAGTCATTTGTCGAATGGCGGCCCTCCAAATCAATAAATCGGGATCAAGATGAAAAAAAAAGCTTGGCCCGTTGTTCGGGTTGATCTTGACGTCGGAACATGCATGCTCTGTTGGCGCCAACGGCGTGGCTGGGATCAATGGAGGGCAAAAGTCAAGTCCGCTTCCTAGCCGACACAGCCGGTGGACCGACCGACTGACCGACTGACCGACTGACTGGCCGACTTGGTGACTGATTGATTGATTGAAGATTGACTAGTCGTTGATAAAGTCGTTGGGTGTCGGCCCTCGGACAACCAGCCCATGTCAATGTCCGCAACCACGCGCGCCACCTACTCACTTCTCTGCTGCCCGTGGCTGCCGGCCCAAATTCGAGGCACACATAACATGTGTTGACCAATGACAACTACGGATCCGTACGTCAATCTCCCAATTCCGGGCCGCCCGACGTCAGCGCGCAACGGCTTCTGATTGGCTCAGCTCGCCTCCGCAACGTCACTCAGCTTACTACTCTATTTCGCCTTGCAAGTCGCAGATGCAAATCTTGAAGTGGTAATCCCCGTTCGTCATCTTTTGCGGCAGGGCTTGGCTGACTGGCTGGCTTTCTTGCTCTCTTCTTTTTTTCTTTTCTTGTTCTTTTCCCTTTTCCCTTTTCTTCTTCTTTTCTTTTTTTGTCTTCCTTCCTTCTCTCACTCCATCTCTGTTCTTCTATTTTCTGCACAAGACCAGAATGTTGCCGCCAACAACACGCAATTTCGCTCCATCAGCTGCCATCAACGACATCCCAAATCAGCCTGGCTTGCTGACCCCGTCAACTTCACCCGCCCATGTGGAGCGAATAATAAATCCCGTCTTGGAAGGCGGCGGCGGCGGCGGCGGCGAGGAAACCGGTCTCTCCGACGAAGCTTCCATCGAAGATCAAGATGAGGCCCAGGCCGCTCTTCAACCTGCCATCAGCGCCGCCGCCAGCCATTTGACATCGGCACAGACCCCGGCTGCGGAAAAGGCGGCGGCGTTGGAGCGGTTGCCTGGCGGCGGATACTTTCACAACGCGACCGTCCAAGGTGAGGAGGAAGATGACGACGGTCATGACGACGGTAATGACGACAACGACCAAGACAGTCGTTCAAGCCCCAATGGCGCCCGCCCTCGTCATCAGGTGCCAGGCCGGTTGCCCATGCCATCGCCTTGGACAACCGGCCCCAAGTCGTTCCTTGTCAACAAGGACTCGCCTCGAACCCGGCAGACCAAGGGCTTGCTTGGATCCGCATTCGGTCCAACGAGACAGCATCGTTCCCGATCTGCAGGCCAGGAGGCACTCAAGAAGCTTCAAAGGGCCTTTCCTTCGTTCAGCGGGCATGCCGGCCTGTTCCCTTCACTTCCAGCTTCGTTCTTGTCCAACTTCACTGGTGATCACAAACATGGTTCCAATGCAGCATCCAAATCGGGGGGCGACTCGGCACGCCCAAGGTCTCTTGCGTTGGCACAGCAATCGACCACCACCGCGGACAATGATTCTCCCTCGTCGCCTGGACACCCGCCGCCTGCATCAGAGCGGCCGGACAAGCACACGACGACCATGTCTCGGCCCAGACCTTCCACGCTGCGGCGAGTAACTTCGGATGAAAGCATGCTGTACCACAGTCTTTCCCGGCAGTCCTCACTTGGCGACGACAACAAGTTTGACGATGTCAGGGAGATGGTGAACATCCGTTTCATGGCCATCAAGGACAGTCTCCCAGATGTGCCCAACTTCAGGATGCCGAGCCTGGCACGACTGCAAGCTGCTTCTCGCATGTCCTCGATGGCTCTCAACGGCCTCTTCTCGAGCTCCAACGACGACCAAGCGCTCAGCAGGCAAAGCCCAGATGGCGGCCGACAAATGTCCGGCTCATCACCCAGCCCAAGTTGTCCGAAGCCGAGCACCGCCGCCGCGACCGCCTTCGACCGAGTTGTGGAGAAGCTCACCGGTGACTTGGTGATTCTCGGCGGATATCGAGGTTCTGTGCTGCGTTCGGCCGAACCGCCTCACCAACAGTTATGGGCCCCTGTCAAGCTGGGATTCAACATGCGCAAAGCAAACTTGGAAGTTGGCTTGGAGGACGAGGACGAGGAGACCATGGAGGAGCGCATCATCCCTTCCGGCATGCTCAAACACGTTGGCCCGGTCGACGTGTCAAGGAAGCTCTTCAAGAGGCTCCGCTCATCACCCAACGCTCGAAACGGTTCACTCCGGATATGGGATTTCGGCTACGACTGGCGACTCAGCCCCGCCCGGTCCTCGAGGAAGCTGCAGGAGTTCCTGTCCAAGCTGCCGTCGAACCGACCCGGAACACCGCCCGAGTCTGCCGGGGCACTTGTCATCGCACACAGCCTGGGAGGTCTGATCACAAGGCATGCCGTGGGCCGTCGCCCCGAACTATTCGCCGGAGTGCTGTATGCCGGAGTGCCGCAGCGCTGCATCAACATTCTGGGACCGTTCCGGAACGGCGATGCCGTCTTGTTCAACGAGAAGCTTCTCACGGCCCAAGTCAACTTCTCGATCCGCACCTCTTTCGTGCTTCTTCCAGACGACGGCTTCTGTTTCATCGACAAGCAAACGGGAGAGTCATACCCCGTCGACTTTTTCAATGCCGACGACTGGGCCAGATGGCATCTCAGTCCTTGCGTAGCACCGCTCCTGCCGCCGTACCACAGCCGCGACAAGCAGCAAAACTCATCCTCGCCTCTCTCATCCTTGTTCCCCAATTCACTGCTCAAGAATAAGAAGTCCGCCGTCGATCCTGACATTCAGTTCACTGCTGCTGCTGCTGCTGCTCCCGTGCCCTCGGAGAACCACCACCGTCGTCACGGAACCGCTCCATTGCCATCCCCGCCTCAATCACCACCACAACCACCACCACCATCATCATCATCATCATCATCATCATCCGGGGCCACCGCGTCGGACCAGGAACGGTACATGAGCTACTTGAGGCGCACCCTCGCGGCCACCCGCAAGTTCCGCTCCGAGCTCGCCCACTCCAAGGAACTCGAGTCAGCCAATGCCTATCCACCGCACGCAGTCCTCTACGGCAAGACGATCCCAACAGTCTACGCAGCGCAGGTGGCGCGTCGAGAAGCCATTGCCTATGCCGACGCGTACGACGACCTGGTCTTCAGGCCCGGCGACGGCGTCGTGCTCGCCCGAGAGGCCATGCTGCCAGAGGGCTACGCCGTCGTGCGCTCGGGCAGAGTCAGCACCGAACGAGGCCATCTCACCATGCTGGGAGATCTCGAAGCCGTGGCCAGGGCACTCGAGGCTCTGCTCTGGGGCCGGCAAAGGGGCATCGGAACGGGGAGACGGGACGACCCGCACATTCATTCGCCAATAGATGGTAAGAAGTAAGAAAAAAAAACCGTCCATGAGCGGTGCACACGGGGCGGAGACGCAGAGAGAAGAGGAGAGGAGACCGAGTATGCGCAAGAGAATCCCCCCCTTGGCATGTGACATGGGTGAATGGAAACAAAAAGTACCGTGATACAAGCGATAAACTCGACACGGTAACACACGCACGTACGTATTAGACGGGCCCACGACAATATGAGTCTCTCAACAGTGAGACATGAATGCATGTAATCCGTATCCAGGGTATTAATAATCAAAGCTGCAGACGGAGGAATATGAGACACGCTCTTTTATTTACTCCCCATCCTTCTTTCCTCTTTTGCCAACATTGTCTCCTCGTTAGAACTTGGCAGTGTCACCATCCATCACGCCAACCTTTCCAAACGAGCCCTGTGCATCTAGATGTGCATCTAAAATACCCGCAGAGTACATACACTGCATCATCATACAGCTCCGTCAGTCGCCACCTGTTGAACTACGCATCTCTACTTGATGCTGCCATGTCCTGTGCGTTTTCCGGTCGTATCGGCAACGTCGTGCTGTAGGCACAGAGGGATCACCATGCATATAATACGCAAGAAATGGTGGGGTTTTTTGAAAAACAGAGTCTGAGTGGCAGGTGGAGCGCGTGTCAATGCCCAGGGGGCCGCAGTCGCTGTCCTTTTGAAGGAGGGGGTTGTCGAATTCGTTTACTCGTGCGGCCGTACCACGCCCCCACCTTACTAGGTGACGAGTTAATCGGCGTGCAGAGCAATGTTCCATATGCCTGTAGAATCAAAGACATGCCAGGTACAAGTCTGGGCCTTGTGTTAAACTGCAGGGGTACAGTGGGGATCTCACCCCCCGTCATCAATTCGCGGAGAAATGATGGCGTTAGCCACAAACAAAGAGCGCCAAGTCAGGCCTGCAACCTCATCGCCACCGATCTGACTCAACCGGAGAATCGAAAGTCTTGGTTTTCATTCTGGGGGGGGCAACGATCTTATGTTCGTAGTTCTCCATTTCTTCATCCACAGGCCGTTGATAAGGTGCCAAGGGACAAAATGACCCAGGGTGGTGGACGCCAGCAGGGTGTTTGCTGGCATACTGTCCGCATTGCCATTTGTATCTGACGGGCCATTCGCTCTTCCGTTAAGATGGGCTTCGTGGCCTCGTCCTGTTCCCGGGGCACGAAGATGACCTGCTCCAGAGCGGGCATACGCAGGGATAGTTGCCTAAGGACCTCGACTGTGAGGCTAGCCGCCGTCATTGAATTGTATGATCCTTCGACCCAGAACAGGGCGTCACTGATGGCGATCCTGCGCACCGAAGCCAATTGCGACGGGTCGCACATGGACATGCAGGTGTGGAACTGAGCGTCGGCAGCCATGTACCCATCTTGAGGGCCGAAATAGAGAATGTCGCTTGCCGGGTTGAAGAACATTTGCCCGGGCATTCGGGCAAATCCAAAGGCGCGCCGGAAGCTTTTGAGTGTATCTGCTCGAGATTCGGCGCACACGTGTAGGTTGATGGGAACCGAAGCATTCGACGTGCAACCCATAAAGGACATGTTGGTTGTACACAGCTGCGCATCATGTAGAGACGGGGATCTGGCGCCACATCTCATCGACACTAATCTGGTCGTCGGCAAGTTCAGATTCCAAATTTTGAGACGAAGCTCTGGTGGGAGCTGGGGGAATGACGACTGAAAAGGTTGGCATGTGTGTGTTAGCCTCCTCTTTGAAGGGGGAAAAAAGCCGGCAGGGCGACTGAAGCAGAGCAAACTCACAAACAAAGCAGGCGATGACGCCGTTGCTTGCTCAGGTAGAGGAGATTTCCATAAATCCGTTGGCTTGAGAGCCATCTCAGGTGCACGAAATGCAGCAAGCCGGGGACCTTGACAGAATGCTCCCATAATGCTGAGTCGGGACTCATGAGCTGAGGGCACAATGGGAAAGGTCGGTTGCAGCCGGTGGTGTGTCGTTGGATGTCGGTTGGGGTGTGGCGGCAGGCGGCAGATGGCAGATGGCAGACGGCTGGCAGGCAGGTGTTGGGTTGGATGACCATTGACGGGGAATCAATGATAAATGTTGAGACTATACCACAATCTGGCGGGAAAATGTAAGCCGAGTCAAGTGGGCATCATGATGAAAAAACAAAACAACAACGTGACGAAAAATGAATCTGATGAACCTGCTCAGTGACTTGTGTCCATCTAATCCCCTCGTCTCTTGCTGCTCGCTCGTCCAGTGTGAAAGTGCTGGGGAGTAGCAAGAGTGGGGAGCAGCTATTAATATTATATTTTATTCATAGGGTGAGCAGCGAAATGAGGCAAGGAAGGCACGCAGAGCACTTGAGCTTGGGGAGGCACGAAGGAGGCACGAGGGAGGCTAAGAAAGAAGGAAGGTACCAGTTTGAGGAATGTCCAAGGACCTCTGCTGGGGACATCCATCTGGAAATCAACTCAGCTTCCAAGCCTAGCCCATGTCTGAATTCTAAATTGCACCTCTCACTCCCTCTCGTCCTAGGCCGCCGTCCCAATTTGCGATGGGCAAACACGGCGAAGATCCCAGAACCAAATGCCCTTTCGGAGTCATCGTCGGTCCATTTGGGCCAAGGCCGATGCCTAAAGAACGATGCTGCATGGGTGCAGTTCAACAAGGTCGATGCTTCGGAACCAAACGAGCTGGAAGTTGCATGAGGGCCACAGTAACAGCAGTCTGGCAGGCTCCTACACAGTCCGCACGTCCGAAGGATCGCTGCATCCGCGAGCCCGTCATCATCATCATCATCATCATAGCAGTGCACTCGTCCCGCTGCCCCAGGCGGTCCGGGGTTTGGCATCGACGCCATCATTCATGTCATTGGCAACAAGACGCGACACAGCTGACAAGGCACGGAGCCGGTCAAATTTGGCATTTCTACGGAGTAGGGCCGGCCGCCAGGTGCGACTTAATTTACCGTCACCGTCGGCTTCGCTGTGCATGGGGGCGCTGGCGGCTTGGCCTGCTCCCACCCGTCTCGTATCCAGACGAATGGGGAACCTCCTGCCTGGCCTCGCCGTGGGTGAGACACTGTCATTCGGCCGGACGCTCCAGTTCCAATGCGGACCGTCTTGTCAACGACTTGTTCTGTTGCTGCACGGAGTACCCCCGTAAAGACCATTGATTAACAATTTAGACAGAACAATCTTGCCAACAAGACCGTACAGAGTCGGACGGGGGATCTCAACGCACCTTCCGGAGCTCCTCCTCATCCTCCTCCTCCAAGCGTAGGTCGCAGCTACTAGCACGCCATCTTCTAGCCCTTGCGAAGATTGTCGGTATTTTCAGCAGCCGACAACGACAGGGCGCTCGCTGGCTACCCAAGGAAAAAGACAAGATAGACACGTTCAACGGCGCGGGCATGTTTGCTAGGGTGACCACCCCTTTCGCGACGGAGAAAATTTAGGAAAAGGGAAACGGTAAGGGGTCGGCGTTACGCGATGCCGCTAACTACACCACTAAAGCATCGGCGCTTTCATCCCCTGGGTGCCCACATAGCTACCGAGTCCCAGGAACCTGGGTGTCGGGCGCCTAACTGTGCGACAGACACCAAATACAAGGTTGTCTAGTCTACTCCGTTCATGGAATGCCTACAGGGTCGAATGCCTTCGCAGCCATCATGGTTCTCCAGAAATCGCCGAACCGCGTACTTCCGTGGCTCTATTCAGACATCGGTGGACCAAGCAAGTCAGGAGAGATGCGGTGTGGCGTCGTTCTGATATTCAATCAACAGGGCTTTCCGTAAGGACACGTGAATCGAGTTTGCTGTCAGAGTTCTCTACCGGCCCCTGGGAATTCGTGCAACGTAAGCATGGCCACCGTTTTCCCCCGAGGCCAAGTCAGTCGGTCATGTGAACCAAATCCTAATGCGCTTGAACCATGTGGTTGATGGAAACAACCTCGGACCATTCTGACATCGCTTCGGTCGCCTCTTCTTTTTCTGGGACCATGTCGCTAAAGGAGAGAAGACCGATGGTGACGTTGAGCATCACATCCAAAGAAGTTGGGCGTCTCCCCGGGACCCATGCTGGCCGAGTCATTAGCAGCATGTACGCAGCACAGGCTAAGTTTTGGACAGGCAAAAGTACCTGCGTAACGTCGAAACGTCGTAATAGCTTCCGCTGTCAGTGTTTGGTGTCCCAAAGGGTTCGTTCGACAAGACCCTGGCAACTGGTTTTCGAATCCTAAGATTAATGATCCACGTCCAGCCCGGCGCAGCAACGACACTTGGGTGGCCTCGCCCAAGACCATCTTCGCACATGCTCCGTATACGGGGGGTAAGTATTGAATAGATGAGCCAAACAGACCCGCTAAATCGAAATAATCATATGCAGTGATACCTCGGCCGGCGACCAAGTCGCCGATCATTTGGGGAAGCTGGGGAGTTGGAGAGATCCAAAACGATTGTGGACTTGGTGACGAAGTGGTTCCTGAAGGATCCCCTTATCCGAAGCACGAGCAACGACTTGTCCAACGTGACAGGTCATGCCATTATCTGGCTTGCTAATAACATGCGTGTTTGTCTTGCGCCATGGACAGCCCAAAAGAACAAATGAAGGATGCGGCGGCCGAAAAGCATCGGCATTGCACACAGAAGTACTCGGTAAAGTGACTGGATGCAAGGTCGCACATTTCGGTCCACACGGGCTGTTAGCACATTTAGGGCCAGCGGCTTGTACTACTATCTTTGGGCAAGGTCATGTTTATGCGACTCTAGACAATGATGCTAATGATGAACTAGAATCCAACGACTTGTTTCCGTTGGAAGATTCGACGATAGCTGCTCACATGCGACGCACACATGACTGGCGTACCGTGTACTTGGTAAGAGCTACAGTGGGTGTATATCGGAGAGCCCGCGCGCAAAAGGCATCATACCTTGGCGGGAAGTTTGACGGCAGTCTGATGTATGCCATGAAGATGTAGCCGCCGCTCATCAGTTCTCGCGCATCAACTGCTTTGCTTGATGAGGATGATGAGGACCTCCCAGGATTGGCGAGTTTCTGCGCAGCGCCAGCCACAGGTGGCCTGCCGCCCTTTGCGGTTCCGTTAAACTAATCGAATGATGGCAGATTACTTCCCTATCACAGTCGCTCCTTTGTGACGGCCTCTCCAGCTTGACGAGGACTCTTCGGGTATCCTGGTCGTGTAGACGTAAAGCTCCCTTGCCGCTCGCCCGGAAATCCCAAGCACCGTCACCCTCTGTCCTCCTACATCTACACGCTCTTCTCGGCTGCGAGCCAGTCGTCGCTGATGCTGTGCTAGCGCGATCAACATGCTGGCGATGTACGGGTCTTCCCGCGCATCTGCCGGCTCAATTCGTTGCAGCTTCTTGGCCTTGCCGCGGCTGTACCTTTTCCGCAAGTTCGAGATTGTTTCGAAATGCGCGTACGCAACAATCTGTGGTGCTTCCGAGTCCTTCTCGAAGATGGCATCCGGCCGTACCGTGTCAACCGTCTTCTTGCCGAACTGGAACTCGGCTCTACCAGCTCTTGTAAGGCCATTCTTGTCTACATACCGAAACCCATGCTCGCCCACACTGTCCCTTCCACTTCGAGTCAGCGGCTTGCCGAGTGACGTTGACGTTGACGTCCATCTCCACCGAACAAACTTACCCAGCCGGTTCAAAGCCAAACTCCGCGAGCAAGGTCCGCATGGCCGCTTTCTGCTCCTCCACACATTCTTCCCTCAGCGTTTCAATGGCCTTGATTGTCTTCGACTTCATACAACGGTACTCCTTCGCGTTGGGCTGTTCTCCGTCAAGGCCCCCGCTGCCTTCTTCATCAGGTTCTGTATCTGTCTTTTCGAAAACCATGTTCAGCATCTGAACCTGGCGTCCCGTCCACGCAATCGTGCGCATGTATAGTCGCTCTCTACTGTGTTTCCGGAGAATTGCATTCAGTGATCCTGTTTCGGGCTGCCTGCTAGGATTGCCTACCGGCCGAGGACTTGCTCCCGGGCGTATCATCTCTTTGCGGTCTGCGATGCGAAACGCGATGGGCACGTTCCGCTCTATCTCTACCCTCATGCCGCATGGGTTCACTGTGACGCCGTCGCCGGAAGTGCCGTGACGCACGACTACCGACTGCAGACTCATCACAGACGTCGTCGTCGTGCTTCTCTTATGTTGGTGAAGAAACTAGGAAGGCATGCTGATGTTTACATTTTCGAACCCAAAAAAAAATTAAAAAATTTGCCTTTGCAAACTTTCGTATACTGACGTAAGCAACCCGCGACACCTCAGTTCTGGACCCTTGGCTCCGACCGTGAATCTGGCTGAGCCTCATCCATACATTGAGACACGGCCTCATTCCGCAATGACTCCCAAGACGAAGACAGAGCTTTGAGCAAAGGGGGTCCACCCGTTATTGCAGAGCCGTCCAGTAGGACGACGCGAGGTCACCGAGGTGATTCTATTTTTGACCGCCCCCCCCCCCTTCTTTCCCCATCCCGGCGCTTGCTGATTTGTCGGTGAGTCATGATTGGTCGTTGGCCTGCTGTAAGCGCCATGGCATCTCAACATTGTAGCCAGGCTTCTCAGTGCCCACATCCGGGGCAGCCAATCCCAGGCCGAGCAGCTTTGACCTGAGCAGTTGAGTTGCATCAGATATTACATGTATACTCTGTGGTTGCGAATCGCGATGATGGACTCTGCAGTTCCATTGGATCCGGCCGTTGCCATATCTCGCCAGAAGGCCACCTGCATGCTGGGCGGCTTCAGAGCTGGCGGCACCCAGGCATGGTCGATCAATCTATAACATCCAACGACTTCGCCTCTCACACGTACGGACGGGGTACTCGCGATGAGAACGTAAACCCTGGTGGAATCAGATTCCCTTTCTTGGCGCAATACTTGTCCTTCTTTTGTGTTTCATCACCCTCTCTCTTCGCAGGTTTGATAGCTGCGTTTTGGGGTTACTTCGTTCTCGAACACGAACCAGGGAAAAACATGCCATCAAGTCTCAAGAACGAGATCTTCTCGTCCGACTTCGAGGTCGACCACCATGAGCCGCCGACTCATTCAAATGCCCGCTTGGCAAATGCGCTTCACAGCATTCGTGTGGCCATGACCACGCTGTCACTCATCGCCGGCGTCGTCATCTTGGGCCTTTCCGCGGACACTTTGGCTGTATACAATGCCACTCACCTACCCGCCGAGTACCTCCTGCCTCTCTGGCCCGAAAACTTTGATCTTGGACCAACGAAGGCTCTCGTAGCCGGGGGCGCCGTTGTCACTGCAACGAATGCAGTGTCCCTCTTGGCAAGCAAGACTCAATCGGTTCGTCGGCTCTTCAAGACGACGATACGAAAAGACGTCATTCATGCAGTCTTTACTAACGAACACAAACTCCGCATAGATCCGAGGCCGACCTGTGGCGCATTCCTCAGTCAGCATGATTGCTCCCATCGTCGCCTTTATTGCTTCGCTCGTTGCCATGGTGCTGTTCTACGCAATCAACACCTCGACCATTGACGAAACATATCAGAGCTGGGTTTGCCGCTGGAGGCATATTCCCATGTCGACTCGTCCTCGTTTCGGCACCTTGTGCAAAGAGAGCCAGGCCGCTTTGGCCCTTGCTGCTGTGCTCGTTCCACTCGAGTTGATCGTTGTGGCCACGGCTTGCTTTCAGGCTGTCCTGGAGAGGAAGAATGGCGGGATGGCACGACCCCGCGGCGGTTCTTCTCCGTCATGAAGTAAAATACAACTGACGCGAGGCCGTTTTCTTCTTCTTTTATCACGCTAGCTGAAGGGGGTAGGTAATAATAGGGGGATTGGGGGGGTTTTGACTACGGATGGAAATTAATTGTCTGGGACACTATTTGACTATTCGCCATGATTCAATGTATACTACACTTTGCTTGCGATTCTGCAGTCAGCCAGGCATGTGAACGGTAATGAGCCATGTTTTCCTTGTTCGTTTTCCTCATGCTGTTCTTGCCTCATTTTCGACCTCACGTAGCCCACAACCTCGTAGCACCCAAAGGTTCAAGAACAGGTAGCACAACAGAAAAAATTAATGCGAGTCATCTCGTAATGAACTCACGTAGCCGTCTTCTAGACATGGGTTTATTTGCGGTCTCGGACAATCATCCACGGCAAAGATTGCTCACATGGCTCGTCTTTTGTTTTCTGTGTTTCGCGCCTGCTCTTCCTGAGTATGTACCATCAGGGAGCTCTTGAAGATTTTGATTCAATTATTGAGTCGGTACAGCGCTGGCTCGATAAATCCAGTCGAATCGGCATGCGTATAGTTACACACGGTTTCAAATCCTGCGGACCCAGTAACTAAAACATGTCCTCAAAGTGTGCAGGATAAATCGAGCTCCCGGTTGGGGCTACGGGTCCCTCTCACCACTGAGGTTCACTGGAACAGTATTAGCTGCTTCTCCGGTTCGATGGAGAAAAGGTTTACGACGTTACTCTACTCGGGCTGCATAGCGTTCCCTCGTGCCACAGCATTTTCCTAGCCACGAATATATACGAGAATGGCCTCGGAATCGCCATGGAAGGATTTAGAACAAAGAAGCATGCAAGGAATGAAACAAAAAAAGGCTCATCTGCTCCTGTTTCCTCTCCAAGAGGTGAAATCTCCCATGAACCAACCTCATTCCCACGAGGCAGGGTGCCATGGGGCCAACAGTGTGATATCTATCATATGATGGCAGGCAACTATCATGTCCCCTCTCGGCGGCCGAAATCTCCAGCCGAAGCTCTCTTCCACGCAACCCACGCTTTCAACGATGCTTCTCGTCGCACGCCGTCACCTCAGTTTGCCTTGTCGGACAGGCGGAGCAGCCAACACGTTCGGAGACGCAGCCTCGAGCCCGTGTTTGAAGGTGAAATCAAGACCCTGGACAACCAGCGTCACTCCATGGGTCACAGTGCTGCCAGTCCGCAGCCGAAGCCGAACAGGCCAAACCATCGAGTGTCGAGCCATTCTCGCCGGAGTGTGCAAATGCGCGATGAAGCTATTCTCTCGGCCGAGGTGAAGACCAATGTAGTGGTAAGCTCGTCTGTCGAGGGAGAGAGCCCTGGGTGATGTTTTTGTCTGGGCTGGCAAGGGGCTGACAAGAGCGAAGATCACAAATGAGTATCTTTTCATGAATGAGCTTTCATATCACCTGTCACTGCGGTATGACCGCCCGTTGAGTTCCGTCGTCGTGTCTCTTCAGCACGGCATATGTCTGCTCTACGGCGGTTCTTTTGATCCAGCATACATTCTTACCATTACCGGCGTACCGGATCAGGTCATGGCCAGCGTGAATAAACGCAACGCGTCAGTGTTTCAGGAACACTTGCAGCAAGCGATCAGAGTCCCACCTGCCAGAGGCCTTGTTCAATTCGTGTCCATTGTCGAGGACCACATGACACAACCATTGTCATTGTTAGCCCGACCACCCTCGACAGCTGACATTAGGGGGTCAGAGTTGAGGCAAGTCAAGGTAAGGAGATGTGCAACCTCTTGTTTCCTCCTGAGAAAAATAAAAATAAAAATAAAAATAAAAATCGAATCCCCCCAAAAGAAGGAAAATATATTGGTGGACGTCTTTCTAATGTGACTAGTCACCGTCTCCGAGAAAACCGGCTGATAACATTCGACACTCACAAAGGCGTACAATCGGTGGAGGAGGGCAGCAAAGTGTTACCGTTGGCGGTGAAACAGAAAGTCGGTGATGATGCTACTCACTCTCCGTGTACGCAAGCGACGAAAAGACGGAAAGGATTCATGTACGGCCTGTTCACACGATGATAAGGTAGAAGCAGCGGGCGTAAAAATCCACGTGAATTTTCCTCATTCCTCGTTCCGCCTCGTTCCGCCTCGTTCCGCCTCGTCCACCCCCCACCCCTCCACCTTCACCTCAAACAAAGGATCCACCTCCTCCAGACTCGAACCACTCGAACCACTCGAACCACTCGAACCACTCGAACCAACTCAAACCACAAGCCACTTTGCCACTTTGCATCCAATCCGGTTCCATTGATCAACATCGTCTTCCCTTCGTCTTCGACCGAGCTTTGCATCCCCAGAGATCCGGTTCGAACTCGCTTTGGGTTCCCGGACGTCAATCGGGCCAATCTCTGGCAGCCTTGTTGACTGCAGGCAAGATTAAAAACCCCCGGTCATATCCTTTTCTCACCAACCGTTCCCAGCCTCGGGCTCTTCCCTCGGGAAACATTTCCTCGCCATCTCGCATCGCTTGCTCCGACGAGCCTACATACTACATAGATTTTGTGCAAAATCTTTACCCGCCAAAACCATGGCTGATGGAATGGAGGTGAGTGAATCCGTATCGATGGACACCCCCCATGTTTCGTTTCCGTCATCATGCCCGCCCTGCTCGAAAGATGTCTCTTGGCCCGCCTTTGTTTGACTTGTTTGAGTGATGGATTGCTCGTGTCCTTTTCACCGACCAGGCCAAAGTCGAGGACTCCTATTGAGCTGTGCTTTCCCCCCCAAATAGCTTCTAGGCCGAGATGACCCATGGGGCCCCCCCCTTTCCCGCCTTGTCGAGTGGCGGCGGTCATGCATGGGTTACACAGCCAAGCAACTGGCTTCGCTCGTTCGCTCGTTCGACTTTCTTGTCGTGTTGGGCCAAACGCGGCCATGTTCTCCCTTTGTTCGCGCTTGGGCTAATTCATGCAGCTCGTGCCCACATCAATGCTGTGATATCGAGGCCGCATAGCATGCTCACCCGTTGCTCACCCGTTGACAGGGTCTTTGGCCAGACTGGAGACTTCTGTCATGGACCCTGTTACGCCATTTACATCCTCATCAAGTACAGTGTACTATGTAAATGTAATGCGCCACCCGCATTGTCCCGGCATGGGCTGAGTCTCGATGACATGCTCCGTCGCAAGTCATCACTTCACCGTTACTGTCAAAAGGGACTCAATGAACTCGTTGAGTTGGCGTCAAGATTAGGAGAGGCATCATTTTTAGTTGCTCCCCAAGAAGCCAAACAAAACATACCGCCAGGTGTCCTACCAAGCAAGACCTTGCCGTTCCAAAGCTTGGTCGACCCAAAGAACTCCGAGTCTACTGTTTCTCGTGAGACTGTGGCGGCGGCTTTGAGCGACGGCAAAATCTATATTGCCTGGTCGTTTGGGTAGCAACAATCCGCCGACCTCGTGACATGGCAATTACCTTGTTCAGAGTCTGTCTTGATCACCATCTTGGTTGGATAGTTGGGCCTTGTGCACTTTCGAGTGGAAGTTTGGGCCCCTTCTCTACACCTTTCCTCTCACCAATATCTCCTTGTCTCTTTTACAAAGATCAGCGAGTACTAGTGAACCAGTCTTTTTCGAAACGCTGTTATACACCAAATCACCACAACACCACCTACAAAGTTGTGCCACGATGACGTTAAACCCCCCCCTCCGCGAAGTTTTCTTGGCAGAGATGGGGGACGATGATGACTTCACCGCGCGCTCGTCCTCGGATGTAATGAGCCCAGCTGAACTGACATTGCAACGTATTCAAATGCAGGCTACGT
This sequence comes from Epichloe typhina subsp. poae, assembly GCA_030389615.1. NCBI lineage: Eukaryota > Fungi > Ascomycota > Sordariomycetes > Hypocreales > Clavicipitaceae > Epichloe > Epichloe typhina. The sequence continues at coordinate 1,569,945 of CP098318.1, read as the reverse complement.
CCAGCGCGCAGAGTAAGGATGCAGCCCAACTCAGAGACCTAGCCTCGGATCTCCCTCCAAAGGACAAGCCTCGTCTGCTACTGATGGGTCAAAGAAGGTGATTCTTGCTTATCCTGGCCTCAAGGCACATACAGCAATACTGACGTCACCACAGAAGTGGGAAATCATCGATATCAAATGTTGTCTTCCACAAACTACCTCCGAATGAGACGCTATTCCTGGAGTCGACAGCACGGATACAGAAGGACTCTATGGCGTACGTTGGCATCCTTCTCACCTTCGGAAACTCTGCCCAGTCAACGCCCAAGAGCTTACATGATGCGTAGATCCTTCATGGACTTCCAAGTCTGGGACTTCCCAGGTCAGATTGACGTATTCGATGACGCCAATTTCGATATGGACGCTATATTTGGCGAAATAGGAGCCTTGATCTGGGTCATTGATGCGCAAGACGACTATCTCGAAGCCGTATCTAGGCTGAACGCCACCATCCTCTCACTTCAGCGCAGCTTTCCCAACATCAACATTGAGGTTTTCATCCACAAAGTAGACGGCCTTTCTGACGATTACAAACTCGACATTCAGCGTGATATCACAATACGTATCCAGGATGAGCTTTCAGACCATGGTTTCGAAAATGCACCTGTCACATTCCACCTCACATCCATTTACAACCACTCCATCTTCGAGGCCTTTAGCAAAGTCATCCAGAAACTAATTCCCCGACTCGGAACCTTGGAGTCCATGTTGACGAATCTATGTCGAACCTGTCGGTTTGAGAAGGCATATCTTTTCGACGTGCTCTCAAAGATTTACATTGCTACGGACAGCGCAACAGCAGACATGGCCAGCTACGAAATTTGCAGCGACTACATTGACGTCATCATCGACATCACAGAAGTATATGGCACATGGCAGCGGAGCGATGAAAGCCGCAAGAAGCTGGAGGGTGAGCCATGGAACACCAAGCTCGATGAGCAGATTGGTTGCCCAACAGCAGAGAGCTGTCTTGTGCTGCACGACAGCAACAAGCCCATTATGTTGCGTGAAGTAGATCGCTACCTTGCACTGGTGGCAATCATGAGGGATGACTCTTACGATCGAATGTCGTTGGTCAATATGAATGTGGAAGCCGTGGTAGAAGGACTCACGGAGTTTTTCAACATCACCAAGGCTCGTAAGTAGGCAGTGCTGTGTGATTTCTAAACACATACACACGAGGCTGGGACTTGAGAAAGCCTTACGCAATGGGAGGAAAACACCCACAGAGCATTGACCCGGATTTGTTTCTTTGCTTCTTCTTTTATTTTATTTTTATTTTTCTTCTTCCCCCTCAAGTTTCCATCTCAACGAAAAGGCTCAGGGGGTGCTCCATACAACTTCGTGTATCATACTGTGCAGCAATTCCATGTATATATTGGTTGTAACATCTAAAAACGGCCCATACGTCTCCCTATACTTTACGCTCAGGTAATGTGAATGCGCGCCAAGTGATCCTGTCACTTGCCAACAGACATATTCTCTCAGGGATCTCGCCTCGGAGGTCCATTTTATCGTGAATCTCCATCCGGATGGGACGCATTGTGTACTCCGGAGGGAGAAGATACTCTGGCGAGCTACTCCTCCACACCACGGCAGGGGCACTCTCCGGTTCCGTCTCGTCGTGGGCTGTGTATACAATTTCGGGGGACTCCATGGGGATGAATAGAACAACAGGTTCACCATCTAAGAAGCTCATGTTAGAAAACTATGCTCTAGCAAGAACTGTGTAGGACTGAGAATCCGCAGTAACCCCATCACCTTTATCACAGACGAGGACAAGAGTCTCGTCGTTGAGAAACTTGACGTCAATGAGGTTTCTTGTTCCGAGGTCTATGCAAGCCTTTGTAGTAGGCTTGCTGGTGCTGATGCCGTTCATTATATCGATGCCAGATCGGAATACGTGCACTGTTTGTGAGACGAGTAAGCGTCCATTTTTCAGCCCAGTCTTGGATTCGGCTGTGAGAGGCTAGAGACGCAGAGACATACGTTTGTTATTCGTTGCCTTGGACGCGAGGGCTGTGTAGACAGTTCCCTGCTGCTCTGTAGTTAGTCACGTTTGCGCAGTCTGGGAATGATGAAGTGGAGAAGTAGCAAGACTTGCATTTACACCTGTTTGGCACATCCTGACGTCCATTGACGCGATGGATAGACCGATAGATAGCTTGACGGGGGTTCCGAACCGAACACTTCGCTTCTTCGCCTCGGCTATGCCGTTGAAGACTCTATTCGACCACGTGCCAAGATACGATACGAGAAACTCGACATGCTGGAGGGCCCTTCTTGACGCCTGTCCAGCCTCCTGATTCTTGATTTGAGCGTCGAGAAGAGGCAGCAGGACGAGGCCATCTTCAATGTGATCCCAATCCGCCTGCCAGTCGTCTTTGGAAATTTCGTCAAAGAAGACGTCCAGAGGACTTCGGGTCAGGTATCTTTCGATGTACGTAAGGACTTTTGAAGTATTCATTGTGGCTTCCTTCTCAGTGAGCTCGTCTGTAGCTGTAGAGGAGGAAACGAAGAGATCAATTTGAAAGCGCAGCCAGCTCGAAAAGGCGTTGAAATACCCTAGCTCGTCCATTACGTTGGAAAGGATTTTGTGGCCGACCAGGCTGAGGCAGCCTACAATGTCGAGGAGTCGACTGATTTGTGCGGTGGAAAAGCCAATGTCGTCCCTATCGTCGTAAAATTGAGACAACCCACGTAATCGGCTGAGTATCACGGCGCAACGCTCTAGTGCGGGCAAGAAGTTCTCGTGGACCAAACTGCGAAGGTTCTCTAGTCCAGACACCACAGCCTTGTCCCAGCGCTTGTGTCCCTGATTCGGAATGTGTTATTACAGCAAATTTGAATGTACAGATCATGTCAAATTGAAAATAGATACAATGATGGCTTACCCTTTCTGCTAGACTGTCAACTAGCCACTCTCTGACAGGTCTGTAGGCATGTCCCGTGACGACAGTGTGATATAGAGCAGAGATAATGCTTCGAGGGCCGCTCGGAAGCTCTTTGAGGTCATCCTGGACGCTGCGCAGAAATCGACTGGGAAGCTCTCGCGTATTTTTCCACTCCGCTTGCATATGAAGCTGCGTTTGTTTGACGTATCTCAGCAGCTTCTGTAATGTAGTCAGTTTGGTCCCCAAGAGGGATAGGTTGACAGGTGATGATGAGATAAACGGCAGGTCCATCGGAATCAAGTGTATATGCGCAGTCTCCGACTGTGATTCCGCAAAGAGGAGTGCGTGTGTGGATAATTGGGAATGCGCCGCATGAGAAATCATACGGGAAGCAGTCGGTGCATTCGGCACCGGACTGGGAAAAGTTCCCACTAGGAACGAGTCATATATGTTGAGCTGGAGTCTGCCATCGCTTGTCCCTACAACCATGACATTCACCTGCTCATATTCTTCCCGTTTTGGCGGTTGGAACAAAAACTCGATGCCTGTTCGAAGGGTGAAAACGGTTGCGTCATCACTGAAAAAGAACAAGAATGAGAGAAATTAGCAAATCAATAAGAGGAGTATGAAGGTGTTTGGGACCATAAAGGCATGAACGTACTCTGCACCGGCACTACCGGTTGGTAGAGGACTGATTTTGGGTAAAGCCGTGTCGACTTCAAGGAAAGTGAGCTCTTGGGGTAGGTTTAGAGCCATGTTGTCATCAGAAGCGGTCAACTCCTTTACAATGCCTTCTTTCACGCGCGACGGAAATTCAGCCGATTTGTGTGCGATATTACAGCTAGCCCAGCCAATGTGAGATATCCTGGTGTTGTCACCTGGACACACGGATATATGGTGAGCAGCCTTGTTGTTTTCCAGGCCCATGAGACGAACGATGCCATCGCTCCAGCCTACCGCCAGGTATTGGCCTATAGAATAATCAAATTGAAATCAGCAAAAGCTTGGAGCGAGACATGCTTAGGTCTTTGCAGATAAGTCTGGCGGCCATACCATCTGGTTTCCATGTTACAGTCACCGCTTCGGAAGCCTTTGACCCTGGGACTCCGACCTGGTGAATTCTGGACACAGCCTGTGCTGGTGGCCGGTAAATGAACAAATTCCTGCCAGCAGCATCCCATGTGGTTGACAGATCGAGCGAAGGGCAGCTCAAAGGGAAGTGGCTTGGGGCCTTGGACTCAAAGACGGTCTCGCTATAGAGGACGAGTCGCTTTGGCTCAGTCGACATGGTGTCGACCATTCGAAAAGCGAGCCTAGAGTGACGAAGAGGTGCGTTGCGCCCGAGTATTAGGCCATTTGTCGTTGGGGTGCGTCAAGTACACGTTTCGTGGCTGGAGTTGTGGTTGGTTTAGCTTCCAAATTTGAGGTTGAAAGCCATCATGTTGTTATTACGAACCCCACCACCACCTTCCTTCCAGATCAGAGCACCCTTTTCTTCTTCTTCTTCTTCTTCTTCTTTTTTGCCTGCATGGGTGCTGTTGCCCATTGACGAGCCTGCATGAAGTAATTTCGTCATTTCCTCTAGTTTTTGAACGAGGTTGATTGAATTGAACAACGTCTAATGTCCCAAGCACAATTTGTTTCGACATGGCCACCAGCTAGTAGTGTAGTTCTTGCGACGTTTCCCTTTTTTACTGAATTTTCACATAGCGTTCCCGTTCCTGGAAATGCGTCTCTACACTTTGTCGTCCTTGTTTCATTGCACTACTCGAAAGCCCTGCTTCGCATCAATTACACGTTGTACCCTCCTCTACTCCTAGCTACTACTCTACTCAACTGAGTAGTTTTCCGCGTTGGACTTGACCTCCTTCGAGAATGTAATCTCTTCGTCCTCTTCCAAAAGAGACACCGTGGTAACCTAAACCAACCATCATTAGCTTGTTGCCTAAACGTCATTTCCCGGGTTGGTGGTGCACGGCTACTCACATCAACGTTCACATATGGTGTCGTCTTGCTGAATCTAACAGTCATGGGGAAGAAGTCGTTCTCATCACTGCTCTCTGCTTCGAACTCGAATGAACCATTGGGATTCTCGTCGTCGACCGAGCCAATGTTCCACTCCAGTATATCTCCCGACACCTTGTACGCAGCATCGAAACTGGAGACGACAGGTTCACTCCCTGAGTAAGGAATGACGACACTGACATCCCTCAAAGTATCGCCGCCGGTAAGCTCATACTCAACCGTTACGTTGAACTTGCCATCGTTATTGTTGATCCACACCGTGAAAGTGATCGGGCAGGTGCTGTTATCCTCAACCTTTGGCGAAGCCCTCCACCGCAGCACAGCGACGGCATTGTTGACAGGAAATCCACGAGCAGCATTACTCATCTGGATAGTTTTTGAACTGTTGAATAGGTTACGATCAACGTTGGGGTGCGTTCGGAACTGCGCGCCATGGGATGGAATGGCTTGCAGTCCAAGTTTGATCTTGGTCAGGTTGGGATCGGAGATTCGAAGCGCCAGGTCACCGCTAATGGACAGCGAGTTGACGGCACCCTCCCGAGAGAGATTAGCGCTGATAGATTCGGAAATGGTGACATGAACGGCGTCGCGGTCAAAGGTCGATGAAATCCGTGGCTCAGCTGATTCAGCAGCCGCAACAGGCGCAGGAGGGACAAGAGGAGAGTCGTCAACATCGCCACCCATATCCCCGCGAACTCTCTCAAACATGTCGGTGGTCTTGGATTTCTTTCCCAATTGCATACCCTTTCCTTTAGGCGCAAGCGGTCTGTCAATCATGTTAGCCCAGTCCATATTTTGCATAGCCACGCGTAGGGAAATATCGTACTTGTTATAAGCCTTCTTCTTCTCGGCTTCGTATGAGTCGTAAGAATCGATACCGCTAGGTCTCGAAGGAGCTGAGTACGTGGGATAAACGGGTGCTCGTGGCATGCCACGTCCACCGCGGGCAGACTCCTTGCGCTGCATTTCGAGCTGCTTGGCCTTTCGCTTTCGTTCTTCAGTAGCCTCAAGCTCTTTGTTCTGCACAGATGATTAGTATCCATAAATGATGATTGGAAAAGAAACCAAGTGCCAGGGTAACTGGCGTACTCTGGCGATGATCTCCTGAATGCGCTCTTCGTGGCTTTCCATCTCCAAGAAGGTCTTGATCTGGCTCATGGTGAGGTTTTCTCGGTAGCCCAGAGTGACCAACTCGTCAAAGGCGCTAAGAAGCTCGTAGGCATTTCGAACAATTTCCCTCTCGTCAAGGGTGCGGCATGCGCTGGTGACAACCTGAGCGAATAGATGTAGAGAGTCGATGTCTTGGAGAATGTTGGACTGCTTATTCGTGATGAGCACCATGTAGAGCTCATCGAGTGGCTGATAGACGAATCGGACATTGTCTTGCTCGACAGTCGTATGCTGGGTGCCGCTGTCTGCAAGTTTGGGGAACGAGGCGAGGAGAGCTTCTATCCGCGACCGTGGCATCTCTCGAAATTGGCGAGAGAGAACAGCTTTCCCTCCACGGGTGCAGATTGAAGCCGCCAGAACAACCTGCGGGCAGTCAGCAATCGTGCTCTGGAAGCTAGGCTTCGTAGCAATGTGCAAACCATCTTGAAAATTAGTCTTTGGCAAACCGGAGATATCTCGAGGTGCCTTGCTGTGCGGGCGGCGTCAATACGTCGATGGATCGTTTGATATCAAGTCGGCCACATCCAGGAGCTAATAGCCAATATTCCCCCCAGTTCAGGCCAAGTCAGGTGTGGACGGACAGCGGGGCATCTTGGTTTGGGTGTTGCTGGCCTTTCGCCCCGTGCTTGGTACTTCAGTAAGGCGGGGGCTGCAGGCAAAGGATAGGTACCGGTCCCTCCCTCCCCTTTCGGGCACAACTCCACCACCTTCATTTCAGTCATCATTTTCGCCAACAGACGCGACCTGACCTGACCTGACCGAAGAACTCTGGGGGTCTTGGAGGAGTCATGCGCGCATTTTAATTCGCTAATGTACTCCCTAACAAATGTGCTGTTAAAATCGCTGCTGAAATCGGTGTTAAAATCGCTCTTACGGACGTACATAGAGGGGATTTATGGGCCAATTAGAATACGCTAATTTACGCCGCCAAGACCCACAGTGCACTTCAGGCTCAAGTCAGGTCAGGTCGCTCCGAAAAGCTCAGCAAGCTCATCCACGGGTACGATCGCGTGTGCCTAGCCTTGAATCTTGAATTCCGCCAGCATCACGAATCTGATCATCACGACGCAACGCGACTTGCGGCATCGCCACGCAGCTCCGTTTTGAATCAAAAGAATATGCTTTAGCCGTTACCTGGCACATTCTGAATATCGCCCCACACGTTTCGACTCAACAGGAGGCTGTCGCTGCGGTCGCGACCATGGCGGAAATCCAGATGGAAGTCGATACTGCGCCGCAATTTGGAATAGAGGCCCATCTAAATGATGACTTGATTGACTACGACACCGAGTTAGAGAAGGAGCCACATCATGTGGACGATCCGAAGTCCATCGATAGCAAACGCCTTCCAATGGACGAGAACACCAACGTTGAGCAACACCATGACGAAGATGTGAACTATCTCGAGGGAGTTGACCAAGGAGAAGCAATATATGCTCATATCGACCATGAGAGCCTCAAAGAAACCAATCAAGCCCTTGAATCACCTCATGAGATAGATTATGACATCGAAGATTCCTCGAATCTCCACGCAGCAGGCGATGCATCTGAGGTTGAGAGTCAAGCTGCAGCAGAGCACGAGACAGGTGAAGATTCGTACAACAACGAAACTGGGGACCAAGGAGAATTGGGAGGCCGAGCGGAAGATCACGAAATTAGCTGGGAACACGAGCATGAACAAACTCTGGAGCCTAACATCGAAGAGAGTGACATGTCAGCGGCTGATGCTCATGGTGATAAGACCCTGCCAACCGTCTCGACCGCTTCTGAAACCATGGATCAAGAATATATCGAGCAGCAACATGAGGCCCAAACAGACATTGCCAAGGAAAGTAGGTTTGCGGAGGTGCACGATGAGGATGTAGACGACAGCGGCCCGAACTTGGACGAGAATTTAAAAGCCGAGGCCACCCATCAAGAAGAATCCGATACCGACTCCCCGCAGTTTCCTGCAATTACGGTACAATACAAGGGAGATGAATTTCCGTGCTTCTCCGCTAAATCAGACGGCTTCTTCTCCCAGCTGTCCATTTTGGATGAGAACATGAAATCGTTGCTAGACGGGTTTCGAGAAGAACTCGCAAATGAGCTTCTTGCCGAGGACGAGCTCGTCTTCCAGGTTGACGAGCTTGGTCTTGAATTTTCAGAAGTAAGTGCTCTGGTTATTGTTTCAGACTGGATAGTGACATGACAGGCTGACCAAATTAAAAGTCATCTTCGCCAGATTTGCTCGCAAACATCACCTTCAGACAGGTCATTGAAGTCTTCGATATTCTAGTTAAAAACCAAGATCCAGATAACACTAGGCCTCTTTATACTTATCTTTTCACCCGACCAAGTACCAGTAAACGGTTCGATTTTCTGATGGAAAGTGCCACTGAGGGTAAGGGATTAGACGAAGTCATCCATCTGTTTCAGTCGCCGGCGGCGTACACACATGGCCCAGACACCGGAGACGTCTCCGTTGAGGATCTTGAGGCGCAGTTCGGCGAAGACGAAAGTGCTGATGACGAAGACGCGACAGAAAGTGGCCAGGCTCCTCAGAATCTGGAACCTACTAGCCAAGTCAACGAGTTGGATATAGATGCCCATGAGATACCAGATCAGCAAGAGTTCGTTGCGGAGAATGACCCAGAAGGCACGGCTGAAAGTCAACATTTGGAAGAGGACATTATGGTATCGGGCGCTCTCTCTGCCGAAGATGACGTGGGTGATGGTGAAGCAGTCGACGAAGAGGCGGTGTTTGCGGATCCCCACTTAACAATACCCGTTAATGACACCAACCACAACGCTGCCACAGCCGAAGAATCAGACGGCATTGCAGCGGTAGCACCATCAGCAGATGAGCCTGAACGAACCGAAGCGCATGATGTCCTGGGGGCTGACTTTGACGAGCCAGTCGAAGTTACGTCCATCAATGGCGACATTGAGGAAGAAGAAGTCGGACAGGAGGACACCCAAAATGAAGACCCACATGTTGGCGTGAACGATACAAGTACCATGAACACGACACCTGGGAACGAAGGGCAGATTCCATATGTCCCTGCAGAATTTGATACCATCAATGGCGGTGCAGATGGGCTCATCTTTAAAGACGAAGCCGATGAAGAAGAAGTTGATGGTGAGATCGATTGGAGGGACGACGACCCAGAGACCCTCCATGATGATGTTAATGAAGACACATCACCCAACACAGCAAAACGAGCACGTGGTGACGATGAGAACGGTGCTGAAGACGATCAAAGTCAGTCCTGCCTCAGCTCCTAGATACATGACAAGGCTAACCGTGACACTGTAGATGCCAAGCGTCGCCGGCCCTGAAAAGCACCTTGTGATACTAACATCCATTCCGTGGTTCTTCCTAGATTCTATTCGCCCAAATCCACCCTCCCTTCAGATTTGGCAAATGAGTTGCCAAGCAATCGCCCAGTCACGGCCATGGCAAGTGCCATTCTAACACACAAAGGGCCACTCCAGATAGCAGCTTCCTCGCAACACCGGCAGTGACACCCAATGAGCTGCAACAAGCTCACATCCCAAAGGTAGGGACATTTGAATGCGTACTAACCATTTAAAGAAATTGGCGGATCGAACAAGTCTGTCCATTTCGGAAGAAAGAAAGAAAACAAAGGAAAGGGCACTGTTTTACCGGGACGGTATACATGTATTGGTGATTTGCTGCTTCTTGTTCTCGAATTGCTTTCATCGATACCCAATTTCACTCTGAGATGCCATTTGGTTATTTTGAACAGCGCCAAATTGCCAACAAGGTGGCTGCATGGAAAAGTATTATGTAGCATCAGCAGTTCAGGTGAGGTGTCCCGACTGACATTTCAATAACTCGGCCTGGCAAGCTGGAACCCCGGTAGAGGGGTGTTCTCGTCGCAGGCAGGGCTCGAAGGCCTGAAATATTCAGGGCCATTCTACGAGGATTTGTCCATTACCTCATTCAGCATTGATAGGATGCTCGAGAGTAGTGGGTAAATAGTATAATTATTCGGAATCCAATGCTCGCTGTTGCTGTCCATCAAACAAACATAGCTATCCTAATTTACCCGGTGTTAATACAGTGCTTGCTCAGCACACCGAAGTATACGTAAGCACCGAAAACGGGTTCGTGATAACTTCCCTGGAAGGTCTCTTCGCTCCATCCTTCAAAGTCACTGATGAAAGCGGACCGTAGGCCACAGCCTATAATTCCTCCAACTTCGTATGTTGCGACTTGTGTGAAGACATAGGCTGCGATTGACTGTTTCAGATGTTTCAGGGTATTATCTTCATTCGGGTCGAGCTGATCTCCTCGTTCTATTGATTTTGCACTGGTGTGTAGGAGAATGGATAGTATGCTACCGCAAATTACAATTCCATTGTGGTCTTGTCTACTAGAAAAGGGAAAGCTAACTAGAAAAGAAGGGCGCCTAGGCCTATGTAGTGCGGTTGCGGGCGGCCTCGTGATGTGGGGACACTTTTTCAAGTGGTTACTTGTGTTCGAGGGGGAATATCTTACATGAGCGCGGGGAGGTTCTCGTGCTCGAGGTCTTCAGTCTGGGTCCTTTGCAAGTTTGCGGAAGACTGTTGTGTTTATTAAAGATGGCTTTGTACTGGCAGATTGCCGGCATTAAACCGCGCCGCAGCATTCCATGAGCGTGGTTCGCGGCACGATAGCATAGCCGTGTCAAATTGTCAAATCGTTTGGATGTAATGGAATGAAGGGTTGAAAGTCCGCTTTTGCAAGTTGATACTGGGTGCGGGGCTTGGTGAAGCATCTTTGTCCATGCGATATCCGATGTCCTTCCGAGGGGATCCAGGGGGGGGGCAAGATTTATTGATTGATAGTCTGTCATTGCCCCTTCCTCTGGATGTGAGACGGCGTGGAGAATTCGAAGGCGAGGTCGGCGCAATAAGCTTTCATGAGCAACCAAGCTTTTCATTTATTACTGGGTCTGGGCCGATGCCACGTAGAGGACAGGTTTGCACAAGAAGCAAAACAAGGCAGCATTCAGATGGCTGCTGGATGGGGCACGGCGATCAAAGATCGACTTGGTGAAAGCGGGACAGGCCTCCCCTGCATGTTCATCTGCTGGGAATACTCTTTTGATTTTATTTATTGCCGGGTGTGCTGGGTGCTGTGGCGGCGATCCAATCTCCCTGCAGACGGCACGACCAGAGACGCGGTCGGACCAGACTTTGAATCCGTACATGCGTGTATCATCGGATTCCAAAGGCCGCATGCAGGTCTGTTTCGATAGCTCTGCTGTGGATTCGTGTAGGTTCGTGTAGGTTCGTGGTTGGAATGTAACATCAAATTAAGAGACAGAGACAAGAATAGTCCGTAGCCAGAAATCGTAATCGCGTGGGGTGGACCCAGCGAAGACCTGACTGATCATCGAGCCACGCCCCGCTTATTTTGGTCATCGCGTGCGAAACGTGGGAGCCTCCACCGAGCCTCCACCACCACCAAGTCGTCCTCAACCCGGCCTCAGCTCAGCGCCTTGCTTTGCGACCCTCCACCACCACCTCGTACTGCCACGACCACCTTTCGTCTCATCGCGAACACCCTCAACGTCCTGTCTCCTTTTCGCATCGCGCCTCGCCCTCGTGTTCTCTGCCGCCCCCCCGTTCTCCTCCAATTCCTCCCCTTCGTCTGGGACGAAGCTGACGACTTATCATCAACCTTGACGAGACTAACGATTACCGACCCCGTCCACGTACCACGCCGCATCTACACTCCGCATCTACACTCCGCATTCGGCTTTATTTCTCCTCGGCTGGATCGACGTGCGCCTCTCGACTTATCCCCCACGAATTATTTCCATTATTTCATATGCGCCAACGTTGTCAAGCTTGAGAATCGAGTCGCTACCGTGCGTCGTTGCTTGCCTGCCCACTTCGATAGTCTTGTTTCGAGGCAGCTGGTGACGACAACGTCCCTCCTTCTTGGTCCTTGGTCGCGTGGCATCATCCTTTTCTCTTTCGTAATCGATCGGATTTGGTCCATAGACTTTTGAGACGTAATTTTGGTGTCGCTGCGATCATGATGCTTGAAGACAAGTACGTTTCCACGACGCTTGAGGCCCTCAGTTCTGTCGAATCCCTCTCTTCCAGACCTTCTCGAGAGATGCCGTCCCACTAACTTGCCTTTGTCTAGATATATTGGCTTGGCGCTTGCCATGTCGTCAGCGTTGGCCATTGGTTAGTTGCTCCTCCACGAACGACCTCCCGTCATGCAAAAAAAAAAAAAAAGGAAAAAAAAGGAAAAACTCACCCTCAATTCAGGTACAAGTTTTGTCATCACGAAGAAGGTTTGTGACGCTACGCATCTGGGAGACTACTCGGGCCTGAACTGCTTTTGAAGCTAACTTTTGTCATATCTCAGGGTTTGATACAAGCTGAGGAGAGACATGGCTTCGAAGGCGATGGTTTCGTGTATTTAAAGAGCCCGTTATGGTGGGCTGGTATCGCAACCCGTGAGTCCCTCATCATCACATGAACACACTTTCATGCCACTAATCTTGGTTTCAACAGTCGGAATCGGAGAGGTCTGCAACTTCGCCGCTTACGCCTTCGCCCCCGCGATTCTGGTCACGCCTCTCGGAGCTCTCAGTGTCCTCATCGGCGCTGTTCTAGGGTCGTATTTCCTCAAGGAAGAGCTTGGAACGCTAGGCAAGCTAGGTAGTGCCATTTGCCTCATCGGCGCTGTGGTGATTGTTCTTCACGCCCCACCGGACGAGGAAATTGAGACCATCGACCAAATTCTGGACTATGCTCTTCGGCCTGGTAAGACTGGTTCCGCGCGCAAGGTCACGCACGATGTGACCATGCTGTGCCTGTTTCACTAACCGAGCACCATGCCAGGCTTCCTCTTATACGCGGTTACTGTTGTTGCGTTCGCACTGTTCATGATCTACAGAATCGCGCCATTGCACGGCAAAAAGAACGCCCTCATCTACCTCTCCATTTGTTCAACCGTCGGCTCCATTTCAGTCATGTCCGTCAAGGCTTTCGGCATCGCTCTAAAGCTCACATTTGCCGGCAACAATCAGTTCAGCCATCCTTCTACCTACGTCTTTATGATCTTGACGGGTGTTTGCATCCTCACGCAGATGAATTACTTCAACAAGGCTCTGGCTTCTTTCCCCACCAACATGTAAGTTTACAGCGTCTTGTATCGCGCCATCGAAAGTCGTCAAACCAGGAACTGATTTGGTTATACAATACAGCGTCAATCCACTCTACTACGTAACGTTTACCACGGCTACTCTCTGCGCCTCGTTTATTCTGTTCAGCGGATTCAACACCACGGACCCGGTCAACACATTGTCACTTCTCTGCGGCTTTCTGGTGACTTTTACTGGAGTCTACCTTTTGAATCTTTCTCGTGGCGATCCGAGCGGCCACAAACTTGTTGCTGGGCGAGGCGGATACGACGCTACCCCAACTGACATGGTCTCTGGATTTCAAACTCGGCGCAGTATGCAAGCCCGAAGGAGCGGTGACCCATCGCGACACAGCCTCAGCGGCCACGGCGACGACAGAGAAGGTCTAATACGGGCATACGACGAAGAAGAAGCCGCAGGCTTTGGACTGACGGATCTCGCTGAAGACAGTGGGGACGAAGCCCGGTCGAACGGCAATGCCAATGGCAAACTGGAACAGTACGGCAATGCAATTGAACTACAAACCCGGAAGAAGTCACCTGAAAGATGATGGTAGGGGACGCAGAATACACCGCTGACGGTATTCAATCATCCGAACATTGCATGGGGCTGGAATCAATGTCACGGAGAGTGTCCACCCGTTGGCCACCTCGTTTTGCGCTCTTTCAGTCTGTTGCCATGGCCTCTTTGCCGTTTTACATTTCCCGAGGCCCCCATTCAAAGTCAACAAATTCGCCGGTCGACATCATAATTATGCGTGCACGATACAATTTTCCTCATTTTAATTGGTCACCCCGTTGCGCGAAGAGCGCGACATCCGTCCCAGGACGGGGACAGGATCGAATCTACATGACATTTGGGTGATTTTTCGCAAAAAAGAAAGTTCAGAAAGATAATCAGAGACGAACGAGCTGTCTTGGTCATTGTCGGTTTTCTTTTTACGTTTTTTTCTTTTGGGAAGGGGGCGTTTTCTTTCTTTTCTTTTGTCCCTGCCTGGTTTGACAGTCCCATGAGGGATTCGCAAGGGCGGTAAACATCTATCTATGCTGGTGCGTTTGGGCAAGGGAACAAAAGCTGATGGCGACGCTATACGGAAATCACTCTATTTCCTTGTACGAGTACGAGTATCAAGAACTGCATTATTCATGACAAGGAGGCTCGGTCGGTCGACTGGTGGCATAGTACTGGATGCTTTGGCGTAGGCATAGGGGGTCAGGCGTCTTGCGCATCGATAGATGAATGTATCAAGTCACCTTGAAGGAACTTTTCGCCGGCGATTTGCTCGGCTGCTCTGTCCGTATGGGGATTTGCTCAGCCTCATGCCGCCGCGTGTTGTTGTGCCCGTGCTCTTTTACGTTCCAAGCCACCGGGCATGAGATGTCGTGCCGTCTTGTATTATTGCACTCTTCACTCGGCGGGTCAAGAGTCATGGTACGTACTTTTGTGCCTCGAGTCTTGAATGGTTACAGAAGTAGTTGTTCCCTGTTCACTACTTGTACCTAGATTCAGCGCTTCACGAGCATGCACGCGAGACAAAGCTGGCAGAGTCTGCTTGCTTTCTGGTTCCCGTGGTTCATCGGAATCTCGGGTGGTCTCATTTTCTTTCATGGCTTAAGGTCTACCATTACACATAAAACAAGATTAAAAACCCTTCCAATGCCCTGAGCAGATGCAAATAAGATCAATGGATTGACGCCTTCGGGTAGACACGCCATTCTCGCCTTGGCTTCTTTCCTCACTCTCCGCCCGTCCGAGTTTTCATACGCCTAAAATTCGTAGGAACGTCATGCTTTCTCGCGCTATCCCCTTGAATTCCGTTGGTTTCTTTCTTCTTCTTTTTGTGTCAAAATCCATCGCCGAGCCCTTGGTAGTGTTATGCTTTTTTTTTTTGCGTGTTGCGTTTTGTATTCGCGAGTTCTCACCGTTTATTGCTCGGCCTCGACGACTTCGCCGTCCTGCTCAGCGACGCGAGCATCTTGGCTAGCCTGCGCAGCAGCGGCCTTGGCACCGTAGTCCTGGCTGATGGGCTGGAGAACGGGCTGCTCCTCCTTGGGTTCGTAGATGGTGACGGCGTCGGGGAGAGACTTCTGGGGGCCGGCCTTGCCGTCGGGGTCAGAGCCACGCATGATCTTGACCTTGATACCCAGGACACCCTGGCGGAGCAGGACGTGACGAGTGGCAGTGTCGATGAAGTCCTTGGCGGGCTGACCAGAGTGGATCATGAAGCCGTCGGTGAACTTCATGGACTTGGCACGAGCGGCACGGAGCTTTCCGGAGACGACGACCTCGCAACCCTTGGCGCCGGACTCCATGATGAAGCGGAGGACACCATAGCAGGCACGACGGACGGCCAGACCGTTGAGGAGCTTGTAGCGGAGGGACTCGCACTGAGCGACGGCGGAGAGACCACGGTTCTGGACCTTGGCGGCGTACAGGGAGACCGAGTTCTCGGGGAACTTGAAGCGCTTCTGGATCAGGGAGGTGAGCTCGCGGATGCGGCGGCCCTGCTCACCGAGGACTTCCTGGGTCTGGGTTGCGCGGATGATGATGTCGGTGACGGTAGGGGTGACGCGGACCTCGACGCCGGAGTAACCCTCTTCAGCGAGCTCGCGCTGGAAGAACTCGTTGAGCTCGGCGTAGAAGACACCGTCGGCGACGAACTTTCTCCTCTTGGAACTGGAATATCTGAGTTAGTGACGGTTCATCCTGACATTGGTTCTCGTTGGCAAGTCCTGTGAATCCCTGGAAATTTCGTGGGCCCGTTGCCCATTCCTCCACAGCGAGCTGGCATTTGCTTCAGAGCCTGGAGGCTTCCAATCTCCAAATGTTGCAATAGCCCCCATCTCTTTCTCCGTGTTGCTGTAAAGAGCGTTCCATCTCCAATTGACGAGCAGCAGTAGCAGTACGCCGTATTCCTGAGCGCAACAAGACTCTCCAAGTCCCCCGGACACTTTGTGCAAAATCACTCCTTCAGGTACGTTGGGCATTTCCGTTTCGGCGGGCATCCCACACAATCTGTTGATGTACAAGGACGATGACAGCAAGCAAGCAGACACTCACATCTGGGATCCGGGATGAGCCATCTTGAATAGATTTGTGTGAGTCGGTTTCCCGTTAACGACGAAAAAGGGAGAACGGCGGTCGGTGGAAGGGGTGGAGGGGGGGGGTATAATTCGGAAGCGGGCTGAGGTCGGTCGAGAGGGTTTCGCGATGCTCTTCTGCGCAGGATACTTTGGCCCCTCTAATTTTCGGCTGTGGGTTGAGCCCTACATCTGCACGCGCAGGAATATTTTTCTGGTCCTCTTGCCTTTTGTGCCGGTGGGCAGTAGGGCAGTGGGGCAGATGTTACCTTTTGCGGAAAATCTACGGAGAGACTCTGGGCTCTTGCCATCGCTTACTAATTTTTTTGGTTCCTTCCCCCGTTTAACGACCCATGTCTCAGAGGACAACGCCTGACTTCTTCCTGGCTCGCCGCCCACCCCCCACCTTTCCTACCCCGTGCTGGACGTTCAAGCTCGGCTTGCGATCTGCGACGATGCATACATAGTGCTCCAGGACAACCCTCGTCATCCAGTCGTTCCAGCGCGCCCAGACCATTATCAATACATTAGGAGCTGCTCTTCAGATTGTCTGTTGATGATGTTATAAATCGTCTTAAAATTTATTCCACTTCTCCGTGCCGCCCGCCGCCGACGTGGATGCGATCCTCTGAGAAGTAGCTCATATCCGCTGCGCTGACGACATCTCTAAAGCTGAGTTGCGGACACGGCGGCTGGGAGCTCCAACAGTTGGCCGCGACAACAGCTTATCTCGCTGCATCGGGGTCTCTTTGACGATCACAGCGATCGAAAGGTTCCCAAAGGAAGCGCAAGCCATTTTTATCTAAGGAGAGATGGAAGCAAGGAAGGTGAGTAGTCGCTGACGGTGATCCCACTGTTGGTTTCAGTCAAAGGCAATCACATAGTAATCTGGACTTGGTAAATACTAGGAAATTCGAAATGTTCAAGGCATTTACGGTGGCCAGACCACCACCGGTACTCTACGACTGACCGACTTTCACATGGTCTTTTGTGCTCCCATACAACCGCCCACAGATCCAGAATCAGACTCTTCCACGCCACCGAAGATCAGAGAGCGATGGTTGACTTTTCCCATTCTCTCGTACTGTGCCTTTCGACCGACACCTCCTTCTTCTCATCAAGCACCGTCCATCCGTATTCGATGTCGAGATTTCACCTTTGTCACTTTCAACTTTGCTGACAATGAGGTGGCCCGGGAAGCGTTTGACTTTATAAAGTCTCGTACGTGCAAGCTTGGCACTGTCGAGAAGCTTTACGCGTTTAGCCATAGGCCTTTGAAGCATGAAAAGGAGGTGAATGGGTGGGAACTCTATGACCCCAAGGCCGAGTTTCGCAGACAGGGCATCAGCGAAAAGCTTACTGACAAAGGCTGGAGGGTCACTAATATCAACCACGACTATTCATTCTGCGACACTTACCCAGCCGTTTTGGTTGTGCCGTCCAAGATTTCGGATAATGTCCTCAAGTACGCTCGCGAGTTTCGCTCTCGGAATCGAATTCCTGTATTGTCCTACATCCACCCCGTCAACAATTGCACCATTACCAGAAGCTCTCAACCGCTCGCCGGCATCACCAGAAAGACGAATGTTCAGGATGAAAGGCTCGTCGCGGCATCTTTCTCTGCTTGGATGCCCGGTGGCTCGGATGAATCTACACCTCCCGCTAGCCAGCCAGATTCAGTGGACGGAAGCATGCTCGAGTCGACATTGACCGACATGGAGCGCTACGAAGATGAGCTCATCTCTCGGTCGGCTGCCGTCTACGACGAAAAGACTGGTGAAACACGAATATATGGACGGCAGCAGGCTAACATGATTGTCGATGCCCGCCCTACCATTAATGCAATGGTGAACCAAGTGCAAGGCATGGGATCCGAAAACATGGACAAGTACAAGTTCGCAACCAAATCTTTTCTTAGTATCGAAAATATTCATGTCATGCGCAACTCCCTAAATAAGGTGGTTGAAGCGCTCAAGGATGCCGATATTTCTCCACTGCCGCCCAATCGGGAACTCTTGCACCAGAGCGGTTGGCTAAGGCACATACATGATGTTCTGGATGGGTCAGCAATAATTGCTCGAAGAATTGGCATCAACCATTCACACGTTTTGATACACTGCTCAGATGGGTGGGATCGTACAAGTCAGCTAAGCGCTCTAGCACAAATCATGCTAGATCCGTACTTCAGAACTATTGATGGCTTCATCGTCCTGATAGAAAAAGATTGGCTCTCATTCGGTCATATGTTTAGGCTACGTTCCGGGCATCTGAATCACGAAGACTGGTTCACCATTCAAAGAGATGCCTTGGCCGGGGCCAAGGTTCAACCTGGAGAAAATGATGGGCGAAATGATGCTTTGCAGAATGTCCTTACGGGTGCTCGGCGGTTCTTCAACCCAAGCAAGGACGATGCTGACCTGGCGACGGTCAGTGAGATCGCCTCTGGGAAGGTCGTGGATGACGAGGCTACTACTCCGAAGATGGTGAGCCCCGTCTTTCACCAGTTCCTTGACTGTGCGTACCAACTGGTGCGGCAAAATCCTTCCCGCTTCGAGTACAATGAACGCTTCCTGCGACGGTTGTTGTACCATTTGTACTCCTGCCAGTATGGTACGTTCCTTTACAACTCAGAGAAACAGCGCAAGGACGCCCGAGTCAGTGAAAGGACGTCCTCGGTGTGGGACTATTTCCTCTGCCGGAGGCAAGATTTCACCAATCCCGACTTCGACCCGACCACCGATGACAGGGTGAGGGGAAAAGAAAGAATTCTTCTTCCAAACCTGAAGGATATAAGATGGTGGTATCAAGCGTTTGGCCGGACAGATGATGAGATGAATGCTGGTCTCAATGCCGCCACTGCAGCCGAAAACGGCCGCCAAGCAGCAGCTTCCAACCTTGACGATTTCCCTCGCCTTGACCAGGACTCACGATCCGCCACAGGAACGCCAAAACCGCCGAGCCTGGGCTGCAGCCAGTCTGTGTTGACGGCGGTTGAGACTGCTCACCAAGCTTTCACCCCAGACGCGAAGCAAGCCTCGCTGCGCCATAGTGCCTCTGCGGAAGGCTCGAGTGCCTTTACCACGATTCGAGATGGTCTGTCTGGGCTGAATCTAGGCAAAGGCATGCTGAGCAATATTGGCCGCGCAGAAGGATCGGGATCTGTGCCACCGCCGCGTAAAGAGCAAGAACTGCGCGAGATGACATAGAGGGACATCTTTCGCGGACACGATGAGTTGGGACCTTATGATATTGTGGAGAGCTCTGACACGGTCATTCACGAATGTCCCCCGCCTCGCCCGTTCTCCCATAGGCTCCTTATCGCTGATTCAGTATCGGGAGGTTTTCCAAAATGCTATGTGCCTAAAGATGAACTCAGTTGCGGATGGGCAATAGTTCAGGCAACTGACGAAGCGGAGACGGGCAGCGATGGCAATGGCAATTCCTCATATGCCTTGTCTGCTTCGCCCGATACAGTAGCATCTGGCTACATGAGACAGTCGACAATGGACGTCCCCAGTTCATCGCTAACGCTACACCAACGACCAGCAACAAGCATATCCGCAGAAGCTGAAACATCAATTGTCGTGACCAGCTATCAGCAGGACATGGGAGGAAATGGCGAAGAGCTGGCGGGTTGAGGCCTTACGATGAGAAACGGTGGGGGGCGATAAACATATAATAGTGATGGGCTGTCTCATAGAGATGATGATGAATGAGATGCACCGAAGCGAAGCATTATCCAAGATATCTAATACAAGCGCCATGAACAGTTTTCAAGTCAAGCTTGGAGTTCTGCTACTTTTCTGCGTCCTGATATTATAGCTTGTAGACGTTGGAACTTCTCTTATTCGCTTGGTCTATCATCTCGTCAAGTTCATTTCTGGATTGCACATCCAAGCAAGGCCAGTGGGCATAGTTAGCACGCCCCCGAGCCACCCTTTTTTCTTCACTAGATATCTTTTTCTACGTCTGATCCCGATCCGAAGCTCATTGCTTTAGATTCTTCACCTACATGGCGAGATTCGAATCATTTACAAGAAGACTTCGAGATTGATCTCGAGCGTACTGACGGGGTATCTATGGGCGACTTTTTAGCTAGAAGAGACTGATTGATGAGGAGGGATTGATGGGACGGAATTTGCAATGGTGAGGGTCAATCATGAAACCCTCTCTGAAGGCAGAGTGATGTCAAGAGTGGTGGATGTACATACCTCAAGTCAAATTTCTCCAATACAGCAGGGTGAATGATGCCGAACTCGCCGATACGTCTCTCCTTACCATCGAGACGCAGGTGCACCGAGGCAGCGTGGCCGGGGAAGAAAGTCTCTTCGTTGAGTTCCTCGATCCAGTAGCCATCGGCCTTGCTGGGGTCCTCCTTCACCTGGTAGTCGACGGACTTGCCGCTCAAGCCCTCGTCGTGGGTGAGGAAAGAAGTGCGGAGCATAGCCAGAACACGGTCGAGCAGGCCGTGGACGGTTTCGAAACCACTAGACTTGCCGCACCATGCGGCAGCAAAATGGCGCTCGTTGCGGGCTTTACGCTCAGCAGATTCGTCCTTGAAGGTAACGTCTGATGTTTCGAAAATCTTGAAGGGAACGGCGTGGCCTTTGTTTTCACGGATTGTCTTGAGCAATCCGGGGAGCAGGGACGTGCGGACGATTTGATATTCCTGTGTTTTAGGGTTGGCCAATCTGACGGCGGTCTTGCCGTCATCTTTCCGGTTCAACCAAGCAAAGTTCTCGTCGTGGCTACACAGAATAAGTGGCATGACTTCGCTCCAGCCTGCCATGGCGGCTTCCAGTCGTACAATGTCAGCGAGCTTGTTGATCTTGAGGGGCGCACCAATGGTGGCGCTTCGAGTAGGCGCAGTACGGGGTAACTTGTTGAAACCGTAGCAGACGGCGAGATCTTCCATGATGTCACATTGATGCAGAACATCGGCACGAGTAGGGGGAATAGCCACCTCCAGCAGGTTGGGGTCCTTGCCTGAGGGCTTAGACACATAGGCCATCTTGGTGAGAAGCTTGCAGAGGCTCTCTGGTGACTCATTCAGACCCGTGCAGCTGTTGAGGTAGTCGACTTCGGCGTGAGTAACACGAGGTCGCAGAGAAGGGGTCTCTCGCGTCAAGTCATTGTGCTCAGAAATGATGCGCACGGGCTCGACCGTGAATTCCTCCTCTACGTATTGAGAGAACATGGTGACGAGCATGTCAGTGACAATTTGCAACTTGGTCATATCGGTGGCAGTGATTTCGATGAAGACGTTTGTCGTGTTGAGCGTGATTTTTGAGTGTTCTCCATTGATGATGGGCGGCAGCGAGCAGACGACTCGGTTGGCATCATAGATGACTGGATATACGGGAGCATCGCGAATGATGTGCAAGAACCGTCCCAGGTGTTTATCGCTTTCATAAAAGGTCATGAGCTCCTCCGCATTCATCTCCTTGGTCTGATTGAGTGGGACGAATTTAATATCCTTGGGGGGGAGGGCCTCATATGTGAAAGGTCCTTTGATGGTATCAAGATCGTGGGTTCCCATGGACACAAGCGTTCGGTTTCGGGCCAGGTTCTGATGCAGCTTGTCCTGCAGGGCAATGAAGGAGTCATAACGGTCCTGGGTGAACTTGATGTTGCGTAACACTGCGCCTGAGACATAAGGTCGGACCTTGGTGGTGTCGGGCAAGACCTTGATAACTTGTGCCTCTGCATCCTTGGGCTTGACAACGCGGAAATTGGGCGGCTTCATGTTGCCGAGGAAGATGTTCAAGTTTAGGGCGATTCCCTCGAAACAGAGCATATCATAACGGTTGGCTCCGATCTCGATCTTCAGCTGAGGAGGTTCCTGTTTGCCGTCGACGATTGGGCGCTCCTGGTCCTCCGTGTCTTCGTCGAGTTCGATGCCATAGTCGAAGCAGAGATCTTCGAACTCTTCCTTTGTAAATCTGTAGGCAGGCAACCGGGTCAGTATGCGGTTGCGAGTTGGCGCATCACAAGTAGCCTTGTTGCAGCCTTGCAACCTGATGGAGTCTCTTTATACCACTTGCACCAAAATCCTGCTCAGAAAAAAATGTTTGTTGTCAAGGATGTGAAGGCGAACATCGGAGGAGGTGGAGGAGGGGCAGAAAAGCACGCTTGAGGCGAAGGTAACGTACTTTTTGCCAAGAGCTTCAAAGAGCTTGTACTTGTCAACAGAGATGGTCGGCATGACGAAATGGGGGAGGAGTTCAAGGCTCAACGCCTCGAAGATCTGTCGCAGTGGGCTAATTGCAGTCGATTGCGTGGAATGCGATACGAAATATTGAAGGCGGTGATGTGTGGTCACTGGTGACTTGTTCATGTACAAGTCCGTAATTAATTATGGCGGGGTCTTTTGTTTTGGCTGGGGTGAATTGAAGTGCCCCTCGGCTTGGCGCAGTAGCTCTAGGGTAGCAAGCCAAGCGCAAGGGGGCCTGGAGACAGCTTGACCAGTGAGGGGTCGTTCCTGAGCTTGGAGCTTGGTGCTTGGTAAAGCTTGTGATCGCCAATGAGAAGAAACACTGTGGATGCGTTTCCCATCATTCAGAACGTACATGATACATGTAGCCCTCATGCAGAAGGCGGGTACTTTTAGTTTTTTCCGAACTGTGACTCTGACTGTCCAGTCCAATGTCGTTGCCGTCGTCGTTGTCGTTGTCGTCGTCGTTTGTGGCCAGCCCAGGCCCTCCCCTCCCTCAGTGCTGCGGCTGCACTGATGAATCTGCACGCCACGCCACGCCACGCCACGCCACGCCGCCTACAGTGCGTGTAGCAACAGATTGACGTGTGGCTTGCTCTGCTCTGGTGTTTCGGGCTCCACGACCAGCGCCAGCCAGCACGGGCAGCAAGCAGCAGCAGCAGCACTACCACCACGACAACGACCACGACCACGACCACCAACCACCACCTCATTCATCCCTCGCTTTGCCATCTTCTCTCCTCCACCACGACGACGCTTTCTGACTCTCGCCAGTGAAAGCGCTGTCACCCCGTCGTTCGCCATGACTGACGCGACCAACACAAACGATGAGCTTTATCCCATCGCTGTTCTCATCGACGAGCTAAAGGTGAGGCGGTCAAATTAATTGCGCCAGTCCAGTCCAGTCCAGTCCTTGATAGACACTCACAGGTGTCATACTCCCTCCCAATCCAATCATCATCCAACCGGGCCCCAGGCCCTTCCCCTTCGTTTCGCTTTGCTTCGCTTTGCCTTGCTTTGCCTCGCCTTGCTTTGCTCCTGAGCTCTGTTAACCGCCATGTTTCCTCTCATAGCACGATGATGTCCTTCTTCGCCTGAACGCCATCCACCGTCTTTCTACTATTGCCCTCGCTCTCGGCGCTGAGCGCACCAGGGACGAGCTCATTCCATTTCTCGATGGTCAGTCTTGCTTTGCCCATGTGCCTGTCAAGCCATCATGACGTTCCACTTCTAACCACCCGTGTTCCCACTCTACAGAATCGGTCGAGGACGAGGATGAGGTTTTGGTTGCGCTGAGCGAGGAACTGGGCGATTTTGTTGAGTACGTTGGAGGGCCTTCTTTTGGACATGTCCTGCTCTCGCCCTTGGAGAACTTGGCCGCCATTGAAGAACCAGTCGTCAGAGATAAGGTACGCATCTACAATCGTCTTTCCTGGTCTTCTCAACCCAGCATCACTAGGCGTGGGCCTCTCTAACTCACTCGAACCATCTAGGCCGTCGAATCCTTGAACAAGATCTGCGAAAGCCTCTCAGAACAGCAAGCTGAGGAGTACTTCATCCCTCTCACTATTCGACTGTCCAAGGCCGACTGGTTTACCTCCAAGGTTTCTGGCTGTGGCCTTTTCACAACTCTCTACCGCAAGGTTTCTCCGCCCATTCAAGAACAACTCCGCCAGCAGTTTGGTCTCCTTGTACATGATGATACCCCCATGGTTCGCAGACAAGCTGCCACCAACATGGCCAAGTTCGTCAAGGAAATGCCTGCATCTGTCGTCATCGACGAAATGATACCCCTCTTCCAGCATCTTGTTCAGGACGACCAGGATAGCGTGCGATTGCTCACCGTTGAAATTCTCATTTCAATTGCCGAAGTCGTCCCCAAAGAACAACAATCTAGCCACGGCGTTCTCTTGGCATCCCTGCGGAACTTGATAGAAGACAAGAGCTGGAGGGTTCGTTACATGATTGCTGACCGATTTGAAAAGGTTCGTTCTGCATCCATTCCTACATTGCCTTTGCGCGTACTAACAAGGATATAATGCAGATTGCCAAGGCTGTAGACGAGGAGGTGGTGTCCCGAGATCTCGTGCCCGCATTCGTGAAGCTTCTCAAAGATAACGAGGCCGAAGTTCGAACCGCCATAGCCGGCCAAATCCCTGGATTCTGCGTTCTGGTAGACCGAACCACTTTGTTGAACGACATCATGGGTAGCGTCGAGGATCTTGTATCCGACAATTCACAGCACGTTCGCGCCGCACTGGGTACACAAATCAGCGGACTAGCCCCTATTCTGGGCAAGCAAGAGTGCGTTGTGGCTCGAAATGTCTCAATGACGATGTTCATCGATGTACTGACTTGATTGTTTCATCAGGACTATCAGCCACTTGCTGCCAATGTTCCTCCAGATGCTCAAGGATGAATTTCCCGAAGTCAGACTTCACATCATTTCAAAACTCGAGCAAGTCAACCAAGGTTAGCCCGGATGACATTATATCGATATTGCAAGAACACTTTTTTTACTAACCGAACTTCGCAAGTCATTGGCATTGACCTGCTCTCACAGTCCCTGCTCCCCGCCATTGTACAGTTGGCTGAGGATAAGCAATGGAGAGTGCGTCTTGCCATCATCGAGTACATTCCTCTGCTTGCTAGTCAGCTTGGTGTCAAATTCTTCGACGAGAAATTGAGCAACCTGTGCATGGGCTGGTTGGGAGACACCGTCTTCTCCATCCGCGAGGCAGCCACACACAACCTCAAGAAGTTGACGGAGGTGTTTGGCGTTGAGTGGGCTAGCGAACAAATTATTCCCAAGGTTATGGGAATGGGCAGCCATCCGAATTACCTCTACAGGATGACCACTTGCTTTGCCATATCGGTAGGTGATCGATGACCTCGGAAAATGTTGAATCAAGGATTATATCTAATTCTGGTACACAGACTCTGGCCAGTGTCGTCAGCATGAACGTCATCGCCAAGTCCATCCTGCCCATGCTGGACAAGATGGTTGACGACGATATTCCCAACATTCGGTTCAACGTAGCCAAGACTTACTCGGTACTCATCAACGCGCTGCGCCGCTTGCCGGATGAGGGGACTCTGTATTCATTGGAGAAGGAGGGCGTCGAGATCGTACCATCACCCAAGGGCCAAGAACTTATTCAACAGCGCGTTGTGCCGAACCTGACAAAACTGCAAAAGGATGATGATGTGGACGTTCGGTATTTTGCGACTACAGCGGCGGCTGAGGCAACGGCCGCGCCGGGCGGGGAGCCTATGAATACATCACCATAGAATGACACGAGACAGTAAGAGAGACGTAATGAAGCAATTCCCTTGATGCTGCCACGACGACTACCAAGATATCTGCACTCGGTCAAGGTTCCCTAACAAAGATGAACATCAGTTACATATATTTTACTCTTGCCCTCTTCGTCTACGATGTTGAGGTGCGAGCGATGGAGAGATGTTGACATTGTGTGCAAACCGAGGGACAGGCGGGGGTCACGTTGGTCTGACCAAGATGTTTGGAAGGCTAACTTGGGAACGAAGGGTGCGTATACGAACATAGAACCAGGGAAGACCAGGAAGGTGGAAGAAGAGGATGCAAGAAGAAGAGAAGATAAAAACCAGAACACAGCCTTTATAACGAAGAGAGGGCGCATCAGTGCCAGTGAAACCAGTTATCACTCACCTCGGACTGGTGACACGATTTGCTCAAATGCGCGTTTGCCCTACATCGAAGTTCTCTAAATAGTCCCAAATCCAGGTGTCACAGCAGCCGGGGTATCAAAGCTGTGTCTCCCTATATGCGCCGTCTACACGCTCCCCCTTCCTCCTCCCCCTTCCTCCCCCTCTGTTCCACGTCAGTCTCTTCGCGGACCGTCCTTCAGACCCTTCTAAAACACAGTGTACTGATGGTCTGGCCCTTGACTCCTCCAAAACTAAAGGTGCTGTACTCAACCCTCCCCGCCACCACGAATCTGCCGTCTTCCGATTCCGAGGCCCCCCCGGCATCTTTCCCGGCGAACCAATTCGTCAGCTCGTCCTCGGTCCAATTGCAGCTCGTGATGAGTAGAATCCCGCCCTTTTTAACCAGACGAAGAAGTCTCTCGGGGTATATCTCGCAGAGCCTCCTCCCGTCCAGCCGCTCATCCGACAACGATATGGCGTCAAAAGTACCCTTGTCCAAGACGACGTCCCATCCTTGCTGCTGCGCGGGCGCCAGCAGCACGGTCTCGTACGGCCCGGTTATGGCATCCCACTCGGCGAAGCACACGGGCGGCGACGCATGAGCGCCCTCGTCTTCCTTGGACGAGGCGATCTGCCGGGCCAGCCGCACGCTCTGCGGGCTGCGATCCACGCCGAGGGCCGGGCCGGACCAGTCCTCCCCCCGGAGGGAGAAGAGCATGGAGCCGTTGCCGCAGCCCATGTCTAGCAGGGAGGCGCGCTGCTTCTGCCCCGAGAGGGACGGCAGCTCGTTGAGGAACTGCATCATCTTGGCCTCGGCGTCCGAGTCGTCGAACCAGACTGTGCCTGTGTCGGAGGGGTTGGAGGCGTGGTTGGCTGATTCGCGCGCGTAGAGGGTGTTCCAGCTTGGAAGGGGGGACAAGTTGGCGTTCTGGAGCATTTTGGGATTTTGGATTCATTTGGCACATTTGAGGGGGGCAGAAACATACTATTCTTTGGTTCCTAGTTCCGAGGGGTCGAGATGGCTTGGGGTCGGGCCGGGAGAAGAAGTCATCTTGTTGGTTTGGTGTGTAATTATCATGAATACCGGTCAATTGGTGGGAATGAAAGGATGGAATATTTGGTGGGGGGATGGGGGTGATTGTTGGACTTTTTTTTTTACTCGTCATTGTTGTTGCTTTCTTGCCCATTTATCGCAGCCGATGGCTTCCTTGGAGGGGTGGTCACAAACGTGGTAGGCGGTGGGGAGGCGGACGTGGCGGGGTGGGAGGGGCGGAGGAAGAGAAAGAGGAAGAGGAAGAGAAAGGGACAAAGGAAGAGAATGAGAATGAGAAACAGAATGAGAAAGAGGGAGAAAACGGCCTTGTCCTGGAACCGGGCATTTCTAGCTCGTCATTGTCTATCAGTAGTAAAGGAAACTGGCACGGCATTTTAGTCTGCATTCAAGCGCCTTGAGCAAAGGTCGCAAAGGGTATGTAGCAATCATCATCTAAGATACTTGGCCGGCATTCCTCTCCTTCTCCTTCACCCCTACTACCTAGGACCACCCTTATATAAGTATCAAAAAAGTATCAAAAGAAAACAGAATTAAAAGGCAAACAGTAAAACGCCATCCATGCAGACTGATTCGATGATGCCCTGCAGCCAAGACGTGGTGTCATACCGCCAACCGCTTGTACACGCCGACGACAAAAACAGACTACCTTTTTTTTTTCGTCTACAGGGTTCTTTCAGGAATTTATTTTCCCACATCATTTTTCCTCATCTGGTGGTGGGATGTCTCCTGCCGTCAAAAGGTAAGCAGGAGAGGAATTTCAAGACCATGCAAATAGATTTCATGAGAACTTTGATACCAAACACCGTGCCCCCAGAACTATGTTGGTGCAAAATTGAGGGAGAGAGAAAAAAAAAAAAACAAAGACCAAACAGCCCGTGCATCGAGCGAACCCAAAAGCTTCCAAGGTTTCTTTGGCAAGCCTATTAGTAGAAACTTTCGACCATGGTGTCCTTCATGCTTGTGTTGATGTTGCTGGGTCCCATGCCTTCGCCGAGTCTGAAAACGCTCTCAATCACACTGAGCTCTGTGGCAGTGGTGTCAAGGCCAGTGACGGCCAGCCAGTCATTGACAACCATGCCAGCGCCGACGACATTGCTGCCGCGGTTGACACTGCCGGCTACAAGAGGCACTTGCAGCAGGCTTGAGAGTTCGTCCTGGTCCTGAATACTCGTCTTGGGATGAACCAGACCGCCCTGGTTTGACAGGCTCATGTAGCTGCCGACAAGAACGTTGTCGGCAACGGTTTGTCGGAACACCTCGACGCCGAGGACATCGGCAATAATTTCTTCAGTTTCGCGCTCGAGATCAGGGTGAACCAGAGCAATGTGGTCATTGGTGGCAATGACATTTCCAAGGGCAGAGAGACGCTCTTCGATGCGCTGAATGCGCACAGAATCTGGGAGAGAATTGCGCAAATGTTGCAATTCTTGGTCTGTGGTGGTGGTGGGCACAAGGAGACCCTTTCGGTTGCCAGCCGTTAATCGGCCGATGATGCGAGTTCCGGCGATAGTCGTGCGGACTGTGGGCACGACATCCTGAAGCTCTGCCTCAAAGACACTGTAGAAGTTTTGGCTGGCACCGAGGGCCACCAAGGCATATGAATTGGTGAGGGTCGCGAAGACCCCAACTCTGCGAGAGAAAAGGCAACGTCAGTCTTGTGAAAATTCGCCAAAATAAGAAGCGTCCGCTCTCTGTTCTCCTGAGGTCTTTGGATAGCGGGGGCGGGGTTGTCGGTGCATGGCTAGAAGATGCACGCGACTTCGCGGGCTTCTCATCGAGGTGAAACATACTCGTTGGAGTTCTCAAATTGAGCTCGGACAGCCATTGTCTAGATGTAATCGATTTCGAAGGGGAGTCTTTGTGTGTTTTCGCGGGCGGTGGGTGTAGAGAATGCGTCTTCGGTTTGGGGAAGGGAAGTGACGAGGGAAAAAAATGCTCCCAATGGTCTACAAACTGGATCTGGATTTTTCCCGGCTCACAGAGAAGGGAAGGTGCGCAAGTGGGTTTATTATGTATCCAGTCACTCTCAAGTGGCATACAATTACCGTCTAGTCGTCTCGACCAAAGCGGGTCAGGCAAGGACCTTCAAATTCCCTTCCCCTCTCCTCCTCTTTTTGCTGTGTTGTATGTATTATGTGACTCAACGGCCAGCCACATTCATCTGCACCAAGATATGTGACTCTTCATGTCTGTCCCCACTTCTGACCACAGACTGACTATTACACGAGACAGCATCTTTTTTGCCGTACAGAAGCCACCTGCTCGATGCCCCTCCCCTGCAGCCTGCGGCACGGGAAACTCCTCATTATTACTCACAACTCATCTTGGGCCTAGTTGGTCTCGTTTTCGGCGTAGCAGGGAGTCATCGTCATCCGCATCTCCCCTTGACAGCTTTTTTCACCTCTGAATAAAGTCAGTAACTTATCAAATCCAGCAGCCATCAGCTGGGACCTCAAGGAGAGAAAGGTAGGAAACGGAAGTGTCTACACAAAATTCATTCAACTGGTATAGTCCCGAAGTGAACTCTGATCGCTTTCTCTCCTTACGCTCGTCCTGTTATGCCTTCGCTATGTAATCGCGTCTCTCATCTTTGGTATCAAATCATGCTTCTTCGGCACCCGTACAAACCGTTCCTCTTAAATTTCTGTACTTTGGTGCTAAAAAGGTGGACAAGATCGAAATTCAATGAATAAATAAAACAAGATTCGGAATAGAAAGAAAAGTGAGAGAAATTCCCTGTTCCCAATGCAGTGTACCTCTTTCTTGTTCTTTATTTTTTTATGACCCTCGTAATCGTGGCGGCGTAGAAAAGTTGAACCTTGGCTCACAATGTCCACACAGGCGCCTTGGCGAGGACTTGTCGTCCTCTAACTTCAAGAGCAACAAATCCGGCAAATCTCACTTTGCTCGCGTCTCTCGACAGCCCTGCGAGTGTGTCTAGGTCAGTATGTGTCCGTCCACTCTGCCAAAAATATAGTGTTCCCGACGTCCACGGGTGAGCAGAGGCAGTTTCCCCGATGGCGAGTAAACAACCTCAGCTCGCCCTTGGCTCCTCTTGACTTACCAATCTTGTCTTTTTTCTCATCTGAATCCTCATCTGATTCTGAGTCGCCGCCACCAACCTCTTTGTGTCCCTCCAGTGGCGGCAGACCGGTTTTCTCGACCTCCATGATGTTCGCCTGCACTGTGTCACCCGGCAGGGGATACATGATGGCTACATCTCGACTTTCTAGAGGAAGGTTGCCAGCTATCGCAACCGCCAATTCGGCAATCATCGATGTGCTTCCCTCGACTCCAGGGGGAGGCGGCGTGCTGAGAAACTGATGCAGATACGCGGTCAAGTTGGTCGTAATCTTATTCGTCAGCATCACCCGATTTTCTGCTGCTTCAGCTGAGCCAAGTTTCTTCTGCAGTCCGTCCAACGTCGCCATTCTCCAATTGACAACTTTGGTGGTAAGCGCATCGAACTCCTCTTGGCTGTGCATCGTGTACGAGTTTCCTCGAATGCTCATCTCAACCTCTTTCAGTTGTGCGCTAAGTAGTGCGTCCAGGGCAGGATGAAAACATCTATTGAAAAATTCCTCCACGAGCCACCTGGACACGATAGCACGGCCAACAGCTGTCATTTCTTGCTTTCCTGTCTTCAAGGCGTCGGCACTCGCAAAGCTTACCACCCATGTAGGCAGGCTGCGCCAGTCCTTACGGATGTTGAAGGACAGGTTATTGATGGCACCGCTGAGGCGATTAAATCTCGTCAAATATTCGCTGTCGTCCCACGCTGTGCGTGATTGAGACATGCGTTGGTTGGCGACAGCATTTTGCAAATGCTCAACTTGGCCGCCCAATTGTTCGATTTGTGATTTGCCGTCGAAATACAAGCGCTTCACATTTTTATACTTGGTGACTTCTCGGCGTAAGTAATGGTTCCACAAAACACACGTAGGTGATGATTAGATTGTTCAGGGCAAGAGTAGCAGAGGAAAGGAAGGCAGCCAAACTTACGGAGATCTTTGAATTGCTTCTCGAGTTCGGTGTCTCGGTCTGATGGTTGTGGGCTATTTCGGCCTTGGTCTATACCTAAAGAAGCATCAATATACTGAGAAGCCTTGTTTCCACGATGGCCTGAATTTGTCAGCGCACCTTGACCTGGAGGTGGTGCAGGACTCATGGCATTGAGAGATATGCTACCTTGACGGTGATATCCAGGCGGTGGTCCAGGGGGTGCATCAACTTGCCCGCGGAGCCCCTTCTCAGCATCCTGAGCACGACGGCTGGATTGCGGTCCGCCTCCAGGCGCTGGTGGCGCCATTTCAGCTAGGTCTTGACCTTGAAGACTGGCACCTTGGCTGGTGGAGGGATTGGCAGGGTTGTCTTGGGATGGTGTTGACGCGTGAAAAGTGCTCTTGTGAGCTTGCGGCAATTGGTGCTGTGAAAAAGCAGACCGGTGGTCCGAATCAGCCACTGACGAGTCGTTCGACAGCTGCGATATAGTTTCCGCGTTTTGGAGTTGCTGATTCGATTTGAGCTGACTCGTTACGATGTGAGGCTCCCCAGCTGACTGGTATGGGCTCTGCAGGGGGTTGGCGGGGTAGTGAAAGTGTTGCTGAAGTTGATGGCGAGCTTGCTGGTCGTAGTTTGAAGCTTGCTGCTGCAGTGATTCGGATTGAGCTTGCTGTTCCTGAATGTCGATGGTGCCTCGACGTTGCAGCGGCCGGGGCTGGGGTTGTTGCAAGGGCGGGGGTGGATGATTTGGCGGTTGGTAGACTTGGTCGTATGGGGATGCACTATTTTGGTTCACAAGTATGCGGGGATCCTGCGTCAGGGGATCTATGTTAGATCCATGTTCGTGGAGCGGCGAGGGCTGCTGGCTGAATGAGCCCTGGGAATGCCAGTCCCAATCGGAAGGAAGCTGTGTCGCCTGCGACGAGTTCGTTTTCGGAGTAGGATGGTTACTCACCCTCTTGGACGGCCTACGAGCAAGTCCAGCTGTATTATCATAAGGCCCCGTCGGGTTGTGGCCCGTGATTTGCGACTGAGGCTGTTGCTGCTGTTGCTGATGATGATTGTCGTGCGATTCACGGCTGGAACCAAAGATGCCCTTGATCAGTTTGCGAGTGGACCGCTTTTGGGGAGCAGAAGCAGGTGCCGATTGTTGTTGAAGTTTTGGCTGCTGCTGGTGACAAGCCGTTGTGCTTAGGAAGTCGTCGACGGAGCCCGACGCAATCCCACAAGCCTGTTGCTGCTGCTGCTGTTGTTGCTGCTGCTGCTGAGAGGGGAGGGGAGCTCCGTACCGTTGGCTCTGTGAGCGACGGTCAGCCGGGTCAAAGTCTATGGGAGTCTGCTGCTGATGTCCATCAAACGAGGACGAGCCACCGAGACCCGAAGTCTGCAAGGAAAGAGGGAGGTTGACACCACCCGACTGACTGAGCAGATGCGGAGGAGGAGGAGGGGAGGGGGGAGGAGGCGGTTGCTGGTGTTGGTGAAGATGTTGTTGCTGGTGCTGCTGGTGCTGCAACTGATGCTGCCCCTGTGGAGATGGTCGAGCGTCCAAGAAAGTTTTGAGGTGGTCGCTAGTAGAGCTGACAGCTGTATTGGTGGAGGACAGGGCTGATTGGGGCAGAGCTTCAGCAGACGAGTTGGCGTGGGCTGCGCTGCCAAGTCCGCCGAGACCAGCGCCGCCAGCACGGCCAAAACCCGCGCCACCCTGCTCCTCCTGCCGCTGGTGCTGCTGCTGCTGCTGCTGCTGCTGTGCTTGGGCCGTGCCAGACGTCGTTTCCGTCGACAGCTGCTCGGGCAATGCGTGCTGCGATCGGTTGTGCTTGCTCAGACGCCCGAAGCTTAGCATCCTCGTCTTTGCCGGCGGAGGTCACCGCAAGATGACGCAGGACAAGAAAGGGGGGCTCGAAGATGGACAATATCGATGCTAATTCTTTTTGGGTGCAAGTCTGCAAAAGGTGAGTTGTCTCTACGCATCGCTCCAGCGTTCCTTTTTCGGCTCTCTCTGCTTGGCCAAACCCCTCACCTCCTCACCTCACCTCACCTCGCCTCACCTAAAGAGGAGGAACTGGGGTCTCAAGTCAAGTCAAGTCACGGACGACCAGGGGCAGTGCAATCGCTTCCTGGGCGTATCACTAGTAATCGTAGTAATCGGCATGGACAAGGGATGGGTCGCAGTGGCTCCACGGCTCGACAGCTTTGGATTTCGCAAGTGTAAGTAATCCGTACATACAACGGAGTATTACTGTGCGACACCACCGACTGGTCTCGGATGGATAAATAAAGAAATAAAGAAAAAGAAGCACGGGAATCGTTTTGCACCCCTGATCGAGCTACCAAGAGTCCGAGACGACAGACAGCCCATGCTGAGATTTGGAAGTCGGGGCCAGCGGGGTCCTTGTCGTTCGTCCGTATGTAGTCCAACAGACTCCAGACTGACTGTACATCCATGTACCCCGTACCCCCGTGCCGTGCCCCGTTTGCCCGGCCGTGCCTGTCAGACTCCATCTCTGCCCCTTGGTGAAGTGAAGTGAGCGGCGCATTTTTCTCTTTGCGGCGGATGGCGGACCAAGGAACCAGCAACGCAGATTAGGCCGATCTTTGCTGCTATTCTTGGATATATGTAACCCGTACGTACAACAACAATACAAGTGTTGTACGGAGTACTCGTGCCCCGCCCCACCCTAGGTAGTGCTACATGTATTACAAATTTACAATGTAGACAACCACAATGGACCAGAACACCACAACGGACTATTTAACACCTTTGACACCTTTGATAGCTAAAATCCCTATCGATGCTATGAAGACTATAGAATCCAAGCTATAATAATGCGTTAATAATACTTTTTAGTATGCTAATAATAATCTCAACGCAGAAATCTTCGTAAAGGGGTTTATTAGACTTGGCGTTGTTGCAACTAACGGTGCAGCCCACAGGGCCATCGGATGTCAGCGCCCACGGGCCACACGCATGTAGGGTGGGGCGTGGCACGAGTACGGAGTCACCATGCGCAAAGTATCCATGTCAGTCACACTCCACGCACGTCTGCAATCTTCTAATCCGTAATATTTACGCTTCTTGTTCCTTCTATCCATCTATTTTCGTCCTCGGTGGGCCCCCGGCAAATTCACGTCTTCCACCGCAACCATGTCGGCCGAGGACTACCCATGATGCGCAGATGGCTAATTCTCATTCTAATTCTAATTTTAGTCGGACAACACAGAGCATGATGCTGTCTTTTCGGGACTGGCAAGGTCCAGAGGACGCCTAAACATGCATGCATATGTCAAAAATTGAATACGCAGGTGCCGCTAGTCCTAATCAAGATAGACGGTCCGGATACCCACCTGTTTTTAGTGTGGCTCGCGTCTCTTCGCAGCTATTATTAAGAGTTAATTATGTGTAATGCCTTTGTAATAGCATTAAAAAGGGCGTTAACTCGCGTAGCTATGCCAGCAAGTGTGTCACATTTATTGCCCGCCGCGGCCTAAAGCGAATGATGTTAATATAAGCCCTGCGTCTGCTATCGTGGCCTGAAGCTGTTAATGCCTGTGATGCCTGTGATGCCTGTGATGCCTTTGATGCAGTGAGCTCGCTGACTATGAAGATCAATAGACGTGAGCCACACCAAAAACAGCTGCCCTGCCATACATCACGATGACTCCCTCCGTACGGCCAAGAAGACGCGTGACACGGTGACTACCCTACCCTGTAGCCCGTCCAATCTACCACTCGTTCAGTCGCCCAGATATCTGCTGCGGCCATGATTTCGCCGGGTTCGATGATCTATCTTGCCTTTTTTTAACGGGTTGCGCCATTCGTGATAGGAATCGAGACAACGTCCAGCACATCCCTGTTGATGACACATGAAGGTGCGGCTGTGATGCAACCCACCTTGTTTTACGCCATCACCCCTGTTGCCATATACGTATGTACACGACGTATCTAAGGAGATTGTAAAATGACTGCCTCTATTAACAGTTCTCGGCAAAAAGATCCAGAGCATCAGAGCGTAATACCCAGCAGGGGGGGATAGGCATTCCATGATTGGCTTCGCAAGCATAAAGCCTATGATCGACTATGAACGAATGTTGCTGGCAGTACGGGCGAAGAGAACCTAGAAACAGGCTGATCAATTGATCAAGAGACTGGAATGTTGACAGCTGGGTGGGTAGGTAGCCCGAGTCATCGCCGCGAGGGTCAGATGGCCGTATCTCTGCTCATTACTAACAATTAGTAATAAGTAGATAGATACATAGATACATAGATAAGAGACGGCGGGTGGTCCGAACCCAATTCTGCAATACACCACGTTCGACACATTCGCCATTTTTCATCAAACCCCTTAAGAAAAGAGGAAGAAAAAGAGCCCGGCGAGGCTAATGTGAATTCTCGTCCGGTTACGACTGCCACTCACTCCTCCAACATGTCACTTTTCTCGCCGCCATATCTTGCCATCGTGGCGCTCCTCCTCGTAGCAGTACAAATGACGAGAAGCCTTGCTTCGCCGCTACGCAAGCTTCCCGGTCCGACTGCCAGCCTCTTCACGTCACTGCTCTTGAAATGGAAGGAGATCAATGCTGCCAGAACCATTTATATCCACGCTTTGCATGAGGAGTACGGGCCTGTGGTTCGAATCGCCCCCAACGAGGTGTGCTTCACTTCGTGGGCGGCATTGAAGGAGATATACTGCTCGGGAGGAAGTGGATATGACAAGTCCGATTTCTATAACCTCTTCAGGATCTACGGAAGAAGGTTCGTGTATGCCGAGAACGAGCCGTCGAGATGTGCAGAGTGGCTGGCTGACAAAAGGCAGAACCATGTTCACCACGTTGAACAAGGCAGATGTGAGATATATGCTCGCAACACTTTCAGACGACCAGATGAGTTAACCCCCTATTTGGCCGTAGCATAGCATGCGAAACGGAAGCGCATTCTCGCGGATCGGTATGCGAATACCAATATCATGCGCGGCGCATCCCTAGAAGGCATTCAAGAACGATCCAGGGCATTCTTGCATCGATGCACCGACGCAGGCAGCTCAGCTACAGATGTATTTGTGAGTCGACTGAATGAGTCAGACCCTGACTGGAATCTAGAGCGCACCCTGTTTGCTGACAGACTGCACCAGATATGTACGTGCAATGCGAAGTTTTACGCAGATTACTGCGTGTACGTCCGTAGCTGACCCTAAGATAGCTCTACATGCATATGCATGCGACTGCGTAACCCACCATCTGTTTCACCCCAACGGCTCGGATTGCATCGGCAACAAGGCAGATGAAGAGATGATGCACCAAGTTGCTGCGGACGACAGCTTGCAGAGTGAGTTTGTCTTGCTTCATCATGGATATACAGACAGCATGTCTCCCTTCGAAAACATCTGCTGATATGTCAAACCCGTACTCCGTAGACCGACTCATCTCACACTACAGCCCGGCACTGCATCGCATCTTTGCCGGCATTCTCTCGTTGTTCGTCAAGCCTCGATCGGTGCCTCTAGCCGACAACTACGTGTTGGAAACGAGCAAGAGAACCGATGCCGCGAGCTTCACGCTCATGAGCAGGCTGGAGGAGAAAGCCGCAGTCGTGCATCACATAGACATGGCAGCAGAGTGTCTTGATCACATGGTTGCAGGAATTGACACCACAGGTGACACACTCTGCTTCCTCATGTGGGAACTATCACAGCCCCGATCCGTGCACCTGCAGCGACGATTGACAGAGGAATTGCGAAACAATCCCGAGCTCGGCATTGATCAAGTACCCTTCCTCGATGCCGTCCTGTGCGAAGGACTGAGATGCTATCCGGCTATACCGATGTCGCTGCCTCGTTTAGTACCACAAGGCGGCCGCGTAATTGACGGCTACTCTATACCAGAGAACACAATCGTCAGCTGCCAGCCACACTCTGTGCACCGCATGAACAAGGATGTGTACCCAGACCCAGAGAGTTTCCACCCGGATAGATGGATGGAAGCCGAAGGAGACGCAGCCAGACGACGATTGCTCTTTTCATTTTCCAACGGAGGAAGAGGCTGCATTGGTAAACAGTAAGTTGATATCGAAACCGCCCGTTTTTTTGCAGCGTGCATGGCGTCGTCCACTTGTTGGTTGGGCTGCCGGGGAAGAATATGGAGAGCATGCCATCTAATAAACTTCCCCGCTAGTCTTGCGATTGCAGAGATGAAGATGTTACTTCGAGATGTCTATTCACGCTATTACACGACACCGGATGCGTCCATGACAGCTGAATCAATGGCCATGTCGGACCAGCTTATTTCCACGCGGCCGTTGGGCAAGAGCTGTCTTATCAGATTTCATGCTCTGCCAGGAACGGATATCAAAGAGGGATGTTGAATAAGCTGAAAAAAAGTACGTATGTAACGAGCGTATGTAGCGAGGTAGATGCTCCCCTGTTAGATGGCCAGCTCAACATTGGAACATGCCGACAAAGAAGTTGGGCAGGACCAGGACCGAGTTGGGCCCCCTCGTCATGTATCATGTATGAACTGGCATACTCTTTATGTCAACCTCAGCCCCGGTACACCACGGTAGTGTAGTCGCTTTCATCAGGCATTTGTGCACGTAGAGATGGTGATGGTGTGCGTTGTTGCACTCGGTTGTGCAAAGTAGATTGTGGATGATCAAACCTGGTTGATTCACTTGACGCGTCACTTGACGCGTCAAATCACGGGCCCCTCCAGGCTCCGTGTCCTTTGTCTGCGGAGTACGGAGTACATTGGCCTTCCATTCAGAGCCCTCTGCCCTCCCCTCCCCTCCCCTCCCCCACCCAGTCGCCGAAATCTCTGCCAGAAAATCCAGTCCACATTTTCTGCTTGTCGCCCTCTCTGTCCTTCTGCGTCGCCTTCTCTCACTTTTCTCTCCCGCTTGCCACACGCACACCCAACAAATTTCAACCTTGTTCGGAGAACCATCCATCGCCGAATAATTCGTTGCATTACCTACTTACGCTACGACCAGTGAAACTCCCAAAAAAGGCATTTCCACCTGCTAACTGTATATTCAGTCGCAGCCCCCATCAACCCGTCGTCCGTCCTGCTTCTCCCCCCGCGTTCGTCTACGACTCTTGTTGGATTCGTTTGATCGCATCAGGGCCTCGTTGAATTTCCAACACCACAACTGCCCTGCTGTCATAACAACTCTTTTTGCTGCATTGCAGAACAAACACCGCTTAGCGACTTATCGGGCGCACATTGCTGTTTATGTATCAGCACGATCAGCTCAATCACCCCAGACCCCTCTTCAAGCTGCAGTTATTTCGCATACCGCGAAAACCGTGTAGCCCCAATATCAGTTCTGACGGCTGAAGACTCAACGCTAGAGTTCATGCCTACCTTACTGTCTACGAAGATCCCCTCCGGCTTGCCCTATGTCAAACATACATCATCTTGTTGAGCTCTGATATCCCTCCCCTCGGCTCCCACAGCTTCGTCAATCATTTCGGTCTCCCACGAGTCGTGTTTATGTCGAATTCGTCGCCCTAGAGCATTATTGATTGCTTTGAAGCCTCCTAGTTTCCTTCAAGTTCGCCTTCTACGACATCACTAGTCAGAAAACGACAGCCCTCCCCCCGTTCTTCTCGTACCGTACAATCTGCCACCATGTCTCTCATCAACGTTCGCCGCGATGTTAGCGACGCCTTCTATCGCTACAAGATGGAACGTCTGCAGACCAAAATCGAAGGAAAAGGTAACGGTATCAAGACAGTTGTCGTCAACGTTTCCAGCGTTGCGGCTTCTCTTGCCCGACCTGCCTCTTTCATCATCAAATATTTCGGCTTCGAATTGGGTGCCATGACCAACCATGATCCCAAGGATGACCGTTGGATTATTAATGGTGCACACGAGGCTGCCAAACTTCAGGATCATCTTGATGGTTTCATCAACAAATTCGTTCTCTGCAAGAGCTGCAAGAACCCCGAAACCGACGTCAAGATCGAGAATGACCGCATTCTTCTCGACTGCAAGGCTTGTGGTCAGCGTACAGCTGTTGACCTTCGTCTCAAGCTCAGTGGTTACATTCTGAAGAATCAGCCCAGCAAGAAGAACAAGAAAGACAAGGCTGAGCGCAGGGCTGCCAAGAAGGCTAAGCAGAATGGTACTGCCAACGAGAACGGTACCGGAAGCGGCGGCGACGACGGCTCCGAGAACGGCTCAAACGACCACGAGGACGAGAACGGCGATGCCGGTAGTGACCGCGAGTTCAACAAGTTGCAGGCCGAGGCTGTTGAGGACGTCGCATTCGATGTCAAGGACGACGAATGGGCCGTGGACATGAGCGAGGAGGCTGTGAAGGCCCGCCAGGCTCAGCTTCCCGGTGATTTTAAGCAGAAGCTTAGCCTCGGCGATGACGACGACGACGGCGAGGGTGGTAACACCATCTACGACGAGTTCGGAGACTGGATCCAGAGCGAGTCTCAGGATAAGGGTGGCATTGACGAGGTTGACTCCATTGACATCTACCTCAAGGCCAAGGAATTGGGCATTGAGATCAAGCATCGCAGTGTTTTGGTCCTTGTGCAGACCATCTTTGACAAGAACATCTGTGTACAGATCCCTAAGCGTGCCGGCATGTTGAAGCAAGTATGTCGCTTGTTTACCCCCACAACTGTTTAATTCTGCATCATTCAAACAAGTCACTGACAAAGACTTTCAGATTATCAGCTCTGATCGTCATGAAAAGGCTCTTCTCGGTGGCACTGAGCGTCTCATTGGATCACTGTCCGATGAGAACCCAGATATGCTGCCTCAGATTGTCAAGGTCCTTCAGCTGTACTACCACCACGACCTCATCAGTGAAGAGGTCGTCATCAAGTGGGGCACTCACGCCAGCAAGAAGTACACTGACAAAAACACGTCCAGAAAGATTCGCCTGGCAGCCAAGCCTTTTCTCGACTGGCTTCAGGAGGCCGAGTCTGATGAGTCCGAGGACGATGAGGACGATGAGTAATGTGGCTCACCCGGAAGATCCCGTTCCTTTCACTGATTGTTGTTTGAGTTCTTTTCCGTTGATAGGACGGAGCACAAATCGTGGTTCATGGGGAGGTGTGAGGGTGAATTGGAACGGTGACAAGATTTCTCTCTGGACTTGAAAAATACTTGTGTGTGTTGAGATGTGTTAGTCTAGTAATACTATTACTATTCTGCCTTGTTTTGAATCTCGGAATGACGCCAGTTTTCCCCCATTCATGCCTCAACTCCATTCTGTGACGGTGGCATTTTGACTCTTGCTTCTGAGTCATACCATGTACTACTTGTACATCACTTCTCATCGTGGGAGCAACTGAACGGGGTATACGTCCGTAGAACAGCCGAAATCATTGGTTCAAATCGTGTCTATCGCATATGATTAAAAAATAATAATGCCATGGGTTGTCAATCGCCGCGTCATATGCGTACGCTACCTATCCCGCTTCCACACTTGGCGCCCCCGCCCATGCTATTCTCGTAATGTACAATTATTCCGCTTCCACGTCCGTCTTCCCGGGGGCATCCTCCATGCTATCATCTCCGTCGCTGCTCCTCGCCGCCGCCGGCGCACTCGTCACTACCATTGTCGAGTCCGCGCCATCGGGCTGCTCACTATGGTGTTCGTGCCCGTCGGCAACTTGATTTCCGTCCGTGCAAACTGGCTCTCTCTCCTTGTCGAAAACATGGGCACTCAGCGATTTAGACACAGTCTCTAGATCACCCTCGTTGGCCAGGACGTAGTCGAAGAGCTCTGATGTCTTGGACTCGTCTAGTTCTGTCGGTAATTGTGCCATGATGGTTTGCACGGCATCCTCGTCTAGACCGGAGGAAGAAAGACGCTCTTGGTAGGTGGCTTGGGAGGAGGGCTTGATGAGGATATACCACGCTGAGAAGCCCATGTCTTTGGCGAATTGGGCGGCCTGGAAAGTGGACAACAGGTTAGTTTCGCGCCCGCACAAACATTGGGAAAAGGGAGGGGGTTGATGTAAAATATACCTCTAGATCTAGTTCGATTATAGGCACTTTGCCTGACTCCGTAACGGCGTCGATGACCTTGCTGCTTGTGCCGTAGGCTGCGCCATCGCGCTCTACGTACTCGATGAAACGATCTCCGTCCCGTAGTTGATTGAATTCCTGGGCAGTGACAAAATGGAAGGTTTTGCCTTTGACTTCTCCGGCTGCTAGTTCGCGGGTTGTGTGCCGTACAACGGGGGTGAAGACACCCTTGTGCGACTCACATAGCTTGCTGACCAGGGCAGATTTGCCGACGGCTCTGGGGCCAGAGATGATGATGGCGTTGCGGTTGGAAGGCATGTCGTCCTCCGCGGCCGTCGGTTCCTCGTCCTCCTCATCTGCGTGATCGGCGTCGTCCAGCTCGCGGAATATGATGTCCACTTTCTTGGGGTCGTCTATTTTGTCAAAGGCGGGTAGCTTTGACCGTGCGGCGATTCGCAAGGCTCTCCAGCTTTTGCTGGCCTTGCCCGCTATCGCTGCCGCCCTTGTCTGGTCGTTCGTGGGCATCTCAATCTCAAAGTCGTCGTCGGCAATCTTTCTTTGAAAGCTTTCGAGCTTGGGGAGTTCATAGCGTTCAGAGGACTTGAGCTGATTGAGGAGGGATTCGTCATCATCGTCTTTGAGGAAATCGAGTGACAAGGAGCCCATTGGTGTTGGCCGCAGCCGCTTGCTGGTCGCTGAGCGTTGTGCCGCGGCTCGGGCTTCGATGAAGAGCTCTGCGGAAACGGGGTCTCGCTGGATAGGGGGGCAGCTTGCCATTTTCCAGAACACCCAATTCTTGTCTCTGGCCAGAACTGTCTCGACCATCCGGTAGAAGTAGGGCCCATCGGCACCCCTCTTAAGGTAGTCCGAGATGGTGGTTTTCATCTCAATTGCCCATCTGGCCTGTGAAGGTGGGTTATCGTAAGGCAATGCCGTCAGAGGTTGCATCCTGGTGCTACTTACATTGTCCTCGCTTAGTTGATCATTGTAGATGACCGATTTGTTGGAAGCGTTAAAACTGGCGGTTTTCTCTTTGGCTCCTGCAGTCAGGGAGAGGAGAAAGTCTGTTACTATGAGTGCCTGAACAAGTACGTGTCGTCTGAATGAGAGATCGCTGATCTACAAGAGCCGGTCAGTAAGAGATAGATATTGGTGGAGTAGTAATGACTTGGTTGTGATGCATACTTCGAGTTCAAACAAGTCTTTACTGGTCAGGTACTTTGGGTTGAACGCTTCGGGGGCATCCTCAGGCTCTCCATCTTCTCGTTTCCTTTTCAGGTCCCGCCTTGAAGTTTCTAATGATCTTGACGAAGCCTCGCCGTGGTGTATCGCCTGGAACGCTCCCATGGTGGCATCCAGACTGCTTCTGAACTTGGTAAAATGTGCAGATTCAAACAGCTTCAGTGGCTGGCTGAAGCTTTCTTGCAATGACCAAAATAATGGGTACAGAGAATCGGGATCGTACGGTTTCTGAGATTCCTTGGAGTCGAGATTGACACCTTTACCAGCTCCCTTTGAGTCCGCTGCAGACTTTGGACTATCGGCCGGCACATCCACGTTCATCTCGGACTCTGCCTGCAGCTCAGCCTGTTTTGTCGAATCCACAAACGTCGTGACGTTCTCGACATGATATTCACCACGAAGGTTAACCGAGCTTCTGTCACCGAGCGGAAAGCTTTGAAACAAAAAGATGAATACCCGGCCACAAAAAGCTGTGTCTTCTGCTCGAGACAGTCGGCGCAAGAGTTCGTTACAACTTCGTAGAATGACGAGCTGCTTCTGCTTGAAGTGCTTGGCGGTTATGCGCTCGCGGCGAGACTCAAGGTAGTCAAAGACTTTCCGGCATCCCGAAATCGTCTGGCTATCCAGAAGCTCTTCCACGAGCCAGAACAGTAGAGCTGGATCGCATTGGTCGTCATCGGACAAGATGGAGAGAATGTCAAGGAGATTCCACATTTTGACAAAATCGGGTGATTCGATTGTGGTCGTGGCCTGCCAGACAGAGTGTCAGAAGAACGGGTAAGCTCGGGTAGCAATGTTCATATACACCTACAATCAACTGGCCAAACAGATCTCGAGCTGCCGTTTCGATGATGGCGAATTGCTGCGTTTTGGAGGCGTCTTGATATCCAGTATCTTGGCCATGGTTCCCATCTCCGTCAGAGGCGCCATTACCGGAGAGACAACTCGATATGCGGCCGGTAATGTGGCTAAAATTGGACTTCTTCAAGGTAGGCTCGATTGTTGGCGCTGGCTTCACCTCGGCCGCCTCGTTGAGCAATTCGTTAAGCAGTGAGCGGAAGCCGGCCACGAGCGGAACGCCTGGGTTTCCGAGGGCGAGGGCTGGCATGTTTGTTCTCTGCTATCGTCCTGAGTCGCGTTTCGAAGACGAGGCAGCTCGCAGGTCTCGTGGTGCTCCGTCGGCGACGGCTCCTCAAGAAGCGAAGAGCTGCCAGCTGCAGTCGCGCATATGCGCAAAGACGCCTTCTCCTTCTCCAAGCACCTGGGTTGTGGTGGGTTGCGGTCGTCAAGATGCTATGCCGTGGCTTCGTTCCTGATACGCTGTGAGAGTAAATCCGTCCAAAACATGAACATGATCGAACAAGGAAGCAGGAAGCAGCCTCACTTGCCTGATGAGCTTGGCGCAGCGGAGCTGACAGCAAGGCTTGACAAGGCTTGACAAGGCTTGTGCAGGGGAGCCACAGTGGCAGCGACCACTATGGCGGTCCAGCGAGCGCCTGATTGAAACACGATGAGCGCTGAAACTGAAAAGTTCCCAAGGGCTGCGTCTGCAACAAATTTGAAAGTGGTGGTGGGGCAGACCGGTAAGGGAATTAGTGGGCCCCACGCAAGGCTGAAATTTTGGTTCACGGATTAATACTCCGTTCGGAGTACGGATTAGTGGCGCTTGTAGTCCGTAGTCCGTACAGGGCCATGCGACATCATCTGCGCGTCGACAAATTCTTAAGCTCGACCCAGCTTCGCTCTCACACCAAACACGCACGACGGCCGTAGCCAACACTTGCGAAGAAGCTTTCTACAGCTCATGACGCGACTACGGCGAGACAATGCCTAACGCGAAGCGCCTCAAAGGCACCGGCGCCGGTGCCGCCAAAGCTGGCAAGGCATCGAAGCCAGCCCCCGTTGCCGAGACAGAGCGACCGACCCCAGCCGAAGTTGAGGAGAAAGAGCACCAGTTCGTTCAGCTTGCAAGAAAGAACTGGCTGAAACCGAGCAAGAAGGCTACCAGGCCAAAGGTGAAGAATGATGTCCTCAAGCAGGGTATTTGGGATGTTTTGGAACAGGACGGCTTCCAGTACAAGTCCCTTCTCTTGCTGGAGAGCTTGCAGACAATGGAAAGGTTCGCTACATAATGATCCCATGCATTTAATTCTGAATTTCCCGACTAATCGTCTTTGGTTATAGCTACCTTTGGCCGGCGTACACGGATGAAGCGTCAAACTTTCACGTCCTCTTGATTGCGTTGATTGCCAACGTAAAACGGCGCGAACATTTGGAAACATGGAGTGAGTTGAGAGTGGTGAGTTGAAAGCTGTTACTCCATGGTATTGACAATTTTTTCCAGGCTTGTTCGAGAATCGCCCTGAAGACTTCTCGTCAATGTTTAGACGACTTCTTTCCCTAATACTCGACCGAACTCTTTCTGCGAATAT
Source organism: Epichloe typhina subsp. poae (assembly GCA_030389615.1). Taxonomy (NCBI): domain Eukaryota; kingdom Fungi; phylum Ascomycota; class Sordariomycetes; order Hypocreales; family Clavicipitaceae; genus Epichloe; species Epichloe typhina. The sequence continues at coordinate 1,524,959 of CP098318.1, read as the reverse complement.
AAGAACACATATTCTTTGCTTTCTGATATACGCATTTCAGAGCTTAGATTGCGCCATTGTCAGAAAAGAGTGTGCTCCTCTGGTATCAATAGGCATTTGGCAGAACTTATGCAGCGAAAAGCATCGAGAAGCCTTACTCGACCAGACCACTCACCTAAGGAAGGCTTGGAGAGCTTCCCAGAAGCGATATGACGCGGCTGATGATACGATAAAGGCACGGCTGCGTTTCGAAAGATCATGGTTATATTCTTTGCTTCTCGATTTCTTGGGTCTGTTGTACGGCAATAGCAACCAAGGTTTGTTTGACCCCTGCCATGATGGAACACCGAGCGATGGGACCATTTACTAATGGCTTCAAGAACATGCGCTGTACTGTGAACGATTCACCGAATTCATATCGGACCTTCAGAGTCAACTTCCCATGAGACGCTATGTCAATACTTTACTACAAGACTTGAATATCTTGCCCGTCATGAAACTTTCACCAATGTACAACGATGAAAACAACTCGCTACTGAGACATATGCACGCGCTGCTCTCACACTTTACATACTTTGCAATTGACGACCAGACCGGGATACAACTGACTGCGGCAGAAGCGTATGAAAGACATTGTACAATTCTGGGAAAGCTGCAACGTGTTGCGCTTAAGAATTTCAGAGAGAAGTTGATGGTTTTGGCACTCTCCAACTACGGCGGCATAGAGATAAGAGTTGAGCTTGAGGGCCTTCTCGAACCATTGACTGATGACGAGTTGATGCAGCTCTTCACTCTTCTGGACTTGCGATCTACTTACCCAGAGTCTCTTGCGTTGCCTATAGATCGCAAATTGCTCATTGAAATTATTGTCAGCAGACATGAGCGCAAAAAGTCTTTTAGAGAATCTGCTCAGCACATGCCCCTGGTTCCGACGGAGCGATCGCTTTTTGACCACGGTTTCCAAAGAGCTGACGCATATGACGGTTCACACCCCTTGGCCCTCCCCAAGCTCAACCTGCAGTACCTATCTGCCGGAGATTTCTTATGGCGCGCAATGATTCTCTATCGTTGTGAGGCCTTCTACGGCATCCGAAAGGATGTAGAATCTGCTTTGAAACGTTTAAGACCAGAATCGCAGCAACCAGGTGTCACTACCTTCGCAGGGTTTTCGAAGATGGCCCTGCCTATTTCTACGCCGTCGTACGTATTCATTGACGGGAACTTCCTCTTATTTTAAGCCATGCACACTGACATGATAGACAGTATACTTGAAACTAAGCCGCCACTAGTAGGTGAAGAGCTTCCATCCATGGTCAAAGCTGAAATATCATTCGATGTTCGCCGACTCGGGCCCAACGTTCGCCGGGAATGGGATTCCTTGCGCCCCGATGATGTGGTATTCTTACTGAGCGTTCAGCCCCCACCTTCTCAGTCTACCATGAATGGAGGTGAGGTTCAGTCCGAGTACGAAAAACTCGGTTTGATATCGGTTCGATCGGCTGAAATCATTCAAATCACCGATGATAAAGGCCGCCACGTGAGAGACGGGGCAACTTATCTGGACAACAAACGTCGCGTTCATGTCAAACTAGACCCATACATGTACAGCCGGGATACGGAACGACCATCACCTAACAAGCCGGATGTTTACGGGCAGATGAATTTGTTGTTAAGGCGAGGGCGAAGAGAGAATAATTTCAAACCTGTTTTGGAGTCCATTCGCAAGCTCGTCTTGTCAGAAATGCCCCTTCCCTCGTGGCTTCATGAAGTGTTCCTCGGTTACGGTGATCCCGCTGGAGCAAACTACAAGAACCTTTCCAATCGGATCAAGAAGCTGAATTACCGGGACACGTTTCTCGACTGGCAGCATCTAGTCGAAAGCTTACCTGGAAAAACCGTCGAGCCCGGTGATGACGTCGCAAGCAGTTTTGGTCCTCCTTATGTTCTCGAAGAAGGCGGCAGGCCAGACGAAGCCGATGGCGTCCGACCCTCCAAGAAACGCAGACGCGACGCAGAGCCGACGATGAAGTCGGAAGTCGACTCCCTCAAAGTGTCAACCTACAAGCCTCCAAACAACGGACCGTACCCGACGGATGTGCCCAAAACAAACACCGTTCGTTTTACCCCGGCCCAAGTGGAGGCCATCATGTCTGGGTCCCAACCCGGTTTGACAGTGATTGTTGGTCCTCCTGGCACTGGAAAAACGGACGTAGCCACGCAAATCATCAACAACATCTACCACAACTTTCCGCGAGAAAAGACACTCCTGATTGCGCACAGCAACCAGGCTTTGAATCAATTGTTTGCCAAGATTGTGGCGCTGGACATTGATGAGAGACATCTCTTGCGCTTGGGCCATGGAGAAGAAGATTTGGAGACTGATGGCAATTTTGGAAAGCATGGCCGCGTTGAGTCATTCCTCGACAACCGACAAGTGCTTCTTCATGAAGTTGGGAAATTGGCCGCAACTCTGGGAGCGCCTGGTGCTCATAACAACTCAGCCGAAACCGCCGGTTACTTTAACAAAGTCTACGTGGAGCCTGCCTGGAAGCGATTTCAGCAAGTCGTTGCTTCGGCCGAGATGACTGCTGCGGACCTTGTCCAAGCCTTTCCATTCCATACCTACTTCGCCGATGCGCCTCAGCCGCTCTTCCCGGATGACAGCGGCCGGGAGCAAATAGAAGAAATTGCTGATGGTTGCTACCGTCACATCAGTAAAATCTTCTCAGGACTGGCGGATATTGTGCCTTTCGAGATCCTCCGTCGTGAACGGGAGAAGGCCAACTACCTCCTAACCAACGAGGCCAGAATCATCGCCATGACGACCACGCATGCAGCCATCCGACGCGGTGAAATAGCTTCGTTAGGCTTTCACTATGACAATGTCATCATGGAAGAAGCGGCGCAGATTACCGAGGTGGAAACCTTCATGCCTCTTGCTATGCAGAAACCAACCAAGAATCAAATGCCTCTCAAGCGAGTAGTGCTGTGCGGTGACCACTACCAGAACTCACCAGTCATTCAGAGCTTGGCATTTCGCCATTACGCGAATCTGGAACAATCGCTGTTCTCTCGATTGGTGCGCCTCGGTGTGCCAACAGTGAATCTCGATCAGCAAGGTCGCGCCCGTCCCTCAATCGCCAGACTTTACTCATGGCGCTATCCCAAGCTGGATAACTTGCAGAATGTGCAGAGCCAGCCTGAATTTCTCCGTGCCAATGCTGGATTCAAGTTTGATTATCAGTTCATTGACGTGCCCAACTACAAGGGCCGCGGAGAGTCGGAGCCAACACCACACTTCATCCAAAACCTAGGCGAGGCAGAGTATGCTGTGGCGATATTCCAGTACATGCGTCTCCTCGGATATGCCGCGGACAAGATCAGTATCCTCACCACGTATGCCGGACAGCGCGCCTTGGTCAAGGACGTGCTCGCCCATCGGTGTGGCAAGAACCCCGTCTTTGGCATGCCCAAGGCTGTCGCCACCGTGGACAAGTACCAAGGCGAGCAAAATGACTGTAAGTATCTCGTCGCCATAGAATGTCGAACAACCTGACAGTGAGGGAGAGTTCTGTATGCTAACGTATTCTTCTTATCCTTCCTACAGACATCATATTGTCTCTCACTCGAACGTCCCGCGTGGGGTATCTACGCGACGTACGGCGAATGACAGTGGCCGTGTCCCGTGCCCGGCTTGGCCTTTATATCCTTGGACGGCGTGAAGTATTTGAGGCGTGCCCGGAGCTTCGACCGGCGTTCGATCTCCTGCTTGAGCGTCCAGACAAGCTGATGCTTGTCACGGGAGAGATGTGGCCCACCGAGAGAGCCAACGCAGACGACAACTCTGCATTGGAAGGCGAAGTCGTCATGGAAAGCGTGGAGCATCTAGGACAATACGTGTTTGAGATGACCAACACCAAGTTGAAGCAGCTGCAAGAACAAGGGGGAGAAACTGCCATGAACGTCACCGAGGCTATTCCTGAAGAGGCCGACGAAGATGAAGAAGAAGAAGAAGAAGAAGAAGAAGCGCAAGCTACTTACTACGAGGACGAGGACGAGCAGGCCGTGGAACCAGGTATTCTGGAAGTCCGCGAAGGAGAGAGCAAAGATGAAGAGGTGACTCTGACGCAACATGAGGGTTAAATGGAAAACCAATGCAATAGCAGTCATATATACTTTCAATTGCATCTGAAGTTGCTTTTTCATGGACACTGACAACAGGCCTTTGGAAAAGGATGAATGATTATGTGCCCGACTGAGAGCCCCGGGACTGAAGAAGTTGAAAATCCGCGCACTGACTTTTTCATATTGTTTACTGTCTTTAGTTTCAAAACGTGGGAATTTGCTCTTGGGCATAACGTCCGCGTCTCGTGAGTCGTTGCTCGCTGCAGGTCCGTCGCTGCAGTTACATATGTAGGTGGCCATTTCACTACGGACTACGTCAAGCCCGCATCACTGGTTGAGGCGGATATTAGGGGTGTGGGTGGTGCGAGGAAGTGACATGGACCAATCAAATTGTTAGTCGTTGATACCCCCCTCCCGGTACTCCGTACACAGCCAATTAACCAATTCTTCTGCAGCAAGTGTTGGGCCAACTGGCTGCGCTATTAGCGTCGCCCACATTTCCCCGGGTTTTTCGCGGGAGCCAAAAGGGTCACTCACAGCAAGTTAATTAATTACTAAGTCGTCGGACTCAAGATGAACAAGTTTCACAAGGGGAAGCGAGGGCCGTGCCTATCAATTCATGCCCCCAGCCATCTTGCAGAGGCTTAATAATATCGGGCGTCACCCCCCATCGCACGATGTGTCCTAGATGTGGGAAAAAGAAATGCTTATCGCGCAAGGAGATGAAAATTGATGAGCCATGGACGACGCTTGGCAATTGGCTGTTTGGCTGTGCCGTGGTGCCAACAAATCTCCGGGCCGTGCGAGCGACGATATTGCTTTTTTTTCCCCCTTTGATCTTTGACCCTTTGACCCTTTGACCCTGTGGTTTTTCTTCTCTTTCTTCCTTTCTACGGAGAGTATATGAATGGGGTTGGTCCCTGGTATTTCTGGCATCTGGGCGGTCCATGCTTAGCGCCCTTCCAACTGGCCGGGTACCTTTCACTCGTTCCTGGCGGTGATGGTTGAATTTGAAGCCGGCGGTGGCAAGTAATTAAGTGTGCTCCGAGGGACGAGAGGGACGAGAGGGATGAGAGCAGCGAGTCAACGGACAGAAGAGGTACAATGATATTACGGGTTGGTCTGTACGGAGTAATCCGTACGGAGGAGTCATATCAATCAATATAGGTAGGGGTCAACTGGCAATCCCAAGCGTCCACCCGTCCGTCACTCTTGCGTCTGTCTGCTGGTCGTTCGTTGTCTGGCTCTCTCTGGCTCTCTCTGTCTCTCTGCGGGAGGAGGAAAATCGAAGTGGTTGCAGGACCCACTCGGGCGCGGTACCAAGTACCAACAGTACCAACAGTACCAACAATTGGACCAGGGCAGACGAGAGAAATGGAGAAATTATCTGGGCGACTCGGCTCTGTGAATCAGCCGTGAATCAGATATTATGTATTGACATGGGCTGGCTCGCCCGCTTGGAGACAGCTGGGCATGCGTCTTCAATGTTCATACATGATAATACGGGCTAACATGTCCCACCCCAGCCCAGGGCTCACAGCCTCAATCCCATGATTCCCATCCCAGTCACAAACAGCCTAATTTCCCTAACTTTTATGAAATAATACATGGCAACATGGAGTGCTGCTGTACATGTGTATCTGTCTGTATTAACCCACTGGGGGCCGGCCTGGCGCAAGCACACAGCAACCACAGCAACCTTGGGGGGCGCTCCTTCCTGATGTGTAGGGCTCAGGCAGAAAGGCACACCACACGCACGCACTTATTACGGAGTTAATTCTCCCCCTTCTCCCCCTCCCGCATCTTGTTGGAGAGCCACATGGAGCTTGCGCAGAGCAGGTGCACACCATGGCAACTCTGTTTGTTGAGGAAGCTTTTTTTGTGTGTGAATCTTCCCCCCCAAGGTTCCTTGACACAACTGCCTTCAAACTTGATTCATGATAATAGCTACGGAGAAAGCATGAGATGCGTCTGGCCCCTCTAAAGAGGGTTCGCACCTGCAGAGCACCGCAGAGCATCGCAGAGCATCGCAGAGCACCGCAGAGCAGTGATTGACGCCACAGTGTCTAGAGACCACAGTCGACTGTGTCATGGCCGTGAGTGCGGCCTTGTTGGACAGTGTGATTAACAAAGCAAGCTTTCAGCAACTAGCAACTGACTAGGGAGCACGTCCGCACGGAGTAGATAGTATACAAGTTGGTTGATAGTTTGCACTGCCAGTGAAGAGGAAGAGGAAGAAAGACGGGCGCCAGGGGGTGGGGTCCCGGCTCTTTCCCCTTCCGCCCATATCATAATCCTGCTGCCCAATTTTTTCTTGCCGGACTCCTCCTAAACCCTCACCACTCCGAACAAAACACCACCACCTGGTCTAGGTGGATTTTTTTCTTCTCACCAGACCCTCCCCCCTTTTCCAACGCATTGGATTCTTCTTCTGTGTCTACAGCACCAGAGGACTAATTTCTCCTTTGCTCATCGTCTAGGACGCCCGTCAACGCCCACGATTGTAGTTCGTGTCTCAGACGCCTACAGTCTCGCCTGCCCGGTCTTTTCCACTCACTCCTTGACCTCGTATCTTCCTCTGGCCTGCTTGGGATCTTCCCTTTTCTAAGCCGCCACCAAGTGTCCGGTGCTTTTATAATCTTTATCGCGTGCATCTTCTTCGTGAGCATTCTTCGTTTCTTCTTGACAGCGCCCACGGCCTCGCTGTTCCAAAGGAAAACCCAAAAACCCCGTCTTGTGAGAGCGAGCCCCGAGGGACTTGAAAAAAAAAGTTTCTCGACTACCTGCCCTCTTAATTTTCAGAACATTTCGTCGACGCCTCCGCATCAACAAAACCTTCCCATCAACTTCAACGCTTCACGAGTCGACTATTATCTCCTTATGACGTCGCCTGCGAACCAGCAGAATCCGATTCCGGCGACCAACACCTCTGCGACCACGGCGACTTCTTATGCCTCCGCTGCAGGTGCGCCTAAGAAATCATCATTCCAAGCGCCGTTAGTCACGACCGGTTCTCAAGCGCCCATCGTTGTCGGCTCTGCTTCTGCCTCAGCGGCGCAGAATGCCAAGAGCTCTCCCCTGTCTCCTGTAAACGGCAAACCAGTCGCCACTCCTGCTGTCCCTGCTGTTGCCCGAGGTAGCTCTACCAACGGCTCCGGCGCGGACCATTCGAGAAAAAGCTCCGTCACCATGGCTGCCAACGGCACCAACTCTTTCGCTGCCAACGGCGGCGCCAAATCTGGCATCCAGTTTGGCTTCAACTCTCCAGCCATGGCCCACAGCACTCCCCAGGTTGGAAACGCTGCCCCCATCGCCATTCCTGGTGCCGGGCATCAGCGCGTTCCTTCGCCTGCACACTCTCCTTCACCGATCCCTCAGCCTTCGGCGAGCGGTGGTCGACCTCCCTCTGGTCTTCAGCAGCCGAGTGGACAGATGACATTCGGAAGTCTCGGTAGCGATGGCGAGGTTCGTAAAGCCTCCCCCCCCCCCTTTTGTTCACGTCGCTTCGCATCATCTTCTTTGCGAGTGATGGTTTCGTGCTTTCATGATCATCACCACTAACAGAAAACCGTCCAGCGCCACATGAGACAGGGCTCTGTCCTCTCCAACTCAATGGCCATGGGATCGCAGCCTGGTGCCCATTACCGACGCGAATCGAACCATTCCGTTCAGGGTGAAAACAGAGGCAACTTCCCCCCTCAAGGTGGCCGTGGCCGAGGTTTCAACCCTCACAATAACCAGTACAACAACCAGATGGGATATCCTCCCAACAATCAGTTCCGAAACGGCCCCGGTCAAGGTCGTGGCATGCCCCCTTCCTTCCAGCCTCAGCCTCGAAACATGCCGTATCCCAACTCTCCGCAAACTCGAAGCCCCGCCCTCGTGCCGTCGATGCCAAACACCCCGAACATGCCCCCGGCGACTATGCAGTCCAACATATCGATGCAGACGCCGCCCCAGTATCATTACCCGCCCCCGATGGCACCTCAGCATCAACAAGTACAGCTCCCTTTCCCTGACATGCCTGATAAGTTCCCTTTCAAGTATATAAAGAACAAGAAAACACGCAGAGAGCACACCAAGTCCCTGCAGTCAGGTCGTCAGTTGGATTCCATACGCGAGCTACACGGAAGTAATGCCGATCAACCTCAGCGTCGTTTTACCCAGCGACCAGAGTTTCATTGGCGTGATCAGCATAGTAATAATGGCCGTCGTGTGGGATCCAGTGGCGTGGTGAAGCCTATGGCGCAATGCTCAACTCAAAATCCCCCTAGGATTCCTTCACAGAGTCCTTCTCTTGATCTTTCTCCCGAAAATGGCGGATTTGAACTTTGGCTGACTATGAAGTATCAGAATTTTGGCTATCCTCCTCAGCAGGTTGACCAATACGGCCGACACATCTCCATGCCTTACGGCTACAATAACGTGCCCCCCTACATGGGCCCCCCTCAAGCTAACTCCCCAGCTTATAACCAGCAATTTGCCGCACCATATCACCAGCAGAGCCACAGCATGTCTCGTAGCCCTTCGCAGCCTGAGCGACCTCCCAGCGTCAACCAACAAAGCCAACCTTTGATTGTCAGCTCATCTCAGCAATCCGCCACCCCCGCTGGCAAGGCTGGCCCCAATAACTTCCTCAAGCCGAGGAAGAGTGCTGCTATTCAAATCAAGAATGCTGCTGGTGAGGTTGTCGACACCTCTACCTTCAAGCAACCCGCCTCTCCCGCCCCTAGCAGCCAGCAGTCCAAGACCCCTCCTGTTGTTGCCTCTGTGCCTACTCCTCCCCCCAAGTCAGCCACGCCATCTCACGGACGCACTGAGAGCACTGCTACACCAAAGACTGCCAAGGAGATTCAGGATGAATTGAAGGAGAAGATCAAGCAGGCTACTCTTGGAGCTGCCAACGAGGCAGCCAAGGCTAAGGACCCAGTTGCTTCTGACAGCCCTGCCGAGAAGGAGATGCCTGCTGCTGCAGTCACCGTTGAAGCCGAAGCCCCCAAGGAAATCGCTCAGGTTGGGGAGCCCAAGAAGGTCGAGGATGAAAAGAAGTCTGCTGAGCCAGCCGTTGACCCAAAGGCTGATCCCGGAGAAGACGAAATTGAGCGAATGATTCGCGACATGGAGGAGGCTGACGCCCGTCGCGAGAAGGAAGAGGCGGAGCACAAGAAGCGTGTTGATGCCGCCAAGGCTGAGAAAAAAAAAGAGGAGGAAGCGAAGAGCAAACAGAATGCTGCCGACGCAGACGCGAAATTGCGAGAGCAGGAGCGCGAGATGGAAAGATTGGAGGAAGAAAAGGAGCGGCGACAAAAGGAGGCCGAGTCTTCTGGCAAAACCATGTCGGTTGCCGAAGCTCTTGCCGCTGCACGCGCCGTCAAGGAGGCTGACGGCTCCAACGTCGATTCCGTTGCCGACAAGCTGTCCGGCATGAAGATCGGCGACGACAAAGCTGCTGCCGGCGATGCTGCCGGCCAAAAACGCGGATCTAAGCCCGCTGCCCTCAACTTGGCGCCCCTCAACACCAAGCCAGTTGAGCCTCCTCAGCCCAGCGCAGCCCTCCAGTCTCTCAAGTCTGCTCGGTTCCTGCGAGTCATGGACCAGGAAATTTACCCGACTGGTATCAGCTCCCCCAATCCTGCCCTTAACGCCGCTGTCACCAACAAGGGCAAGAGCTTCAAGTACGACGCTGCTTTCCTCTTGCAGTTCCAGAAGGTGTTCACTGAGCAGCCATCGGTCGAGTTTCACCAACAAGTCAAGTCTCTCATCGGAGATGGCGAACGCTCTGCCCGCGTTGCGACGCCTAGACAGCCCTCTAACCGTGGCAGCGGTGGCTTCTCCATGGGCACCTTCAATGCTCCTCCCGGCCGAACCCTCCCGCCAGGCACATCATCCGAGCAGCGCCTGGCCATGTCCAGCGGCACCATGGCCCGACCCAACGTGGGCCCCATTGGGTCTTTCCGTGGTCCCGGCGGAGCTTTCCCAGGCGGCAACATCACCCGCACGGCTTCTCAGTCTCGTGGTGGCGTTCCGAACTCGCCAAGTGGACGCCAGTCCAGCCGCTCTACTCGTGGCAGTCGCCGTGATTACAATGGTAAGGATTCTCAGGCTGCTAAGACCATGCCTTTGACCGCCGGCATGGAAATCAAACCCATTGCTGTTTCCTCTACTGGTTGGAAGCCAAGTAGCATCACTAACAAGGCCGCTTCTGCTACCCCCACTGGCTATCTTGATCCCGAACTGGTACAGAGGAAGGTCAAGGCTGCTCTCAACAAGATGACCCCTGAGAAATTTGACAAGATCGCCGACCAGATCCTCGCCATTGCTGGACAGTCCAAGGATGAGTCTGACGGTCGTACGCTGCGCCAGGTGATCCAGCTTACGTTTGAGAAGGCCACTGACGAAGCTCACTGGGCTTCCATGTACGCCAAGTTCTGCAAGCGCATGCTTGAGAACATGAGTGCAGACGTGCGAGACGAGCGCATCAAGGACAAGAGCGGCAACATTGTCAGCGGAGGCAATCTATTCAGAAAGTACCTGCTCAACCGGTGTCAGGAAGAATTTGAACGTGGCTGGACCACGCACTTGCCTTCTCAACCTAAGGAGGAGGAGGAAGGCGACGATAGCTCCAAGAAGGCCCTCGGGGAAACTACGATGCTGTCTGATGATTACTATGTTGCTGCCGCAGCCAAGCGACGTGGTCTCGGTCTTGTGCAATTCATTGGTGAGTTGTACAAACTCGGCATGTTGACTGAGCGTATCATGCACGAATGTGTTCACAAGCTCGTCGACTACAAGGGTGTGCCGGACGAGGCCGAGATTGAATCGCTCAGCAAGCTGTTGCGCACCATCGGTGCCAACCTCGATGCTACGGAGAAGGGTCGTCCCATGATGGACGCCTACTTCCAGCGTATCCAAACCATGGCTGATCTCCCCGAGTTGCAGAGCAGAATGAAGTTCATGCTCATGGATGTTGTTGACCTCCGAAGAGCCAACTGGGTTTCCAAGGAAGCCAACAAGGGCCCCAAGACGCTGGACGAGGTTCGCGTTGAGGCCGAAGCCGCTGCCGCCAAGGCTCAAGAGTCGGCGCGAAGCAACACACGCGGTGGCCCCGGCGGCCGCGCTCTCATGGGTCGTGGCGATGCCCGCAACTTTTCTGGCGGTTATGCCCAGCAGCAAACCAGCAACCAAGTCGGCATGGATGACTTGCGCCGTCTCAAGGGCTCTGCCAGCAGAGCGTCAAGCCAGAATGTCCTGCTCGGCCCCACGTCCATGTTCTCTTCTCGCAGCAACAGCGGTAGACGTCTCGGGCCCGGTGGTTCCCTGGGTCGCCCTGGCGAAGACTCTGGAGCATCATCTCGCACCGGGACTCCTCCCACCCGGGATACCACCAACACAAACGCATTTAGGTAAGGCTCCCTCTCCTTCCCGTTCTGGCGTATTGGCCTTTGGCCAGCCATTGCCATTTGGCTTTGGAAAGAAGCAAGACTAACAAGAACTCATCGCAGCTTGCTGGCCACCATGGAAACCGAACACCCCGCCTCTCCCCCATCTGCAGGACCCTCCCCTCTTCTAGCCAAGGCTATCGTCGACGAGAAGAAGGAGAGCGAGTAGAAAGTTTAATAATTTCAGTTTTTCTCGGTGTCTTGCATTTTGGGTGATAGACTAGGCGGATTCTGTTTCCCTGCATTTACAGGCTTTGTCTTTTCTTCAATGCGCTCTGACATATTTGACAGAAGTATCAAAAGTTACGCACGCATTTCTTTACTTTTTGATCCCACGATACCTCACCCATAGACTATTCGGGATCAGAACAGGGGGGGAAGGCTCTCGCCACAAAACGGAGGAGTAGAGAGCAACTTTGTGCGTCATCAGGCATTACTTATTACTACTATTGGTTTTCCCGTTCCCGGTGTCGGATTATTCATGTCCGCTTTTCTGGGAGGCCTGTCTCTGAGGGTTGTCCCAATGCTTCCCTCTTGTTCTTGTCAAGGAACGCGAGTACCACGCATGTTCTTGTCCAAACTAGGGTTTGCCTGGAATGGATGATGATGGGAGCTGATACTACTGGCGGCTTAGGAGAGAAACCGTTGACGGTGGTTTGAGGGGATGAGCCAATGCATAACAAAAAGATGGTTGATTTTCATGACTTGGTATGCCGTGGTGACCAAGTTCCCTCGGGCCGGCCAGCTTTCGAGAGTGTTTTGATCCCTTCTGTTTCATTTCTGCTTTCCGAACGGGGCCAAGGAGGGCCACCCCAATTGATCCATTCATTCACAAGAGCTGTCTTGGGGAGCAGGGACCACCGCCCCTCATAAGTCGTGAGCCAACATCTTCTCGCCTCTGCTGTCGAAGCTCGCTTTGCTAAAGCTCGCTGTTGAACACGATCAGAACATGGCACGATATCTTGTCGGGCACCATGGGTTCATGTTGTTTTTTTATTGTACATCTAATTCTATGGGAGCAATGGGGGGCTGAATTGATCAGTTGACGGAATAAACATTCGTTCATCAAATTATGCCTGTATCTTTTTGTGATCATGTATGCATGTGCATGCCTTGTGACTTTGGGGAAAAGATGGGGACTAAACAAGTCGGAGACAAGTCCAAAGATATAAAAAAATATGTGTGTGCCCGATAGAAGTACGTCGTATACAAGTCTGCTTTTTATTTTGTGGCATATTGTCAAGTCGTTCGACGTACGGAGTAGTTCCGGGGGGATAAACACAGCGCACATCTCATGTGCGCAGTCGTTTGTCATTGAATACAACGTGTCGACAACAACCGCTGATGAAGAAAAGAGAAAATCAATACTCTTAGATCGTCATGGGTGACGACGCTAGACGGACTACGGCGTTCGTATTAGCATATATATATATATATATATCACTCTTACAATGTTCAAAACAAACTGCTCAGAAACAATCAATCGGAATGGAATGACCATTGAACAATCTGCCGTCAATGAATTTGATTCAAGACCAATGCTACATACTGTTCTCGTACATGTTCTTCCAAATTATACCACGCCCGGTCTGTCCATGGAAAACACCAAACGCCAAGCCCTCATTGCGCCTATATTATCGACGTCGTAACCAATAACTTGTATGCATCCAATCCAATCCAACAATGCACCCATAATGTTAGCCCATGCAAAACGCAGCAAGCACTAAAATGCCTCACGCAGCAGCAAGCAACTTGTTGAATCCAAGCTTGGCAAATAAGGTATCCATGGCTACCCATTGTCGACCGCATTTTTCAAGGTACTTGTCTACAACGCCCTTGACAGTGCCGAATCTTACACGGTTGTGTTCTGCCAGTGCCAGAATTGTATCACGGTCTTGCTGCGACAGAGTCGAGTCGTTGGTGTCACTAGCCTTGGTGCGGGACTTTTCCACATCCCAGAGACTGGCAAAGTATACCAGTTGATTGTAGACGGCCTTTTCGGTGTACTCGTATCGCATTCGTCCGAGGCAATCGCGAGCAAGTCCCTTGGGTCCGAGACAGCGCGTACCATAGACGCTCATTTGACGGGTTCGGTTGCCACATTGTGAGTCATCGCAAACCAACCAACCCTCATAGTAACGCGAAGTTTGCTGCCGAACGGCATGTTCTACCTGGGCGACGATGGAGAGCGTCGAAATGACGCCTCCACATCCGCTGCAGAGCAAACCAGAGGCAGATATTTTCTCAGGTGCAGCAGCTAGACCCTCAAAGACTGAAGCTGTCTTGCACTTACGACATCGAATCGACAATCTTGCACAGTCACCAAACCGCACCTCATCAGGGATCTGAGATTCGAGTGGATGAATCTCAAGATCATCATTGGAACTATTTTGCTGCGTCTGATGAGAGCTATATCGTCTGATGTCAAGTCCAAGCTGTTCGGCGAGTTGTGACGTGGAGGTGCCGACAATATTGGCGCACAGTCGCTCTACTGGAGGGAAGATCTGTTTCCCAAGATACCATTCGACGTCGGGCACTAGCGAGGAGTCTGCTTTGAGGTCTGCCGGGGCATAGGCACGCTTCGGTGCAGGCTCCGAGCTTTTTCCATCCCCTGTTATGATGTAGGACATGACGTCTCCTTTGCGGACGGTCTTGCCTCGGGAGATATCACGCAGGGCGACCTGTACCTGCGGCATGGAATCGGCGTTGGGATATTCTTTGGGGCCTTTACCCAGTTGTGTGTAGATGATGTACTTTGACACCGGAATGCTCTGTTCTCGCATCTTGCTGGCGATGTCGCGGAGATACTCGTGGATGCGTGCGATGGTGACTTCGGCTTCATCGCCCGACAGGATCTCGTCCAGAAGATGTTTGGAAATTTCCTTGGAGAGCGCACAGTATTCTCGTCGCCTCATATCCAAACCTTTAACTTCCATCTTTTCCACAAACTTGCCATCTTTCTCAATGAGATTAATCGCCGCATACTTCTTCTTTGCTTGGAGCAAAATGCGTCGGAATACATTGTCGATGTCAATCTCAAGCAGCCTGTATTGTTCGTTGACAGCTTTCTTGAACTCATTACCAACTCTGAACGCATCAGCGACAGAGTCCACGTTGGCATTGATCATGACGGAATCCGTATCACCATAGATGACCTGAAGTGATTTGCCCTCGGCCAGCTCTTTTGTGCTTCGCAGAATCTCACGTCCTTTAAAGGTGGTGAGGACAGCCAGTGGTCTGGCATAGAAACGTGACTTGGTATAACCCAAGCACCCGTACATGGAGTTTGCTGTTAGCTTCAGAGCGAGTTGCTTAATATCCCATGTTGCGAGCTGCTCGGGAGTCGCACTTTTATCCTTCATGAGTCCCTTGACTTGGCGACGACGTCCAACAAGAGTGGCGATAAGTCTTGGTAGAACGCCCTGCTCTTTATCGGTGGGTATCTCGGGGACGGCATTCTCATCCTCAATCTGATTCACGATGTCAGCTAGGGTTAAATCGGACTTTTCGCATCATCTCGAAGCACTTACCAAGCCCGTTCTGTCGACAGTTGTGAAACAAATGTTGAACTCCTGGATAATAGAGGGGTAGAGAGAGTTGAAGTCCATGACAAGAACAAACTTATCATACAACCCCTTCTCGGGCTCGAAGACGAGACCACCTTTGTACTTATCCTTCTTCTTCCCTTCTCCGCCTTCTTCGACATTTTCCTCCTCGATCTTTTGGCGACCACGGAACGTCTGCTTATCCGGACAGATGTACTTATTACGGTGGAATTCATGAAGCAAAATGTACTCATTACGCTCGGCTCGAGTTCCAGTCAACGTACGCGCCCAAGAATTACCGGCGAGATTAGTCAAGACCTTGGTCAGGGGCAGTAGCTGGACGCTGAGCGCCAACGCAGCGATGAAGTGTGTATCCGCCTCCATATGGGTAATGTAGTCAATGAGCCCTTGCTTCTCTTTGGCCCAACTGTTCAGGGCCGCCTCGTTATCGACATCTCGGCGGCGATTGTCACCCGATAGGTACAGGCTGCACATTTCTGTCAGGCTCCAATTTTGACACTTGTGCATGGCTGACTTTCCGGCATCATTAGCAAGATCGCAAAGCAATCTGCCAGCAATGACTTGACGTTCAGCAAATACATTGCCGCCAACCTTGCCGATAGAAGCAGGCCATTGGCTTCGACGGAGACGTCCCAGTCTGGACCATTGATGGATTTTCTTCTCATGAAGGCGATTTAAAAGCACGCTGTAGTCCACTCCTTCAAATTGGTGACCGAGAAGTACATCCGGATCGGCAACATCGACCTGAGCTAAAAAGAAGGTCAAGATATCAGCTTCTGTCTTTTTCAAGACGATCACCCCTCTATTTCGCTTCTTGGCCAGCTGATCGAAACCAAGAGGGAAGCTCTGCCCATGAGGCCGAATAGCAGTGAATGTCCTGCAGGGGAGTTTCTCGGCTGGCGTAGTGTCACTAAGCAAGACTTTGTCGTATACCCTGGCACTAATGGCTAGGATTTCTTGCTTGTTCTCTTTGGCATTAAAGGCGGTTCTCAGAGAGATGCTCATGAGTGTGAGCGGGGGTGGTTCAAGATTGTCTGATTCGCTCAGTGTTGACACCATGTTAGGGTGGTCAGCCAAGACCTCGAGTTTGCAGTGAGAGCCATTCTTGATAGCACCGAAGTCGGCGTCTTGGATTTTCAACCAACAAGGGCCCATAATGTTCTTCCAGAGGACAAACTGCTCAAATAGAGCTGTGTTGGCACCGAAAACATGAGAGAAAGTCTCTCCTGTCGTGTTGATATCGAGTTGTGGCTCTGTCGTACCGGGTCAGACTATGCTTATTCTTTTGCCATTCTTTGGTCAATAACAAAGTAGTTAATCCAGCACTTACTAGTATAGGGATACAAGAGCTTCATGTACTGTGCTTCTTTTGGGACATCCGATAATTCAAAGGCATATTTGCGAGTGCAAGCTTTGATCTTATGCATGTTCACCTTCATTTTCGTCATCAATTCATCGACTTCTTCGTAGACATCCATCATGCCAACAGTTTCTTCAGTTGCTTCGCCGTTCCGGATGCGTTGTTGGCGAGGAAGGAAGTACAACTTTCTCAGAATATTATCAACTTTGACGAAACAACTGACATAGACGTTTGTCTTCTTATTCAGCACCTTGCCGAATAGGCATAGGCTGCCGTTTACTTCGGTGTAGTCCGTCCAGAAAAAGTTAAGGCTGCCATCAGCCTCGATGGCATCGTTGTGATCAATTTTTCCAATTCCGCGAGTTTCAGTTGGGCTGCTCACAACGTTCAGCTTGTCTGTCAGGTTGTTCCAAGACGTTGAGTCCACATAAGCTTCAACCGCTTGCTTTAAAGGGGACGAACTGGCTGGTGAAGGATAGTGGTCTTGTTTCACCAGCTTCTTCACAGGGCGAGAGCCAGCCATGTTCACGCTAGGCGAGTTGACAGCTCCGGCATGAACCACCTCCATCATATCATTATCTTCATCTTCCTGGGGCTCTGATTTGACATGGGCTCTTCGCTCTGCCTTTTTGGCAGCGGGTGATGATGGAGGTGGATCACTCATAAGAACCTCTTGGCTTTCTTGAAGATCATCGTAGGCGAGAGGAATGAAGCCATCATCAAAGTCAATGTTTCCGACAAGTGGTGATGGTTGTCGCGCATCAGTTTTCTTTTGTCTCTTCTGTATCGGTTCGGCAACGGGCGACAGAGCTCTAGACTTTCGTCGACCGCCAGACCTTTCAATCTTCGTCAAACACGGAGCAGGGGCGGGGACGTTGGTGTCGACTTCGCCCAGGAGATCGGCAAGAAAGTCATCATCTTCCTTGGTCTTGGCGACCTGACGGGAACAATCAATGATTGAGATTCGGCATTGATATAGAGTTTAACGCAGTTGTTCGCTTACCTTGGGCTTAGCTTGAACTTTGCCAGCCCCTTTGGTGAAATATTCACTAATGTTGCGATCATTCGCATCTCGTTTAGCTTGGCTATCTTGGATGTTCTTTTTGGCTGTGCAAGACGTCAGGGGATTGATGGCACAAGCACGTATCATTTTCTCAGTCCATGGCATATTGAGAACGAACCTGCTTTGCCAGGCCTGCCCCGGACAGGCAAGTCCTCGATGTCGCTATCGGAGTCGTAACGTCTCACGCGATCCCAGTCTTCACGGCCGTCATCGGCATAGCCTTCCCCATTGTCGTCGACTACGAAATCGTCCTCGTTAAGACGATTTCTGACGAGTTTCTTGTACCCATCTTCGTCAACTTCATCGTACAGATCAGCTGCCTCGTCGGCACGATAGGTTTCGAAAGTTTTCTTGCCGGACTGGCGGAGGGCTTTCAGCTCAGCGAGCTTGGCCCGGTGGCCAACCTTGGGCATGACAGGCAAGATGTCAGTCGAACGATGATGACAATGATTCAATAGAGCTCGAAAAACACATTTGCGGTGCAGATCGTGATGGGTAGTGAAAATCAATTTAGCCAGACGGCAAGTGGGTGGAACAGAGGCGACGGGTCAGCCACCACTTAAGAATAACTTGAATGCCAATTAATGACTGGAGTCGCGTCCCAGAGCGAGTCGCGACCGCGTTTACGCGATCCATGTACTACATGTAATTCGCCCCACTGCCACTGCCAGGTGCACGGATCATGTAATATTATGTAAGTTACATAGAGTGTGGACTGAACTGCGCAGGGAGCCGGGTATTCACCAAACAATTACATATTTGGTCGAGCATATGCAGTCCACTTGCATGTCCCATTTCACATTTCACATTTCATGTTTCACATTTCACGAATCTGTTCTCGTTGAAGATGTAGTGAGGCGAAGAGCGTTGCTCGAACCATTGTGACGAGGGCTGAAAAGAAGGGCTCCGCGCTATATTGTCTTGCATCACCATCCATGTCATTTGTCTATTCCACTGGACTCTTCGTCCTGCTCGTTGTTGATCTGGGGCGAGGCAGATTAGAGGTGGCGATCCGAACATGCCCAGCTTTACCTGCCTTTCGAGACTCCAGCCTTTGGCGCAACGTGTGTCTCCTTCCTCCTTCCATGGCAAAAACCATGGTTGTTCGGAGGGTGCCCCCCGGTGATTTTCCCTCTTTTTTTTTTCTTCCATCGAATGTTGTTGCAGCTTCTACAACAGGTCCCCCCTTCCGCCACAATTTGCTTCACATTTCTAGCCACTTCATCACCACTCTACCTCAAGACTGCCATATGTGAGTGCAAAATCTCCTCCTTGGCCAGTCCAATCTGCGATAAGACTCTGTTTTTATGGTCTCATCTCTTTTTATCATCGGCTGTTGGCTCTTTGCTCCATCTCTACTGGTTCATCTCTACTCGTGTTAATTCGCTCATGACTACTTTTCCAATATGTTGTTCTCCAAGCAGCAATCAAGGCCAGAGGCGACCCAAACCGATGCTTCAGAAGGTCATCGAATTGTCAGTTAGAAGCTGTGGAACAATCGATCCCAACAGCTACTAAATAGCCTCCCAAAAGACCGATCAAAGGTCATACAATCTCCCAATCGCCGATGGTTCTCTACTTTTCGACCCAAACAGCTGCCTGATAAGGGCAGTCCCGACAACTTGCCTCGTACAGAATCTTCAGAGAGCAATGATAACACCGAATTCGTGGGAAAACTACGTATGTACTTTGCTTTGTTGGTCCTTTACGTCTTTCGTCATTGACATGACTAACACGAAGCCATTCGACCAGGTCGTCCCATAACTGCCAATCACCGTAGAAGCCTCAGCAGCGTTTTCAAGACAGTCAAGACGAGATACTCTCGTGACAAGCTCGACAAGAATGAGATTGAACGACCAAGCCCAGCGTCAACTCAGCTTATTGAAAATCTCGAGCTGATGAGGCGAGAAATTCCCCTCATCATACCTCATCGGAGAAAAGCATCTCCACCCCCTTGTTTGGCAATGCCCTCCGATCTGGTTGCTCGCGATGCAATAAACGGCCCTTCCACTTTTCGAGTGAGCTTGGAAAAAGCAGTGCAGGACATTAACAACAAATATGGGACCCCATCCTGCGCACAGCCCTGCACATGTTGTGACATTCAGCAAGGTCTAGAACAGAATTCGCAAGAAGGGAGAGATAGACGATATCCGATGCCTATTTCGTTTCCTCTAAGCAGCTTCCGCCCTCGCTATCAGCTTCCAACATTAATGGATGCCCCGGCGCCAAAGGCAAAGTCTACCATTGGAGAACTCCGGGATTTATCTTCCACCATGTCAGCTGAGTCTATTCCCTTGGAAGTAAAGATGGGCGACGAAGACAAAGGTGAGAAAGATGGTGGATGTCATCTACCCACATTGCTGCTCAATGAGGCGGTGGGTTCAAGTTTCGATCTCGGTGAATTTATGACACCACAGGTGCCCCAAGCTGCAGCTCAAGAACCAGTTAATACCCGAGTCATCTCTGCAGAGACTGGGGACTTAACTGCAAAAGAATCAATCATCCCCTCATTACCGAGGGACTCAACCCATATCGCTATTCGGGAGGTGAGTAAGGAGCCTCATGCTCAAGTGGTGTCCAGTTTCAACAACACACCTGTCGAGCCTGCGCCTGTTCCCGCGGCCGACATTTCCTCTACGATATACAGCACTTACAAAGTTGATTGTCTACCTCTGGCTCAGAAAACGCCACCTCCCACACATCAGCGGCAGCGCTCGAACAGCGAACAGGCACAATGCAGCACACGTGGATCGAATATTGGAAAAGATGACCGCGAGAGTCTCTTTTCTGACGTTGGGATTGAAATGAAACGCGTTCGCGCTCAAAGCACGCCTGATCACTCAGAATGCTCCTCCGTCGTGATTAATTCTCGACATCCATCCAACATAAGTGATGTGCTTGCATCTCCCGATGAGAATATACCATCAGTTTCTGATCTAGTTAGAAAATTTCGAAGGATGAGTTCTCTGCCTGGTGTCTATCCGCCTGCTTCCTCTCCGGAAGCTCCTAAACAACATCCTGCAATAAGAAGAGTATCCCGAGGCAAAGAATTCGAACATTTTCGAAACCGCTTTTCGAGTGACTCAGAGTCATGCTCCATGCTCAGCTCCAGTCCCGGAATAATGAGTGGGAAGTTGCATCAAACAGAAATTCCCAAGACAGCTTACGAAATACGAGGGGCTGCTCAGTTATAGACAATGTCAACGTTCTTCACAACCAAACTATTAGCGAAAAAGAGAGGGGGGTAAAGGGGCTCCTGACGCAGGAGTGTCATTTCGGTCGACTATCCCCACATCAATTCCAGAGTACTAGGCCGCAGTTTTGGGAGACCAATAACGATGAGAAGAATACGTTTAGTACATTTAGTTTCATACAATAATTGAACACGGTCAACTCCAAACTCCTTGGCCATGTGAAGAGATGAACCCTCTTCCAGAAGAAAACAAACACGAGTAGTATACATTATTCGAGGTGTTGAGTCACCCGACCATGAAGTGAAACAGTGATTCAATGAAGGGAAAATTGCCCCTTCTACCGACGGCTCCTTCGTAGCGAAACAGGCTCGCCAGTTTTGGTTGTATCCCAGACAAAGTTACCTCCATGCCGAAAGGGCATGTGTTCTGTCACAGTCACGGGTTCATCATGTTCCGAGCCCCCGGCCGCCGTCGACGAGTGGCGCAAATTCGGCTCCATCTGCTCACGATTCGAATAGAATGCCTGGATTTCACGGTTGATTTTGGCTCCAACGGGCCGCAGCTCACGTAGGTCCTTTTCTGGAAGCATTCCCTCGTTGACGACCTTGTTGAAGGACGAGAACATTAGTCGCGCGAGTGCAATGACTTCGCGCTTGTCATTGTAGAGAATCCCTTGATCTTTTGTATTGCTTGGTGGAGAAGTAGCCTTGAAGTAGTGGTGATGAACCTTCTTGTAAGGCTCCCAAAGACGGGCGAGCGCCGTGGTGATTTGGACGCCATAGTCTCGCTTGGCTCGTCGGTCGTCGCCTTCTTGAGCCCGAGTCCGCAGGTGGAAGTGGCTGACGAGGGCGACGCGCAGGTACAGACGGAGCGTGTGAATGTCAGGAACATGAAGACGGTTCATCATGGAGTTGAGAATATTGGTGGAATTCTCGATGACGTTGGAGTTGATGTTGTCGCGGACACAAGTCTCCATGGCGATTTGATACGGCTTGGGATTGACGAATTCGTCGGGGAGGATGTCCAGGATGGATGCCGCGTGGGCGCTGGCTTTGGCCACCTTGAGCATGCCGAACATGCGGAGCCAATTGTCGTTGTCGGGGACGATGCCGTAGTGTCGAACCATGAGGTTCCAGTACTTGATGCCGCTGGTTGTGAGATTCGAGGAAGCCAGCGCAGTGAGGAGCAATGCGAGCGTGTTGCGTCCGGGGATGGCGTAGCGTGCTTTGGAAGTTGCGGCGACCTTGGGCATTTTCGTCACTGCGATGTTGTGCATGTCCGAGTCTTGCAAGGAGTCTGCTTCAAGCGCCTTGGTGAGATTGGGAACGTCCATCGTCTGGTGCAGGAGGTCGAGGACGTCGCGCTTGTCTTCTCGCTTTGGCGCAAGAAGCAGTACTCGGCCCATAGCACAGACGAGCTCCTCGTCGATGACGACGCGGCCCTGCTTCCATTTTTCCATAGCTTCCATCCACAAACCTTTGGCACGGTCGACAGTCTTTTGTAAGTTGGCAGCCTGTTGTTCCTGTGGCAGGTCCTTTGCGTCCTTGATGACGCTATGGCGCAGCGCATTGAGAATAGTTGTATATGTATACGCCGTGGGGGCCCGAGTCGAATCGTTAGCCGTGTCGGCTATGAGAAACATGGAATCGAGATCACCCGCTCTGGCACAAACGTTCAACGCGGCATTGAGATGAATTGAGTTTGGTTGGATCCTCTTGTCAGCCATGAGGATGTTGTAGTGCTTGACGGCCTCGGCAACAGCCGCCTTGGGGTGTTGAGACCTTGCGCAGCCTCTGAAAATGACGGTGTAGGTTTGCACATTCGGCAATTGACCCCTCTTCTTCATCTGCATGTTTGAAAGAAGCGTGAATGTCAGTCTTTTCGGGTTTGCTTAGGAGGGGTAAAGAGGGTGACGGTGGCGGTATACTTGCATCGTTGAATAGCTTAATGGCCTGTTTCAATCGTTGCTTCTCCAATTGATATCCAATGAGGTGATTCCAGGCAACCACAACTTGGCCATCTTTGCTAGCCTTTTGCGTCAAGAGTAGCGCTTCGTCAAACCGATCCTTCAACAGAGTCTGCTCGATGTGCTGTGCAATCTTCCAGGGATCATCCATGTGGGTTAAGTGCTTCTTGACGGCTCGCTGCAACTTCTCGCGCTGCTTCTGTTGCGACGCCGTCGCATCTTGTTCAGGCACGTCCAGTGTTCGAGGTGCATCGACCGGTCTGTCTGTGGCATGAATTGCGGTTGCATAGCTGCTTCTTCCGCTCTGTCGGCCGAGATATGCAGCCGTACTGCTGTACGTTGCCACTCGGACTGTGCTGGAAAGGCATGCTCGACAGGAAAGAAAGCTTCCGGCCATGATGAGCTGGGTGTCTTCACTCTACTTGAGAGAAAACGATTGTGTATGTACGGATTATGTGTGGGTAAAAAGAGTGAAGGCCTCACAAGTACAGAGCAGATATGTACGGATTATGCTCCTTGCTCATACATAATTCTGCCAAGAAAACGTCAGGGTCTTATCTTATCTTATCAACGGAGCTTTCTTTTGCACACGGCTTGCCGCCAACTCCACCGGGCCGATTGATTGGTTGTCGCGTCTCATCCTTCGCCGCAGCACACGCCAAGTCCATCATCTGAACTCGTCCAGACCCTGACACCAAGACCAATACTTCTTGATTCTTGATTCTTTTAGTCTGCGTCGCAAGAACGCCACACATCGATCAGCATGGCGTCGGCTGCCTCTGACTTTCAAAAACTAATCACTGAAGGTACTCTCCGACCCTCTTGCTTCCCCCCAATTCCTTCGCTCAACTAACGACCCGTCCTCTCTCAGCACGAGAGCGCAAGAAGAATTCTGCTCTGGCCGACAGAATCTTCAGCCGCGATCGCAGACAAAGTGCTCCTTCGAAATCAAAACCCACAGCCGGAGGATCGCTCGCCAGTCGAGTTGGTGTCAAAAAGGTGACTAGTCAGCCGACCACGGACGATGAGGGAGAGACGAAGGTCGGTCAATGCCCATGCCGGTCGCTAACACTCAGTTCCGCAGCAACGCGCCCCGACGGCTACCGAATATAACAATGCCCGAAGAGCAAGTCTGCCAGCCGGCAACGTCAACGGCGAGTGGACGCACGATCTCCACGACACCGTCAACGGAGCCAGCGCCGACGGCGGCCCTCTGAGCGCCCGAATCACTGCTCCTGGGGCCGGCAACAGCAACACGAACGGCGCTGCCAAGAACCATACCAAGCGCAAGTCAAAGCTCGCTACGGCCCTGACAAAGATGGATGTCGACCAAGTCAACGTCGTGTCGCCCCCAGCCCGTGCTGCTGCGAGCGGCATGGGCATCACAATCCGCGGCCTGGCGGGACCCTACGCCGTCATGGGCCAGAACTTCGCGCCAGGCACCACCGCAGCTGATATCGAGAGTGCCATGATGCCAGTAGGCGGCGAAGTGGTCAGCTGTACAGTCGTCAAGACGGCCCCCTTCCTGGTTGTCGAGATGGTCTTTGCCTCAAGGGAGGGCGGACAGCGTGTCATTGACACGTTTAACAATAAGACGGTGAGTTTTCGACATGGCTGCCAGAGCCCCCGCCCCTTCACGGAGAGCAAAGCTGATGCTCGATCCAACGTCCAGGCCGATGGCAGAGTCATCAAAATGTACCCCAAAGTCGGCGGCTACAAACCTCCCGCTTCACAACGAAACGAACCACCTGCCGATGCCCCCAGCGGACCCAAAAACACCAAAACAGCCACAAGGGACCAAGTTGTCGATGGCTCGATGGGGTTCCCAGATTTGATGAACGCGGACGCCAGGAATAACTCTGCCGGCAACTCCAGACTGTACAGTGACAAGATGGTGGGGGCAAACAGGAGAGGTCGTGGCCATCAACGGGGTCGAGGGGCCAATCGATGATTCTAACAGCAGAGTGGACGATTTGGTCTCAACAAGTCTGAATGGCCAATTCTTTCTTTTCTCGGGCACACTTGTAATAAATCATGGCGTGGGTGATGTGGGCTAGTACGTCACACGGGTCAATTGGCGTTTGGGAAAGGAATCATCTCCATCAACGTGGATTCATGACCTTTTTCTTTTTTCCCCCTTCTATTTCGTCGCATCGTTTCGTTAAGCTGCGCTCGGAGCGAGACAAGTATTCAGCTGTCTAGTACACGTTATTTTCAAGTATTCTCCAAGCCGGTCTTTCCCCTTTCCCCCCCATGGCCCGTCACCAAGGTTTTTCGCATCGTAAAAGTGACAGTCAAGTTTCTTTTTTTTTCCTTTTTTGGGGCGGGGGGGTTCTTGGCCATCTAACGTATAAGCTATGTCGTTGTTGCGCACTCACGCATCCCATCATGCAGAAATCATTCACTACCGCCCCATTGACCCCCATGACCCATGACCCCCATGGCCATCCACCACCTCCGATCACATCGCCCACTACAACCCTTCACCAACTGACTCACCATGTTGGGGGAAAAAAAAGGGGGAACAGAAGGAGGAACAAAAATTCCATATTGTAAAATAAAGAAAGGCGAACTCGAAACCAACCCAAACCAGAACCAGAACCACCCAGAGCAGTCTTTTGCTATGCAAACGTCCTCCTTGTTCTTCCTCCCGCCCGCACCTCATTTATGGAAAATTGACAGCGGGTAAATGAGGAAATCGAGCGCGTTTGACTAGACGGTTGAACAACACGCACACACACAGAGAGAGAGGAGATTGGTCCGCACACACAACATCCACAAAGGCGTCGTTTCTTCAGCGCATCACCTCGTCTCTTCGTTTTTCGTTCCCGTCTCTCCTCTCGGTGCTACCGCATCCACAAAACAACGAAAAATGAGAATAGTAAAAGAAAAGGTCGTCGTGCTCGTAATCCCGCGCACTGGTGTATCTGTCTCCCAGAGAAGCGAGCATCTCATCTCTGGGCCCTGTTTCCCCATGACAGCCAATAACTTAACAGAATCTGATGGGAAAAGGTCGTCGTCGAGATACGTGGCTGAAAGTCAGCACATGGGCTGGCTAGCCCACTTGTACATGGGAAAGGGACGGATCTATCTCGCAATTGATAGATGACGATGCAAGTATGCCATGTCCCCTGCAAGAAATGTCGAAAACCTGAGTTCCGTCATCTAAGTTGGCTTGTGATCAATGGGTGGCAGCCAAGTCTGCAGGTTGATGAGCATGGCAAGTGAAGCTTTTAACACTGCCTGATAGTTCTAGCCAGTGCTTTTTTGTATGGCAATGCGGAATAATTTGTGTTATTGTCCATTAAGGTCTGATCAAAATTTTGATACCGTGATGGCGTGCGTGGCTAGCTCATGGTTCGCACCCTCAAGACATCATCCAGCATGTACTGAAGTGACGCTTGCATGTACTTCATGATGTTGCACAAAAAAAAAGGCCACCGGCAAAAGAACCGCCACTAATGAAGACAGTTTCGCAGACAGAGCAAGCGTTGTCCTTCATTGTTGTGCCAAGTGTTGGAGATTGTTGGCAGGACTCTTTTTCAATGCCAGGGGTTCTGGTTTCCCATGAATCCTTCTTCCAGAGTGCGCTCCTCGAGGTTGCGGATGAAGTCCCTGTTCCCTCTACCTCCTTGCTGTGCTCTGCTTCCACGTCGACCTGCTCGGCCTGGTGTATTGTCGACTCCAACCATGCCTTCGCCTGGAGGAGGGTAGTATGCAGGGCTCGGTTGTAGGCGGATCGGCTGGCTAGGGTCTAGATGGCTGGCAACACGCTGGATTGCAGCTGGAATTCCGCTCTGCTGCTGCTCCATGGTAGATGCTCTTTGTCGATTGCTTCTCAACCCCCCCTGTTGATACATGTTTGGCTGGGCAACATTTCCGTATTGGGAAGTGGGCATGGGCTGTGGAGGTTGCGCCATGACCATTTGTCCATACTGGCTGGCCTGGGGTCCGTAAGATGTCGCCGCGTTACCATGGTTCCCCGCTGGCGAGTATACAGGATTGCTACTGTACATGGGGGGCTGAACATGGCTTGGCTGCGGAGGATACTGACCTCCACCGGCCATACTCACGTACGCTCCTTGGGCGACAGAGTGGGCGGCAGAGTTCGCTTGAGACTGTGCTGCCTGTGCACGTTGTTTGCTCAGAGCCTCTGCTTGTTGCTGCTGTTGGGTTCCTGGAGCAGGCGACCGGTTCAAAGAGCTCGCCTTCAAGTTCATGGGAGGCACAAATGGGCCAGTGTACTTCTGCTGCGTAATGAATGGATGCAACTTGGCCTGCTGCGGCGACCATCTTTCGAGGGGGTTCATGTTCAAGAGGCCTCGGACGAAGTCGATAAAGGCAATGCGGTTGTTCATCTCTACCATGCAAGTCAGTTTGCTCATGTCTGACCTCGAGTTGATTCCACAGGGGTTCCACAAACCTCGATCAATTTCACTCTGCTTCATATTCTTCCGTGGCATTGGATATGACTTGATGATATCGGGCAGGGTGCTTTGCTGGAAGTACTTCTTGCTAGGTTGTTCCTTCGTATTGTGCTCTCGAGCATATTGTTCCATGCCTTTCAGCTGGTACGTTCGTCTGCCAAACTCGTCTTGCCGTTTCTCAAAGAATTCTCCAGCCTGTTTGCCCATCTCAATCATCCAGTTCGGAGGATTGCCGAGCATTTCCACGATTCGAGAGACCTGGTTATACTCCGATGATCCGGGGAACAGTGGAAGCCCGAGGAACAGCTCTACCACTATGCATCCCAGGGACCACATATCAATGGCCGAGGAGTAAGGCAGACCAAGAAGAACTTCCGGCGAGCGGTAAAACCTGGATTGAATATAGGTATAAACGGTTTGACGTTCGTCACAAGCCGATCCAAAATCGATGATTTTGATAATTGGGCTTTCCAAGTTCTTGAGAAGGATATTCTCTGGTTTCAAGTCGCAGTGGATCAAGCGAGCCTTGTTCAACAAAGCGAGACCATTAAGAAGCTGTTGAGCGAAAACTCGGACAAGGGTCGTGCTGAGCCCTCGGAATTGATTCTGTTTGATAAGCTCGTATAGGTTGACGCTTAGCAACTCAAATACTAGGCAAAGATGCTGTCTGTGTATAAACGTATCCTTCAATCGTAACAAGTGATGGTCGTCGTTTTTGTCAAGTTTTGTGTTTAGCTGTACGATATCCTATTAGTTATACCATGCATGTTACGAATCTTCCGCGGTAGCGTCCTGCAGGAGTAGCCTACCAAGTCAAGAACTGACACCTCCATCATACTCTGATTAAAGTAGGCTGTGCGGTTTTTGATGACTTTGACGGCGACAACTTCTTGCGTCTTCAAGTTCTGACATTTCACGACCTGACCAAATGTTCCCTGACCAAGAACATCCAAGATAAGGTAACGATTTCTATTTTCAAGTATTAGCGAACCCGTAAGTTCTGCAGGTATGAACAAACGTCAGGGGGGGCTTCCTTACTTATGACCTGCTTCTTCTGATCCTAGAATATCATTCACGTAAAGGATGTAGTCACTGTCCTCATTATCATAACCGTCGTTCTTGGTACCTTTGCTCGGCTTCGTCAGGACTCGGCGAGGATTTCGTGAGGTTTCGTATTTAAAGCCAGGGTTGCAAATGCGATATGTGGCAGGCAGGTGGGACGTGAGCGCTTGAAGAGGCTGTAGAGAAAGTGAAAGATGGGTCAATGAGCTTGTTCGGAAATATTCCCTGATCATGCGGCGGCACGAGATGGATGACTTACACTGATGAAGCCTCCCTCTGGATCTGCTCGTCGGAACTGCGGCTGGCGGTTATTTTTGGGTCGTAAGTCTGACAAATTCCGCACCTTGCGAAATTCGGGTACAGCCTTGGGCATTGGGGGATTCTGTCGCCGAGGAGATTTGGGGCCGTTGGCGTAGGCACCGTCGAGGTTTGCTACAGCAGATGAGGGATATCCGTCGTGGGAGGATGCAAACGGCATCATTGGCGGCAGCTGCTGTTGTCCGCTCTGTCGCCCAGCGTAGTAGGGACTCTGGGAATACTCTGCCTGCCCACTGGGAGAATGGGTCTGGGACGGTGGATGCGCAAATTGACTCGCCTTTGGTGCGTAAGGCGAGGTAGGGGACAACGTATCCATGGGAGAGTAACGCTGAGCAGCGGACGAGGGCTGCTGTTGTTGTTGCTCGTGAGGCGACTGGAGGTTGGACGACCGACCGCTGGAGGGGTGTGACTGGTGGTGAGGTCTCATGGGATTTTTGACGCCGGCGTGGGCATCATGAGCGTCGTGCATGGCTACGTCGCCATTGCCATCGCGAGTGGTTGAGCCGGTTGCCATGGGAGGGGACGTGGCTGGGTTGGCGCCGTGGAGGACAATGGGATGGCCGACTGCAGGATGGACCATGGGGAGGACGGGAGCACCGCCGTGATGTTGTGCATGGCCATAGCCATATGCCGCCGCGGCAGGAGGCGGCTGTTGGCCCGCGTATTCTCGAGACATTTGACCTCCACCGTTGTGACGTCGCGAGGCGCCGGTCGAGTCGTTGTATGACTGCTGCCACGAAGAATCCATGGTGGGGAGGCGAGAGGAGTCTGGTCTGGTGCAGCAGTACTGTGGCAGGACGACGCGGATGCAGTGATGAGCGACGACGAGCGACGACGACAGCAATTGCAGCGGGCGGACCACGGTGCCACTGTCAAAGCAGAAGCAGACCACCCGTTGGAGCTCAGCTATCAGAAGTGTGCCAAAGGAAGGGAGCGCAGTAACGAGAATGTGCGATGCGTCGCTGCGAGCTGGTAAAGCTCCCAAGCTCCAGGATGGACAAGCCGGATGATGATGGATCGGTCGCTGGTAGTACCCGCTGCTTGCGTGAGTCAATCGATTTCTCTGGCGGGCGGCCGGGGGAGAAGGGGGGAGGGGGTCCTTACAGGCAGATCAGGCAGATAGATAGCAGAGCGAGCGGGCCAACGACCCGGTCCAATTTTGCGTTGCCAGGATGAGGTCCAAAGTCAGGCACCTCGATGTAAGCCCAACAAGTCTCCCTGCTCAAGTAAGCGAGCGATCAGATCGAATGCGCGACGCTTCAGTCGGGTCATTGATGGAGAGGCCCTCTCTTCCAATGTCTCAATGAGCCGGTATTATAGTGGGCATTTTCGCAGACGTGACGGCGGATGCTAGCGGATAACGTAAATGGAGGGAATATGAAAGGGGGTCAAGAGAATGGGGAGGTTGAAACTCAGAAGCCGGAAGAATTGCGTTGAGGTAACTCTGGCTGGCTGGCGTGGCGATAGGGACTTGTGTGTTTTTGAAAGTATGTAGATACGATTTCACAGTCATCAGTCAATGCTGCATTCTGTTTCTGTTCACTTGTTGATGGCACAGCTCCACAAGGCCGTTCGCGTCGTGGGGAAAAAAAAAAGCAGATTCGATATTATTACTCGGCACTCAGCGCTATCCACGCATTGAGGCATTGAGCTGGTCATGGCCCACCGGACCCTTTCTTGGCTCATCTGGAATTCAAACAGAGTGCATCTAATACTCCGTACCTACGGATTAGTACCCGTAGAATGGAACGTTGCTGCCAGGTTGTCGTCAATGTTTGATCGTCCCACCAAGCTGCGACTGACTGCATTAGAGCACAGTGCATTGAACGAAGAATCACGCCCTGAAAAAAAAAAAAAAAAAAAACCCAGTGACTGGTTGACAGTAAGTGGACTGAGCGCCACGTTAACCAATTGCAACAAAGAAAAAGCTCTTCGTGTCGAATAGGTGCCCAACGTCATGACACGAGACCATTACTGCGAAACACATTATTAGTCAATCTCCCTCCCATTAAATCCAACGCGGTGGTAGGAACCATTGATAAAGGAAAATATAATAATGAAAATTTGTAGGTGCCCAAGAAACTGTCGGTAATCCATTGCAATTCATCAATCAATACCTACCTGCTAGGCCCCCAAGTCCCAGACCTTCGAAGCACTAATAAACAGTGATGGCATCATGGATTTCGGGCCAGAGTCTCACAGATTTTATCCGAATGCAGTGATAATGTAGTATACAAATTTTTCTTTTTCTGTGTGGAATCATTCAGCATAAAGTACTTGGTCTATATTTTGTTGAATGCCGCCATGGGAGGGCTGATTGGGGTGGCAGCGGCAACGGCTCTTTGCCGTCAAAGGGAAGAACCTTGTCCAGCTATTTCTGCAGGATTGTCTTCCAATCATGAGTTGCAGTGCAAATAAATTCTTCGTTTTTTTAAGGCCCCAAAACAATTCCTTCCGGGAATTGCAGCCGCCCCCGCGTGTACCGACCGACGTCCCGGGATAGCCTGCGAATGGAAAGCGTCTGTCACGCCAGCTTCGAGACTGCTGATTTTGCTACATGCAAGACAAGCATCCAGGTGTTGTGTTCAGACTGGCATCCGCCCCTAAAGATTCAGCAACTCTGTTGAATTGAAAGGAAGTGGAGTTGAAGCAACTGAATAAACCAAAAATGCAACTGCCGACAGGATAGATTTGAGGGAACCGAACAAACTATAACGCTGGGGCAAATGCTAGTCTAGGATGGCGAACACAAAACAGAAATGGTATCATAGAACGGCGGACATCCCCGCATCCGTACTTGCAATAAAATGCATCATGTTTATTCGTGAGTCGTAAATTGCGCAAGCTCATTGGGCAACCTTGGCAGCGATTCAAGCAAAAGAAATAAAGATGACGGAAATCACACATAAAAGATGGCCACACCATTGCCAATCCCACATACTCGGAGGAAAACGAGAGACGGCAGTTCAGATAGAAAGTGGAACATGATCATCGTAGAAAGAAAATGAAGGAAAATAGTAAGGAAGAAGAAGGAGAAGGAGAACGGGGAGGAGGAGGAGGAGGAGGAGGAACAACGACAGCAGCCAAATAAACGCTGTAGCCTGTCACTTGAGAAGACATAAAAATATGAGA
Source organism: Epichloe typhina subsp. poae (assembly GCA_030389615.1). Taxonomy (NCBI): domain Eukaryota; kingdom Fungi; phylum Ascomycota; class Sordariomycetes; order Hypocreales; family Clavicipitaceae; genus Epichloe; species Epichloe typhina. Next base: position 1,493,328 of record CP098318.1, on the reverse strand, counting down.
CAGATTTGAAAAATCCCGAAAACACAAAGAGGAGCATGCTTCTTCAAATGTCCATTCCGGTTAGGACAGTGCATTTTTTTTTCCATTCAGGCCCATATCAATCCATCAAGTGAGAGCCTCGCGTGGACACCATTACCTTTGTTCTTTGTTTTCAAGACTGATAACCTCCAAATCCATTGTTAAAGTTCTGACCCTGCGCAGGTTGGTTCCATTGGCCATTAGGGCCTTGTTGGCCCCGACCAAAACTACCAGCACTCTGAGGGCCACCATATCCCATGGGAGAGCCGACATAGCCGGCAGGCGACCCGCCTTGAGGACCAGCAAAGTTACCAGGCTGACCACCATACTGGGCTGTACGTGGGAGAGTCTGGTTAGCCAGAGACGCAAAAAGACATGGACAGAACGCTGAGACTGACCGTTATACTGAGGGTAATATGTAGGGGTTGCAGGAAAGCCTGGCGTCTGCGCGCTCTGGGGGCTGTAGGGCTGGACAGGATCGAAGTTTCCTTGTGCATTGGGAGTCTTGTCTTTGCCCCACTACGGCATCATCGTTAGCGTCTTGTACATATCGCAAGACTAATATGATAGTGGCCAAGTCATAAACTTACGCTGCATTTGAGAGGTCGGCCATTGACATTATATCCATTCATCTGGCAGATGGCCATGGCTGCGTTGTCGTGAGTGTCCATTTTGATAAAAGCAAAACCTCGATCAGCCTGGAAACGCGACTCGACGACGAATCCGAAGTTTTGGAAGAGAGGGACGACGTCATTGGGTGTAGTGTATGGCGTCAAGTTTCCAACGTAACAAGTGGTCTGCCAATTAGGCGTCTGGTTCAAGATCACCTCGTAACTTGCTACACCATGTGCTGGGAATTGATGGTGGCCGAAAGGCGTCGTCGGCGTCATGCCCATGGCCTGCATCGCCTGTTGTTGAGCAATTGACGGCTGACCTTTCTGATTGGCCCAGTTGCATCGAATAGCTCGAGAGCCGAGCCATTCCCCATCCATGGAGCTCAACGCCTTTTCGGCGTCCGATCTGTCACGGTAGGCCACGAAACCATAACCTCGAGTTCGGCCAGTCTTCATGTCCCACATCACGCGAGCTTCAGAAACAGTGCCGAAGGCGGAGAACGCCTGGGTCAAGATTTCGTCGTTGACCTCGTTGGAGAGATCGCCAACGAAAATATGGAAGTGACCGGAGGTGTCTTCCTTGCTGGCAGAGTTGGCCTGGTATGCCCAGTTAACTCGAATCTCCTGTGACGGTGTTGTTAGAAAACACAACCCTGTAGATCCAGCCACACGCCTGCAACAAAATTTCGTCTTACCGATTGGTGAACGCGGCGTCCGTTGAGAGTCTGCATGGCACGCTCGGCAGCACCAGGGTCGTCGTATTCAACAAATCCATAATTAAAGCCTTTTGCCTACAGAGGAGTTAGCAGGAGCTAACGTAGGACGAAAACCCTCAAGGCGTCATTGCATCAACCTACGTTCTTGTCGGGGATAATCTTCACATTCTGGACATGTCCAGTAGTCTCGAAAATTTGGCGAAGAACGTCTTCGGTCACCCGCTGGTCCAGGCCTCCCACATAGAGCGCGCGCTTGTTAGGCTCAGGAGCTGCCCGACGAAAGTTGCCTGAGCCACCCGGTGACATCATTCCACCGTTATCGCCTCCAGAGAGGGGAGAAGTCATAGCGGTCGGGATGGGATTCGTATTCTGAGGGATATGCAGCGGAGGTGGTGGCATGTGGGATGGGTTTCCCTGGCCATTTTGACCAGAGGGAATCCCAGCCCCAACTTGAGCCTGGGAAGACATCTGAGCAGAAGCAGCAGCCGCAGCAGTATCGGCCATGAGGTCGGACTTGGGGGTTAGGAGGGGGGGGGATGAATGGGAGCCGAGGTGAAAGCAAAGATGATGATTTTTTTTTTTTCGAAATAGGAGGCAGAAAGTTGCCCGAGCAGATGGACAGGCGCACAAGATCTCGTATCGAAAATCGGCAAGGGGGTTTATGACTGAGAAATCGCAAACTTCGCAACGAGATGCTGGAGAAGGTCGTATAAATCGTAGGCCTCACAAATGCAGTCGTTGAGAAGAAAGGAGGCTTCCTGAGCGAGCAGAGCACTGAACAAGACTTGCGAGACTTGGAGCCAAATGTCGAGGTGCACACGAGAAAGGTAATGATGACCAAACAGTACCAAAGCACGAGGTGCACAAAGGGACGAAAAGGAAAATAACGGACGCCAGATAACCAGGTCCAAAATGGCCAGACAGTCGCTGCAAGTTTGTGCTGGATAAAGGAAAGCCCTTTTTCTTCTGGCAGGCAGTCCTCCGAGAGGGTGACGTGAGAAAGTTGCGGGACAAGGAGTAGTGGGAGGTCAATTAGGGGACCCAGAGGCGGTTAGTCCAGGATGGTTAGTCCAGGACGCACGCAGGTGGGCGGTGGGAAACTTTGAGCCCACCAGATTCCGGCACCAACAGGCAACAGGAGCAGTTTGATGAGCGACAGCTCCAATTGGCAAGTCCTCGAAGCACCGTGCTGTACGGAGTACCAAATATGTTTATATTATATCACCGCGGTGCATTTCGGCGACATTCATCCTCACGGCAGGCAAGTAAGGTACTTGTAAGTTGTGATGGGATGGTCGTCATCGTCTTCCAAGATAACCAAGATAATTCGTCCAAGCCCAACCATCAGTAGGTACGCCCGAGACACTATGTAAAAGTAGCCTATATATGGGAGTAAGTAGGGAGCACACAACAGTATCCATGGTCATTTAGCAGAGACCGATATGGGTGAAAGGGCTTCATTTCGGCTTATAAGATCAGGCCATTCACGCGAGCCCCCGTTGTGAATCTGTGATGGTCCCATTTACACAGACAGCAACAGCAACAGCAACAGCATCAATGACATTCAACAGGCTTTGAGACTCCGACCCTGCCCCTATGGCGGGTTCTGTCGAGACAATATACCGCCTTTCCTACATGTACATATGTACATTAGTTTTCAAAGTGCTTGGCCCAAGCCCCACCCGGCCTTACTAGGCGGGGGCATGGCCCTCAGAGGTTAATAACTTGAGAGTTTGAAATGTCATTTATGATGCTGCAAAAATAAGCACGCGAGGTACACGACAGAGACGCGCCCGGGTTCGAGGATACCATCAGAACTGGGCTATAGACTATAGTATTCCATAATCCGTATGTGTAGTACATACAGTCAGTCAGTGCTCGAGGCCCCACTGTCTCCGTCACCGGCAAAAAGGGTCTGTCTGTTCTCAAGGTTCTCAAGTTGCCTACGGAGTATTCCAAGTGACTCGACGCATCTGGTGGCTGGCCCGATTCGTCTCCTCTTAGCTTGACAATTTGGCCGACTCGGCGAAGCCTGTTCGCCTTCGGCAACTGGCAGTCAACCATCTCGACTTCACCTCTTTCTACTTTGCTGCACGCGCTATCCCTTGCATCCCTTGCTACGTAATTCCGCCATCATTCGTCGGACAACACTACAACACTACCGATTCAAACACTCACACGAGCTGGCTTCGACTGTAAAACTCCCCAAGAGCAGGCGCCATCGACCGCATCACGACACAAAACACGGCTCCCGAGGCGCATCCTCGTTTCCAAGGGAACCTTCATTTAACAACATCGCATCATGGCTTCCTCCAAGGCAAAAGATCCGTTGGATGCACTCCAGTTGCTCGTCAATGATGTGGTGAGTGTGTCTCGATGCAATCCAGCTCAGCAGCCAACTAACATCGGTGTTCTCTCTGTAGCTTGTCCAAACTGGCAAGGCTCTTCGTGCCTCGCGACGAGACAGCCAAGGCAACCTGCCTCCCACCTACATGCAAGCGAAGCTACCAGATACCATCAATGCGTTCCATCGCGCATTGGGCAGTCTCGAACGCGACATTGTAAGTGACATGAGGGAACTGAGCCCTTTTTTCCCCAATTCCGCTTGCTCTTCCGCATATTGGGCTCTGTTTCTAACATCAAGTCCTAAAGATAAATGCCAAGTCGGTCATACTCCGCGACATGAACAAGCTGAAGACACAAAACAACCCTGCCGAAGAATCGCAGCCGTCACCCCAACCGCAGCCCGCGGAGGCACAGTCAAAATCACCCATGGCCATCGACCTAGACTCGTCGCCGCAAGCGATTCCAAAAGAAGAACCAACGGACACAAACAAAATCACGGCGACCAAACCCGCTGCCCCGTTCCCGGACATGGGCATGGGCATGGGCATGCCTGACTCTGCCGCGGCATCGATTACGATCAAGGAGGAGAACCCGTCATCACACCTGCCATCCGTGACAGAAGCCGAGGGCTCCAGCAAAGTCAAAACTGACGGGAAACAACCAACGCCTGCCGCCCCGGTTCCTTTGATGGACGCAAAGCTGGAAAGCAATTCGTCTGGGTTTACGGGCGGGGACAATGTATTGGAATTGACCAACTCGGATTTGAACTTCACAGATATGGAGTTCACACTGGCGCCGGGCAATGGCAACTCAACCCAGTCGGGTGGCGATGGCGCTACAGCGGCCAACTTGAATGGGCCATCATTCGACCTTGGCTCATTTGGCACCACCAATGGCGCAACGGCAACCATGTCGCTAGACAACCACAACAACCACAACAACCACAACAACCACAACAACAATAATAATAATAATAATATGCCATCCAGTACAGCAGCACAACCAGCCGCATCAACAAGCGGTACGGGACCGGCGAAAACTGAAAGTCAACCGAGTGCAGAAGCTCAGAAAAAGGAAGCAAGTACCGATGCAGCATTCGCAGATATCTTCGCTGGCGATGGACAGGCCGACGGCATGGATTTTGATTTCAGCATAGGACATGGTATGGGTGGTGATACGTTCGATGACTTGATGAATGACCGAGACAACACGTTTGACTCTATGGAGCATGGTGATTTCGACGCCACCTTCTTTGGTCTTGACAAGGCCGACGAGGCGTGATGTCAATATCAGCACTCGGCATAAATCAGTGGAATGGAACAACCACGGTTTGACGCAATAATGTTGTGTCAAGACTTGAGAAGGGCTGCAGAAGGCATGAAATGTATGTATTTGTGCCTATGTCCGATTATGACAATATGGGAGCCGACGGCGGCTGGATCACCATGGCAAGGATATGCCCATGTTGATAATCGCTTTGTTTTTATTTCCCAGTCTTTTGAGGGCGTTGGTTTTTCTTCTTCTTCATTTTTGTCTTTGCAATTCCCCCCTTCCCCTTTTTCTTGTCCCTTTGGACCTTGGACCTTGGAGTAATGGAATGTAATGGAATACATGTACGGGTTTTGGAATGCAGGCTGCATGGGAGGGTACACATGGCGAGGGGTTCAGGTGACGGACATGATTGACTTGGTTCAAGTAAGTTCCTTTATGCCTCTTGATGTATGGGTTTCCTTGCGGATATGTACATGAATTTGTATTTGCCAATGAAAATTTTCTTCTTGCTTAAAAGAGCAACGAGCTGGAGCTACGCGTCCTGGATTGTTTCGTGCCGCTACGCTGATGACCAGAAAACGACGTGGCTTGTTTCCTGAATGGTCTCTATTATCAACGTAGGTAGGTAGGTAGGTATAGTTCACGGGGCCTCGAGGAACATGCGCCATCTTCCGCAGCACACTATAGACCAGACTGGAACATGGGGTCAACTCGCAGTCGAGGGCACACCCCATGTCTCTTTGTGGCCCACCGTCTTATTTCGAATAGTGCGGTCCTCGAACAGCCCAGTGCGTCCAGTCTGTGTCCATTGTGCTCCACGCACCCCAGTGTACTCCCGCCAGACGAGTTGAGTTCCTGGTAATCTTGGTCGCCGAGTCCAGCATCGAGTCCGCCCGCCATGCCGACGCCATATGTATTCGGACAGAAACAAGTTGGCCACTGTTGTCTTTGTTCTGCTCTGCTCTGCTCTGCTCCAGGACGATGGCAGACGGCTCCCCAACTTGCAAGCTCGGCCTCCCGAATATCGTATCGCAGCTCCCAAGGCTGAGCGTCCCTCTTGCGTTTGCGCAATGGGGCGAATTTCAGTGCCGCCTTTGAACGGCCTCTCACAATGACAAGGACGATGTTGCCGTCGCGAGGTGCCCAGGGATGGACGTGTATCACTGCATGCTGGAGCTGGCGCCATCCTGCGTCGGCGCCGCCTTCCCCGCACCTTCCCGTTTGCCACGGACGGGACGGGCCACGCTTGTCAAAGCATGTACCAAGTACGGAGTATGTAATATGTCCCCATGATACAAAAATTTGCGTGTTTCACAGAACTGTCAAGGAAACAAAACTGTGGTAGGTGACACGTCTGGAATAAAACGACCCCTATTGCTTGCTCTTTTCCGAACCGACCAGCCTCTTGTTTTCTTTGCTCAAGACTATTTAAACACATCCTACCTCGCCTGCTATCTAGATATACACAAATGAACCCTGCCATTAAATGGCTTGTGGTGATGGAAGCATTGAGCTGCTCGCGAACAAACCGTGTGACTCCAAGGTCGGTTCACTCAGTAGTGGTATCGAAATGCTCGCAGAGCTGACTTGGAAATACACAAGGGAAAGGGCGACTGAACAAAAGGCAAGAAAAAAAAATTGAAGGCTCCGAACAACGGTCGCGAGAACACAAAAGCTGTCATGATTCGTGAAGATGGGGAATAAAGAAAAGAAAAAAGGAAAAAAAAGAAAAAGAAAACCGAGGCGACGAGGGTGTCATGCTCCCTTCATAGCTGCGACTGAGCCGGAACTCTTCAAACGCGTGTCGATGCAGGTCTAGCCATGGTCATGATGTGGTTACGACCCGAGCCTCGAGCCCTCGTCGCTTGGCGAGAAGACTCTTGAATGCCCCAATAAACTGCACAAGAGATTCCTCATCGTGAGCACAAAAGCGGAAGCTCTTCTCCTCGGTGATGATTTGCAAGCAGTTCTCTTTACTCTTGCTGACTGGATCGGTGTCGACAACGTCGACAACAGCGGAGAGTTGGACGATCCACTGAGCCGTGTACTCGGATTCGTTCTTGTACAAGATGAGATTTCGAGGACGAAGGACTCCCCACATGTCTTTCCACTGCTTTACGCCTCTTTTGCTCCGCAGCAGCCATAGCCATCCTTGCCAAATGACTCGATCAGGATCTTGCTCTGCGGTTCCGCTGTTACTTTGGCCAGCAATGTTGAGCATGCTGACTTGGCTACCCGATCGATTCGCAATAACTGAGCAAGAAGATTAGCCTTGACGGGGACTGGAGAGCGGCGAATGTTGGTCTTGGAAAGACGCTGGCAAGACAAAACCTTTTGGTCTCTGGATCTCAGTATCTGAAAAGTCTGATTGAGATGGCAGCTCGTTACCAGACATGCCCGACGAATCAAGGATGGACGATTTGCGTCGGTTGGCGGCGCCTACAAACCTCGGTTCTGGTGGGCCGTATGTTTCTGGTGAACTTGACAGCACACCATCTACATCACGGCTCTCCAGGGTGTCCGCAAACCCGCTCGTTGAGAGGGTCATCATTCCCCCGGGAGACAAACTTCGTGCCAGGGGGCTGGCAAGAAACATCTCCTCCTCTTCCTCTTCAATTCTTGCAAATCTCCTTATCAAGTCGATCCATTCCTGCGCATCTTGCTTTGTTGGTGCCTGAAGATGAAAGTTTCGGGATGGCGAAAAGAGCCCAAACACATTGTCGCGCTTGTGCTTGGGATCCTTGAGGAACGTTACGGCAGTAAGATCAGTCAGGTATATCTGATGCCGAAGTTTCTTCTCCTTCTCGTTCTTGTATATCGCGAGCGCATTCGGCCGCATGACGAGGTATACTGTCTTCCACTTCTACGATGTAGAATTTAGCGTCTTGAAAGAGTGTAAGATCATGGCTCAATCGTTCATGATTTTATGAAAGGTGGTCGTCACGAACCTTGGTTTTTGTCCGTTTTTCGACATAGCCGCTCTTTATCACACGGTCCGACTCGAAACAGCCGTTCACATTGACATTGGTCAACGACCCGTAGTTCGGTCGACTCCGTGACAAGGATGCTATGGGAGTGTCGCCTTCCCCTCCATGATTGTAGCCAGTATAATTCCGTGGAACCACATCGATAGCTTGAGCGGCTGCTGCCATGACGGGTTTGCGTGAGAGGGGGAAAATAAAAGCTAAGAGCTGCCAAGCATAGGCAATCAAAGGGAACTTGTGAGCTGCTGTGCCCAGAATATATCCACGCAAGGTATCTCGTGACGAAAAAGTCGTGGGAATTCAACGCAAGGTCGCACTTCGCATGGACAGGATCGGAGGAGCAGCAGGCGCTAGAGCTGTAGGCAGATCTATTTAGCCTGTGAGGCGTTTGTGAGATTGTGGCGCAAGACAAAAAAGAGTCACTACACTCCTCACTCCTCTGCCAAGTGCAGCCAGTAGTCAGTTAAAGCAACAACAAAAGGTACACGTTGCCTTGTAGGAAACTGCTTGTGGCTATCCCATGTCGAGGTATGCGTCGAGCACCGGCGCGCAGCATTCGAATGATGAGGCTGGCGAGGCGTCGAGGCTAATTATTGGTGGCTGGGTAGGCAGTGGGCAGCGGGCAGCGGGCAGTGGATTGAAGACGGGTTAGGCTGGTGCTATTGTGCTACTGTGATGGTATTATGGCGCACAAAAGGTCGCGATGGGTGGTGTTGGAGAAGTCGACCCTCACAGCATTATTAGCACGTCCAGTCCAGTCCAGTCTGCATATTACAGGAGGAGGCGGAGGAATAAAGGTGGTGGGTGGGTGGTGGGTGGCAGGAGGGGAGGTTTCAGTGTGGGTAGTGAGTGCACTGGTGAGGACAAGGGGCTAGTAGGGGCCCCCGATGGGATGGGTGGCAGGCAGCCTGCAGCCACCAGGCGTTTTAAGACATTGACGGACACTGAGACGAACTGACGGAGTGCTCGGTAACACGCCCACTGTGCGCCCACTGTACACCCACTGTACATGATCCACTGGTAGCAAAGGCCCGCGCTTAATTCATTCTTCTCGGCTTCGCTCCCTGATCAACGTCTTGATTGAATCAGCAGCTGCATTTGTCCTGTTTCTGCAAAGAACAGGTCAGCACTGAATACGAAAACTGGAGGTGTCAACTGGTCCGCTTCATCGAGGTAATTTGACGTCGCGCTCACGGCAGCGATGATGTAAACGACTTGCCTCGGGTTTCCTACGCGGCGCTGTCATGATTCATGTCCTCATTGATTAGATACAACATGAGCGGTTTTGTCCAAACCAGGGACGTTTACATGTAATAAAGGGAGGGAAGTAACTTGGGCAGAGGGCTGACGGCTCTGATTGAGTGCCCTCATCAGAGCGAGACCAGTTGCTCCAAAAATAGAAATAGTGCGCTCTGACTGGGCGGAGACCACCAAAATTTCTCCATCAAGAAATCGAGGCTTTGTTCATTCACTTAAGCGTGTTGTCGACTTCGTTCTTTATCACAATTCATAGTCTTTTTTTAAAAAAGGAAAATTTCAACTTCAAAGTCGGCGTCTTCATTCTCCTTCATATAGCGTGAAATCTCCGGGCTTGAAAGTCCGGTCATCCAGCTCTTCTCACAAATGGCGAATCCAAGTTCTTGTCGACGTTGTGAAAACGTCGATGCGCCATATAATTTGCGAAATGATCCAACTTGCCGGTAAGGGCCTCGCCGTTCGTTGCCCCCCTCACGTGCCGTGGCATCAACAAAAAAAAATTAACATTTGGAAACCGTCGACAGAGATTGCTTCATCGACTATGTTGAAACTAAAGGAGGACGTCGCTTAGGAGCTGTTGCCCGAGACACAAGGGCTCCCGGAAGGCCAGGACCACGGCGATACCTCGCCGGTCTCTCGTTCGGGTCATCCTCCGTGGCCATGACCCATGTTCTGGACAAGAGTGCCAGATTCCACTCCTCAACAAAGGCCTCTCCTGCATTCGAGCCCCTAATTGTACACGTTGACACGGACCTTTCGCACGCAGCCGCCCAGAGTGATGATACTCCTGTCCAGAAGCTATTGTCAAGGTATCGAGAGCGGTTCCCCAACATGTCCTTCGAGTGTGTCCATTTGAGCAGGATCTGGAACGTCACGACAATAGACTGGTCAGCTCTCGGCGTGGCCACAGTCGATTGCCAAGATGGGGCCAACGAGATTGAGCGGCTGAAAACCTTTTTTGAATCTCTACCATCCATGACATCCAAAGCAGACATTCTGCGGCTTTTCATCCGGCATCTTCTACTGGACGTTGCGTTGGAGCGATCCTATACTGCCGTCTTGCTGGGGCACAGCACGACGGCTTTGGCCGCCCTCACTTTGGCAGAGGTTGCAAATGGACGGGGATTTGCCGTTCCCTGGCAAATCAACGATGGGCCTTTCACAGTCTGCAAATATCACTCTGGCACATATCCTTCGGGGTTGAAACAGCCTTCGGAAGTGCAAATGCCGATATATTACCCCCTGAGAGAGGTGTTCAAGCATGAGCTCATAACCTACCTTGATCTCGTTCCCTCGTTGAAGGAGCTCATGCCGCAGGACAACACAGCTGCCCACGGTGTTGTATCTCACAAGGATTTGAGCATAGCGGAAGTCATGAAACGGTATTTCGATTCTGTAGAAGGGCCGTATTCTGGCATCGTGGCCAATGTTGTTCGCACCACGGGGAAGCTGGACCGGGCGACAAATGGAGGCTTCTGTCACATGTGTGGCATGACGTTGGACGAGCAGGGGGACTCAAGGTGGGCAGGTGAACTCGGTGACGATTCGGACGGGCCTCGGGCTTTGCAGACCGCTGGACTGTGTTATGGGTGCAGGCGCACGATTCATGGGTAGAGAGAGCAATGGGCGGTGGTAGGTGGTAGGGACAGGGACAGCTCGCCTGATGGTGGCACACAACAAAGTGAATGGATTGAAACAACTTCAAACAATCTATTCTCCTGCCAAAGCCATGTGTAAAAGGTTGATGGGTGGTCTACAAGGACTGAAATTGAAAAACTCCGTCTAGATGCGCCCCTATGTGCGTCTAATAGCCAGGCCATGTCCTCTCTAAGCCAAGATCTTACAATGGAATGCCTTCGGTGTTTTTGGAAAGGAATATCCGCCTCCCCTGGAACAAGGTCTGATTTGTATTTGAAATTTGAAATTTGAAAAAAAAAAAAAAAAAGGATATCCTGTTACTCGCCGAACTGTCCTGCATACGTCGACGACTGCAAATGGGTCGAAATGGCTGGCTAGTTCTATGCTTTGGCAACCACTGGAAGCAACCGACCCTCAAACTTTCTAACTAGCTTACTGGTTTGCTCTGCCAACGAGAGGGTCAAAATTGTATGAGGCAGAATTCGAGCTAGGTGGGGGAGAAAGCCTTTGTAGATGGCCAAGAATCCTTCTGTTCGAATCGTCTTGCCCAAACAGTCGAAAACACCTTTGTATAGGTTTCCGTTTTGGTTGTAAAGACGGGACATTATAGTGTCTACACGAATACTTGTGCGTCAGTAATGATTGACTTCGTTTGGATCAATCTCTCCGTGACCACGGGGGCTTACCAGGAGGATGCATGAAGCAGCAGACGACGAAGCCACTAACAGCACTGCTGTTCAGATGCAAGGCCGGACCTTCATCCATGCCAGCATGTCGCATCAGCCGTCTCTTGGCGAAAAAGTACGTGGGCAATTGCACGGAGCTGCCGAAACCTGTTCGGATCATGGCTGCGCCAATACCGCGGTACAGACCTCCCACACCCTCTGCGCGGTAAATTTGCGACAGACCATCAACAGCGTTTCGGTACCGATGCTGTGTTCCGACAGGCAGGAATGGCGAATAGCTCTGTAACCGAGTCTTTACGAGGAAAAACGGACTACCAGCAGCAGCACCGAGTATACCGGATAAAGCACCGCAAAACATGTTGATTCCAAGGTTCTGTGCTTTTTCGTTTTTCAGGAATAATGTCGCCAGTCCTTTGCGCATCGGATCGTAGAAGCCTAACCGGCAGCCGTTGAGAAGAATCTGGTAGATGTACGCTGTTCCCAAGCCGCGGTAAATTCCTCGCACGCCTTCATTCTTCACAATCACCCTCACGCCATGCAGAGGTCCACGATAATGGTGCGGTTGATGGCCTTTCGATTGAAGTTCTCCTTGTAACTGCATTCTTCAGAAAGCCAACCGGGGTCAGCAAGGATGTTGCAAGCTTCGTATCTGATATCTGAAGTGTGAACTTCAATGCGACGAGTAGACTCACCGAATCTTGACCGTTTCGAAAGGGTGTGTCGCGGTCACAGCACCACATGCTGCGATTCCACCGGCAATGAACGCTCTATAAAATTAGCAGACATGTCAGTCAAGAGTGTCTTTAAAACGACGCGGTAGATATGTGAGATGATCCAAGTCTAACAAACCACTCCACCCCTTTCGAGCCAAACAAAAAACGACCTACCCAATTGTTGATGACATTGTAAGAAGCGTTCCGGGGAACTGCGTAGTCTGCGATGCCAGAGAGCTGGCGGGCCGTCGAGGCTCGATTGCGACGGCACGCAGTCGAAAAGCCTGTCGGGCACGTGGCAGGATTCGACAACGAAACGGGGTGTATGTTGACCGTTGCTAGATGTGGTGTCGTCGCAATGGGTTCGCAGTGGGTTCGCAATGGGTTCAGCAAGCTGGAAGCAAGAACCGAGTCGTGGCTCGTGAGTGACAGGACGCGGAAGGCGGAACTGGTCCCCATCGACAATACCGCGAATCTCTTTACCGATGTCCGTACGACAGACGTCGGCTGCTCCAGTGTGGCCCAACAAATAAAAAATCCACTTGCTTGATCGGCAGCTGGCGGGTCTGGGGCGGATTGACGCATTGGGCATGGCTGGGCTGGGCTGGCAGGATTGCAGTGCCTGGTTCCAGCCTTCCTCCAGCTACAGTGGGGGGGCGAAATACATACAAACTGCGGCTTCGGCTTCGGCTTCGGATCCACGCAAGCTCTCAACTCTGCTGGTCAATTCGCGGTTCAAGGTCCCAAACATGTCAATCAGACATCACAGATTAACAAACACAACGAACCGAAAGAAGTCGACGTGACGTGAGACCTGGGCAGGGAATATCCTTCAAGCCTCCCTGTGTAGTATTGACAACGATACCTTCTTCACCATCTTCTCCGAGTTGAAACCCCAACCGCCAATCGCAAATGCGACACGTCTCCAGAACACGCAAGATAGCTTCAATTTATTTCTACATCATCTGAACCATCTCGATAACTACAGCTGGCTTCTGGAGTTCTCGGCAACATGTCCTCTAACCCGATGGACCTCGATCGTCTCGGAGGCGCATCTAGTAATGGCGCGCTGAATATTCATAGGACATTGGGTGGCATGCCCTCTGTATCCAACTTGACTGATGTCATCTCCAGCTTCAAACCAGCCAAGGTATGTGTGCAGTCGACTTGTTGTCAGAGTCCGCATGGTCCAACCTAACCCGTTGGTAGCTTCTTCGACGTGAAGACCTTAGGGATGGTCGCAACCCGCCTCATGTCCTATCCATTGACTACGATGACGAGGGCGAGCTACTTATGACGTCTGCGAGCGATGAGACAATACAAATATACAACGTAAAAGAAGGTCGCCACGAGAAGAGCCTCTTGAGCAAAAAATATGGCGTAAAATTGGCAAAGTTTACACATACAAATTCGAGTATAATATACGCCAGTACAAAACAAAATCGTGAGAAAGCCCCCCACCTTGGTCGACAAGTCCTGGCGCTAACTCTGGTCTGTCATCGTCTCGCAGATGCCATTCGCTACCTTGCGACTCATGACAATTCATTCATCCGATACTTTGAAGGCCACGAGGGCAACGTGACCAGCATTGCAGTTCACCCTGGGAGCGACAATTTCATATCATGCTCTCAGGATAATACGGTGCGGCTATGGGATACACAGTCAAGGCATTGCCAGGGCCAGCTATTTCTTAGATCGCCGTATTTCGCCGCGTATGATCCCTCGGGCATGGTATTTGCCGTAGCCTGTCCCAGCAGCGGAAGTATCCTGCTTTACGATGTTCGAAATTATGACAAGGCACCTTTCGCAACGGTTGATGTGGTAGAGCAGTGCTATCAGGTCGACCAACGGAATCTAGTCAAGGGCTGGACAAAGCTTGAATTCTCCAATGATGGCAAGTCACTCCTCGTCGGTACCAGTGGTAACGGTCACTTCTTGCTAGATGCATTTGAGGGCACGCTCAAGGCTTATCTTCACAGACCAACGGGCGGCACGAGACGGCAGGCTCCTGGTGATATGTCTCCGACGAGCAATGGCAATGTGGCAACAAGCTCTTCGAACCTTGACAGCAGCGGGGATTGTTGCTTTGCACCCGACGGTCGGTTCATCATTAGTGGCTCGAAGCAGGACGTGTTTGTTTGGGATTCACTCTCGTCAATACCTGGCAATAAGATTCTGGAGCCCATGTCGACACTTCAGGACAAGAGAGAAACAGCTGTGGTTGCTTTCAATCCCAGGTTCAACTTCTTTGCAACGGCAGACCAGGAGCTGTTGTTCTGGCTTCCTGATCCACATAATTGAGTGTCGCGCTCAAGTTTATGTGGAAGCGGACCAGGGTACCTCTTCTCCTTATGACAACAACGACAACAACAACAAGGCTTTGGGATTTGCAACGATCATGACCAGTTACTGCATTTCCGACTGGGTGTATTCTATTGGTTCGGGTTTGGGTGGTGCGGTTTCCAACTATCTTAGACAGTAGACTTTAACGTTTATCATGCGTCTCTGCCCAGTGATAGATAATACTTGGCCATTGCGCGATTCTTCGCAGAGTAAGAGCCACATTCGTATAGATTATGTCAAGACTGAAAGCTTGCGGCGGAATCATAGTGGCAACTCATTTGAGTAACTACTTCAAAATGATTGCTTTCGCAGGCGCCAGCCTCCTTTCAAGCCAGCGCAAAACGGCATGGGGTAAATGCATCATCGTGCAGGGTAGCCTCGATGTCTTGCACTCACCCACCCCTCAGCAGGTGCCCCACCAAATTTGATCCCACATCTCACATCTCCCACATCTAAACCATCAATAACTATCCTCAATACTGTCTAACCGCCTTGCCTGTTCATACAATCAACGCGCCTACACATCGCCCTCGACTGCGCCAAAACTGCATTACCGAGGTCACCACCCGAAAACCGAAACAAAGCGGAGAGGAAATTCGCCCAGCAGTCAGGCAAGTCGACGACTCAGCAGCCAGCAGCAATAGCAATAGCAATGCCTTGTTTCAAGTCGAGTCAAGAATGGCTCGAGCAATCGACGCTCCTCCTCGAAGCCAGACCAAGCACCGTAAGTCGACATCGCAATTTCAATACGAGGCGCAAAAGACCCGGACATGATCCACACAAAAAAAATTCCGTCTGCAAGATCACAGCGAGGAATTGCCGACGGATGCCAAGGGAATAGCTCGGCTCGCCAAGAGGAGAAAACATGCTAACGATCCCACCTTCAAACTTTTATTGAAAACACAGACTCGTATCACGACGAGATATTCCATAAAACCTGTCCCATCACGGAAAACCTCAAGAGGTACGGCTGACGATGCTGGAACTGCTGGAACCTCGAAACCCCCGCGCGGCAGTCTCGTCATTACGACATACGACCCTGTAAGCGGCGTGAATCTCAAGTATCGCACAACTAAAGCTGCAGAAGTTACTCGTCTCATGCAATCGGCGCTGGGTCGCCTTGGCCGATGTATGGCAGGCTTGCCTGCCGAGGCCCCGGAGGAAGCCATGCCTGATGCGCCTGTCCCTGTCAGCACAGTGGAAGGCGCCGATGGGGACAAGCAGGGCAGTGGTGGTGTTGCCACGCCGGTACAGCAAGGACAACAAGCACAACCAGGAGGGGGCAAGAAGAAGAAGGGCAGGAAATGATTAACAAGGTTCTGCGGCAGGAGACTAGAGAGCTCTCCAACAATCAATCAGTCACTACGGGCTGCCGAGGCATCTTTGTTTGATGTCAAGGCATTTGCGATGGTGTTTTGATGACGCACTGCTCGAAATACCCACCGATTGATGGACATGGGCTTCACAGAGAGGGAGCAGCAGGTCAATTCCAAATTCCATGCGCGCTTTCATGTACTAGTTTCCGGCTTGGAGGCCCTTGAATCATCCATCCATCCAACATTTAATGCAGCACGGCTTACGTGCGATTCGTTGTACAAAGAGACTGCCAACCCCAATTACCCAAAACGCCTGCCAACATGGTTCCCAGTAACCTGTTGCACAATGTAGCCCAAAAAATACAAGATATACCAGTCCTACCAAAATGACGTGACCAGCCAGCCAAGTACACAACCGCGCCAGCAGTTTCCAAAGCCTCCACGCCTCTTGCAGTAACCATGCCCCCAAAAGACAAAAAGAGAACGACCATGTAGTAGTCGGGATATATGAGGGGTTGCGCGTGTACACCAATTTAGAAATCATCGTCAAAGGTAAAGTCACCGCCGTCCTTGTTGTCTTCGGAGGTACCGGTGCCTTCCTCAGCCTTCTTCGAGGTACTAGCCATGACGCCAGCCTTTTGATATTCTCCAACTCGCTTCTCGAAGAAGTTTGTCTTGCCACCCAAGGAAATGTTTTCCATGAAATCGAAGGGGTTGGCGGTTTTGTATACCTTTTCGTTACCAAGAGCAACCAATAGGCGATCGGCGACAAATTCAATGTATTGCTTCATTAGTGTGGCGTTCATGCCTAGGAGAGCACACGGCAGAGCCTCGGTCAAAAACTCTTGCTCAATGCCAACAGCGTCGGTGATAATATCCTGGATAACTTGCTTGCTGGCTCGGTGCTTTAGATGCGAGTGCAACAGACAGGCAAAGTCTGTGTGCAAACCCTCATCACGGGAGATAAGTTCGTTAGAGAAGGTGAGACCTGGCATCAGACCACGCTTCTTGAGCCAGAAAATCGAGGCAAAGGCACCGCTGAAGAAGATACCCTCCACGGCAGCGAAAGCCACCAAGCGCTGGGCGAAGCTGGAATCCTTGTCCTGAATCCAACGAATGGCCCAGTCTGCTTTTTTTCGGATGCAGGGGACTATAAAAAAGTAAGTATATGATAACAGATTGCACGAGCTCGCAGAGCCTGACATACTGGTCTCAATTGCATTGAAAAGATACTCGCGCTGAGCATGCTCTTTAATGTAGCTATCGATCAGGAGAGAATATGTTTCAGAGTGAATATTTTCCATCATGATCTGGAATCCATAGAAGCAGCGAGCCTCCGGAACCTGAACCTCGCCGCTGAAACGCTCAAGAAGGTTTTCATTGACAATGCCGTCAGAAGCAGCAAAGAATGCCAAAATGTGTGAAATGAAGTATTTCTCGTCGTCGCTCAGACGGTTGTTCCAATCGTGCAAGTCTTTGGACAGATCGATCTCTTCGGCCGTCCAGAAAGAGGCTTCAGCCTTCTTGTACATTTGCCAGATCTAGATACATAATACCGTTAGTTAGTCCATTGTGTAAACCAATGCCACTTTACGCGTCTTTACGCGTCTTTACGCGTCACATACCTCGTGACACTTGATTGGGAAGAGAACGAAGCGTTGAGAGTTCTCCTGAAGAAGAGGCTCGTCGCATTCATCGGAATTGATGTCACGAGCAACAGCAGTGGTATCGAGCTCCTTTTGGACTTCAGTTGGGGTCTTGTGGTCGGCTTCAACTTGTTTGCCCAGGGCGTGGAAGGCAGCGACATCGAGCATGTTCTCCTTATTCGAGACGCCAAAGTCGAGCTTCTTTACCGGCGACTCCATCTTTAGCGAGTCAATGGCCGAAGCAGCCTGCGAAACGCGGTTAGTCTGCACGAAATGACCATTATTCCTCGTCGCTCGTAGACGCGACAATGGTGTCTTTTCAACACTCACCTGCTTGGAAGGTGTGATCTCAGTGGCCATTGTGATGAATTGATGCGTGTGTAGGATATTCAGTACAAACGACACAGACAGAATGTGAAATGGGCGAAAGCTCGAGGAGGCGGAGAAGATTGTTTGAAGGCGCGATGGAGAGAGATGGTGTCAATGACTGACGGGTGGCGCCAGAGGCTTTTGTACAAAAGGTTAGGTACGCCGTCACGTGCGGCCAGACGCGTCTGGGACGCGTGGCGGATCACTTTATTTAGCTTTCCCAAGAGGCTGGAGTGGAGGCATGTATGTATGGGCAGGGAGCACCGGGGTGGGACCGCCGTGGTACATGAACGGTACCTGCTGCAAGAACACGCATCGCACGCCCGCTGGTTCTGTCTCGGCGCGCCAACCACCGATTTTAATGACCCCCACAGGAATCGACGCGTGAAGGGAGCCTGTCGCGTCGAAGTAGAGCCGCTAGGACCCACAGGGGCTCAGCGTCAAGTCTTGGATCTCGTCAGGATTTCCACATTATCAATCAGCAAACAAACACCCACATTTCGTGTCATAATGGTGGGACCTTGATATCAATAGCCAGGACTCTTCGATCTTCTGCGGAGCCCGGTCTTACACTGCTCGGAAAGAAGGTAGGAAAACAGGAGCATTCCGCGATGAAGAGTAAGACGGCCGCCGCCTGGAGGAGCACGCAAACTCGCCTGAAAACATGAACGTAGCAGGGCACAACTGTTCATTTCTTGTTAGTTGTTTTAGCATTGAACATATCATACATAGATGGAAGTCCTGATATATGTTAATGACCAAGATGTTGACTCTCGTTAAGTTCACCCTCATGCTGACGTATTCACTATAATGCAACGCTTAAGTAAACACCCGCTCATTTGCCTTGTTCCTTCCGGCAGCGCCTCGTAACTGATTTTCACCAAATCCATCACACCCCCTGAGTCATCTACCATTGTCTTTTCTTCTTCTTTAGTGTCGATTGTCTTGCCGAAGGCTCATCAGGGGTGATGATGCCATCCTGGTGTTGTCGCTCGTTTGGATGGACAGCTGGTTCCTCTCGCTGTACTTGTCGGCGTCCAGTTGTGCGAGTAGAACCTGGCTCTTTGCCTGGCGCGCGCAATTTATTCTCAGCCTTCTCCATCAAGTAGTCCTCGAGTAGAAGTGCATTTCGTGTATTGCCTCGGTACACGGCTTCTGCACCGGGAACGAGTCCAATTACAAAGTCAAGTGCGACGTTGATCATCATGCGAACTTTCACCGCATGTGGCAGACCACCTTCCACTTTGCAGCATTTTCTGAAAACTGATAATGACATCAGCCCGTCGATGGCATCTCCAATTCTGATGTCTTTTGTAAGCGATGCTGTTGTTGCGCCTTCGATGGCCATCCACCGTGTAATATACTTACGCAGGTATAAAACCAATGACGGTGCTCCAGCCGAATCCCACACCAAAAACGGTGAATAAGGACCAGTCCAAGTGATGAACCCTTCTTCTGACTTGCATCAAGACCTTCGCATCGTGTTCCGATAAGCCAGGAGGCAATCCACGTTTCTGCTTCACTTGCTTGCCCGTTGGCTTGCCGTTGCGTTTCACGCCTGGCACCTTTTCATAATAGGGATCCTGCGTCGAAATTTTAGTATAACATCACTAATGTCGAACCCAAAGACACGAAGGGAAACAATGCTGAAACACTTACTCCTTGTCCGAATTTATCTTGGAGCTTTTTGCCAAAGAGCTTCCTGGCGGCGGTTTTTGCCACAAAAGTAGTCATCTTGTTGCCTAAAAATAAAAGAAGAAGTCTTGGCACGAATTCAGTATCGATGAGGAGTTGTGGTCGCCGTTTTGTAGACGACTCGAGGCGCTAAAGGTAACTGAGCGAGCTGACGTATCAGCGCCTTGGCTGGTTTCAACAAGCGCGCGCGTCCAAGCAGAAGATCGTTACGAAGGATTGAGACGAGAAGATCAATGTGCAGGAAGAGATGATTTATCTGTAAACAGCAAACGGAGCTGCAGCATGGGTGACCTTTTAAATTGCGCAAACGGCTAAAGTGCGTTCTGGACCGTTTGGGGATTTTCTTGTTTTGGGATGCCTCTGCAACCATCGATGATGTAATTCGCGGACCCTCAATCCCTTTTGGCGGTGTGTCAAGGGCAAGGCAGGTCACTCGCAGGGATGTGAGCCCAATGAAGACACCCATCAAGATAATAAGGGTTACAGACGGAAAGCCTGAAAGAGATCTACGGAGTACAACTTGCAACAAGGGCTTGCAACAAGGGCTTGCAACAAGGGCTTGCTCCCTTGCTACAACACTGCCTCCGAGCGTCCGAGCGGCATCCAGTGCACCGCCACAAGAATGAAACTGGAGAACTAGACTGTTAGGCCAAGTGTGGCTGGTTACGGTGGCACGCTGATCAAGCTCTCCGCTTCGGGTCCTTTCTGCCACTGGCACACAGACGAACACTTGTTCCACTAGTCCAGCTTGACAAGTTTGCCATTTCTACGTGCTGTTCATCGTGTGATTCCTTCAACAAATATAGACTGGTTCACAGATCTGCTTTTAACCCTCTTCATCGCGTGGGCCTTTGCATCGGCCCCCAGTTTTAGCATCGCGCACTTCCGAGGTGTGTTGACCGTGTGCTTGTTTGCAATAAACATCCCCCCGCATCTCACCCTTCAAACTTCCCTTGCGTCGACGATGTCAAGCAACCCTTCGCTTCTGCGCCTTGAATACTGTCTAGGAAAACCGTGGAAAACATCTTGATCTGTTACACGCCGAACAAGCCATTCTCAAAGACTAGGAATGATCCGAGCTCCAACAGGACACAATGACAACGAATCAGATGCAACTTAAAGACTGTATGGGTTTTCCTATTATTTTGTTGTATTCAGCCCCCCTTCTGCCTGTCTGCTAATTTTTTTCTGATAGGGTTGGACGACCTTTGCGTCCGTTTCATTATCAACCTTCCCGAGGAAGATCTCTCATCCGTGGCTCGAATATGCTTTCAAGTTGAGGAAGCCCAATGGTTCTACGAGGACTTCATAAGACCTCTTAACCCTGACCTACCCTCCATGTCATTAAGGACATTTTGTTTACGGATATTTCAGCATTGCCCTCTTCTCGCCTCATTTTCCGTCGAGAATCATACAAAAGCTTTTGAAGAGTTCATGCAATACAAGACCCGAGTACCTGTTAGAGGCGCCATTATGCTCAACCAGGAAATGGATTCGGTTGTCTTGGTAAAGGGCTGGAAGAAAGGCGCGAATTGGAGTTTTCCTCGAGGGAAGATCAACAAGGACGAAGATGATCTGGATTGCGCAGTCAGAGAAGTGTACGAAGAGACTGGCCTGGATCTTCGTGCTGCTGGCCTCGTGCCAACAGAGAAAAAGCCCAAGTACATTGAAATTTCGATGCGAGAACAACAACTTCGCTTATACGTTTTCCGAGATATCCCCATGGATACCAAGTTTCAGCCCCGAACTCGAAAAGAAATCAGCAAGATTGAATGGTACAAATTGTCCGAGCTCCCCGCATTTCGCAAGAAAGGCGCGCAATCGCAGAATGAAAGCTCCGGTCCTGCTATGAACAAGTTCTACATGGTTGCTCCATTTCTATTCCCCTTGAAGAAATGGATTAGTTCCCAGAAGAAGGTTGAGGAGAGAAGGGCTACAAGCGGGCCTCACCATCCTTTACCACATCACGTGGCTGACGAGGTTGTCACGACGGAGGACGATACTTGGGCGCCTACAAACTCTGAGCGACACACTTATGTGCCTGCCATCGAAACCCTGGATGGAGCAACGAGAGAATTACAGCGGCTGTTAAAGATGCAACCTCCAACCCAGGGGCTTCAACACTCCCAGCCTCAAGAAGACAAAGGCAGTGCTCTCTTATCGATCCTACAATCCAACAACGCCCGACCAGCTGCCCGAAGCCAACAAGGTGCAATGCCGCACACTCCTTCGCATGCAATGCCATCCGACGTGCCACAACCTGGAAATCCCCACCACCAAACCAACCTGCACCATGGTGGACTTCAGGCACAGCATCCACCGCCGTCTTTCCCAATTCCGCCTTCTCATGAAACTCCGATGTGGGATCCAGCTGTAAATCAGCCCCAAAGTTCGTTCTCATATCATCCAGAATTTCGGCGGCAGCAGATCAAAGTGCCTTACGGGCACCATGCATCTCTACAAACACAAAGCTTGACGTCGCCGTATACCTTGGACCAACAACAACCTCCGTCTCAGCACGACAGTAATACGAGGAACTCTTCGTTGCATACGTTGCCCAGTCAGAGCACATTGTCCAAACAGAGCAACCAGCTACCCGCTGCTCCTGGCTCTGCTAAACTTAGTGGGGCTTCTCTCGCACTCCTCAACGCGTTCAAACGAGATGCTGTTTCCCCTGCGGCCCAGAGCCCGCCTCAATTCAGCCAGGTCGATCCCACCGCTCCATTGGAGGCCTCAGGTCGAGCAGCGCAAACAAACGTATCAGAGCTGGTTGGATCTGCGGTTGAACCCGCAGGAGACCAACATCGGTCGAATCTTCTTGGGATGTTCAAGAACAGCCCTGCCAACAATGCACCAAGTCAGCAGCCGTTGACCACAATGGGTCAACAAAATCCTCTCCCCAAAAAGGTCGAAAATGCACTCCTACAACAGCTACAGGGCAACCGAGGCCCTGACAGCCGACAATTTTCTCTGGACCGGTTGTCTCTGAAAGCGAACCTCAATTCATCAGTCTTGTCCTTGCCGCCACACAGAGAGATTCAAAGCCTCTATCGACGGCAATCTTCTTGCCCGCAAGCCCATTGGCAGCAGCAGCAGCAACGACATGCTAGGTCGCCGTTTGCCCCGAGCGCCAGCCAGCAACCTCAGCCAACCCGTATCCTTCAAAGAGGACAAACCATCGATAACCTGGATGATCTACCCAATCAGAAAACTGCGTCTCCCAGAGCGTCCCCTTTCCCTTCGAAGCCCCCTCCAGTGCAGACCGGGCTGGCTTTCGGAGAGTCTCATGCATCTCAACCTGCCGATGGTGGCTACAATCCCGATGGCTCACGCGATCAGAAGAAGCAGCTTCTCTCCCTGTTTGGCAAGCAGCAGGCTCCGGGAACGGAACAGGCAGGTTCAGGAGAGCTACCGCGCTCCAGAGTATCTTCTATGGCTTCCAAAGGTGGCGAGACTCCGATTTCACCCGCTGAGCAGACCTTCTTGTTGGGTTACTTGCAATCTGTGACTCACAATGCCGGACGTCGATGAATCATGTGTCACTTGTCACTTGTCACGTACCTAGTTAAAATGTCACCAGGTGCCTTTTTGCAGGAGGCCGTTCGAAGTTTGCCAATCTAGTAATTGTAAAATAAATTGACAGGGACCCGCTCTGTGGGGGCCATGTACTTGGTAAATTGGGCGCCCATGTTATAGCAACAGAACATTTACTGGCACGTGAAGCCAGCCGCCTTTCCAGTCACTATAGTGCAGCATATACATTTATTTTGCCAAGTACTTTAACACGGAATACGTCGATTTGTCACCTTTTCGTGTTCGCGTTGCTTCATATGTCGTTACGCCTGCCGTCACTCTTCTAGGCAGAGTAGTTCGAAACGGTTTGTGGCATATGTTTGCGTCTGCTTTGACGTTGCCTCTGCCTGTCTCGATCTCGCATTCGGTAATTTGTGCAGGGGCTGCGCACATTCATCGACACCCCATTCAATGCGCGATCCTTTATATTTTCTGATTTCACAGTGTCAGTGGCAGAAGTATATGCTGTAGGCAGGTAGGCCGACAAGAACAAAGAGACGGAGAGCCAGCTTACAATCGACTCATCATACACGTCCGAGCAAACATAGCAGCATTGACCGAATTGGTGCTGATAAAGCAATGACCTCCAATGAATTCTATGTGGATGACTACCAGATTGTGTATGTGTTCTAGGTCATCGACTATTTCCCGCTCCGTATGATTGGGGTTGCAATACCGCACAACGAGATTGCGGCAAGCTCCTAGTCCGATTTTGTGTGCAGTGTGTCCTGCCAGAACGAATTGACGGTCATTCCATCTGACTTCGACCTAGGGAACAAGTAAGCTCGACTTGTAAAGCACGGAGGTCAATGAAATGAATGCTCGTCGACGAACCTTGGAACCATTGATGTGCAACCCATTATTATGTACGTGGTCATAGAAGGCTTGGGCATCTCGTGAATGCAGGAAAGATAGGGCGACAGTGTTGTCCCTTGTTCGCAAGAAAATATCGAGAAGCAAGCCCCCTCTAACAACAGACGTGATATCGGCAAGAGTGGTGCCTTGAGGTAGGTTGCAGAGCTGCACAGTTCGTGTAGCGACTCGCTCGAATTTTAACCTCGGTGTTTCATCAAAGATGGGACCTTTTGGCTGGTCTAGCATGTCAAATTCGGAATCATCGGAAGAATCTTCGCCTTTTCCCAACGCCTGTGCACGTTCCCATCTTCCTACCGAGAGTGAGGAATCTTTACACGATCGCAAAACATGCCCGATATCTGTAGGAACATGACCATTCTCTAGGCTCCCTGCCGATGTCGTAGGGGCGTAAGAAGCATGGTTAGATTCGTTCGGGTCTGAGTTGGCCGAGGTCTGCAAGCTGAGAAGCTTTGTTGTGTTAGTTCAGAATGTGGAATCTGTTAGATTGGGTGTGCGGAGGCAGATGATGGTGGGCAGAGTTTACTTTCAAGGCTTCCTGCGGAACACCCCCATTCAGTAGATTACTGCATAGCGTCTCTTCGTTACAGGCGACTTGTCAGCGTAAAATAAATGATGAAGAGAGAGGTACGAAATTCCTTGAATAGACCACGAGCATTGTGGAGTGAATAGTCTCTTACGGTATTGGTGGGCAATCGCGACAAGATTTTCGTATTCGTCTTGAGAAATCTTGACGATTGGAGAAAGAAAATCGGGATCTGAGAGTGCTTGAGACATTTCATTGCCTACCAGAACCTGATTAATAAACTCCGTCTCTGGTCTGAAGGAGAATTGACAGAGTTCAACTCACTGTTTTGCGTGCCGCAGGGATGACTTTTTGACATAAAACGGACAGCTAGTTGTACAAATCATCTAGAACAGAAAAGGGAATTTGAACTTCCCAAGTCAGAGCTAGAGAACGAAATAGATGGAAGGAAAAATGGGCCTTGGACAATACATTGGTAGATTCACTGTGAGTCGGAAAGGGCAGCAGCAGACAGCAGCAGACAGCAGCAGACAGCAGCAGGCAGCAGTTGGCACTCACGTGCATATGCAGCAGGACAGCTTGATGATGAGTGATGGCCGGCTCAGCATTTGGACACTCCAGAAGTCACAGGTCAAGCATCCAGTATACCAGGCAGACTTGCAAACCTACCTTCCAAACGTAGGTAGGTGAGCGAGAGAGACGCGCGTGTAAAATGAGCCAACATCGTGATGCTAACAAAGCGCAGTCGTAATGGATGGCAACTGGTTTGCTCCGAGTTTCTCCGCATTCATAGACTAACGACCCAAAGCTGATTAGTGGGAGGGTAAATATCGACACCTCTTGTCTAGAAAAGCAGTTTCCTTTCATTATTCGTGACCGGCCATGTTGTCTTCACTGTTTGGAGACCTTTTGGAAAGGAGACGATGCGTTGAAAAACTTTATACTGCATGCAAGTCACATCGAACTGAGTTTATTGTGCATGTCGAATTCACCGGGGTGACAGGGGTAACAGTCCACATATTAAACTTTATGTAAAGTGACTGTGACGGAGCACGACAAGCTTGGTTCTCTGTCGCACATATCCATGATCCTTATTCATTGTTTTCGACAAGGACGTCGCTGGAGGAGGAGGGAACAACACCCTGCCAAAGACGCATTTGAAATGGACCTCACAGGAATGCAGGTCCCGATGATTACCAGTGAGTGGATTTTTTCTTCGCAGACTGATAAAGCATATGTATGTGTGTACATATGCCACTTGTGCATGGATGAAGACCATAAATAGCACGCGAATGGCGGGCAGTGCAGAGCTTGCCCGCGGCATCAAGTGCTTGCATGGCAATAATAGTCGAATTATGATCAAGGGTTAAAATCTCCCTTGCCTGCCTTGCGGCGCAGCCCGTTGCTCCATCCCCATCCCTGCATTCATACATACGTCCGTACGGCTTATTACTACGTAGCCAGGTCAGGAGGCTAGGGTATGGGCGAAGCGAGATCACGTGCGTCGTTCGTTACCCCTTGGGTCGGCTGGGTTGGCTGGGTTGGCTGTTTGTTTTTTTGTCTGCAGGCATGTGATGTGTGTGCATCAGTGAGACTGACCCCACTGTGAATAATGACAACACTTTGACACTTTCAAGAAGGCAAGAAAACAAGACACACTAACAGATCGGGCTGAACCTGTCGGACGAAGGAAGAAGGGCACTTTGGGTGAAGGGAGTGATAATGCCCGTGCCAGGAAAAAACAAAGATGGAAAAGAAAGGTTGCAAATTGGACAGGTTACATACAACACAGCGCTTTGATTGATCTGCGTCTCCCCGGTGCGACCACGCCTGTTTAGGCCAAGTCTGGTTGGCATGCTCGTACCCATGGTGCCATGGTGGCACAGCCAGCCAGTCCAGCCAGTCCAGCCAGTCCAGCCAGTCCAGCCAGTCCAGCCAGTCCAGCCAGTCAGCCGGCCGGCCAGTTTCGTCACTATTATGTAGACTGCCAGGGGCTCCGGGCCAGTCAACACGGTCAACAACGAGGCCCGGTTGGTCCCAAACCCTGGGCGATCGGGGTTTCCTTGATATGTAATAGCTGAACCACGCTCCTTGCTCACCCCGTGCTCACCCCGTGCTCACTCGTTTTACATGTACACAACCCTCTCCTGCTTAACCAACCAAAGAAAGAAACGAAGAGAGAGAGAGAGATAAAGAAAAGAAGAACACGGCCGGCGCCCTCGTTATTTTCCCCGTCTCTCGCTATGCAGTAGCTGTTTTGTTACTTTCGAATATTTCCCCGACACTCGCTTGATCCGCCCCCCGTTTGTTTGGTCCGCATCTGCAAACTCTCTTTGCCATCGCCAACGGTCAGCCACCTACGACCGATCGTGGGCCGGCCGTTTCCACGCCCAACTGTAATCAGAAGCGGCGCGGCATTCGTTGTCCAAAAACAAACCGAACCACCATACCTCGCTCAGATAATTCAAACCAACTCGTTTCATTGCGGCTTCTGGATTTTCGGGCAGAGAAGACGGAAGCAGCCATTATGCGTCCCTCGCAGACTCTGGTGCAACTGGCCATGTGCCTTTCCACCTTTGGTTCCGTTGCTTCAGCATCAGGGTGGCCTCGATGGCTTCCCGAGCTGGATGCTCTTGTCGTACGAGCTGATAGCACAGAGTCCGCGAAACCTACAGGTATGGCCGTGTCTTCAGATCTTGCGCTCTCAGTCGTCTTGATGGTACTAATCGGAATATGTAGCGACACCGGAACCATCTACCCCATCTGCCACAGGAACCGGAGACTCTTCGGCCAAAAGCACGGGCAAAGCAGGCGCCAAAACTACCGACCTGAACACTGCCAAAGCTACCACATCGGGGGAGAAGGGAGCCGCGACGATGACTGCGAATCATACTGAGTTTCCCCCAGACAACCCCCCCGCCGGCATTAGTATGCAGACTCCCAATACCTTCCTACAGCCCTCGGGTCTGTACAAAATCAGCGACTATGTCACCTGGTCCTGGAATTACACTTCGCTACTCGGCACTCCGACAGCCATTGATGTTATTGTCAGCTGTTCGAAGGCAAGCGAGACTTACACACTCACCGCCAACATGTCATTTGCTACCGAGGTCAACTATGTCTGGGATACCAAACAGCAGGCCAACGATCCTAAGAACCCTTTGGGCAATGCTATGTACACTCTCATTGTCAAGGATTCTCAGGCTCAGATTACGCAGGCTCCAGAAGCTGGCTATCTTGGTGCTTATACTGGCTATACCTTTGGCATGTACACTGGCCTGCCATACACACGCTACCCGGATTGGACCTGTCCAGGATCCTGTAGTGCTGCCGGGTCCATCTTCAACCACCAAGCTGTCGGAATGGCGGTGATGATGAGCGTAATGACCGTGCTGAGCTTTACCTGGTTTGTCTCTGGCTTGGGATTGCATTGAAAGAAGCTCTGACTATCGAATGCTTTCAAAATACTCCTCCCGCTGGTTATATCAACGCTGTCCATCTCCTTGTTCAACTTATCCTTTGTCGGCTGCAGACGAAATATCATATGACTGCAATTGTCCCAGCACATTCACGTCGTCGGGCGTTGTTCGGAAGAGGTTGGGTCTATTGTGGTCTCAAATATCTGACACATTGTTCATTACCACTTTGCATTTTTTGCATCTTTTTTTTTTCCTGCACAAATTTTGGGCTACACGACATGATTGGGATTTAATTACAGGGCGAACTATCTGAGATTATTTAAAAGAACTTACTGGTGGTGTATCTCTGGCCTGGGGCGTTGCATTTATTAGTATAATACTACTTGACGAAACTCCATGTCTTGACGCTTCAAGTTGATATTTTGTTCACTGATCAGATATCCCGTGGTCCTACACCATGCGTAACGTGAAGCCAGCTCCACGCTCTTCCTTGTCCCGGCCTTGAAAAATGCCACTCAAGTCCACATGCCCAAGATGAACGGCCTCCCCTCGCGCGGGGGCGTTGGGTTCGTGACGGCGCCTTCGTTCCTGACCAGCCTTGCTGGGAAACGTGGGAAATAAGCTCTCTGGTTTCGGCTTCGGATCCTGACTGAAGTATTCGTGCTGGAGCGTCTCCTTTGCTGACGGGCGGCGCTGGGGATCAAGAGAAAGAAGGTCGTTGAGCAAGTTTGCTCCTGCCGTGGTCAAGCTCGGGAAGCGTGCGCGTATCACCGAACCCGTGGTGAGTGCGTTTTTGGGAAGCTTGAGACTCCGAGCGTTGGGGAGTTTACGAAACCCAGGCCACGCCTCTTCTGTAGGAACGCCGCAGAGCTCAAAAATCTTGGACATCTGATCCACCTCATTACCACCCTGCAGCAAGGGCTCACGGGTGATGAGCTCGCCAAAGATGCAGCCGACGCTCCACATGTCGACGGCCGCATCGTACGTTTTCGCGCCGAGCAAGAGCTCTGGCGCGCGATACCACAGGGTGACGACGAGCTGCGTGAGTTTGGGACGGGGGTCACCCACGTATCTCGCCATGCCAAAGTCGGCAATCTTGAGCTGGCCGCGGTTGTTGAGGAGGATGTTGGACGTCTTCAGGTCCCGGTGCAGAATCCAGTTCTCGTGGAGGTAGGATACCCCGGATGTTAGCTGGAGAAGGAGACGCTTGACTTCGGAGGAGAGGAAGGGCTCGGGCATGTCCTCGAGGACACCCTTGAGATCGTGCTCGACGAATTCGAGGACTAGAAATATCGAGCTGTGGTTGTTGGGGAATAGACACGTTCATGTTAGCTGGTGTCAAAACATGACGGGGTTAAGAGATTCGCTGAGAAGAAGGAGAAAGCAGAATGTAGACGCACTTTTTGTTCTCCAGAGGGCCTTGTCGATGTGAGTGAGGGAGGGCACACTTACTTGTCCGGTTTTGCGACATGGTCACCAACGACCACCTCCTCCAAGGCAACAATGTTGCGATGTTTGCAGTCCTGCAGGATTTGGATCTCGCGCAGACCCGTCACGGGCAGGCCATTCCGATCCGAAGGCTCTAGTTTCAATCTCTTGAGGGCCACAACTTTGCCCGTGGAGCGTTCGGTGCCGCGGGCCACCCAGCCGTATGTTCCCTCCTCAATGTCGTTCAGCTTGTCGTAGTTTTCGACACTGCGGCTCTTGGCCCAGGATGCTGCGTGTTCGAACCGCAGCAGTCTCGTCGCGGCTTTGGAGTCGCCCGTGCTGCCGTCTCTCTGCGGAGACCCCGTCCCAGCTTCGTGAGCGACCCTCCGGCGCTTCGAGGGTCTACCGTCGTCATGGTCGCCGTGTTCGTCTACGTCGCCCTGAGGCGATGATGCCGCGATGGCTGCTTGCCTTTCCGTCTCGGCTCTGCGTGCCTTCTCGGCCTTCTCGGCCTTCTTGCGGCGCTTCTCTTCTTTTTCTTGTATTAATCTGGCCTCCAGCTCGGCATCTTCCTCGGTATCGGCCCATCGCGACTTGCCTCTGCTGGCCATTCTGGCCGAGCCCGTCGGATGGGGATGGTGTTGCTGTCGGTTGCTCAATTGATAGTTTTTCGTGGTGACTCTGATGACGTGGGATTTGGCTGCTTGCTGCTTGCGCAGTCGGCCATTATCTATCTTATTGTCAGGTAGGGGTGTAGATAGATGATGAAAAGTGTTCAATTCGATCAATCAGAGGTGCAGACAGCAGCCGACTTTGATACCTAAAAGGTACATAGTGCGCTACGGAAATAACTAGTTTATAGAGGTACTTCTAATACATTTGTCTCTACTAATATCTTATCCTAGTTAATACGTAACTAGTATTTATATATCTAATACTTTAGGGAGCTTTTCCTAATATACCCCCCCTAGCTAAGATATTTATTAAAGCTAGAGATTAAAGGCATAAGAAGAGATTATAAATAATCCCTAGTATTATAATTAGGTAGGAATCTCCCTTAGGCTAATTCTATAGTAAAAGTCCTTATATATTTAGCCTAATAAAGGTTTTATAAAGCTATTTATAAGTATCTTAGAGGTCTTTATCTAATTAACTTTAATATTACCTATTATATATTATTCTTAAATTCATATTAAATTTATATTAAGGTGCTTAAGGCTAGTTTAAAGCCTTCCTTTAGCATATTTAGTAATTTAGATTATTTACTTATTATTACACTAGATATATATATATTATTTACGCTAGTTAGCTCTATAGATAGCTATTACTAGTACTCCTAATACTAAGTCAAAAGGGAAAACCCTATACTAGGAAGAAAAACCCCCTTATATCTATATATAAGTTAGTGCTAGCCCTGTTATAGGTCTGCACCACTTAGTATATTTCCTATTATAAGTGTTTATTACTAGCTTATACTAGCCTTATTCTATTAAAAAATAAAAAGAAAGGAAAAATATATAAAATAAGTATTTATAGGCTTCTTCTAGTCCTATTCTAGTGTAATAATAAGCTTGCTCTAGGTCCCTTTGCTTTAGGCTAGGGTAAAGTAAATCTAGGTTTATAGTATTAATTCACTTCTTATTTACTTTTATGCTAACTCTTCTATAGCCTTACTTTTTAGCTAACTCTAGCCTATTACTACCTTATACTTCTAATAAAGTTAGAGCACTTAGTTTTATTTAATTAGTATAAGGGGAGGGTAGTCATAGTCCTAGACTAGTGCAGTCCCGGGTTGAGATCGCTTGTGTGTTATTAGCCTTGTTAATCGCGTTATGCTTCGTTTTTAAGCAAGTTATCTAAATTATCCCCCCTCCGCAGGCATAAAAGAGAGCTCCCCCTTGGGGTCCTAGTTATTACACTAGATAATTAAGAGTAGTAGTATGTATATATTAATATTATAAAGCAGCTTACTAAGGGAAATACGCTCTTTTACACTATAATTTAAGGTAAAGAGCTTTGCTTTTATACTTAAAGTTATTATATAATATTACCTTCTAAACTTCTAATTAATTATAGCACTATATATAATAAAAACATAGCCTTATGTTAACTTCTAAGTCTTAGGATTATTACTAAGTAAGGTATTTATACTAGAAAACAGCGTATTAAAGCTATCCGCACCTAAATATTATAAGCAAAGCTTCTTTATATTCTAAGCGTATAATAAAGCACCCTAAGCTAATTTAATATGCTTTACTAACGGATTTATTATAAAAGAGGCTAGCTTTAATACTATAAACACTATATCTAGTCTTCTAATAATGCAAAGATATACTAAAGAGCCTATAATTACTTTATAGTAGCTAATTTCTTCATTAGAAGCTTTATTATTATTTAGGTAAATTATAGCTATTAGAAGAGAAGCTATAATTAAGCTCTTTAACTCGTTGTTAATAATATTAGAAATAAACTTCTAAGCGATTTTTCAAATATATAATTCCTATAATAACTATATCTCTTTAGTATTGCGATTTCTAATGATTTTAATACCTAGGAATCACTTTAATTTGCCTTAGTCTTTAATATCTAGACTATTTATTAATTACTTATATAATTCTTTGAATTTTACTTTAGATTCGTTAGAGTATAGCATTATAATATTATTTACGTAGAAAAACAAAATAAAATTATCCTTTATAAAGATATATAAGTCTTCTTTCTCTTAGATAAAGCTAAGCTTTAAAAGGAATCTTATTAAATAAAGAAACTATTATTAAGAAGCTTCCTATAGCCTATATAATACTTTAATTATCTTCTAGAGATAACCTCTTATATTTATACCCTCTAGGGGCTTATAGAAGATAGGTTCTTTAAGTTTTATATATAAGAAGGTATTCTAAATATTATATTATTAAGTATTAAGATTATTAGTATAATAAACTATAAGTAGTATTTATAAAGATTAAGAAGCAAGAGTAGTAGCGTAATTATTAAGGTTATTCTTTAGTTACTAGTTACCTTATACTACTATTTAAGCCTTAAACTCTATAACTATGCCTTTCTTATTAGTTTTATATTTAAAAACCTAGCTAAGGTTAATAATTTCCTTATGCTTATTAGAATTAATTAGTTCCTTAGGTATATTCTCCTAGTAGTTTAAGAATAGAAGCTTTAAAAGCTCCTTTATAATTACTTCCTTCTAGTAATTATAATATAGTAATACTATTACCTAATAATAATAAGTAAGTTATATAGGCATATCTTTAATCTATAAATTATATTAAGTTCCTTAAAATACTAAAGAGAAAGCAAAAGAAAACTAAGCTTACTTAGCCTTCCTTAACTTCTTTTATTAGTATTTTCTAGTTATAATATTATCTAAGTTAATACTATTATTATAAGGACTATAATTCTCTATAGTCTTACTATCCTTAGTAGTAATTTCGCTAGTCTTTATAGTAGTCTCTATGTGTTTAGCTATTATATTATTTATAAATTTATTAATCTCTTAAAATAGTATATTATTACCTTATACCTAAAGCTTTATATTCTCTAGGATAACTAGTCCCTTATAAGAAGAGTTAGGAGGGGTTAAAAAAGCACTAATATAGCTGCTTTCTTACCCTAATATATAAGGTAGTGTTTTTGCTTTAATCTAATTATTTTCCTTATCTATAGCTAATAGTAGGAAGTTATAATTTTTCTCTTCTAGGTCTATTCCTATAAGGTCTTAACTAATTTCTTTATTAAGGTCTTTAGCCTTAAGCTCTTTAAGTAGCGTAATTATTAATATCTTCTTTTTCTAGGCTAATTTAATCTCTTCTTCTAGTTTAAAGAATAAGGCCTTATTAAACTAAATATATACTAATATAATAACTTTATAATTATAAAGGGTTAGAACCTAAATAATATACTAGGATTTACCTTTATAACCTATAAGGTATTTAATATAAGCTTTCTACTCTAACTAAGGGATTATATTATTTAATTTAATATACTTTAGAGCTTTTGTTATTATTAGGAATGCTTTATATTCGTAAGCTTATAGATATGAAATAAAGGGTTTTTAAACCTCTAATATATATAAATAGGCAAGGATGGTTTTCCTAGCCTAATTCCACTAAAGTTTATATAGTATAATCTAATTTCTATAATGCTTAAAAGGCATTTAATTTAGCAGATAAACTACTATATTAAAGACTTTATTATTAAGTTCTAATAGGAATCTAGCCTCTAGACTTAATATATAAGCCTTTTACTTAACCACCCTCTTAGATCTCTTTACCTTACTATTTTAACTAAGTATTAAGAGAGCTAAATTATAGACTATAATACCTACTAAGGCTATCTTATCCCTTATATTATCTATAAAAAGGGCTTTTTTAATATTACTATGCAAAAAGCGTAGTTAAATACTAAATTAAGTGCTTAGAAACGCTACTATTATTTAGAAGCTATTATAAATCCTATTCTTTAACTTAAATAAGTAAAAGAATTATATTAAGGTTATAAGGTATATAAAAATACACTAATACCTATTACTATTCTAATAAGGTAAGTTATAGTACTTTAGATTAACTAAAAGCCTATAACCTAGTCCTTAAGGAAGCCCTTTAGGTATAACTTATAATCTCTAGCGCTTAGCTTTGCTTATAGTATAGATCTTATACTCTATAAGCTTAGGTCCTATTAATTTAATACCTAAAGTTATATTTATAAGCTTTATAAATACTTTATTACTAGGATAACTATATTATTAATACTAAAGCTTTATATCTCCCTTATTAGAGGCCTTAGAGGTTTGCTTAATATAGCGTTAGCTTTCTTTGGATTTTCTAATAGCCTTAATAGCATATAAAGCTTATTAATATTATAAACCTTAGCTATAGGCTAATTCCCTTTATAGAGAAATCCCTTCTTCTAATTCTAGAAGATACTTACTTTTATTATAATTATTACTAATACTAGATTAATATAAAATTTAGGAATAAATAGAGCAGTCTCTAATATAATTATTCTTACCTTTTGTAATATAGGATTTATAATAAATATACTAACTAGCCCTTAACCTAAAGCTATATAGATTATACTACTAGCCTTAACCTTTATTATAACATCCTTATTAAATTTAGATTACTTAAACTATTAGAAGTTATTAAAGATATAAATATTTGCTTTAGAGTTATAAAGAACTATGTTCCTCCTTAATTCTAAGTTATTCCTAGCGTTTAATAAATTTATGCTTTCCTTTAATAATTTATATTACTTAAAGCATATAAATAATAATATATTAGCTAACTTCTTGCCTAGAGTAACTGTAATAGAGTTATTTATAGGGTTTTATAAAGGCATAATAACTGTGAGTAAAACTCGAATGGACTTGAGTTTGACTGCGGTCGCGAATTATGACTCTTACGTAATCGCAGCCACAAAGTTTGTTATAAACTTTGTATTAACCTTTCAGCCCCTAAATTTGTAGCTTAAAGCTTGTTCCTTTATTCATGTTTTACCTAACACTACAGTGATTATTAAATTTGGTTATTAATTATTACACTAGCTAGGTATTGCTAGTAATTTTTTTTATTCCTTGAAAATTAGATGCATTAGCCACAGCCAATGATCCCAAAAAAAATTAAAAATCAATAAAGGCATAATAATATTATTACTTTTCTTCTTTAGCTTCTAATTTATAGCCTTTAATTTCTCCTATAAATTAGCCTTAAGATACTTCTTAATATTCTCTTTAGAGTTTTTCCTAACCTCCTAATTCTTTAAAGTAACCTCTAGTTTATAAAGAGCCTTAAATAAATTATAGAATTCCTATTATTTTATAGTATTTTTAATATTATAATTTATATATCTAAGGCACTTAGGTTTCTCTAGCTTCATTAAATTATTTAATCTATTAGTTATAATTATATTAGTAATTCTTAAATCCTTTAATTCCTTTAGTAAAGCCTTATAGTCTTTTTTAAACTTAGTAATAGCCTTAAGAAAATTACTATTTATCCCTTATTAAGTAAGTTATTTTACTTCTTTTAAAATAACTTAAATTTACTTTAAAAAGATATAATAAACTTATATAGTATTATCTCCCTAGTTTACTATATCTTAAGGTCTAGATAATTTCTTTAGAGTATCTTAACTATTACTACTTACTTATACTAATTATAAGTACCTTTAGCTTATAAGTAATTATTTAGGTAATTCTTTATAAGGATAAGTATTTTCTTAGTATTTAGCTTATATTAATTATAAAGAAGTAAGAGTATTCTATAAGTATAGTATTAAATAGACTTCTTTTTCTTTACCTTAGTATTAAAGTTAAGGAAGTCTTAAATATTCTTTAAAAAAGTCTTATAAATATATTCCTTAATCTTTAGTATTTATTTAGCTAAATCTTAATACTTTATAAGCTTAAATTAAAGCTCTTTATATTTAAAGTTAAATTAGTTCTTTATATCTTTATATATAAGCTTCTAATTCTCTAAAGTATTAGAGTTATTATTTAAAATCTTTAGTCTTTAATCCCTTTATAAGTATATAAGTATTATAGGTTCTTTAAGTAATTTAACCTTATTTAAGTTAATATACTCCTAGACTCTATAAGATTTTATATAGTTCTTAATTTATATAAACTACTTAATCTAGTTTTTTTTTAATAATAAGACTATATTTAGGGTTTCTTTAAATATATTAAAGGGGAATATATAGGTTAAGGGAAGTATAAGTTATAATATTAGCTATTAAATAATATAATAAGGGTATTTATCTTATAATATTAGTAAGCATTAATTAAATAACTTTAATAAAGCTAATAATCTTTAAAGATAATAATAAATTTAGTAATAAAAGCTACCTAGGCTTATAACTATTAGGTAAGGGTATAAATAAATAATAAAAAGTATTTAATTTGATTAATTAGAGGTGTAAATAGTAGCTAACTTTTATACCTAAAAGGTACATAGTACGCTACGGAAATAACTAGTTTACAGAGGTACTTCTAATATATTTATCTTCACTAATATCTTATCCTAGTTAATGCGCGACCGGCATCTACACATCCGATGCTTCAGGGAGCTCTTCCTGACACTTATCTTATCATTGCCGGCTCCCCCCAACAAAAGAGCCCACGGCACGGCACACGGGCAACTCACGCAACAACAAGCTTCATCTCCATCTCAACATCCCAAGACCCCCAAGAAGCCCAAGAACTGTCTATTCGCTCGCATACAGAGTGCCTTCGGAAGCAAGCACACCTTCATGAGGCCTGCATCGGCCGCAACAGCCTACAGGGGCTTGCAGCGCATCGCATGCTCCAACCGCTCCAACCGCTCCAACCGCCAACCATGTGCCTCCTTATTCACATCATCCCATAGAGGCTTCTGTGCAACGAGAATTGCCCGTCGCCAAGAGGCAAGGCAATGGTCTACTCCGTTGGCGAAGCAGCTCTTTGAAGCAATATCAGTATGACTACATGACTATCTAAGATGACTACGCCCCAAGAAATCAGCCCCCAGTAACTAATGGCCATCCTTTCCATTCACTCATTCAAGACGACAGGGCCCGTTCCCTTGGCCAGCTACATGCGCATGTGCTTGACTGGCGACTTGGGCGGGTATTACACTGGCGCGATTGGCCAAGACCGTGATCAATTCGGCGTCAAGGGAGATTTCGTGACGTCTCCTGAAATTTCGCAAATCTTCGGCGAGCTGGTTGGCGTGTGGTTCATCGCAGAATGGATGAGCCAGGGCCGACCCAGCCAAGGAGTTCAACTCATCGAGGTTGGACCCGGCCGTGGAACTCTCATGGACGACATGTTGCGGGCAAGTTTGACACCCCTTCCTCTTCTCCCCCAATCTTGGTCTGTCGTTGGAGGTCCAAGTTCACATCACAGTTTGGCCATCGTTTCACTGACGTTTCACTGGAAAAAATACTAGACAATCAGCCGGTTCCCAGCAATGGCTGACAGCATTGAACATGTTTTCATGGTTGAGGCAAGCCCACAACTCCGAGATGCTCAGAAAAAGCTTCTGTGTGGACCTGACGCCCAATTCACGCAATGCGACTTTGGAGTCCAGAGTAATGGAAGGCACATAGGAAAACCTGTTGTATGGGCCGAAAGTCTCAAGTCGATCCCAATCGGTAAGAATGATTGCTCTTAGTCTCATTTCCCCTCAGTTCCTGCCACCATCTACTGTCATTTCCTATGCTGAAACCGGCCGGCTTATAGAAGCAGAGAAAGTGCCCTTTATCGTGGCCCATGAATTCTTTGATGCTTTGCCAATCCACACGTTCCAGTCCGCCCCAGCAGCTGTCACGCCGCCGAGGCCGTCGTCGACCACCAGTTCAGGCGGCGGCGAGAAGTCTACCGAACCCGATTCTGCTCAAGCACATCCGTCTCCACCGCCGTCTTCATCTTATGAATGGCGGGAAATGATGGTCTCTCCGACCTCCCCGGCAGCCATGGCATCCGCTCAAGCAAAGTCCAAGGCTGCTGGCAGGGAAGAACTTGCTGAAGAGTTCCAGCTTATCCTCTCATCGAAGCCAACCCGGCACTCGCGCCATCTCCCCGAGTCATCTCCCAGATACCAGCATCTGAAGCACACTCCTGGTTCCGTCGTCGAGATATGCCCCGACGCGTCCCTGTACGCTGCTGACTTTGCCACGCGCATCGGTGGTACCAGCAGCGTTCGGAAATCTCGACCGAGCGGCGCTGCTCTGATACTGGATTACGGCACGTCGGACACCGTCCCCATCAACTCACTACGCGGTATTCGGCACCATAGGCTCGTCAGCCCCTTCTCAGCTCCTGGTCTTGTGGACCTGAGCGCCGATGTGGACTTCACGGCCATTGCGGAAGCCGCCACCCTTGCCAGCGACGGAGTTGAAGTTCACGGACCGGTCCCCCAAGCGGACTTCCTGGAGCTCATGGGCATAAGGGAGCGAGCAGAGATACTTTGCAAAGCTGCTGGTGCCAAAAAGGACACGGCAGATGGCGTTGAGAAGTCGTGGAAGCGCCTTGTTGATCGAGGCCCCAGTGGGATGGGCAAAGTATACAAAGCCCTGGCCATATTGCCCGAGAATAATGGTCGAAGACGTCCCGTAGGTTTTGGGGGGGATGTTGCAGCCAATTAACGGTGTTGCCGAGATGGAACGTGATGATGTATATTGATTTTTATAATTTTTTTGCACTCATTGGTTGTGGCAAATGCATCTGATTTAAGAGAAACATGACTCAAAGGCAGCATAACAATTAACATGTAAATGATAGTGACCGCAGTGATGGATAGAACCTGTTATAGGAACAATTAGGTTCTATCCATCACTGCGGTCACTATCATTTGTATGTTAATCATTATGCTGGCTTTGTGATGATATATATAATTACATCACTTGTGAGCCTCCCGACTCCGGAGGACCATGTATCATCACAAAAGAGGGGGAATTGTAAAAGCATAATGGTCAGAACACGTCGTCACAATATAAAGAAAGCCCTAGATTTTAGGTTGTAAAAGATGGAACCCGCTTCCAATTTTATTCCCTGCGATACGAATTCCCGATGTACAAGTGAACGCCTCCCCACTCCATAATTTATTCCCGTACAAGCTTGACATTCTCCTCATCGCTGCCATCGTCTGAGAACTTGTCG
The DNA here is from genome assembly GCA_030389615.1 of Epichloe typhina subsp. poae. Taxonomy (NCBI): domain Eukaryota; kingdom Fungi; phylum Ascomycota; class Sordariomycetes; order Hypocreales; family Clavicipitaceae; genus Epichloe; species Epichloe typhina. The sequence goes on along the minus strand of CP098318.1, from coordinate 1,454,244 downwards.
CCATCCTCGCCGACGGCGAAAATGGTTTCTCCATCAATCGACTCGCGAGGAATGTTTCTGGCAGGTGCCTGGCGCGAGCCATTGTCATGGGTCGATGCAGAGCCTGTGATGCCAGTAACTGGTGGAGCATGGTTCTGGGTCTTGCCGACGTGGGATTCTTCGTCATCATCATCCCAACCTTCCGGAACACCGATATCGCCAATCTCGAAGTTGCCGTCATCATCTTGGGCAATTTCATCACTCATGGCAAACCGGCGATTGTTGGCGGTGGGCCGCCACACGTAAGCTACAAAGGCCACATCTGCAAAGTACACAATGTTGAGCCAGCCGTCCAGGATAAACCATCTCGACTTCCAGTGGCTGGGCACAAAATCAGGATCGTTTACAGAAGCGAAGGTGAAGCTGGTGAAGAAGAAGAAGGCAAAGATGACGATGATGCTGGCGAGAATACACCACCAGAGCTTTCTGTACATTGCCTCCTTGGAGTGTTGTTTTCGTTCCCGCAAATCCTTGAGTGTGAAATTCAGAGAATTGAGCGTCCAGACGTAGAATGCTGTTAGTGTTCCGGCTAGCGGTAGGACGATAAGCAGGACGAAGGGACCTTGCGGAGAGAGTTAGCAAATATTGCTTTAGGGAGAAGCGCGGCACCGGACGCCGTCTGATCAGAAGATACAGACCTGCACTCTCAGGCGAGACTATCAAACTGGTGATCGAGTACACCAAACCGAAAACAAAATGAGCCGCGGCGAGCCATCGAACGTAAATCATAGTGCGGCCAAGAGTTGGCTTGACAACGCCATAGCCCATGCAGACGATGAGTAAGAGGAAGAATGAAAATGAGTTTCTCGCGGCGTTGAGTATGCCGACTATAATCAAGAAGGCCTTGGATCCCACAGTTGAGCCACCATGATTTTGGTAGTCTATTTTTCATCAGCACGATTTTTGATTCGCAACATACTGGACGAGACAATGCAATACGAACCATAGTATCCCCAGGTAATGAGCATTTCCGCCACAAGAAAGACCAATATAGCCGTGATGTAATTTTGGACGGCCACTATTAGCACATGTTACTATGGTTCCCATCTCCAGCTTACGGGGTGCAAGGGGAACTGGAAAGAAGAAACCCATACAAATGTCGTGGCGATGCTGGTAATACAGAAAAGTCCAGTATGAGGCTATCAGAGCGTATATAATCGACATGGCGCCATAGAAGGGCAATTTCGGGATTTGCGTCGCAGGCAGTTCGCCATAGGCGTTCCGGAATTCGACCACGGCCTTGTATTTCTCGATAGTAAAGCCCTCCGTTACAACGCAGTAATAACCTGTTTTCTTTAGACTGTAGTGAATAGGACTTGCGTCTTTGAGGTGGACGGCCCTTGTCATAATAAAAGCTTCAGATTTCTCAGTCGCATTGTGAGATACGATAAACTCGCCGATGTTGGTGGAATTGCATAGACCTGACTGGACGGAACCTTCGCTGCAAATCGGCAATTGCTATAAAAAGAGGACAGACTTAGTTTGATTTCCGTGATGTTGTAAAAGTGATAAGATGGGGGCGGTTCCGGAGCCTTCTTACCCGACGTCCACTGACGGTATCTTTGATGCTAATGAGGTTCTTGTCCTGCCACTGGAAGATGATCAAGCTAACGACTGGGTCGGTCCCTTCTGGTATGCTTGAGTTGAAGAACTTGACTAGAATGAATGGATCGACGGGACCACCCCAAGAGGTCCGGCTGTACATGCCTATGTCACCTTTAGTATGTCGAACAGACGTGCAAAGGCTGCATTGGAATGGATGCAAAGTTGCGAACCAGAGCAGTATTGTGCGCTCTTCTCATCCTGAAAAAGGAGATGATATCGTCAGTGCTCAAGCTCAAGGATACATAGCATCGGTGCTTTCTCACAATGACGACCTCGAGCGCCGACGCTGTCCAGAAGAATGCAAGGCCAAGGGCCCCCAAGAAGCGCCTCATGTTGGGCAGTTCGCGGCTGCGATGCGAGCCGCTATGCGAGGGTGTTGCGTCGCGTCGCGTCGAGCCAGACAGTCAATTCTCTTCGAAGAGAAGCTTCTGACAAGAGTTGCAATATCGGCGAAGAGGTCTCGTCGTGGAAATCGTAGGTGTGGTGGTGTTTTCGAAGTAGTACTGGCTGGCTATGCAATGCAAACTTGTCCAGTGTAACTGTCGGATCGCAGCAGTCTGATTGGTCTGGTCTAGAGAAGGCGAATGCAGTCTGAGTTATTCGAAGGAATCCGCGGATAGATGAGCGTGGATGCGGATGACTTTGCCACAGGAAGCCTGCGAGGTCGACGATGAAGAGAGGTGGCAGTTTCCAGGATCATGTCCATTTAATTTGTATGTAGGAGAATGGGGAGCTTCCCACTTCTGGTAGTACAGCCAGACTACTACGGACGCCAGACAGCTCCACCGCCGATATGATAAGATAAGAAGGCATCATCATCATCATCATACATGGACTTTGTCGTATTAAATTTGCATCTCAACGACACCCATCTATCACCTCTTTGAATTGGCTTTGCCCATCCAGTCAGTGGTGCTCGCCAGACCAGCACTCACAATCACACAATGGGCAAAGGAACTGACAAACTCTACGTAAGATTATCTCAGCAACCTCCCTCAGCTCTTCCGCCCCGAACTCTGCCAAACTACGTCGCAACTCCTCCAGCTAACAAATTTCGATTGGCCCCGACAGATCACCCACTCGGAGTGGTCATCCTCAGACGCGTACTCTGCCAGCATAGGTGCCAAAGCGTCGTCGCGCAACGGATGCAGCCAGGCGCCTTTCCGTCGACTACCCTTCAACTTCTGCGCCGCCAGCCTCCAGCCGTTCAAGAACCCCGTCTGCACGCCCGACGGCACCATTTTCGATGTAGAAGTCATAGGCGCATGGCTAGACAAGCACCCGAACCAGAACCCGGTCAACGGCAAAGAGCTGCATAAGAAGGACCTCATACGGCTCAATTTCGCGCGCAATGCAAGCTCGGATTCCCTCGGCGCCGGACTCAGCGACGGCAAAGGCGATTTGATCGATCCAGTCACGTACAAAGTCTTCACTGATAACACACATATCGTGGCCATTCGCCACGGCACATACGCCAACGTATTTGCGTGGGAGACGATCGAGCGCATGAACATCAAGGCCAAGATGTGGCAGGATCTCGTCGACGACGAACCGTTTACTCGTGCCGACATGATTACCTTGCAGGACCCCCAGAACGCGGATAGCCGCAACCTCGAGCAGTTCAAGTACCTGAAAGACGGAGAAGGCGCACAGCTCACGAGGGAACAGGAGGAGGAGGAGCGCAATGCGAGCAACATCAACGCCGAAGCGCTGGGAAGCATGGGCGACAAGGTCTTGAAAGCTAAAGCAGCCGTTGACAAAGCACGCAAGGCCAGAGAGGCGGGAAGAGACATCAACCGGAGCTCCGGAGCACTGGCTGCCTCTTCAAATGCGATGTCGGAACCGTCGCCGGCCACAGGACCGACGCCACAGTCCATGCTTCGGCAAAAGAAGCCGGCGGCGAATGCTGCCGCATACACGACGGGCAAAACAGCTGCCAGTTTCACAAGCACGGGGCTCACGCCCGAAACGAGCGGCGAGCGAGCTCTGTTGACAGACGAGGAGTTTATGCTGAAGCCAAAGCGAGTCAAAACCAAGGGCTATGCCCGCATGGAGACCAACCTCGGCGACTTGACGATAGAGCTGCACACGGACACTGCGCCGAGGGCAGTATGGAACTTCATCAGACTGGCGCAAAGCGGCTACTACAAGGGCGTCGCGTTCCATCGCAACGTGCCGAGCTTCATGATCCAGGGAGGCGATCCCTCCGGGACAGGGAAAGGTGGTTCTAGTATTTGGGGCAAATATTTCAACGATGAGCTTGATGGGCCGCTGACCCATAACAGCAGAGGCATACGTGAGTTACAGGAATGTTTCCAAGGGCCAAATGCGCTTGCCGTCCAAGACATTTCACATGACTGACACGAATGCATCTCAAACACTACAGTTTCAATGGCCAACAAGGGCAAGAATACCAACTCGAGCCAGTTCTTCATCACATACAAGGCCGCACCCCATTTGGACCGCAAACACACCATCTTCGGCCTCGTCGTCCAAGGGCACAATGCTCTCACCAAGATGGAGGCGGCTCCCACCGACGGGTCCAGCAGGCCTCTGAACAAGATCTTTATCAAAGACGTGGTCGTCTTTGTAGACCCATTTGCCGAATTTCAGACACGGAAGAAGGAGCAGGAGCGTCAGGACGAGGAGCGAGAAGAGGTGCAGCGCAAAGGCGGCACAGACGATGACAAGACGACATGGACGGGCAAGAGAATACGAGGCGACGGCACCATTGTGTCAGCAGAAGGCAAGGAGAGCGTCGGTAAGTACTTGAGCAAGACTCTCCATGTTGCGGGGAACCAAGGCGTCCAGGACGGCTGGGAGGAGGAGCCGATGCGGAAAAAGGTGAAAGGGACGCGGGGGGGCTTTGGCAATTTCGATGGTTGGTGATGAAAAACTTGGGAAGCGGACATCATGTAATGCAGCAAGCAGTCAAACAACCAATTACAGGCGTGACATGCGAGCAAGTCATGACACCAATGCGCACAGGGTCTCGACGGGAAAGAAACAGAAAAGGGAATGAGTCGACCGAACTGACATACCTACCATGGTCTGTCTGCCTTGGTCTCAATTCTCCCTACCTACACCATGTTGCTATGCCACGAAATGGTTTTTTTTTTTTTTGCAGCCGCAACTGCAGTTGCACTCTGAGATGGTGATTTGATTATCCAACCACATAACATAGACTGGTTTGTCCGTCGGGAGGGAGACGTGGGGAAAAAGGCAAGAAATGTCTTGGAAAATGTTAAAACACACATTTATTCATTCTGATGACGCTGGACAGCACCCTAAGTAGCTACTCTCTAGTACTCCCAGCAGATTCGTCAACAGGGAAACAACCAGACATCAACTCTGGTGGCACCAGAATCGACGACGGCCGAGGAAAGCGGGCCAACAGACGTTACATCCTGGATCCTGGATAACAGACGACACAACCACCTAGGTATATACATACAAGAAGAGGAAAAGAATAAAAAAACTAATTTGCAAAATCAAAGAAAATAATATGTACACCAAGTATCCATGTGCTCTACATACACGCCGAGGTTCGACAGCATGGCTCCAGAGGCAATCCGACCAACGAAGAAAGAAAGTGACCAATCGTTGCAGATGACTGACTGTCCAGATCATCCAGACAGAGGCTTGCCAACGCACACGGTCAACTCCTGTGGATTTGGGTCATTCACGAAACCCGACTGGTCCTGGCCAGAAGAAGGACCGACATCATCGTAGGGAAAGGCGTAGCCACGGCTCTGGACACTGACGTCGTGGCAGATTCGTGAATAGTGGTTCGTCACCGCATCTCGGTAATAAGAGTCGACTTTCTCTCCCTCCGGCTGCTTCTCATTGATGAGAAGCGTGGAGCGGTTGAAGGCGGCGGCGAGGCGAGCTCCAATGTTGAGCCTCTCGTCTGATACACCTTGGCCACCGGCAAATGGACCAGTGTTGCAAGTGAAGATGTCCCCGGCCGAGGGCTTGGCGAATGAGCCGACTCCGTCAAAGGTGAGACTGCCGTTCTTGACGCGCCCGACAGCATCTCCCCACTTGAACTGCGTGTTGACCGTGAGATCCTCTGATGTGTATTTGTTCCAGACGGAATCGACATATGACTGGTAGTAGCCGTCGAATAAGCCATTGATGAGGGCGCTGCCAGAATTAGGACTCAAGGCTCGCATGTTGGCCCCCGAAGAAGATCGTATCACGAGCTTATCCCAGCCCTTGCCGTCGGTCTTGCCTTGGGCCAGGAGACCAGCGCAGACTTTGGCCAAACCATCCGAGGGCAAACCGGGAACAGTCTTGATCTTGCCATCACCAGTCTTGAGCTGCAGGGACACGGGGAGACTGACGAAATCGACATAGGATATGTTGGCGTACAGCTCCTGCTGGTTCCATGTGAGCTCGCAGAATCCCCAGTCCAAGTCATAGTTGGCATCGGATGGGTTCGTGGCCGAGGGCTCGACCAAAGCGGGACCTGGGTTGATGAAGAATTGGAGAGGCTTGTCTCGACAGAACCAGATGCGGGCACCAAAAATGCGAGGGATAGACACTGTCCGCGAGGAGCCCGAGGAGCCGATGGCTATGGCGCAGTCAGCGCCTAGGGGCTGAAGAGTGTCACTGGGGTTCGACGGATGATAGGGAGTTTTCCCATCAGACGCGAGAATCAGGACTCCTTTATCATCCTGGCCGGTGATGTGGGCATAAAGCTGTGCCGCCCCGGTTTCGTTACGGAGGACAATGTTCAGGATAGGTGCCATTTTGCTGCTGTGACGTGTCGTGATGTGGATGTTCCTTGGTCCCTCGCAAATACAGCCTGGACTGTTTGTCAAGTAGATCTAAGAAGTCGTGATGCAAAGTATGCCGTTGTGGTCATAGCTTCACCTGCATGTATTTATATAGAGTTATAAACACTTGGCGGGTGCGTCTGGTGAGCGAGTGCGCGTGCGTATGTGTGCGTATGTGTGCGTAACTATGCGTATGTGTCCGTGTGTGTCTGTATGTGTCTGTATGTGCCTGCATGTCTTTGGATAACCCGTCCATTTAGCCTCTTTGTCTCTTGATCCTTGGTGAATATGCGTCATGGCCGCAAGTCAGTTCGTGGCTAGACTGGCCACAAAGTCAGTTTAGTGTCAAAGTCTAGTTGGGGAGCTGACTGACTGGCCCTCGCCTCATCTCATGCTCTCATGCCTGCCCGTTCTGCTTAGACCGCCGCGCGCCGTTCCGTTCCGTCCAGTCCGACTCCGACTCCGACTCCGACTCCAGGCGGCCATTGCCGGCCATTGCCGGCCCTCCCCGGCCACAGCCAAGAAAAGCTTGAAACACGGGACCGCCGACGACGATTGCGACTTGCTCCCAGCCTCCCAGCCCCCCTCGTACCCCTCCGCATCGCACGGGGGTCGCCTGACTTTCGTCCTTCGTCGCCTGTCGGCCTAGTTTCAGAATGTCCCCTTCGCGGGAGCCTACGTGAACATGGCACGTTGGCATGGTCTGTGGTCAGATGACTATCAACACATGTAGCTCCACCACTTGACCCATCGCTGGTCTTCAACTTGCCGACCATTGTGATCGACGAGTCACTGCAAGCCGACACAGGGAATTTCAAATTCAAACCAAGTTATGTCGTGGTATAAAACTTCTGCCTCCTTCGTGAATCTCTGCATGAAAGAAATTGAAGCATCCTCTGACTAGGACACATGACGGCCTACTCTGTACATTCTTGGTAAAGGCAGCGCGCACATCACCATCAAGGACGCCAGCTTCCCTAATGTTGGCACGGTCGCATGACATCCTTGACTATCCTCTTCTGCCGTGGGCCTGGGCTGATTGTCATCTGTATGATTTGCATTTGAACTGCCATTTTCTGAAGTTTTGTTGGATACCACGCACATCTTTCCCTTCTCCTCTCTGTTGCTGCACTCATCATTCCACTTCTCGTCTTTGTGACCATCTTTCGACGAGTTGAAATAAGCCTTCACTGAACTCACCAACACAACGGCGTCTGAGGATGGCGGACCGCCTGACCATAGTGGGTTGCCATTGCTCCAATGTTGCAAAATGATATGGCCACCACTAGATGGAACGTCGTCGCCTTTCATTTCAGCCAGAAACAGGCCGTCGGCGTAAAAGGTGACCCGCCCAGGCAAGTAGTCAAAGCGATATTCGTGGAAGCTTCTGGTTGGATCAAACGACAACTTGACTCTTCGTAGTGTACCACTTTTGCTTGCATCGTAGCCATCTTGCATGGATAATCTTGAGTGAATCACGAGGTTTACCGGAAATACGTTGGTGGCTAGGTCAAACTCTCTTGATAGGAATTCCATGTCTATCTCTTGAGTATCGTTTCGATACTGTATCAAGTTTCCAATCGTAGTCAGCCAGGGCACAGAACAGAACAAGGGTTGCCAGACCTGACCATACCCAGAAAAAGGCCGAACAAGTGCCGCTGTTTCGTGGAAGCTTCATCACCACTCGATAAGAGCCCCAAAACATGTCGTTTCGGTTCGAGTCAATTTCAGCAGCGCTTATCGCACCGATATCTGTTGGCAGGCTCCCAACTCGTAGAGCCATGGCCCTCTGGCTTTTCGCATCACTCATGAGGTCTTGATGTCCAGGGACGTTTGATCCTGGGAAAGAAAACACATTCCCAACTTGAAAGGACTTGCCGAACGTTCCTCTGCCAGCTTCAGCAGAAACGTTGAACTGCTGCCTGGTCCAGTCTGTGTTCTGACTTATATCATTCAAGGACGTAAAATCTGTGACGAGCATGTCCGTGAACACGACACGGCCACTCTTGTGTGCATAATCATCAGTCATAGCATATCCGCACATGCAAGTCTCGCCGGCGATGGGAGAAACAACGAGCGATAAATAAAGTCCCCAAATTCGATGCATGGTGAATGTGACTAGGTAACGGCGAATGTGATTTTCCGTCCTGATCATCGATTTGCTGCAAAAAATCTCCGTGGTGGTGATGCAGTCTCAGTCGTCAAAATGACAGTGCAGCTTGAACAGGTTTGTTTGATCGGAAGATCTGCGAAGCAGAAGAATGTAGCTTTGATGACCGACTCAGGTACGCAACATATGTCGAATGAAGATGAGAGTAACGCCTGTCCACTGCTTCACAATCAGCTTAGTGCTCAGTGCTACCTTCCTCGTCGTTCGCCCACACCTTTGGCTGGTAAGTGCAGCCGAGTCAATCTTTGGAGGCAACACTGAAGTCGGACCTCGGGACCGGGACACTAATGCGCCATCGCATCCGCTCATTAGGCGCGTAATCCCATCTCAATTTCTCAGAACATCTCAGGAACAAAGGGGCAAAGGGGCAAAGGGGGAAATTCCGTGTTGACAGAGAAGCGATTATTGACCGAATGTTATACGAAATATCTATACACTAGCGAGCGGGCCAGCCTCCTCTCAACCCCAATTTGACACAAGCTCAGCCGAGTAGTGTCCCCGTCCCTGTCGGACAGTCGCCTCTGCTCTGTAACATGCGTCTTTTCATGTAGTTGCATGGCCTGCTAGCTCAAGGAACCGATAGCTGAAATGACTCCAAGGAAATCCAAAAAAAAACCAATGTAAAAAAAAGATGACATAACAATCTGAGTATCGAACAAGGTATCTGAGAAACAAAGAATAATGAATCAACATTACTAACAACAGTAATGAGACTCGAGGACAAATACAAACATAGGCAAGTAAAGAAGAATTAGTTGGAAGGGAAAAATAAACAAAGGAAAGTCGGTAAGGAGATTGACTGTTCGCGACGCAAAAGGTCGGCCAACGAACGGCCAGGTCAAGCACGTGCTGAAACAGAGAGAAGAGAGGAAATGCAGGAACAGCAGATAGAAAGAAGTGGGAGAAAAAAAGGAAAGAGAATAGAGGCGAATAGATGCCACAGCTAATCGAACAGCCCAAGAAAAAAGAGAAAGATACGAGCATTGCCGTCATGGACCAGCCAATTGACCTGCCATCTGCAGTCATCGGCTTGCATTGCCCTTGTGAAAGTCCAATCACCTCCGCCGAGGTAAAATTGTCGCGCACCTGATTATTCTGCCCGTGACTCATTACGTGCTTCACCATCTTCTGGCAGAATCGCACCCCATGAGCATATTTCTGAAAAAACTGTTGGCTTATCTCCGAGGTGGCGGAAGCAGCTCTACGGCCACTTGCTCTGTCCCAAGCGCCGTGAACAAATATCAAACGATTTCCCGAAGAAAAGCCAATAAAAGCAGATGCCACAACAAAGCAGTGTCAAATGCCAAACTCCTGGCCAGCCGGTCCCAAACAAAATAATCCATGGACAATTGTCGGCAAGAAAAAAACAAGCCAATACAGATGGTTCCAATACAACAAAAGAAAAATTCGTTCATTCATGTTCAAGGGATTAATACACGCTGTCCTCATCTGCTCCCTGAGAAATCATCGAGGGAGTAGATACGTTTGAGGAAGCCTCAAGATCGTCGACATAGCCGACAAGAGCCTGTGAGTGGAGCTTGAATGATTCGCCCATAAGACGAGTGATGCTGTGATGATACAATTTAGCGACCTCATTCGAAATATAGTAGGTGACAATTAGCAAACACGAAGCAAACTCACCCCCATACGACAACTTCATCAAGCATAGATCCCCACAGCCGAGCCACGATGGAGCTCATCTGGGACATGTAACTTTCGTCTAGGTCTTTTGCAAAGAGCTGCCGAACCTTGTTATACATAGCTAGCTCTTCCTGTGTGGCCGGCTCTTCATCATGTTCCAGACGATAGAGCCACAATGACAGAATAATCATCATGTCCATGCCACAGAGGGGATGTTCGACACTCCAGTTAGTTGGAGAGGTACGTGCAACCCAGCGAACACCCTGAACGACAGCAATTTCGATGCAATTGTAGCATTCTTGTATAACCTTGATCATTTCGCTGGAGCGCTTTACACGATCGCGGGCGTGTGACATGGCGGCAGCGACCTCGTATGAATCGTGGTAACGCAGAGCTTCCTGCACACTCTTCAAATCAACCTCCAAACGAGCGCGAGCATTACGATACATAGCCTTGGCGTTGAAGAGAAGAGGGTGGCCTTTATGAGGGGCGCTCAGAGGAACGGCTACCGATTCCGGCTCGCAGAGTTCCAAAGATTTGTGCCAAGTTTCGAGAGCAAGACGAAGTTTGTATTCGGTGACAACATCTTGGAGGGCTTCAGGGCTGCGTTTGTGATACCACACCTCTAGAAACAAAGCGTTGATCATGACACGAGCCGCGAAAGCGCTGTACCGGAGGTTCTCGCCTTGGAAAAGATTATCGTGCGCCTCCATGAACGTGACGACGGGAGACCTGCCCAGGGGCTCGGGCCATGATGCATCATCTGCAACCTGGAGATTCCACAAGGCCTCTGTTGAAGGAAGTTGTAGATCTTCAAATTCGTTGAAACTGATGGCAGGAGTGTGATTGTACGTCAAAGTCAATAAACCAAAGAAGATATAGACAGCATAGTAAGTGCGGCGACAGCCTTCATCTTCGACCCATTCTAAGCGACTAGGTTTTGCGGTACCTCGAGCTTCTTGACGCAACTTGAGCTCATACCTGTTGCCAGCGACCATGTTGGCCAAAAGGCTCTTGATGGAGCACGCCCATTCCAGGCCTTTGGGATCTCCACTCCAGCTCGCGAATACCATGTTGAGAAGAGAGCTCTGCATGGTCCACAGAGGACATTTTCGAGAGCTGAAGTTTTCCTTATTCTGCAAAAATTGATTGACGAGCACCTTTGAGCCGATGTGAAGCATGTATGCCTGGTCCTGGTCGAATGCGTAGAGAGCACCAATACTCAACACAGCCAGTAACAGCGGAGGCGACACTTGCGAAGGACAAAATGACGTAGGATGAAGGAACGGCAGGTGGTGATGGAATAAGCCAAAGTAGGTCGACAGGTATCGATTCAGTGACCCAAGGCCGGGTAGGCGAAACCCTTCAGGAACGGCGCGCTCACGATCACAACTACGAATGCTGTCAAGTATGGCATTGCGTTGCTCGTCTCCCATTACCTGGGGTGTTTGAAAGCCAGCATGAGCGGGATCAATCAAAGAGGGACTTTGGGGTGTTGGTGTACCGGCGCCAGAATCGGGCAGAGCCTGGATGATAGATTGCAAGGTAGGCACGATGGCACTGCCGTTTTGACCTGCGATCGGCGGGAGCTGGTTGACCCGCGGCTGGATCGTGGCTCCTGAGGCAAAGGATTGCTGCGATTCTAATGATCCCGATGCGCTCGAAGTTATGGAATGAGTTTTGGGCTCATCAACGGACGGGGGCATAAAACCATCCCATTGCATCTGAGGCAAAGCAATAGCTCCGGAGGGATAAGTGACGGTCGATTCCATAATGGTTGATCCACGAGGGGAGTACGCCATCGTAGCGCCATCTTCATAGGTGCTTTCTTCGCGCATGGCAGCAGTGGCCTTCTGATGGAGGTCGGCAACAAGCATTGCAGCTGCTTCCACATCGAACAGACCATCGTTTCCAGCTTCCATTTGCTCTAGAGTTGACGTATCAATTGCCAGTGCTGCTTTTGACGGCGTTGCCACCGCACGTGTCTTCGGACCACCTGCGCGGCGTTTGCCATCGCTGTGAAGAGGGACGCCGCCATCTTTAGCGTGCACAGTCCGATCGTGCCTGAGGAGCAAGTCGCGACGGACGAAAGTACTTCTACATTTCATGCATTTGAAAGGTCGTTCTTTGGTATCTGCACGTAGTTAGCGGGTTTGGTTACATGAGACGGCTTGAGTTGAGTGTATTGCTTGGGATAGGAAAAGTTTGCCACTGGTTGGTTTTCAAGGCCCGACAGGTACCAGCCAAACCGTCAGGGTGCGTTGAAGGATAGAAATGAATGAAAGACCATGGAGTGAAGACATATGAGCAGGAAGTGCATGGGCAAAGTACGTACGTGAACGTTCGTGTCTGCTCCGGTGCTCGCTTCTACTGAAGGCTCGGTTGCAGAACTGGCACTTATACTTGCGTTCCGGTGCGAGTGATGCCTTTCGCGATGAAGGAGTGGAAGCCGCCGGGGGCGGAAGGACTGCGACGCTGGCGCCAGGCATTTTGATGACCAAGATGTGTGTTCTTGACGGGAAGAATGACGAGAGGGATAGGTGACAATTGTAGTCTCTCGTGCCACGAATCGGGTCACAACGCTGGTTTCTGACAGCACGATGATTGAATATCGTCTGGATTGAGTCTTTGCAATGCGCTCACGCCGCCTAGCTCCTCGCTCGCACGCGCTCCCGTGGGATTTAAAGTGTGAAGGCGGTGATTTCGATCGTGATGTTGGTCATTGGATATGTCTGTATTCTGGTCATGGAAATTCTGTGAGGGTTGTAATATTAGGAATAGAGGCTATCTGAGACCTCGTTGAATTAACACCTAACCAACTGGATATGGATGGTGGGTGATGTTCAATGACTATGAAGCGACGAGCGAATGCTGGTGAAAATGGGATGGATGGGAAGGGGGGAAGCGAGAGAGGATGCTCAGTATTCTAATAGTTAAGAACAGCAGAGGGGAGGAGAGGGGGGACGGACAAGGCTTGGGGGGCATGGGTGTAAAATTCTGGGTGTTGGGAAAGGGGGCGCGCAAAGAAGGGAGCAGGAGGGAGGAAAGGCAAGGAAAGGAGGGGGACCGGAAGGAGGGGCTGGGTGGCTGATGGAGCACAGAAACTTGTAGTCTGGCAGACGCTGGCTGATTGACTATTACAACTGAGAGAGCAACCAGTAACAAATCAAGCACCAAGTTGACCGAGGACCTGATGGGACGTGTTGCCTCGTCGTGTCGTTTTTGACCTCCCCAGCGTGGCTCTCGTGCCAACGCAGCGACGGACAATGCAGCGACGCGTGAGGTGGAACACCGCAGACACGCAGACAAGGGCCGGAGAGGGTGTGCCCACAATAGCAGGGGTGTGCTGAGGGCCGACGCAGCGGGGCTTGCCCCCTCATCCAGGTAGATACTCCGTACGTCCGTACTGCACTTTCAATAGGTCACTGGCCGGCACTCACCACCATCTTAACCAGTTGACCATTAATACGGAGTACAGCAGTTTTCCTTCTGGCCGTCAGCAGAGGCTTGATGAGAAGCTGGCACCTACCCATGCCACTGGCACGTCTACTAATAACCACTCACTCTGCCCGGTGTCTTCGCATTTCCTGCTTTCCGTTTCAGTCTGGCTCCTTTCTTGCCCGGGTTAATATTAACAGCTTGCCCCTCCATGGACTGCCCCTCTCCCACTCTCGCCAATAATAGTCAGGGCACCTAATAACAGCACTTGGAAATTTTTCCTGTAAGGCTCTCATTGCGGTATGAAGAAAAAAGCAAATTCTAGCTTGGCGCCCAGAGCATGAGCGTGTAGCGGCGGAAGAGGTCCTGATCATCGAGCTACATGCTGCATCAAGGAAGAAATAATTCAATTCGATGTTCGCTAAAAGGATCAACACATGCGTCGTCTGCGATGTATGTTGAGTGAAGCCATTTGCCATGGGCTTCTTGCTAGCCCAGTATCTCGAGCTGTTGTTCATTTGAAGAGGTGGTTATCTGCTGCAACTTCGCAATAGCAGATTCACGCAGCTTCTTTCTCGCCATCCATTTTGTCTCGTCGTCGTCCAATAATACTGTTCTTGGATTGACTTGTTGACTTTCGGACTGGACTGTGCTCTCAGTGGATCCTGCACCCCGGACCGAAAATGCTCCAGGCCTGTGCGTGTGGGTGGTGCTGGGGAACTTGAGCATTCCATCCGCCGGTCTTTTTTAGCTGCATGGTTCCCCTTAATGCCAGCTGGCATCAGCAGAGACAGGCTCACCGTTGTCTTCTTTCTCAACTGTCGGTCAATGACCCACCAGGGCCACCACATGTGCAGTGTACATATAATGGTTCGGCTGTTGCATTTGTGGAATTTTTAAGACTGCAACACCCCGTTCCCAACCAGCAATGATGGAAATTGAGCTGAAGCTGTACCTGCTGGTGAGCACTAACAACAGCCGCGCGGACAGGACCTCGGGCTTCATTCCGACCTGCTTGTGCTCTACCATGTACATACGCCCTCTGCTGCCCTGAGATATTTCTCTGGGTAGGTACATGTAGGTGGATAGTCAGTCAGGTAGAATGGAAGCATCGGAAACAGGCGGGGTTTGCAATCTGGCTGCCAACAAACCGTAACTCCGACTGGCGGCGAGATGTGTGGCTCGTTGACTGTAGATTAACAGCACGAGACGGAAACCCTAAGGCTCCTAGAACGTCCCATGTTGACCGTTTGGTTTATTTTCAATGGCTTCTAATCCTAGGGACGTGATTAAACGTTTCCAGAGAGGCGAAAGCATCATAGCAAATCAAAAAGTCGTCACATCGATGGCCGATGGCACGCACCGATCGAAGACTCAACGTGGGGTCTGTAAGGTCCTGTAAGGTCGGTCTGCTTAGTGCGATGGAGCGCCCCGCTGCTGAAGTCGGCTCCAACAAGCTTGCTTCCAAGTTGGTTAAGCGACTGACTGTCTGGTCGGGTCCGTCAAACATCGAGCCTGCAGTTCATCCGGATCTTTCGAATCTGTGAGTCTTGAATTCAACGAATTCTCCCCTTGTCTTCTCCGATCGTAGGTCTTGCTCCTTTTGTTCCTTTTTCAGTGGCCGCATCCGAAGCATAACAAGACAAATCGCCCCAAATCAATCCGAGGGTTAGAACGTGCGTCGCTGTTGGATATCGTCGTCAGGTGACGCAGAATGACCGGGTCCATCATATCTGCCCAAGAATGCACGACTGACGTAGCCTCAGATTAGTGCTCAACCACGATCATCTATCCACACCAACGCAAGCCCGCACCGAACATAGGCATTTGCGCATCCATCAGTTGCCAGTAATAGGCAGTACATTTGGGCCTTCTACACTTTCAATCATCTCTTCGCAGCGCCGACAGTCAAGTGATACGAGACAACGACATGGGGCTCTCGTACAATACCTATCTCGATAGCAGCAAGATCTACGGCTGCAAGTCCTGCAAGGCTCATTTGGCAAATCACGAGGACATAATCAGTAGGGTACGTAGCGATGGCAAGTGAGCTTCATCATGTTGTTCCGGATGGAGATTTTTTTTTAGTCCAAGCACTCTTTTCAGCTCCGTATTTGGGCTGTTCCAAGCTGCCGAGTGCTCGTTTCCATGCTTGATATCTAACTATCAACTCCATCTGATCACTGTTTCTCTCTCTTTTCCCGTTCGTGGTAGCTTGGAGTTTCAAAATCTATCTCGAAGAAGACGACTAATATATTTTTGCTGCAGAATTTTCGTGGTCAGCATGGAAAAGCGTACTTATTTCACAGTGTTGTAAACATCGAAGCTGGGGACCCCAGTGAACGCAACATGACAACTGGTAGGCACATCGTCCGTGACATTTTTTGCCGTCAATGCAAGGAGACTGTGGGCTGGAAATATGATAAGGCCTACGAGAATCCTGAAAAGTATAAAGAAGGGAAGTTCATTCTAGAAGCAGAGCTCCTCTGCAACGTCACCTGATGATATTGCATTCGAGAGAACCCGGGTTTTCGGAGCCTGGATTTTCGCGTTCACAGCCGGGTTAGTGACTGGACACACCGGTTTTTATTTTGATGCATAGGATTAAGGGACACGGTTTGGTGAATGGTCATGTTTTTTTAAGGGTTTCGCATGGTGTTAATTTTTGAGATTGGGGGCACTCAGCGGTGAAATTTTTCCTGGCTTGAGGACATTCAACATGAATAAGGTAACAAGCGTAGCTTCACCGAAATATAATAAATATGCATTATCTGATCTGAACAACCTAAGAAAAAAGCATCGTCTGTGCTAATGTGCCCGCAGGGTGGGTTTGGAGAAAGCATCAAGGTGAGGTATGTGCCTGGGCGGAGGCACTTGATAGAGTAGAGGTAGGGACGTATTATTAGGTGCACATGTTATTGCACCAGATGCGGCAGCAGAGAGAGCAGAACACCTGAATTTCTTATCTCTTTGCAATTCTCTGCTAACTAACTATATAAGGGAGTACATATCCGTATATATCCCTCGCGCAAAAGTCTGGCATAGATTCAAGTATATGCACTAACAAGGGCGCTGTGGAGAAACAGATACCCAGCTGTGGCAAAAGCAGCGTGGGCCAAGTCAAGACCCACCGAGCCGCGGCTTCCCGGAATCATGACTTTTAATACTCACTGTTTCACCTTCGGGCCATTTCATGGGCTCAGTCCGAAAGCCCCATCATCCACTTCACTTGGGACACAGTTAATTTTCCCCCAACAAGTCAGATATGAATGGGCTTCATTTCGCTGCATTCCCGCTGCATTCCCGCTGCATAGTGAGATTGTCCAACCCTCCTTGTGGTGGGTGGGTGCCTGTGCTCATCGGGGAGACACGCGCACAGCAAGCAACACGGCCACCCGATGACACAGCAGTTAATAATAAACTCGTTCTCGTGGCTTTCTCGTAAACTGGTTCCACGCCGCTTGATCTGTTCCCCTGAACCAATTTCAGAACCATGGCTTCATCGGCACGTTGCATGGGACAAGGCGCCTCCCGCACCCCGATCCGTGCCGCGCGAGTCAGTCAGTGCCGCGGGTTGGGAAGTACTCTCAGGGAGAAGGGAGAAGTTAATCGTGCCACGCCCCACTTTTGTTAGTTATCGCTCGCCTCTAGCCACCAAAGGTAGTGCTTATCATTGCAACGGACTAATTAGTGTAATAGACTAAATTAATAATAAAATAACTTTATTAGCCCTTTTGTATATAATAAGTGCCCTTTTTATTATAAATAACTAAGGGTTCTAAGCTATTATTATAATACTTTAAATATACTACTTTTATAGCTTTAAAAAACATGTTTTTTACGTATTTAAGGGCCTTTTTCTTTACTACCTTAACTATATATCTTACTTCCTTTTTAAGGTTAACTACCTTTTAACATATAATCCCTTAAGTATTAGCTATAGAAAGCACGCTACTAGTCTTTAGTAGTTAATTCTTTATAGCCTTATATTATTGATTTTTAATTTTTTGGGGGGTTATTAGCTGTGGCCAATGCATCTAATTTTCAAGGAACAAAAAAATTTACTAGTAATACCTAGCTAGTGTAATAATTAACAACTAAATTTAATAATTACTATAGTGTTAGGTAAAACATAAATAAAGGAATAAGCTTTAAGCTATAAATTTAAGGGCTAAAAGGTTAATATAAAGTTTATAACAAACTTTATAGCTATGATTATATAAGAGTTATAATTCGCAACCATAGTTAAACTTAAATCTATTTAAGTTTTACTTATAGCATAAATTAACATAATTTCCCCTTTCTCTATAACTATGTTTATTCTATCTCTCTATATCTCTTCTATCTTATAACTTATCCTTCAAAGCTCTAAGGCGAACTTAAACCCTAAAAAAAAAAATATAACTTATCCTTAATTATAGCTAATCTAACTTAATCACCAGGTAGGTCATAGGCTACTAATTAACTAATTAACGACTAACTAATTAGATAATAGTATAGCTAAAGGTAATAAAAAAGATACCGCTGTTGGTTACACTAAGGTGCCTGCGCAGGTGGAATAATTCCGTAATATTAAAGTCAATGATAGATAGATAGCTAGCTAGGAAAGAGAGAGAAGAAAGGGAAGGTCTAGATAATAAAAAAGTAAGTGAAACCTGTAAGTAAGGCGGAAAAGAGGGTAGCAAATTAATATAGCTAATTATATTATATATATTACGCTAGACTTACTATTAGTCTAGTCTTTAGCTATAATTAAGCTAATAAAGATTTAAAGAATCTAATACTAGTAACCTCTCTTTTTATCTATAGCTAAAGGAGCCTAAAACGTAATAAAAATTAAATTAAAGGAAAGTATATATAAGTAAATCCCTTAATAGGAATTCACTGCTTTAATTAGCTATTATAGTATTAGTTAATTAAATTAATCTATTAGTCCTTATTTAAGCTCCTATCCCTTAATATTATAGGTCTCTTTACCTATCCTTTAATATAAATCATTAATTTATTTAAATTAATTAGAGAGAAAAGAGATAAATTTAGTAATACCTTTATTATTATATTCGCTAGATTATTATTTCCGTTAATTCACCTTACCTTATAAATCTTATGCCTTTTATATAATTAATAAAGGGCTATAATATTAATTATTAGTCTTTTCTCTTTTATTATTCCTAGCTTTATAAGGTATTTATATAATAAAAAGGAGTTAGTATAAAGGATTATAGGAATTTAAGGTATCTTTAATTAGTCTATAATCTAATAAAGAGTTATAGAAATTACGTAAGTAATATTTACACCTTAAACCATGCTATATAATTTAGAGGCAAGCACGCTACGTATAACTTACTTGCTCTTTATTAAGCTATACGTAATAATATTACCTTTTATAATAAAGGTATTATTATCTTGCATTATCTCGTTGCTAATTATAATAATGTGTCATGGTCTAGCCCTAAGGGCTAATCGCGGGTGCCTGCGCCACCATGTGGGTTTGACCCCAATTCTGCTGCGCTATAGCAAAAGAACACGTATTGTACAAGTCATCATTGACTTGTGCAATTGGCACCTATATTGCTAGGACTAGGCAAAGCCTAGATCATTACATAATATATCTAATCTATAAGCTTAAATCCTTATTATTAGCAAGTAATTTATTTATAAATATAAAGAGCTTTACTTCCTTAAGGGTTAAAGGTATATATTATAGTCCTTACTACTAATTCTTAATTTACTATTTAAGGTGTTTATTAAGGTATATAATATTATTAGTAAAGGGTTCTTAGTATTAAGCTATAATTAATAAATCATAGGAAGCTTCTAGTTAGCATATAGTTATAATATAGCTTTCTTAGGCTTATTATTCTATGTAATCTTACTTTGCTATTAGAGATTAAGGATTAACTTTCTTAATCTTCTAACTTTAGCCCTTTTAGGTTAAAATTAATAATTTATTAGCGTTCTAGGTTAAGATATAGCTATTAAAAATAAGGGGATTCCTAGTAGTTAATTACTACTTTTCCTTAGTAATAAACTTAGCCCTCTAGAGCTCTTTCTCTTCTTTTTAGAAGAAGTTATTATTACTTAGGCCTAATATATTATTAGTCTATATTCCTATAATACTAAAGAGATTCTTATTATTTAGCGCTATAATTAATAAGCAGGGATTGTAGGTTAAAGTTATTATATTAAGATTATCTTTGTAATAATAGAAGTATATTACTTACTAGTAGGTTCTAGCCTTTATAATCCTATAAAGAGGTTTAATTAATTTAATTATAGTTCCTTCTAAAAAGAGGTATATAATTTACTTTAGTAATTTTATAATAATTAGTCTTATTAGTATTATATGTAATTAAGTGTATGCTTATGTAATATTACAAATCTAAAGGTAAATACCTCTTCTTCTTAATAATAAAGTAATAGCTATAATAAGTTATTAGCTTACTTATTATATTATTAGTAATTATATTAAGATAAATTCCTTTTCCTTGTTATTATAGCCTTGCATAATAAGGCAAGATTTCTTGTATAGTAAGGCTATTCCCTTGCCTTTAATCTCTCTAACTATATAAGAATTAAAGATTCTATAGCCTCTGTGCTTTGCTAGGTTATATTTAATAAATTTAAAGATATTATAAGCTTATAGGGCATTAATCTCCGCTTAATTAGACTACTTAAAGGGTTTTCCTAGGGTTATAATCTTCCTTTCTTAGTAAAGTTAAAGAGTAAGGTTTTAATTAGCTTTTTCTTTTACTATAAGAAATACTATACTTAGTATCCCTCTAGCTATAATCTCTTAAATAAAGGCCTTATCTTAATCTTTATTAATAAGCATATAGAGTTTAATTAGGCTAATATTCTTTTTAGGATTATAAGTTTTACCTCTTCTTACTTTTATTCCTTTAAGGTAAGGTAATAAGTCTTTAACTTACTAGCTTCCCCTTAGGGTTACCTAGGTATTATAGGCCTCTTCTATTAGCTTTTCTATGCCTATAAATTAGACTATAAGGGCTTTTCTTAGCTTTCCTTACTTTCTTTTTAGTAATACTTATAGTTTTTTTTTCCTTTTTTTATTACTAATTCTTTTTTAGTAGTAGTAGTTAGTAGTATTATTATAGCCTTCTTTATATCTTAAGGCTTTATCTCTTACTACTCTAGCCCCTTTATAATATATAAGTCTTTATAGTAAGGCTTTACTACTATAAAGCAGAATTTTACTAGGCCCTAGGGTATATTAACTATATAAGTCTCCTTATTAGTAGTAATTAGCTTATAAGGGCTATACTAGCTACCCTTCTCTCTTTATATATATACATTAGCTTATAGAGGTAGCTAATATATAAGTATTATATTAGGACTATTCTAGGCTTTAAGGGTATTATAAACTTGCTATAAAGCTATATAGTAACGGACCTTATTAGTAGCCTTCTAAATTACTTTAGTATATTAAATAACAAAGACACTAGGTAATAACTTATTTATTATTTATAAGTAAGCTCTAAAGACTAGTAAGGTTAGTATAATTCCTTTAGGGCCTATAGAATTATTAATAGCCTTAATAGCTATTTAAAGATACTATTCTAGCATTAGTTCCGTGCTAATTAAGTTAGTAATAATATTATAAGCCTAGCATAAGGGTTTATAATATCTTTTAACCTTTCTAATACTATTATAAGCTTTAATTAGCATTTTATTAGTCTTAATTAACATTAATTAAGTATAATACTTAAATTTAGTAGAAGTGAAGTTATTACTAGTATTACAAACTATCTATTCAAGAGGTCCTAGATAGGTATTAATCTAGTACTCTTAGATAGCATCCTAGATATCTTAGGCCTTTTACTTCTTTAAATTAAGGAATTAGGCTACTTAGAATAAAGTTACTAAATTAATAATATAAAGTACTAGTTAGCTATTAATTTACATAATATTAATAATAATCTTATAGTTAAATTCATAGTTATTCTTAATTATAAATTTAAATTAACTAGGGGCTTTGCTATATATCTAGTAATAGTAGCAGACTTTAGTTAATTTCTTAATTACCTAGTATTTAACTTTATAACTAGCTTACTAAAGCGTCTTTGTAAGTTATTAAATAGAAAGGTAACTAAGCTAATAATATAATTAATAGATATCTCCCTCTAAGAGGTAAAAAGTAACTATTTCTCTTGCCTCTAGTAACTACTAAGAATAACCTTATTATTATACTATAGGCATAGTTTTATTACCTTAAATAAGTATATTTGCAAGGTTATTAATCTTAACTTATATCTTATTTATATTAGTAATTAAGAAAAGAAAGGGAGTAGCTATATTAAGGATATAAAATTTAAGCTCTCTAAGTTCTATAGGCACCTACAGAATACCTTTTATAACTACTAATCTAGCACTAAATATAATAATCTAAGGCTTATAGGGAATAATCTTTAATAAAGGTATTAATCTTAGTAAAGCTTTTACTTATACCTCTTTTACACTTAATTTTCCTATAGCGCTAGTATTAGGTATAATGCCTCTAAAAACCTCTTTAGAATAGCGTTCTTTAGAGATATAGTAAATTAAGCCTTTATTATACTCTTATAGCTTATAAAGCTCTTACTTAAGGAATATATATTAAAAGGCTTAATTATTTAGGGTTATAAGGATATTAATATTAGTAGTGTTATAATTAGTCTATAGTCCAGAGTAGAAGAATTATATAATACTTAGATATGCTATTAATAGTAGCTTCTTTACTGTTAGAACAAAGGTGATATCAATCGCGCAAGCAGCAGCCGCAATTACCTAGCAAAAGCTTAGGCCGCGCGTAAGCCTTGCACGTAACCTATAACCTAGCCTTATAATTAGCTAGGAATTATAAAGCTATAAACACATAACCCCTTTTACCTTTAGTATTATAGCTTCTAGTTTCTAACTTCCCTTTTCTATATTAATTACATACTATAGCCTAGAATAGATAATTAATAATAATACTATTCTTTAGGCTTATAATCTTATTATATTAAATCTAATACCTTATAATACTAATACTAATTAGTAATTACCTTTATAGATAACTACGTAGTCTTTGAATACCGTAGATTAGCAAGGTTATATTAGAAGAGGTAGCTTGCCTAATAATAACTTGCCTTATAAAATAGGAGAGCTATGTTTAAAGGAAAGTTATGCTAATAGAGAGGTATAGATATAGCTTTTTTCTTACTTTAGTATTAATATCTAATCTATATAGACTCTAAAATAATAAAGAAGGGTTTAATGCTAGTAGCTAAGCTATTCCCTTGTCCTTTTTTGTTATGTGTTTTATTATATATTTAAAGTTAACTGCCTTACCTTATGATTCTTTATATTAGTAATATAATTTTCATGATTTATCTCTATACCCTCTTACCCCTTTATACTAAAAGAGTTATTTCCTTATATTATTGCTTACTTAGTTAAGATATTAAATATAGCTAGCTTATTAAGGGTTACTAGTTAATTTAGAGTCCTAAGTGAAAGCAATAAATATAATAATGCTATAGAAGGTATTAAAACTAGAGATAATAAAGAATACCTTAATAAAGGCAAAACCCTAGACTACACTGCCTATTATGCTGCCTAATTCCCTTATATCTCTTTAAAGCTATACCTATATATTATAGAAGTGTAAGAACAAAGGGATAGCTAGGCAAGAGGTATAGGGGCACTTGTATATTAACTAAAGCTTACTAAGTCTAAGTGTGTTATGTATATAAGTCACTAGCTTATAGCTAGTAGCTTACTAGTGTTATATAAACCTAGCCCTAAGGCATAGTGTGCTTGCCTAGTATGCGCTAGTGTATAGGTGTTATAAGTAAGGCCTTATAATTACCCCCTTACTTTTAGCTAGGCTTTTAAATAGCTTTTAGTAAGTAATATCTAGTTATTTACTAAGTAATAGTAAAATTAAAATAATAATAAATAATACTTAGTACTTAAGTATAAGTTTACTTATAACTTCTTATTATATTACTAACTTTTTCTTTTCTTATTTATAGTAAACTTTTCCTAAATACTATTATATTATTAGTTACTATAATTTTACCTTTACTACTCCTTATATTTTTATTATAAAATTAAATAAGAAAAGTATTATTACTATTCCTAATATTTATTTAAAGGAATATAGCTATATATATTATTTATATATAGGTTATATAGACTTTAAGAAGAATTCTCTAGCTAAGCCTAATATCCCTTAGATAAACTATTAATTCCCTAGTATATAAAGTGTTATTATTAAAAGGAAAAATTTAAAATATTATATCTAATATATTAAATATAGTAATACTTATAAGATAGTAAGTATATTACTTTTTTATATTTTTAGTCTCTAATTACTTATATCTCTCTAGGTAATGCTAACTATATAAGGGGATTTTCTTAATTTTCTTACTATTCTTAATTAAGTAAAAGCTTTAATAAATACCCTAAGTAATTAAGTCCTTAATAATCCTAATAATTATATATTTTTAGAAATAACTTACTACTATTTTAGTACTTATTATCTAAACCTTATTTTAGGGTTTAATTATACTAATATAGCTTATTATATTTCCTTTAGTTTAACTAAGGCTACTAAGGTTTATTAAGTATATCTTACTATATATTCTCTAGACCTTTACTTACTCTTTAAGTAAGCTACTTTAGCTATATATAATTAGTATATTATTTTATACTAGTAACTTTTAGTTACTATATTTCCTACCCTTATCCTAGGGATAGTAAGTTATTACTTCTTCTTTACTATATATTTACTAACTTTTTATAGCTAAATTATACTATATATTATAACTCCTAGAAGGTAAAAATAACTTTATAGCTATATTATTATAACCTAGGATTTATACCTTAGGGGGTAGTAAAGTACTAGTTTTTCTAGGTAATAAAGGTAGTAGTTTAAGAGAATAAAAGTAAGGGTACTAAGTACCTCCTTTATAATAGTATTATTTTAATATATAAGGGGTAACTATAAAAGAGTTTCCTTTAAAACTTCTTTTTATAAGAATCTTTTTTATTATTATTTAGTAAATAGTTTAATAAGGTTTTTAATTAGAGTATAATAATAGCTAATAAGGCTAGGCCTTTTTATAATTACCTTATCCCTTATTACCTATAACTTACTTATATCTTACTATACTTTCTTCTTATTTTAATTTAATAAAAAGCCTAAATTATATATTAAGTACTTTTTATATCTTTTACTACTACTTATTAATTATATTTACTTAGCTAACCCTTTTACTTTACTAGGTATTTATTACCTTTATAAGTCTTTTATAATTTTTAACTTCTTTAACTTTAAATTTATTATCTTTATCTTTAAGGTTTAGTATTAGTATTTCTTTATTTATAGTATTTTCCTAGTAATTGTATAGCTTTAATAAGCTAATATAAAATATATTTTATAATTAACTATACTTATTAGGTAATGCTAGTTAGTATACTTATTTACTTATAGTATTAAGTATCTAAAATAGCCTAATAAATCTTAGGTTTAGCTTTTATTTTATATCCTAAAGTCTAATATTCTTTACTAATAGTAATACTAAGTTTTCTTTTTTAAGGTTAATAGCTAGTATTATTAGTTATAGTACTTTACTTATACTTTAGTAGCTCTTATTTAGTTATATACTAGTTTCTCCCTAACCTTATATAGCTTCTAGATATATATATAGGCTTTTAAACCCTTTTTTTCCTTACTTTTATTCTTAAGAGCTAGATAAAACTTAGGTAAATAGCTTATAAAAGTATAGTTAGGGGAGTAACTTATTATCTTATTAATAGTATTATTATATATAAATTAAGCTATTAGAAATAGCTTTAGCTATAGCTATTAGTTTTCTTTAAGAAAGTATTATAAGTAATATTTAAGCACTTAGTTTATTCTCTTTATTTACTTATTAATTTAGGGGTAAAATACTATTAAAAGCCTTTACTTTATATATAATAAGTAATATATATCTAACTAGAATTAGCTTATAAATACTAATTCTCTATTAGATATAATACCCTCTAGTAGCCTAAATTAAAGCTTAATTTCCTTATAAAATAACTTTACTAATTTAGCTATATTAATTATAGTCTTTATAGTAAGGAAGATAAAGTACTTAGTAAATTAGTTTATAATTACTAGGATTATATTAGTTTCTTAGTTACTAAGCTATACTAGTAGTAATTCTATAATAAAATCTATTAAAATCTTTACTTATAGTTACCTTAGTATTAGTAATAATTTAAGGCTTTTATATAAGTAATGCCTTCTAGCTACTACATGCTAGTATACTTTATAGCTAGATATATAGTCTAAAATAGCTTTACTTATTACTAGCTACTAATAGTAATATTTTAGTAGCTTAAGAGTGTATTTAGTCCTAAAGTAACTTACTAATAAATTATTATAATATAGCTATAAAAGCTTTTATTATAAGATAGGCTTTTATAAAATAACTACCTAGTCTTTATATATTAGGAGACCCCTTATATTATATAACTATAAACTAGCTTTTTCTTTCCCTTTTACTTAGGAGTTAACCTTATTTTTATGCTTTTATAAATCTAGATCTTAGTCCTATGCCTTTTATAGTAATTATACTAATAGTTTATTTACTATAAATTAGCAAGGATTTAGTAATATAATAGCCCCTTAAATTACTTATATTATACTAATATCTTAGATATATATTACCTTCTCCTTAAAATTACCTTTATTTAGCTAACCTATTACTAGATTTATAATAGCTAACTAGCCTTTTACCTAGGCTACTATTAACTTAGTAAGCTCTAAGACTAGTATTATACTATAACTTCTTTAATATATTAGTACTTCTTCTTTTATTATATAAGTAGCTATTATTTTCCTTTAAAGCTTTAGTAAAAGTGCCTTATTTAATATAAGTTTACCCTTATAATTAGACTTTCTTAATAGTATATTTATAAGGTTACTTTTTCTTAGTCTATACTTAATTATAAAATAAAAAGGGTAAAGAAATATATACTATTATACTTACCTTTTATTTAGCTTTTATTACCTTATAAAGGTTTATAGGTTATAGTAGTTTAATAGGACTTTTATAAGTATCTTTATACCTTTAATATAGTATTACTAGTACTTAAATAACTTTACTATAGTAAGTAACTCTTAGTTAGCTATACTATAGTTATATTTAGTGTTTATAAACTTCCTTAACTAAAAGGCTACTAAATACTAATAGCCCTTATTATCTTACTAAAATAAGATTCCTATTATTATAAAAATTAAGGTATTTATCTTAATATATACTATTTAACTTAGGTTATAATATTAGAGTAAAGGCACTTACTAAAAGATATCTTTTAGCTAGTTAAATACTAGTTACTTCTTTTTTAAATATAAATCTCTTAGTTTAAATACTATTTTAACTACCCTTTATTAATATATAAAGAAATACTATAATCCTAGAGTATTTATAAATAAACTATTAGTAAAAGTTATAAAATCTAAGAAATAACTATATATTCTTAAAACTTATTAGCTTCTTTTATTCTCTAATTATATTAACCTAGTAAGTATTTATTAATATCCTATTAATAAAGAGAATAAACCCTAGGAATTTTACTAATTCTTTATAAAAGAGTACTTAAAGGGTTTTATATATAACTTTACTTCCCTTATATATTCTAGAACTTACTTAATATATTTAGTATACTTTTTCTTTATCTTAAAGAAAATTAAAATATTATCTAAATATACTATATAAATAGTATTAACTAGCCTATAAAGTGCCTTATAAATATAGCTTTAAAAAGTAACTAGGGTATTAGTTAACTTAAAAGGTATTATAAAGTACTTATAGTGCTTATAATATATATAAAAAGCTATCTTTTACTTATTACCTTTCTTAATATAAATTTAGTAGTATATATTCTTAATATTAATCTTAGAAAAGAAATAGGCCCTTTAGTATTAATTAAGAATCTTTAAAATTAGGGGAGAGTATAGTAATTCTTTTATATTACCTTATTAAGTCCTTAATAGTTTATATATAGCTAAAGTATTTTATTCTTCTTTAGTATAAATAAAATAGGTATGCTTACTAGGCTCTTTAAGGGTCTTATCTAGCCTTTCTTTAGGTTATTATTAATATATTCCTAGAGTTCTTTAAGTTTACTTTAGGAAAAAGAGTAAATTAGTTTATATAGGGGTATAGCTCCTAGTATAAGATTAATTATATAATTAGTTAACTTCTTTAATAGGAGGCTTCTTACCTTATTTAATATAAATATATTTTTAAACTTATATAGCTTCTTAGAGATATTTTTAATAGTTTTATATACCTTTACTTTCTCTTTATTTTTAAGAGAGATAAACTTATCTTTTATTATACTTATAATAATATATATAATTATTTTATTATATATTACCTTTATAAATTTATAAGGAGTTAGTAGTAAAAAGGCTACCTTTCTTTTTTAAACTACTATTCTTATAAGTATAAGTAAAGGTATATATATTCTTTTATAAGTATATATATTCTAATTAATATAGGGCTTCCCTTTACTCTTAGGTTCTTATTAATAGCTATATATAGTAGTTTAAGGTCTTTCTTTTTACCCCTTAAGTCTTAGATTATAATAAGTACCTTATAGATACTATATTAAGAAACTATAAAAGCCCTTACTACCTTTAGGATAAGCACTATAGCCTTAGCCTAATTAAGCTTATAAGTCTATATAAACTAGGTATTAATAATATTAATCTTAGTGTAACTATTAAAATCTACTACTATTTTAATATCTTTTTACCTATAAATAATAACTAGTATATAAAATTAGTATCTTACTAGTACCCTAGTATTTAAGGTAAAAATAAAGGTATTTACTTTTACCTCTAGGAGTTTCCTTAACCTTCTTACTAGTCTTTCCTTAGCTTATTATAATTATAAAAAAATACTTTATATTACTATAATTAAAGCATTATTTTCTTCCTTATAGCTTATTATTATTTAGGTAAGTAGCTAGGGTCTTTTCTTTATTCTTATTCTTATCTTTTTAGTTTCTATTTAGCTAATAGCTTTATAAAGAGTTATATCTTTAATATTAGGGGCTTTATATAAGCCTTTCTTTTCTAAATTATTTAGCTTTTACTTATTCTTTAATATTACCTTCTAAAATTATTAGGTAAGTTATATAACTTTTCTTATATTAACCTAGTAATATTTATATATAAGTTAATATAGTCTTATAAGTTAAGGACTAATTTTATAAAAATATAAAAGTATATGTTTTTTCTAAAGCTTATTTAAGGTATTTCTTTAGTAAATCTAAGTAAATACTAAATTTAATAAAGCTTTAGCCTTCCTTTTGCTTTATATTCTCTAGCTAAGTAGCTATTTATATATTATAGCTTATAAAGTCCTTAAGTAATATAAGGGTCTAGTCCTAGAACTTATCCTAGTTATTCTTAAGGTAATCCTAGCTATTAGCTAGTTATTTTTTAATATATTAATTCTATCTTACCTAGTAGTTTATATATATATAGTTAAGTATAAAAAGAATCTTTTAGTTATCCTAATAATACTTCTTTTTACCCCTTAAAGATATAGTTAAGGTTATTAAGCTATATTTTATACTTCTATAAGTTTATAAAGTATTAGAGTTTTATAATATTTTAAACCTTAATTTCTTAGCTACTAAGACTTAAGAATATACTAGCCTTTTAGCCCCTTTTTATTAGTACTTTTTCTTTATAAAGTTATAGTAAGTTAGTAAGTTTTTATTCTTACTTTTATAGTTTCTTAAGTTACTTAAGCTAGGTAATTTACTCTTTAACTACTGTCTTTTTTACTTTTATAGTAAAAGGTATAGCTTTAAATAAGGTTATAAAATATAATATATTCCTAAATATAGTATTACTATTATTTAGCTAATCCTAAGTAATATATAGTATTATTCTAGTAAATTAAGTTATTCTTTTCCTTATATTACTCTTAGGTAGCTAGTAAGAGAAGCTTTAAAATTATAAAAATAAAGGAATAGCTAGGTAAAAGATATAAGGGTACTTATATATTAACTAAAGCTTATTAAGTCTAAGTATATTATATATATAAGTTACTAGCTTATAGCTAGTAGCTTACTAGTATTACATAAACCTAGCCCTAGGGCATAGTATGCCTACCTAGTGTGCGCTAGCGCACAGGTGTTGTAAGTGGGGCCTCATAAGAAGACTTACTCTAATGGATAGGAAATTCTAAGCATAAAGAGATAACTACGCCTAAGGAGATCACGCTCTATATCCTTATTAAGGCTAAGTAATATAGAGAGCGAGGACTATTTAGAAGAATACTTTTCTCTAAATTTAGTAATGACTTCTTGTGAGGCCCCACTCATAACACCTATGCGCTAGCACATACTAGGCAGGCACACTACGCCCTAGGGCTAGGTTTACGTAACACTAGTAAGTTACTAGCTATAAGCTAATAACTTATAGGTATAATATACTTAAACCTAGTAAGCTTTAGTTAATATATAAGTACCCTTATATCTCTTACTTAGCTATCCCTTTATTTTTATAATTCTAAAGCTTCTCTTACTAGCTACCTAAGAGTAATATAAAGGAGAGAATAACCTAATTTACTAGAATAATACTATATATTACTTAGGATTAGCTAAATAATAGTAATATTATATCTAGGGATATACTATATTTTATAACCTTATTTAAAGCTATATCTTTTACTATAAAGGTAAAAAAGGTAATAATTAGAAAGTAAATTACTTAGCTTAAGTAACTTAAGGAACTATAGAAGTAAGAATAAAAGCTTACTAACTTAATATAATCTTATAAAAAAGAAAGACTAGTAAAAAGGGCTAAAAAGCTAGTTTCTTCTTAAGCCTTAGTAGCTAAAAAATTAAGGTTTAAAATATTATAAAACTCTAATACTTTATAAACTTATAGAAGTATAAAATATAGCTTAATAACCTTAACTATGCCTTTAAGGGAGTAAAAAGAAATATTACTAAGATAACTAAAAATCCTATTTACACTTAATTATATATATATAAACTATTAGGCTAGATAGGACTAATATATTAAAGAATAACTAGCTAATAGCTAGGATTACCTTAAGAATAACTAGGATAAGTTCTAGGACTAGACCCTTATACTACTTAAGAACTCTATAAGCTATAATATATAAATAGCTATATAGCTAGAAAATATAAAGTAAAAAGAAAGCTAGAGTTTTATTAAGTTTAGTATTTACTTAGATTTACTAGAGAAATACCTAGAATAAGCCCTAGAAAAAACCTATACTTTTATATTCTTTATAAAATTACTTCCTAACCTATAAGACTATATTAACCTATATATAAATATTACTAAGTTAATATAAGAAAGGTTATATAACTTACCTAATAGTTCTAGGAGGTAATATTAAAGAATAAGTAAAAGCTAAATAATTTAGAAAAGAAAAGCTTATATAAGTCCCCTTAATATTAAAGATATAACTCTTTATAAAGCTATTAGCTAAATAAGGACTAAAAAGATAAGGATAAGGATAAAGAAAAGACCTTAGCTACTTACCTAAATAATAATAGGCTATAAGGAAGAAAATAATACTTTAATTATAGTAGTATAAAGCATCTCTTTTATAATTATAATAAGCTAAGGAAAGACTAGTAAAAAGTTAGGGAAACTCTTAGAGATAGAAGTAAATACCCTTACCTTTACCTTAAATACTAGGGTACTAGTAAGATATTAATTCTATATACTAGTTACTATCTATAGGTATAAAGATATTAAAATAGTAGCAAATCTTAATAGTTACACTAAGATTAATATTATTAGTACCTAATTTATATAAACCTATAAGCTTAATTAGGCTAAGGCTATAGCACCTATCCTAAAGGTAATAGGGGCTCTTATAGTTCCCTAATATAGTATCTATAAAATACTTATTATAATCTAAGACTTAAGGGGTAAAAAAAAGGACCTTAAACTACTATATATAGCTATTAATAAGGACCTAAGAGCAGAGGGAAGCCTTATATTAATTAGGATATATATACTTATAGAAGAATATATATACCTTTACTTATATTTATAAGAATAGTAGTTTAAGAAGAGAAAGGTAGCTTTCTTACTACTAACTTCTTATAAGTTTATAAAGGTAATATATAATAAGATAATTATATATGCTATTATAAGTATAATAGAAGATAAATTTATCTCTTTTAAAAATAAAAAGAAGGTAAAAGTATATAAAACTATTAAAGTATTCTAAAGAAGCTATATAAGTTTAAAGATATATTTATATTAAATAAGGTAAGGAGCCTTTTATTAAAGAAGTTAATAAACTATATAATTAATCTTATACTAGAAGCTACACCTTTATATAGACTAATTTACCCTCTCTCCTAAAGTAAACTTAAAAAGCTCTAAGAATATATTAATAATAACCTAAAGAAAGGCTAAATAAGACCCTTAAAGAGCCTAGTAAGTATACTTATTTTATTTATACTAAAGAAGGATAAAATGCTTTAACTATATATAAACTACTAAGGACTTAATAAGGTAATATAAAAGAATTACTATACTCTCTCTTTAATTTTAAAGATTCTTAATTAATACTAAGAGGCTTATTTCTTTTCTAAGATTAATATTAAGGATATATACTACTAAATTTATATTAAAAAAGGTAATAAGTAAAAGATAGCTTTTTATATATATTATAGGTATTATAAGTACCTTATAATACCTTTTAAGTTAACTAATACCCTAGCTACTTTCTAAAGCTATATCTATAAGGTGCTTTATAGGCTAGTTAATATTATTTATATAGTATATTTAAATAATATCTTAATTTTCTTTAAGATAAAGAAGGAGTATACTAAATATATTAAGTAAGTCCTAGAATATATAAGGTTAGTAAAGTTATATATAAAACCCTCTAAGTGTTTTTTTATAAGGAATTAGTAAAATTCCTAGGGTTTATTCTTTCTATTAATAGAATATTAATAAATACTTACTAGGTTAATATAATTAAAGAATAAAAGAAGCTAATACGTTTTAAGAATATATAGTTATTTCTTAGATTTTATAACTTTTACTAATAGTTTATTTATAAATACTCTAAGATTATAGTATCTCTTTATATATTAATAAAAAGTAGTTAAAATAGTATTTAAACTAGAAGGTTTATATTTAAAGAAAAAAGTAGCTAGTATTTAATTAGCTAAAAGATACCTTTTAGTAAGCGCTTTTACTCTAATATTATAACTTAAGTTAAGTAGTATATATTAAGATAAATACCTTAATTTTTATAATAATAAAAATCCTATCTTAGTAAGATAATAAAGGCTATTAGTATTTAGTAGCTTTTTAGTTAAGGAAGTTTATAAATACTAAATATAACTATAGTATAGCTAACTAAAAGTTACTTACTATAGTAAAGTTATTTAAATACTAGTAATATTATATTAAAGGTATAGAGATACCTATAAAGGTCTTATTAAACTACTATAATCTATAGATCTTTATAAGGTAATAGAAGCTAAATAAAAGGTAAGCATAATAGTGTATATTTCTCTGCCTTTTTTATTTTATAATTAAGTATAAACTAAAGAAAAGTAACCTTATAAATATACTATTAAGAAAGTCTAATTATAAGGGTAAACTTATATTAAATAAGGCACTTTTACTAAAGCTTTAAAGGAAAATAGTAATTACCTATATAATAAAAGAAGAAATACTAATATATTAAAGAAGTTATAGTATAATACTAGTCTTAAAGCTTACTAAGTTAATAGTAGCCTAGGTAAAAGGCTAGTTAGCTACTATAAATTTAGTAATAAGTTAGCTAAATAAAGGTAATTTTAAGGAGAAGGTAATATATATTTAAGATATTAGTATAATATAAGTAGTTTAAGGGGCTATTATATTACTAAATCCTTACTAATTTATAGTAAATAAACTATTAGTATAACTACTATAAAAGGTATAGGACTAAGATCTAGATTTATAAAAGCATAAAAATAAGGTTAACTCCTAAGTAAAAGAGAGGGAAAAAGCTAGTTTATAGTTATATAGTATAAGAGGTCTCCTAATATATAAAGACTAGGTAGTTATTTTATAGGAGCTTATTTTATAATAAAAGCTTCTATAGCTATACTATAATAATTTACTAGTAAGTTACTTTAGGACTAAATATACTCTTAAGCTACTAAAACATTACTATTAGTAGCTAGTAATAAGTAAAGCTATTTTAAACTATATATTTAGCTATAGAGTATACTAGTATATAGTAGCTAGAAGGTATTACTTATATAAAAGCCTTAAATTACTACTAATACTAAGGTAACTATAGGCAGAGATTTTAATAGATTTTATTATAGAATTACTACTAGTATAGCTTAGTAACTAAGAGACTAATATAATCCTAGTAATTATAAACTAATTTACTAAGTACTTTATTTTCCTTACTATAAAGACTATAATTAATATAGCTAAATTAGTAAAGTTATTTTATAAGGAAATTAAGCTTTAATTTAGGCTACTAGAGGGCATTATATCTAATAGAGAATTAGTATTTATAAGCTAATTCTAGTTAGATATATATTACTTATTATATATAAAGTAAAGGCTTTTAATAGTATTTTACCCCTAAATTAATAAGTAAATAAAGAGAATAAACTAAGTACTTAAATATTACTTATAATACTTTATTAAAGAAAACTAATAGCTATAGCTAAAGCTACTCCTAATAGCTTAATTTATATATAATAATACTATTAATAAAATAATAAGTTACTTCCTTAACTATACTTTTATAGGCTATTTACCTAAGTTTTATCTAGCTTTTAAGGATAAAAGTAAGAAAAAGAAAGTCCTAGAAGCTTATATATATATCTAGAAGCTATATAAGGTTAGGGAGAAACTAGTATATAACTAGGTAAAAGCTACTAAAGTATAGGTAAAGTATTATAACTAATAATACTAGCTATTAACCTTAAAAAAAAGACTTAGTACTACTATTAGTAAAGAATATTAGACTTAAGGATATAAAATAAAAGCTAAACCTAAGATTTATTAGGCTATTTTAAATACTTAATACTATAAGTAAATAAGTATACTAACTAGTATTACTTAATAAGTATAGTTAACTATATAATATATTTTATATTAGCTTATTAAAGCTATAGAATTACTAGGAAAATACTATAAATAAAGAAATACTAATACTAAACCTTAAAGATAAAGATAATAAATTTAAAGTTAAAGAAGTTAAGAATTATAGAAAGACTTATAAAGGTAATAAATACCTAGTAAAGTAAAAGAGTTAGCTAAGTAAATATAATTAATAAGTAGTAATAGAAAATATAGAAGGTACTTAATATATAATTTAGGCTTTTTATTAAATTAAAATAAGAAGAAAGTATAGTAAAATATAAGTAAGTTATAAGTAATAAGGAATAAGGTAATTATAAAAAGGCCTAGCCTTATTAGCTACTATTATACTTTAATTAAAAACCTTATTAAACTATTTACTAAATAATAAAAGAAAAGATTCTTATAAGAAAAGAAGTTTTAAGGAAAACCCTTTTATAATTACCCCCTTATATATTAAAATAATACTATTATAAAGGAAGTACTTAGTGCCTTTACTTTTATTTTTCTAAATTACTACCTTTATTACCTAGAAAAACTAGTGCTTTACTACCCCTAAGGTATAAATCCTAGGTTATAATATTATAGCTATAAAGTTATTTTTACCTTCTAGAAATTATAATATATAGTATAATTTAGCTATAAAAAGTTAGTAAATATATAGTAAAGAAAAAGTAATAACTTACTATCCCTAGGATAAGGGTAGGAAATATAGTAACTAAAAGTTACTAGTATAAAATAATATACTAATTATATATAGCTAAAGTAGCTTACCTAGAGAGTAAGTAAAAGTCTAGAGAATATATAGTAAGATATACCTAATAAACCTTAGTAGCCTTAGTTAAACTAAAGGAAATATAATAAGCTATATTAGTATAATTAAACCCTAAAATAAGGTTTAGATAATAAATACTAAAATAGTAGTAAGTTACTTCTAAAAATATATAATTATTAGGATTATTAGGGATTTAATTACTTAGGGTATTTATTAAAGTTTTTACCTAATTAAGAATAGTAAGAAAATTAAGGAAATCCCCTTATATAGTTAGTATTACCTAGAGAGATATAGGTAATTAAGAACTAAAAATATAAAGAAAGTAATATACTTACTATCTTATAAGTATTATTATATTTAATATATTAGATATAATATTTTAAATTCTTCTCTTTAATAATAATACTTTATATACTAAGGAATTAATAGTTAATCTAAGGGATATTAGGCTTAGCTAGAGGATTCTTCTTAAAGTCTATATAACTTATACATAAATAATATATATAGCTATACCCCTTTAAATAGATATTAAGGATAGTAATAATACTTTTCTTATCTAATTTTATAGTAAAAATATAAGAAGTAGTAAAGGTAAAATTATAGTAATAAATAATATAATAATATCTAGGAAAAGTTACTATAAATAAGGAAGGGAAAAGTTAGTAATATAATAAGGAGTTATAAGTAAACTTATACTTAAGTGCTAAGTATTATTTATTATTATTTTAATATTACTACTACTTAGTAAATAGCTAAATACTACTTACTAAAAGCTATTTAGAAGCCTAGCTAAAAGTAAGGGGGTAATTATAAGGCCTTACTTATAATACCTATGCGCTAGTGTACACTAGGTAAGTATACTACGCCCTAGGGCTAGGTTTACATAACACTAGCAAGCTACTAGCTATAAGCTAGTAACTTATAAGCATAACACACTTAGACCTAGTAAGCTTTAGTCAATATATGAGTGCCCCTATACCTCTTGCCTAGCTATCCCTTTGTTCTCACACTTCTATAGATAAATAAGGTATAAGTTTATAAAAGGAAAGAACCTTTGCTAGAATATTATCTAAGACTACCTCCTTTATAATAAGGTTTACATAACTATTAGAAAAAGTATAAAGATAGCTAATAACCTTAAAGAGGTAGTAACTTAGGAAAAATTCTAATTCTAAACCCTTAAAGAGATTAAGGAAGCTAGGAAGAAGTATATAGACTTCTAGAAAAACCTAGAGAATAAAAACTTCCTTTATAATCTTTTAAATAATAAAGATATTAAAATCTAATACCTTACCCTTTTACTATGCCTATTAGTTTAATTACTATTAAAGGGATTAATAAACTAATCCCCTCTTTAAAGATTAGCTACTCTAGAAGTAAGGACACTAAAAAATACTATTTATAAGTACTTATAAGTAGTTCCCTTACCTATACCTTTATCTAAGGTTATATAGTAAAAGAAACCTAATTACCTTATAGAAAATACCCTTAATTATAATAATTATTAGTGAAATTAAACCTTACTACTTAAGGCTAGTAATATACCCTTTAGTATAGCTTAAAGGATTATACTTCTTACTTCTTAATATAAGGAGAAGGAAAATTAGAAAGAACTATAACTCCTAGAATTATTACCTTTAAGGCTACTCTCTTACTAAATACTAACTATTTTAATACCTTTATAAATATAAAAAGAAATACTTAAAGAACCTTTAAATACTTAAAGGCTTTTTTAAAGTAAATTATTAATCTTTTAAAAGTATATTTAAAGAAATAACTATATAGTACTAATAATTATAATATACTTAAGTTAAAGCTTTAAATATTTTATAGGAAATATAAGATACTTAATATTTAACTAAAATAAGCTAGATATATATTTAAGATTATACTTAAAGATAAGGCTTTATAATACTATATAAACTATCTCTTAAAGCCTAGTTAACTATAAAACCTCCTTATACTTATTAAGTATATAAAAGACTATTTTAAAATAAAGAATATATAGTAAAGATATTTCCTAGAGTAAAATAATATTACCTTATAAAGAATAATAAGTAATAGCCTAAGTAAGTCTATAGTTAATTACTTTAATAAACTTATAAAAAAGCTTACTATTTTATAATATATAAACCCTAAGATAAGTTAGAGTAAGAGAGTACTTTAGAATTAAATTATAAAAGCTTATAGTAATATCCCTAAATATAAAGAAGCTATTATAAATTTACTAAAAGGTTTTTAAAAGTTTTATAAATATATAAGAATAATAATTTAACTTATTAAGGAAAAGAAAAAAAGCTAATAATAATTCCTAACTAATATAATAACCTTAAAGTAGTTTTAAACTAACTAAAAATATAATAGGAAAGGAAAAGAGGCTTAATACTTATTTAGAAAGTCCTAGAGTAAAAGAGAGACCTCTTATATAAGGAAATACTATATATATAATAAGGAAGAATACTAGTTATTAAAGCACCTAGAAGAGAACTATAAGAAAGCGTTTTAATATTATAAAAATTACTATCTTATAGATCTTACTAATAACTTATATAATTTATTCCTTATATAATATAAAGGTAAATAAAAGCCCTAATCTTTTACTAATAATAAAATTACTAAGTATATAAAGAGTATTAGGTTTAAGAATAGCCTTAATAATATAAATAAGCTAGTATTTATAAGCTTCTTTAATTATAGTATATAGCTTAATAATAAAAAAATAGTTTAAATTCTTATAAACTAAGTAGCTTTTTATAGCTGAAGTAAGGAGAATTTTCTCTAGTAAAAGCTATCTAATAATACTCTAGTAATATTTATACTAGGAGATTACTACTTATATATAATATTCTAAGGGATTATACCTAATATAAGTACTATAAAGTTCTTTATAGTAAGGTACCCTTAATTCCTTACTTTATAATATATAATACTAGAGATATAGCTTAATAGATTTAAGGTAAGGAAAGCTATTATTAGATTTAGTATAAGAGAGCTAATTCCTATACTTAG
Source organism: Epichloe typhina subsp. poae (assembly GCA_030389615.1). NCBI lineage: Eukaryota > Fungi > Ascomycota > Sordariomycetes > Hypocreales > Clavicipitaceae > Epichloe > Epichloe typhina. Next base: position 1,415,620 of record CP098318.1, on the reverse strand, counting down.
AGTAATTAATATGCTTACCTCTTTTAGGGATATTTTCTTTTAGGTTATCCTTATAAATACTCCTTTTTTTATCCTTTAATAATATAGATTAATTATAAATTAACTTTAATATCTCTAAGAATACACTATAATAAGGAGATATTAAAGTCCTTATAATTTATAAATAAGGGTATACCTAGATGCTTCTTACGTAAAAGGAAGAAGTAGTTACTTAAAGCTACCTTATAGAAGGTAAGCTATAATAATTATATTATTACTTTAGATACTTATTAATTAGATGCTTACATAAGGTTCTTTGTAAATTAGGGTATAAAGTTAATATTAAAGCTATTAAGAAGCTAATAAAAGTATGCTACTAATACTAGATATATATAAATAGCCCTAATTACTTTAAATTTACCCTAAAAAATAAGTATACCTTTAACTTTAAGGTTATAGTAAATATCTTTTACCTTAATAGTAATTACCCTACACTCTATACTATAAATATAGCTATAGTATTTAATATAGTAAAATTTATAAAGAATATCTTTATAAAAACTACCTAGGAAGCCCTCTAAATATACTAGATTAATATATATTAAGGCTCTTTAGATTTAATTATTATAAATACTAGCATAAACTTCTATAGTAATAAATTTAGATAATTTATAGCTTTAATATTAATTTTAATTAAAGAGATTCTTATTAAAGCATACTATAGTATTAGGAAGGTTAAGAGATATTATAAGCTACTTTATAAGGCTTATAATATTATTAGATATAAATGCCTTATAATACCTAAACCTATTACTTTATAAATAGTAGTAAAGGCCTTAAATAATACTATAGGCCTAAATAGCCTTATTCTAATAGTCCTTATCTTTAGTGCTTACTTATGTATAATAAGCAAATCCTTACTATTACTAGATATTATATAGTATATAATTATAATATAGAAAGCTACTAAAGAAATTAAGAGGCTTTATACTATCTAGAAGGTTAATAAAGCCCTTACTATATATAATAGCCTAGATATATTAAAGACCCTTAGCCTACTACTTAGATTAAAGGTCTAAGTCTAGTAAGAAAGTAAGGGATAAAGAGGCTTATATAAGCTATTAGCTATAAATAAAGAGAGCTATATACTTAACCTCCTTAGAGGCCTAAAGACCTTTAAATTAACCTTTATTAAGCCTTATTATAATAATCCTAATAAGAAGCTATAAATAAACTAATAGCTAATAAAGCCTAATAAGGAGGAAGAAAAGAAAAAGTAAAAGGCTTAAGATAAGACCTTAGCGCTAGTAATACCTCTAAAGCGTAGATATAAAAAACACTAAAAAAACCCCTTAGTAATACCCTAAGAGACTAATATTTTCCTATTAATAAAGGAAGTTAATAACCTTACCCTAGTAATTAAGCTATATAAGGAAGGGATTATTAAGACCTTAGGAGAACTATTTAAGGAGTTAATAAAAGTAAAGATTAAAACCCTAATTAAGTAAGGAGTATTTAAATTTATTATGTTTAATAAAAAGAATATAGTAAGCTTTAAATCTTTAATTCTTATATTATTAATAAAATTAAGGGTAAGATAATAAAACCCTATAAAAATCATACCTTATGATTTAAGGATATAAGGATAAAGGGAAATAAACTATCCTTATATAGGCCTTAATAATTTAATAAGTAAGTTAATATCTTATCCTTATAATAGCCTTATTAGTAAGGCTAAGGAAATTCCTTATATAGCTATAGGATATTTACTAAGTGTATGTATAAGTATATATATTCCTAGAGTGGCTAATCCTAGTATGCTTACTAATTTAGATATAGTACCTTTACTTACCTAGAATAATTCTAAAGGTTATTAAACCTCTTTATAGTATTATAAAAGCTAGAACGTATTAGTAAGTTATATATTATAAGTATTATAAAGAGAATCTCTAGATAGAAACCTTTATATATAATCTATACTTACTTATAACTATAAAGGAAAGCCTTAACTTTACTTATATTAGAATATAAACTAATAATACTATTAGCCTCTTAGATAAGAAGTTCTCTAAGAAGGAGAAGGCCTAGATAGTTACTACTAGCTTTAACACAAAGCTAAAGCAATTCCTAACTAAGGATAATCCCCTTATATTTAATAAAGGTATTATTATACTAGAGAATAATACTATTAAAATATAGTAAAAGGGATAGAGTAATAAGCTAGATTTAGTTCCTATAACTAATTTAAAGTATAAATATATTAAGTAAAGAGCATAAGGCACTTATATTACCTTAATATGTTAACTAGAAGCTTGTTTTATGTGAGGCCCCACTCACAACACCCGTGCACCAGCGCACACCAGGCGGGCACACCACGCCCTAGGGCTAGGTCCACGTGACACTGGCGAGCCGCTAGCTATAAGCCAGCGACTCGCACGCACAACACACTTAGACCTAGCAAGCTTCAGTCAATATACGAGTGCCCCCATACCTCTTGCCTAGCTATCCCTTTGTTCTCACATTTTAATTTATCTATTATAGCATAACACTAAGAGCTAACCCTAGAGAATATAAAGGCCCTTAATTATCGCCTAAAATAGTAAATAGACTACCTAAATAAAGGCCTAATATTTATCCTAATAGACCTTAAGAAAGCAAAGCTCTTTGCCTTTATAAATAAATCCTTTACTAATAACAAGGACCTATCCTTATAACTAGGATATATAATAATTCTAGCTAATAAAGACTATACTAATAGTAAATTTATAATTAAAGGTAATATTATGCACTTTAGCTTAATAAAGAGCAAGAGAGTTATATAAAGTATACTTACCTTAGAAGTCTATAGTATAGTAGCTAGTGTTAATATAGCCTATGCACTAGTAATAACCCTAAACCTAGTTACTAACTAACTAAAGCTTTTAATAATCCTAATTATTATATATATAAACTTATACTCTTTATATAAATACCTTATTAAGCTTAGTATAATAAAGGAGAAATGCCTAATAATTAATATTATAGCCCTTTAGTAATTATATAAACGCTAAGAGCTTTATAAAATCTAATAAATTAATAGAGAAAATAACCTAGCTAATACCTTAATAAAGGCATTACTTAATAAGGCCCTTAAGAGCTTTATTTTTACTAACTAAATAACTATTTAAATAAAGGGATAGGTTACTTATATAAAATATATATAGTAGGAAAGATAATTCTCTAGGAGAGTAACTATACCTATACTAGCTATTAGGCCTCTCCTAGTAAATTATAGAGATTAATAGTGGTATATAAGAGAAGGAAAATATTATTTACACGCTATAGTGTAAATAATAGTGTTATTTTAAGGAAGGAAGGGATTTAGAAAAGACTTACTTATCCTTATATAAGCTTATAAGTTAAGTAAGATTATTCTTTTCCTTTTTATTAGCTATAATATACCCTAATAGGCTATAAGGTTTCTTTCTTATTTTCCTTATTAATTAAGTTATTAATTTATTATTCCTTTTTTATTTTTGTGATTAATATTACGCGTTAATAATTATATTAAAAAGAGAGGTTTTAGTGTTAAAACAAAGGTAATATTAATTACATAAGTAGTAGTTATAATTACTTAGCAAAAGCTTAGGCTACGCGTAAGCCCTACACGTAACCTATAACCTAGCCTTATAATTAGCTAGGAATTATAGGGCTATAAACGCGTAACCCCTTTTACCTTTAGTATTATAGCTTCTAGTTTCTAACTTCCCTTTTTTATATTAATTACATACCGCAGCCTAGAATAGATAATCAATAATAATACTATTCTTTAGGCTCACGATCTTATTACATTGAATCCAATACCCTGTGATACCAACATTTACCTTATTATTATTATTATCTTAGGCCTTTATATAGGCTATAAGATATAGTTCCTAATTCTAACTAGAGTTATTATTAGGTTTATTATTATCTTACCCTTTATAGGAAGTAAGGAACACCTAGAATCTCTTCTTTATAAGGGCTATATAATATATTTTACTAGCTTACTAGTAGTCTTTCTTTTTCTAATATTCTTTAGTAAAGTAGTTAGAGAACTAGTAATTACCCTTACTATATATAAAGTAGCACTTAAAACTAGGCCTAGGGCTTTTTCTATAATAGCTTTCTTTACTATAGGATTATTATCTATACTAATAATTAGTAAATATAGCCTCTAAAGGGTCTTTTTCTTAGTACTAAAGATATTAAGAGATTTTCTTATTTAATTTTATAATAGTAATTACCTTATAAAGGTCTTTAGTAAGACTTTTAAAGCCTAGGGAGTATATATATTTAATTACCTAATATTTAAATACACTAGCTATAGTATTTAATATTTACTTATAAAGCTTAGTGTTTACTATATTAGGAGGGTATAGCCCTTTATGGATTTTCTTAAGGGTTAATAATATAATCTTAAGGCACTTAAGCTTACTCTTATTAGGGTTTTTATTAATTATGCTTTTTAGTATTATACTACTTTACTTATAGTAATAGAATTATTAGTTACTTTTTATTTTAAAGTATTAATAAATATAAGTAATTATCTCTTTATAGGAGTAGTTATTCCTAAAGAGGTAATTAAGGTAATACTATTTAGTATTACTTATTAATATAATAGGAAAAGCCTTCTAATAATATATTTAAGGGAGGTTAATCCTATTATACTTATTTTTAAAGAGTATAATCTTTAGCATTAGGAAGTTATATAGCTTCTTACTATAGTAGTTACTATCCTTATATATCTTTATAAGCTCTAAGATTTTCTTTATAATCTAATCTTTAGAGGGGAATTACTATAAAGGCATAATTTATTATAAATAATAGTTTATAAGTTATTATAAATAATAATTATTAGGATAAAGTAATTAATTTAATTAAGATTATTATAAGGGCTCTTAGGGAGGTTTAAGGAATTATTAAAGTTAAGGAAAGTGAATTTCTAGGGTAAGTAATTAGGTTTAGGGCTAAGGCTCTAGGGGTTTAGAAGATTATAATTTTTCTTATAACTAAAGGGGTATTAAGGTTTAGTAAAGTACCTCTTTAAGAGATACTAGGATTAAATATCCTAGGCCTTATTTAATAAGAATACTATAATTTTATAAGAAATTACATAGCTTTTTAATAATATCCTTATTTACTCTCTTAAAGGTGTCTTTAGACTAGCCTTTAAAGTTTTCTTAGAATAACTCCTAGAGGTTATTATCTCTCTAGCCTTAATACTTACTAAGGTTAATAAACCTTATAATCTAGTTATTAAGTTTAGATTATATAGTAGTCTCTAGGTCTAGTTTAATAAGCTTTTTCTAGTCTTTTATAAGGTTATTTATAAGCTATTATAAATATACTAGTAGTTTACTCTCTTATAGTTTTTTAAGAGAAATTATTTAAGCCTTACTATTACTAGTAATAGCCCTTTCTCTTATAAAAGGTCTAGATTCTAATTCTACTATCTTATAATATCTAGGCTATAAAAGAAGGTCTAAGGTGTTATTCTTTTGCTACTAATTAAGCTTATATGTTTGCCTATTACTAGGGTCTTCTTTTACACTTTAGAAGCATTATTACTTTAATAAAGCTAGAAAATCATAAAAACATAGAAAATCATAAAGATAAGAAAACTAGTGTAAAAAGTAGTAAAAGTAGTAATAAGAATAAATTAAATTAAGGTTAAGTAAAGTAATAGAAATACTAAAAGTAACTAGAAAGCACTAAAAAAAATAATAAGAAAGTACTAGAATTACTACTTCCTATTTTATATAAAAAGAGGGAAGGAGATAATCTCTCTTACTAATAAGTATAAGGTAAATAATACTAAGAGTAAAGGGGTAAGAAATAAGTAGTAAATACTTATAGAGAGGGATTAAAGGTTTATTAGAAAAAGGTAATATATTAAGAGAAGTTATAAGTAATTTAGCTAGCTTAGCTAAGGTTATTTAATATTAGGTTTAAAATAAATACCTTATAGTAATAGATTTAGTTAGTTAGTTAGTTTTCTTATAATAAACAATAAAATTAATAATTAATAATAATATCCTAGATAAATATAATAAAGTTATATCCTATAAGCCTAAGGGTTAATAAATTAATTCCTTAGAAGCCTAATAAGCCTATAACTAGGATTCTAGTCTTTTCCTTTAGTATACTTATATAGTTATGCCTCTTTACTATAATAACTATTAATCTAGTATAATAAGGGGTAGTAGCTATAGCGTCTATAGAAATGTCTTTTCTTATAATACCTAACTTATTTATAGTTATAAAGTTAATTACTAATTAGTATTAGTTACACTAAGGTACCTATATAAGTAAGATAATTCCGTAATATTAAAGTTAATAATAAATAGATAGCTAGCTAGGAAAGAGAGAGAAGAGAGAGAAGGTCTAGATAATAGAAAAGTAAGTGAAACCTATAAGTAAGGTAGAAAAAGGGGTAGTAAATTAATATAGCTAATCACGTTACGTGCATTACGCTAGACTTACTATTAGTCTAGTCTTTGGCCACGATTAAGCTAATGAAGATCCGAAGGATTTAACAATAAAAGTAATTATAAAAATAGAAAATAATTTTAGTAATAGTAAATAAAATTATAGTAAGGTTTTTCTTAAAGTTATATTAGTAAAGAAAAGTATTAAGAATAATAGCTTTATAAAAACTTATAATAGTACTTATAACCCTAGTTATAATAAAATCTATAAAAGGTTATAATCTTATAACTTAAATAACTAATTTAATAAAATAGCTAATAATATAAGTATAAAATTAATAGCTTTCTTCTAATTAGTATATTAATACTACTATATAAAAAGACCCACTTTTTATTTACCTAACACTACATTTGTAGTTTTTGTAGTGTAGTGTAGTTAGTGTAGTTAGTAACTACACTAACTACAAGAAAAAAAAAACTACATTACACTAAATACTAGCTAAAAAAAACTACACTATAACTACAAAATTTTCCTAAAAACTACACTAACTACACTACAAACAATGCTCTGATCTTAGGAGACTTACTTAGCTTACTTACTACCTTTTTTATTACCTAATCTCTAGTATTTTATAGACTTTCTAAAGCTTTACTAGGTCTTTATTATACCTATAGAGTAAATATTTATTATTAGTGTATTCTTATTCTAGGCTTTAGTCTTATTTAGGTTAGGCACTAGATTACCTTATTTCTATATATAGTATTTTCCCTCTAGTTAATAGGATTTAATATCTAGTATAATACTTTAATAATAAGCTATTACTATAATATAGTTAGCCTAGGGTATATCTTAACTAATACTATAGTTTCTTATTTACTTATTAAGTACTATATATAGCTTAGATAACTTTACTAAGTTTACTTACTTAAGCCCCTTAGCTAAAGCTAATCTTTATTTAAAGTAAATATAAAAGTTATTAAATCTCTTATTTTATTATTATATTAGCTAGTTAAGCTTTATAATAGCTATTTCCTATTAGTAAGGGTTATTAAATATTTTCCCTAAATAATTAAGAAGTTTTTATAAGTAATAGTCTTATAAGTAGCCTTTCTTAAAGAAAGGTATAACCTATACCTAAACCTTAGGTAATAGGTTTTAGTAAATAAAGTATTTGTTAGAACAAAGGTGATATTAATCGCGCGAGCAGCAGCCGCAATTACCTAGCAAAAGCTTAGGCCGCGCGTAAGCCCCGCACGTAACCTATAACCTAGCCTTATAATTAGCTAGGAATTATAGGGCTATAAACGCGTAACCCCTTTTGCCTTTATTATTATAGCTCCTAGTTTCTAACTTCTCTTTTACACTATTAATTATATAATATAGCTTAGAATAAATAATTAATAATAATACTATTCTTTAGGCTTATAATCTAAGTATATTAAATTTAATCCCTTGTAATACTAACACTAATTAGTAGTTACTTTTATAGATAACCACGTAGTCTTTAAACACTATAGATTAGTAAGGTTATATTAGAAAAGGTAACTTACCTAATAATAACTTGCCCTATAAAATAGGAGGGCTATATTTAAAGGAAAGTTATGCTAATAAAGAGGTATAAACATAGCTTTCTTCTTACTTTAGTATTAATATCTAATTTATATAGACTTTAAAATAATAAAGAAGGGTTTAATGCTAGTAGCTAAGCTATCCCTTTATTCTTTTTTATTATATATTCTATTATATATTTAAAGTTAACTACCTTACCTTATAATTCTTTATATTAGTAATATAATTTTTATAATTTACCTCTATACCCTCTTACCCCTTTATACTAAAAGAGTTATTTCCTTATATTATTACTTACTTAGTTAAGATATTAAATATAGCTAGCCTATTAAGGATTACTAGTTAATTTAAAGTCCTAAGTAAAAGTAATAAATATAATAATACTATAGAAGGTATTAGAACTAAAGATAATAAAAAACACCCTAATAAAGGTAAAACCCTAGACTATACTACTTATTATACTACCTAATTCCCTTATATCTCTTTAAAGCTATACTTATATATTATAAAAGACTTACTCTAATAAATAGGAAATTCTAAGTATAAAAAGATAACTATACCTAAGGAGATTATACTTTATATCCTTATTAAGGCTAAGTAATATAGAGAGTAAGAACTATTTAGAAAAATACTTTTCTTTAAATTTAGTAATAACTTTTATAAATAAATAAGGTATAAGTTTATAGAAGAAAAAAACCTTTACTAGAATATTATCTAAGACTACCTCCTTTATAATAAGGTTTATATAACTATTAGAAAAGGTATAAAAATAGTTAATAACCTTAAAGAGATAGTAACCTAGGAAGAATTCTAATTTTAAACCTTTAAAGAGATTAAGAAAGCTAGGAAGAAGTATATAGACTTCTAGAAGAACTTAGAGAATAAAAACTTTCTTTATAATCTTTTAAATAATAAAGATATTAGAATCTAATACCTTACCCCTTTACTATGCTTATTAGTCTAATTACTATTAAAGGGATTAATAAACTAATTCTCTCTTTAAAGATTAGCTACTTTAGAAGTAAAAACACTAAAGAATACTATTTATAAGCACTTATAAGTAGTTTCCTTACCTATATCTTTACCTAAGGTTATATAGTAAGAGAAACCTAATTACCTTATAGAAAATACTTTTAATTATAATAATTATTAGTAAAATTAAACTTTATTACCTAAGGCTAGTAATATACCCTTTAGTATAGCTTAAAAAACTATACTTCTTACTTCTTAATATAAGAAAAAAGAAGGTTAGAAAGAATTATAACTCCTAGAATTACTACCTTTAAGGCTATCCCCTTACTAAATACTAACTATCCTAATACCTTTATAAATATAAAAGAAATACCTAGAAAACCTTTAAATACTTAAAGGCTTTCTTTAAAGTAAATTATTAACTTTTTAAAGGTATACTTAAAGGAATAACTATATAGTACTAATAATTATAATATACTTAAGTTAAAGCTTTAAATATTCTATAGGAAATATAAGATACTTAATATCTAACTAAAATAAGCTAGATATATATTTAAGGTTATACTTAAAGGTAAGGCTTTATAATACTATATAAATTACCTCTTAAAGCCTAGTTAACTATAAGACCTCCTTATACTTATTAAGTATATAAAAGATTATTTTAAAATAAAAAATATATAGTAAAAATATCTCCTAAAGTAAAATAATATTACCTTATAAAGAATAATAAGTAATAGCCTAAGTAAGTCTATAGTTAATTACTTTAATAAACTTATAAAAAAGCTTACTATCTTATAATATATAAACCCTAAGATAAGTTAAAGTAAGAGAGCACTTTAAAATTAAATTATAAGAGCTTATAGTAATATCCCTAAATATAAAGAAGTTATTATAGATTTACTAAAAGGTTTCTAAGAGTTTTATAAATATATAAGGATAATAATTTAACTTATTAAGGAAAAGAAAAAAGCTAATAATAATTTCTAACTAATATAATAACCTTAAAGTAGTTTTAAACTAACTAAAAATATAATAGAAAAGGAAAAGAGGCTTAATACCTATCTAGAAAGTCCTAGAGTAAAAGAGAGACCCCTTATATAAAGAAATACTATATATATAGTAAGAAAGAATACTAGTTATTAAAGCACCTAGAAGAGAACTATAAGAAAGTATTTTAATATTATAAGAATTACTATCTTATAGATCTTACTAATAACTTATATAATTTATTTCTTATATAGTATAAAGGTAAATAAAAACCCTAATCTCTTACTAATAATAAAATTACTAAGTATATAAAGAGTATTAGGTTTAAGGATAGCCTTAATAATATAAATAAGCTAGTATTTATAAGCTTCTTTAATTATAGTATATAGCTTAATAGCAAAAGAATAGTTTAAATTCTTATAAACTAAGTAGCTTTTTATAGCTGAAGTAAGGAGAATTTTCTCTAGTAAAAGCTATTTAATAATACTTTAGTAATATTTATACTAGGAAATTACTACTTATATATAATATTCTAAGGGATTATGCCTAATATAGGTATTATAAAGTTCTCTATAGTAGGGCACCCTTAATTCCTTACTTTATAATATATAATACTAGAGATATAGCTTAATAAATTTAAGGTAAGGAAAGCTATTATTAGATTTAGTATAGGAGAGCTAATTCCTATACTTAGAGTAATTAATATACTTACCTCTTTTAGGGATATTCTCTTTTAGGTTATTCTTATAAATACTCCTTTCCTTTTATCCCTTAATAATATTGATTTTTAATTTTTTTGGGGTTATTGACTGTGGCCAATGCATCTAATTTTTAAGGAACAAAAAAATTACTAGCAATACCTAGCTAGTGTGATAATTAATAACTAAATTTAATAATTACTACAGTGTTAGGTAAAATATAAATAAGTAAACAAGCTTTAAGCTATAAATTTAGGGGCTAAAAGGTTAATATAAAGTTTGTAATAAACTTTGTGGCTGTGATTGCGTAAGAGTTATAATTTACAACCATAGTTAAACTTAAATCTATTCAAGTTTTACTTATAGCATAAATTAATGTGATTTCCCCTTCCTTTACGACTATGTTTGTTCTATCTCTTTACACATATCTCTTCTATCTTATAACTTATCCTTCAAAGCTCTAAGGCGAACCAAAAAAAACATAACTCATCCTTAAATGCAGCCAATCCAATTCGAATTAACAAGTATGTCAAGGGCTACTAATTAACTAATTAACAACTAACTAATTAATTAATAGTATGGCCAAGGGTAACCAAAAGCTAGGGGCTATAACCACTAGGCTACAGAACCTAATAGCTATCCAAAAATCCGAGGAAATTCCAAAAAAGGAAATTCAAAAGATAGAAGAAAATATTAATCCCTTAATAATATAAATTAATTATAAATTAACTTTAATATCTTTAAGAATACACTATAATAAGGAGATATTAAAGTCCTTATAATTTATAAATAAGGGTATACCTAAATACTTCTTATATAGAAGGAAGAAGTAGTTACCTAGAGTTACCTTATAGAAGGTAAGCTATAATAATTATATTATTACTTTAGATACTTATTAATTAGATACTTATATAAGGTTCTCTATAGATTAAGGCATAAAGTTAATATTAAAGCTATTAAGAAGCTAATAAGAGTATATTACTAATACTAAATATATATAGATAGCCCTAATTACTCTAAATTTACCTTAAAAGATAAGTATACCTTTAACTTTAAGGTTATAGTAAATATCTTTTACCTTAATAGTAATTACCTTACACTCTATATTATAGATATAGCTATAGTATTTAATATAGTAAAATTTATAAAGAATATCTTTATAAAGACTACCTAGGAAGCCCTCTAGATATACTAGATTAATATATATTAAGGCCCTCCGGATTTAATTATTATAAACACTAGCATAAACTTCTATAGTAATAAATTTAAATAATTTATAGCTTTAATATTAATTTTAATTAAAGAGGTCCTTATTAAAGCATACTATAGTATTAGGAAGGTTAAGAGATATTATAAGCTACTTTATAAGGCTTATAATATTATTAAATATAAATACCTTATAACACCTAAACCTATTACTTTATAAATAGTAGTAAAGGCCCTAAATAATACTATAAGCCTAAATAGCCTTATTCTAATAATCCTTATCTTTAGTGCTTACTTATATATAATAAGCAAATCCCTACTATTACTAAATATTATATAGTATGTAATTATAGTATAGAAAGCTACTAAAGAAATTAAGAGGCTTTATACTATCTAGAAGGTTAATAAAGCCCTTACTATATATAATAGCCTAGATATATTAAAGACCCTTAGCTTACTACTTAGATTAAAGGTCTAAGTCTAGTAAGAAAGTAAGGAATAAAGAGGCTTATATAAGCTATTAGCTATAAATAAAGAAAGCTATATACTTAACCTCCCTAGAGGCCTAAAGACCTTTAAATTAACCTTTATTAAGCCCTATTATAATAATCCTAATAAAAAGCTATAAATAAACTAATAGCTAATAAAGCCTAATAAGGAGGAAAAAAAGAAAGAGTAAGAGGCCTAAGATAAAACCTTAACGCTAGTAATACCTCTAAAGCATAAATATAAAAAACCCTAAAAGAACCCCCTAGTAATACCCTAAGAGACTAATATTTTCCTATTAATAAAGGAAGTTAATAACCTTACCCTAGTAATTAAGCTACGTAAGGAAGGGATTATTAAGACCCTAGGAGAGCTATTTAAGGAGTTAATAAAGGTAAAGATTAGAACCCTAATTAAGTAAGAAGTATTTAAATTTATTATATTTAATAAAAAAGAATATAGTAGGCTTTAAATCTTTAATTCTTATATTATTAATAAAATTAAGGGTAAGATAATAAAACCCTATAAAAAATCACGCCTTATAATCTAAGGATATAAGAATAAAGGGAAATAAACTATTTTTATATAAGCCCTAATAATTTAATAAGTAAGTTAATATCTTATTCTCATAATAGCCCTATTAGTAAGGCTAAGGAAATTCCTTATATAGCTATAGGATATTTACTAAGCGTACGTATAAGCATATATATTCCTAGAGCAGCTAATCCTAGCGTACTTACTAATTTAGATATAGTACCTTTACTTACTTAGAATAATTCTAAAGGTTATTAAACCTCTTTATAGTATTATAGAAGCTAGAACGCACTAGTAAGTTATGTATTATAAGTATTATAAAGAGAATCTCTAAATAGAAACCTCTATATATAATCTATACCTACTTATAACTACAAAGGAAAGCCCTAACTTTACTTATATTAGAATATAGACTAATAATACTATTAGCCTCTTAGATAAGAAGTTCTCTAAGAAGAAGAAGGCCTAGATAGTTACCACTAGCTTTAATATAAAGCTAAAGTAATTCCTAACTAAGGATAATCCCCTTATATTTAATAAAGGTATTATTACACTAGAGAATAATACTATTAAGATATAGTAAAAGGATAGAGTAATAAGCTAGATTTAGTTTCTATAACTAATTTAAAGTGTAAATATATTAAGCAAAGAGTATAAAGTACTTATATTACCTTAATATATTAACTAGAAGCTTATTTTAATCTATCTATTATAGTATAATACTAAGAGCTAACCCTAGAGAATATAAAGGCCCTTAATTATTACCTAAAATAGCAAATAGACTACCTAAATAAAGGCCTAATATTTATCCTAATAAACCTTAAGAAAGCAAAGCTCTTTGCCTTTATAAATAAATCCTTTGCTAATAATAAGGACCTATCCTTATAACTAGGATATATAATAATTCTAGCTAATAAAGACTATACTAATAGTAAATTTATAATTAAAGGTAATATTATATACTTTAGCTTAATAAAGAGTAAGAGAGTTATATAAAGTATACTTACCTTAGAAGTCTATAGTATAGTAGCTAGTGTTAATATAGCTTACGCACTAGTAATAACCTTAAACCTAGTTACTAACTAACTAAAGCTTCTAATAATCCTAATTATTATATATATAAACTTATACTCTTTATATAAATACCTTATTAAGCTTAGTATAATAAAGAAGAAATGCTTAATAATTAATATTATAGCCCTTTAGTAATTATATAAACGCTAAAAGCTTTACAAAATCTAATAAATTAATAAAGAAAATAACCTAGCTAATACCTTAATAAAGGTATTACTTAATAAGGCCCTTAAGAGCTTTATTTTTACTAACTAGATAACTATTTAAATAAAGGGATAGGTTACTTACATATAAAATATATATAGTAAGAGAGATAATTCTCTAGGAGAGTAACTATGCTTATACTAGCTATTAGGCCTCTCCTAGTAAATTATAGAGATTAATAGTAGTATATAAGAGAAGGAAAATATTATTTACGTGCTATAGCATAGATAATAGTGTTATTTTAAGGAAGGAAAGGATTTAGAAAAGACTTACTTATCCTTATATAAGCTTATAGGTTAAGTAAGATTATTCTTTTCCCTTTTATTAGCTATAATATACCCTAATAGGCTATAAGGTTCCTTTCTTATTTTCCTTATTAATTAAGTTATTAATCTATTATTTCTTTTTTATTTCTATAATTAATATTGCTTATTAATAATTATATTAAAAGAGAGAGGTTTTAGTATTAGAATAAAGGTAATATTAATTATATAAGCAATAGCCGTAATTACCTAGCAAAAGCTTAGGCTACGCGCAAGCCCTGCACGTAACCTATAACCTAGCCTTGTGATTAGCTAGGAATTATAGGGCTATAAACACGTAATCTCTTTTACCTTTATTATTATAGCTTCTAGTTTCTAACTTCTCTTTTACACTATTAATTACATAACGTAGCCTAGAATAAATAATCAATGATAATACTATTCTTCGGGCTCACGATCTGAGTATATTGAATTCAATCCCCTGTGATACTAACAGTATTACTAATTCTAATTACTACTAATAAACTCCTTATTTACTAATAGCTTATAAGTTATAAAGCCTTTCTAAGCTATAAATAAGACCTTATTACTATTAAAGAGAGGGCCTATAAGTAAGGGTTTTTACTTAATTTAATGTGAGGCCCACTCACAACACCTGTGCGCTAGCGCACACTAGGCGGGCACACCACGCCCTAGGGCTAGGTCTACGTAACACTAGTAAGCCGCTAGCTATAAGCTAGCAACTCATATATATAATACACTTAGACCTAGTAAGCTTTAGTTAATATATAAGTGCCCTTATACCTCTTACTTAGCTATCCCTTTATTCTTATAATTCTAAAGCTTCTTCTACTAGTTACCTAAGAGTAATATAGGGGGGAGAATAACCTAATTTACCTAAATAATGTTATATACTACTTAGGATTAGCTAAATAATAGTAACACTATACCTAGGAATATACTATATTCTATAACCTTATCTAAAGCTATACCCTTTGCTATAGGGGCAGAAAAGGTAGTAATTAGAGAGTAAATTACCTAGCTTAAGTAACTTAAGAAACTATAGGAGTAAGAATAAGAGCTTACTAACTTAATATAATCTTATAGAGAAGGAGAACTAGTAAAAAGGGGCTAAAAGGCTAGTTTCTCCTTAAGCCTTAGTAGCTAAGAAGTTAAGGTCTAAAATATTATAAAACTCTAATACCTTATAAACCTATAGAAGCATAAGATATAGCTTAATAACCTTAACTATGCCTTTAAGAGGGCAAAGAAGAAATATTACTAAGATAACTAAAAATCCTCTTTATACTTAATTATATATATATAAACTATTAGGCTAGATAGGACTAATATATTAAAGAATAACTAGCTAATAATTAGGATTACCCTAAGGATAACTAGGATAAGTTCTAGGACTAGACCCTTACGCTACTTAAGGACTCTACAAGCTATAATATATAAATAGCTACGTAGCTAGAAAACATAAAGCAAAAAAAGGGCTAGAGTCCTATTAAGTTTAGTATTTACTTAGATTTACTAGAGAAATATTTAGAATAAGCCCTAGAAAAGACCTATACTCTTATGTTCTTTACGAAATTACTTCCTAACTTATAAGACTATATTAACCTATACGTAGATATTACTAGGTTAATATAAAAAGAGGTTATATAACTTGCCTAATAGTTCTAGGAGGTAATATTAAAGAATAAGTAAAAGCTAAGTAATTTAGAAAAGAAAGGCCTATATAAGGCCCCTTAATATTAAAGACATAACTCTCTACAAGGCTATTAGCCAAATAAGGACTAAAAAGATAAGGATAAGAACAAAGAAAAAACCCTAGCTACCTACCTAAATAATAATAGGCTATAAGAAAGAAAATAGTACTATAATTATAGTAGTATAAAGCATCTTTTCTATAATTATAATAAGCTAAGGAAAAACTAGCAAGAAGGTTAAGGAAACTCCTAGAGGTAGAAGTAAATACCCTTACCTCTACCTTAGACACTAGGGTACTAGTAGGACACTAATTTCACACACTAGTTACTATTTATAGGCAAAAAGACATTAAAATAGTAGTAAATCTTAATAGTTACGCTAAGATTAATATTATTAGCGCCTAGTTTACATAGACCTATAAGCTTAATTAGGCTAAGGCTATAGGGCCTATCCTAAAGGTAGTAAGGTCTCTTATAGTTCCTTAATATAGTGTCTATAAGGTGCCTATTATAATCCAAGACTTAAGGGGTAAAAAGAAGGACCTTAAACTACTATATATAACTATTAATAAGGACCTAAGAGTAAAGGGAAGCCTTATATTAATTAGGATGCATATACTTATAGAAGAATGTGTATACCTTTACTTACACTTATAAGAATAGTAGTTTAAGAAAAGAAAGGTAGCCTTTTTACTACTAACTCCCTATAAGTTTACGAAGATAACGCATAATAAGATAATTATATATACTATTATAAGTATAATAGAAGATAAGTTTATCCCTCTTAAAGATAAAGAGAAGGCGAAAGTATATAGAACTATTAAAGATATCCCTAAGGAGCTATATAAGTTTAAAGATATATTTATATTAGATAAGGTAAGGAGTCTCCTATCTAAGAAGTTAACTAACTATATAATTAATCTTATACTAAGACCTACACCCTTATATAGACTAATTTACTCTTTTTCCTAAAGTAAACTTAAAGAGCTTTAGGAATATATTAATAATAACCTAAGGAAAGGCTAGATAAGACCCTTAAAGAGCCTAGCAAGTATGCCTATCCTATTTATGCTAAAGAAGGATAGGACACTTTAGCTATGCGTAAACTATTAAGGACTTAACAAGATAATATAGAAGAATTACTATACTCTCCCCTAATTTTAGAGATTCTTAATTAGTGCTAAGGGGCCTATTTCTTTTTAAAGATTAATATTAAGGATATATACTACTAAATCTATATTAAAGAGGGTAATAAGTAAAAGATAGCTTTTTACATGCGTTATAAGCACTATAAGTACCTTATAATACCTTTTAAGTTAACTAATACCCTAGCTACTTTTTAAAGCTATATCTATAAGGCACTTTATAGGCTAGTTAATACTATTTATATAGTGTATCTAGATAATATCTTAATTTTCTCTAAGATAAAGGAGAAGCACACTAAATATATTAAGTAAGTCCTAGAATATATAAGGTTAGCAAAGTTATATACAAAACCCTCTAAGTGCTCTTTTTACAAGGAATTAGTAAAATTCCTAAGGTTTATTCTCTTTATTAATAGGATATTAATAGATACTTACTAGGTTAATATAATTAAAGAATAGAAGAAGCTAATAAGTTTTAAGAATATATAGTTATTTCTTAGATTTTATAACTTTTACTAATAGTTTATTTATAAATACTCTAGGATTATAGCACCTCTTTACGCGTTAATAAAGGGTAGTTAAAATAGTATCTAGACTAGGAGGTTTATATTTAGGGAAAAGGAACAGCTAGTATTTAACTAGCTAAAAGATACCTTTTAGTAAGTACCTTTACTCTAATATTATAACCTAAGTTAAGTAATATATATTAAGACAAATACCTTAATTTTCATAATAGTAGGAATCCTATCTTAGTAGGATAATAAGGGCTATTAGTATTTAGTAGCCTTTTAGTTAAGGAAGTTTATAGATACTAAAAGTAACTATAGCATAGCTAACTAAGAGTTGCTTACTATAGTAAAGTTATTTAAACACTAGTAACACTATATTAAAGGCATAAAGACACCTATAGAGGTCTTATTAGACTACTATAACTTACAAACCTTTATAAGGTAGTAAAAGCTAAATAGAAAGTAAGTATAATAGTGTATATTCCTCTGCCCTTTCTATTTTATAATTAAGTATAGACTAAGGAAAAGTAACCCTATAGATACACTATTAAGAAAGTTTAATTATAAAGGCAAACCTATATTAAATAAGGCACTCTTACTAGAGCTTTAAAGAAAAATAGTAGCTACCTATATAATAAAAGAAGAAGTACTAATATATTAAAGAAGTTATAGCATAGCGCTAGTCTTAGAGCTTACTAAGTTAATAGTAGCCTAGGTAGAAAGCTAGTTAGCTACTATAGATCTAGTAATAGGTTAGCTAAATAAGGGTAATTTTAAGGAGAAGGTAGTGTGTGTCTAAGATATTAGTATAGTATAAGAGATTTAGGGGGCTATTATATTACTAAATCCCTACTAATCTATAGCAAATAAACTATTAGTATAACTATTATAAAAGGCATAAAACTAAGATTTAGATTTGCAAAAACATAGAGGTAAGGTTAACTCCTAAGTAAAAGGGAGAGGAAAAGCTAGTCTATAGTTATATAGCGTAAGGGGTCTCCTAATATATAAAGACTAGGTAGTTATTCTATAGGAGCCTATCTTATAATAGAAGCTTCTATAGCTACACTATAATAATTTACTAGTAGGTTACTTTAGGACTAAACGCACTCTTAAGCTACTAAAATATTACTATTAGTAGCTAGTAATAAGTAAAGCTATTTTAGACTATATATCTAGCTATAAAGTATGCTAGCGCGTAGTAGCTAGAAGGCACTACCTATATAGAAGCCTTAAATTACTACTAATACTAAGGTAACTATAGGCGGAGATCTTAATGGATTTTATTATAGGATTACTACTAGTATAGCTAGGTAACTAAGAAACTAACGTAATCCTAGTAATTATAAACTAATTTACTAAGTACTTTGTCTTCCTTACTATAAAGACTATAATTAACATAGCTAAATTAGTAAAGTTATTTCATAAGGAAATTAAGCTTTAATTTAGGCTACTAGAGGGCATTATATCTAATAAAGGATTAGTGTTTATAAGCTAATTCTAGTTAGATATATATTACCTATTATACATAAAGTAAAGGCTTTTAATAGTATTTTACCCCTAAACTAATAAGTAAATAAAGAGAACAAACTAAGTGCTTAAACATTACCTATAATACTTTATTAAAGAAAACTAATAGCTATAGCTAAAGCTACTCCTAATAGCTTAATTTACATATAATAATACTATTAATAGGATAATAAGTTACTTCCCTAACTATACTCTTATAAGCTATTTACCTAAGTTTTATCTAGCTCTTAAGGACAAGAGTAAGGAAAGGGAGGTCCTAGAAGCTTACACATATATCTAGAAGCTACATAAGGTTAGGGAGAAACTAGTATATAACTAGGTAAGAGCTACTAAAGCATAGGCAAAGTACTATAACTAATAACACTAGCTATTAACCTTAAAAAAAGGAGACTTAGTACTACTATTAGTAAAGAATATTAGACTTAAGGATATAAAATAGAAGCTAAACCTAAGATTTATTAGGCTATTTTAAATACTTAATGCTATAGGTAAACAAGCGTACTAACTAGCATTACCTAATAAGTATAGTTAATTACATAATGTATTTTATGTTAGCCTATTAGAGCTATAGAATTACTAGGAAGACACTATAAATAAAGAAATACTAATACTAGACCTTAAAGATAAAGATAATAAATTTAAAGTTAAAGAAATTAAGGATTATAGAAAGACTTATAAAGGTAATAAATACCTAGTAAAGTAAAAGGGTTAGCTAAGTAAATATAATTAATAAGTAGTAGTAGAAGATATAGAAAGCACTTAATATATAATTTAGGCTTTCTATTAAATTAAAATAAGGAGAAAGCATAGTAAGATATAAGTAAGTTATAGGTAATAAGGGACAAGGTAATTCTAAAAAAAGCCTAGCCTTATTAGCTGCTATTATACTCTAATTAAAAACCTTATTAAACTATTTACTAAATAATAAAGGAAAATAGACTTAAAAAGAGCTAAGTTTTATAGGAAACCTATAAATCGTAGCACTTGCATAAGATAATACCTTGCTATTTTAGACAAGATACTTAGCGTTATTTACATTCTTAGTAATTACTTGCTATATTATAAGGTAACACTAGTGTTTCACTATAGTCTAAGGAATATACCCTAGATTAGAGGACTATAATCGCAAAACTATTCGTGTGTTCTAAGTAGTAAGATATTCCTAATAGTTAGCCTAGGAATAGTTAGTAAATAGGTAGCAAAAGGAGAATAAAAAGGGCAGGCAAACCTTATAATTCCTAGAGTAAGAGTAGGATATATAGTAACTAGAAGGTGCTAGCGTAAAATAATATACTACTAGTAAGTAGTAAAAGTAAACTATACCTAATTATAAGTAAAAGGCTAGTAAATAAGGAAGGAAATAATATACTTACTAGACCTTTATAGCACTAGTTAAACTAAATATAATTTAGTAAGCTATATTTACATAATTAAAGGTAAGCATAAGAGATAGCATATACTTAGTAAAATAGAAGTAAGTCTTCTCTAGAAAGACAGGGCCTTTTACTATAATATCTATATCCTTAGCATCTATAAGAGTTTAGATTTAGTCTAAAATAATAAGAAGGTTAGTAAAATTACCCTTTATAGTTACTATTACTTATAAGAAAGTAGTTAGTAATAAGAAAGTAAAATATAAGGGAGAAGGAGCGGATTTACCCCCTTATAAGTATTACTATAGTGGATATATTAAATACAGTGTTTTATAAGTTTAGCCTATTTATTATTAATAATTAAAACATAAGGGAATTAATAGTTTATCTAAGGTAAGGCAGGCTTAGCTAGGGGGTTTCTCTTAAACTTAAAGTAACCTGTACATAAATAATACATATAGCTATAGTTTTGCAAGTAAATAAACCTATTTTCTATAGCAAAGAGCCTAGGAATAATAAGAGTAATAGCGTAAGGAAACTAAAGGTATAATAGGAATTCGGAAGGACGTTTCCTATAGTTAAGGAAGGAAAAAGTGCGTAATACGGTAGGAAGTCGCAAGTGATGCGAAGGTGAAGGCAGACTACTAGTTGTTATTGTTATTTAAATTAGTATAAGTACTATATTTTATATATTAGCTAAGTACTAGATTTACTTTACTTACTATTTTACTTATTATTATAGGAATACTAACTTATTAATATTTATTATATCTAGTAGTAATAGTATATTTACTAGCTAGGCTATTTCTATAGTAAAGAATAATATATATTAAGAACTAGCCTTATAGCTACTACTAATAAGTATTTAAAATAAGAATATTATTCTTATAGAAGAAGAAAAAAACTATACTAGTAGTTATATAATACCTAGATATATAGCTACTTATGCGTAGTCTATATGTGGTTTATGTATAGCCCTAACTTAGCTATATATAGTCCGCGTACTTCCCGAAGCTAGACTTAACCTAAGCACTTAACCTAAGCTTCTAGCTCGAGTCTATAACATAGACTACGCATAAGGGACTATATATCTAGATGCTATGTAACCACTAGCGTAATTCCTCTCTTCTTCTATAAGAATAATATTCTTATTCTAAACGCTTATATGCAGTAGCTATAAGGCTAGTTCATAACACTACGTAATATATTAAATTAACGCGTAACCTTATAAATACTAGTATTTAGATTATTATTAATATAAGTAAAAGCTTTATTAATATGTAATTTAATAGTAGGTTTTATAATAAGAATGTGATTTATAGTAGAAATTATGGTTAAAGGTGTTCTATCGCGAAATTAGTCTATTACACTGATTGGTCCGTTGCAATGATAAGCACCACCTTTGGTGGTTAGAGGCGAGCGATAACCAACAAAAGTGGGGCGTGGCACGATTATCGTTTTTGGTGATTCCAGTTGCTTGTTGGACGCGCCGTCGACGTGCCGGCAACGCGCATGTACGGTTGGTTTTTTGTCGCAGACATTTACGTGCGTGACACGGGATCTGGTTCAAAATTCACGTTTTCCATCCCTCATTTCGATCGCCGAGCGCTTGCATTCCGAGGCTGTGGCCGAGACACATTGGACGACAATTGGACGAGTTGCATCCCGAAATTTCGGGGTTGCAAGTTGCAAGTTGCTTTTCGGCTAGTATCTCTACTCGGTGAGACGTTCCCATCCCAAGTCCCTCTGTGATACAGCCCAGTCTTGCTCCAAAGTCAACTCTGCGAGAAAAGGCTTGATTAGGTACCGGCACTGGACGACGCATGCCACATGGTAATGTCTTCTTTCTGGCCGCTTGTTGATGACAAAAGTGCGCACAAGCACCGATAGACGACGCAACCATTCTTCTCCCTTCTGACCAGATTCATGGCTGCACCCCCCTGACTGCGCGCCGCCCCTTTTCGAGGTCGGCCAAGCCTTTTTCTCTCAGCCCGTGTCCGTTAGCATGGTTTTTACTTCTTCTCTTACAAAAGCACTTACGGCCGTTTCAGACTAGACCAGAAAGAAGTGTGCAAAATTGGTCGATCGGTACCTGATTATCCGCCGCCGGAGAGTTGATTCAAAAGAGACTAGAAGACATGGAAGAGCAGGTTATACGAGCTGATGATGGATCAGCTTGGACTCGGTCGTCTAGTACAATTGAAGATGGGCAATTGGTTAGCTGTACTCCGTATAGGTGCTGGAATATCCGCCGCTTCGATTTTCTGCTGCAAATCAAGCCATGGAATTTCTATCCTCTGTCCCCATCGGTCAGGCAGAATTGTAATTTGAAGTATTCTATATGATTGTTAAGCCGTGGGCCAACCACATTGCGGCAGCCCGATCATGAGGCCTGTGTCGTGAACCATGGTAAACAATTACAATTACAATAATTAACAAGCTATGTCAATGTTTGTGACCTTTGGCCGCTACTAAGCTGACACTAACCCATCCTGGGGGGCCTGGGCGCAGAGGGGTGGAGCGCCAGGAGCGGCACTCATGGGCTACCATGGGCAACCCCTCTGCTGCCACCTTCGCGCCGGCCTCACAACTTTCATCCTTGCTAGACTTGTGTTGACACGCCAAATCGACCATCTATAGAATACAAGTCTGCGACAACCAGCACTGCCTGACGTACAAAGTTCAAGGTGGCATGACCCTTGCTTTCCCCGAATCATAACCTGCCGCCTCCAGCTCGGGACGAGAGCTGACTCGTGGATTGGCCATGTCTTGAGAGGGCTCTGACGCCGCGTAAAGTAGTCAGCCTGAATACCCTCTTCGGACCGTGGATGTGCGGCGCCGCTTCTAGACTGCATCCGCCAATTGCGCCAATCTCGAACAACCTCAACGGCATCACGACCTGTACCTCCATTTCACCCGCAAACCTCGCGATCGGCTTGTAGTGCGAGATTGTGCGCTTCGACACAAACCCCTCGTACCCCCGCATTCGCCATGGAGGGCATTGTGGGAACAGCGCCGCCCGGCACAATGTTTGTACGGGCTCTCTACGACTACGAGGCAGATGATAGGACTAGCCTTAGCTTTCACGAAGGCGACATCATCCAAGTCATTACGCAACTAGAAAGCGGCTGGTGGGACGGCGTGATCAATGGGGTCCGGGGTTGGTTCCCAAGTAATTATTGTCAGCTCGTTTCCAGCCCCGACGACCTGCCCGTCCACGGCCAAAATGCACACAACGGCCAAATAGATGATGAAGTCGACGATGCGGACGGATTCGACGAGAGCTTTGACCAAGACGACGACTCTGAGGATGATGGCCCCAGTTCCAGTGGTATTCTACCTTTGGAGGGCACTGGTACTAGTAGTCAGTCAAGGGCCGATTTTTGGATCCCCCAGGCTACCGCAGACGGGCGACTTTTCTATTACAACATGATGACTGGTGATCGAAGCATGGAGCTTCCCCTCGAGCCGCCCGTTTCTTCGACGGAAACGGGTCCTCGAGATCGAGCGAATGTGAATATCCCAGATAAAACTAGACCTCCAGCGGAAATGATGGCCCGCGGTCTCACACGAGACGAGGACGAGGACTCGGCAACATCTGCTTCTGAAGCTGAAGGCGAATCTCTGATGCTTGCCTCGCGCAGCTATGTGGTAAGATTCCGACAAGTCATGCCATGATGGTCCATCATACTTCGTACCTATATTTAACAAAATTTCAGGGCAGAAGTCGAGCCTCCCTCAATGGGGTGCTGTCTCCTTCTACCTCAATGGATTCGATAAACGGTGCGTCTCCTGTTCGCCACAAAAGGACGCAAGAGCTTTCAAACGGCAAGCAAGCCATCGGCCAAACCCCCAATATGGCTTCCGCAACTTCATTTACTAGCACTACATATAACCTTCCAACCACGGCTACGGTCTCTCGATCATTCTTCGATAACGGCTCTACATCACCCCTCACGTGGAGTCTGCTCGTGTCCAACATGAAGCGCGCCATCGATCGCTACCGCGACGCCATTACGAATAACAGCCGGTCTGAGTACGTCGCCAGAGCTGAAGATATATCCGATCACCTGCGGCTCCTGCTCGCTGCAGGCTCTGGTACCACCGATAATCATTCTGGCCAACCGTCCATCATCT
Source organism: Epichloe typhina subsp. poae (assembly GCA_030389615.1). Lineage (NCBI taxonomy): Eukaryota > Fungi > Ascomycota > Sordariomycetes > Hypocreales > Clavicipitaceae > Epichloe > Epichloe typhina. The sequence continues at coordinate 1,390,789 of CP098318.1, read as the reverse complement.
CGACAAACAAGGCATTGTATCCTCATTTTAGGGATATGATGTCCAAATTTTCCAAACTGGTAATATCGTCGCACATCGCTGCCGCTGATTGGCCAAACGCGGAATCTGTCCAAAAGTGTCTTCAAGAAGCAGACGGTGTTCTCCTTGGGGTCTTCAGTTATGTTGAAGTTGCTCGACAACAGAGAGGTGAAGAAATACCTCGATTATTTCCTGGGTTCGTTATTGGCAGCACAGTAGGCGGAAACTGGCAAAGCAATGGTTTGGACTCTCGGGACCCCGTTGCGCCAAACTTCCTCGAGGACGAAGAAGGTTCGGTTGAGCCAACTGCGATATTAGACAGCAAAATTCTCGAACGACTGGACGAGCAGAAACGCATTCTTGTCTCCAGCATACGAGAACTGGACAAGAGCTTAATTACTCCGGAGAAGATCATCTCATCACTTCGCCACGAAGCGATAGGCAACAACGTCTGCCTGGCGGGGGCTAAGGTGGTCGAAACATTCAAGACTTGGATTGCCATGATTGAATCGATTGACCTCTCTTCTCTCGGGAACAGCTTCCAGACTCCCCAGCTTGCTGATTTTGGCACCAATAAGCAAAGCTTGTACGATAACATTTCTGATCTTATACTTGGTTGCCAGGCAGTTGCTGGCCCACTAGCGGACGAGTGGAGTGAAGTGCGCGGAGAGTCTATGGAGAATCGCTTGGAGTACGTGAGACAATGCGCCCGAGCTTTGGAGACCAACTCATCCCATATTGGCTTTTCTTTGCAACTGCTCTCCGAGCAAGTTCAACTCAAACTACAACAACAGTCGCAATATACTGGATCACGACCTCGGGACGATTCAGCTCCGCGGACAATACAGCGAGGCGAAACACTGTCATATGAGCGACCTCATCAACGGCCGGATCCAAGATCCGCGCCGAGTCGACCTCCCTTAATCACTACCCAGTCCTTCAACGACGGCGATCCGCCACCAGGTACCTTCAGAAAAGGTGACTACTCAAAAGTGAAGAAGATTTTTGGAGAAGATCCATCACCACAGGCGGGCCTGCAGGCTAATGATGATACTCCCGACTACCTACGCCTGGACTTCGAAGATGACGTATCATGGGACACTAAGTCGTCGCCGCCTACGGTAAAAGGAGGCTCGTTACTTGCATTAGTTGAGCAACTCACACGACACGACAGGCTTGACTCTAGCTTCAACAACACTTTTCTTCTGACGTACCGATCCTTCACCTCCGCACGAGAATTGTTTGAACTCCTAGTTAAGCGCTTTGGCATACAGCCGCCGGAGGGCCTCAGCCAATCAGATTTTGAGACCTGGCGTGATCGGAAGCAGAAATTGATTCGTTTCCGCGTGGTGAACATCTTGAAGAGCTGGTTTGACAGCTTCTGGATGGAGGAGAACAACGAAGAGTCGAGGCAATTGATTCGTGACGTGTACACCTTTACGAGGGACAGTGTGAAATCCACCGAAACTCCAGGCTCGGGTCCTCTAATGGCTGTTCTGGACAAACGGTTAAGTGGAAGGGACGCCGGAGCGCGTCGTCTGATCCAAACGCTGAACCAAAGCACGCCGACACCTATTGTCCCGAAAAACATGAAGAAACTGAAGTTTCTGGACATTGACGTAACAGAATTTGCTCGTCAACTGACGATCATCGAGTCCAGGCTATACGGCAAGATCAAGGCGGCAGAGTGCCTAAACAAGACCTGGCAGAAGAAGATTGCAGAAGGCGAACCTGATCTTGCCCCCAACGTGAAAGCCCTGATTCTTCACTCCAATCAAATGACGAACTGGGTAGCAGAGATGATCTTGGCGCAGATGGACGTGAAGAAGAGAGTTGTCGTGATAAAGCATTTTGTTGCTGTTGCAGATGTGCGTTCATCCCCAGCTTAGCTCATGATGCTCGCCCGCATCATGTGCAAGCGTTCAGTTTGGTTCATTCGATAGCTAACTTCTTATGTCATAGAAATGCCGAACTCTCAACAACTACTCTACCCTCACGTCGATCATCTCAGCCTTGGCCACTGCACCGATCGCGCGTCTGAAGCGCACTTGGGACCAGGTGCCTCAACGAACACAGGGGGTTCTAGAAGCGATGCGCCGGGTAATGGCCAGCACCAAGAATTTTGGCGAGTATCGCGTGGCGCTCCACGCAGCTAACCCGCCGTGTATTCCTTTTTTCGGTAGGGATATACCATGTCCATCCATCCATCATCAGATTTGATAGGAATTGAAATGAGAACTAACTTCCCTGTGAAGGCGTATACCTCACCGATCTCACCTTTATCGAAGATGGCATTCCTTCCATCATTAAAAAGACAAATCTGATCAACTTTGCGAAACGAGCAAAGACAGCAGAAGTGATCCGCGACATCCAGCAATATCAAAATGTGGGGTACTCCCTGCAACCTGTTCCGGAACTACAAGACTACATCTTGAGTAACATGCATGCCGCAGGTGACGTGCATGAGATGTATGATAAGAGCTTGCTAGTAGAACCGCGGGAACGAGAAGACGAAAAGATTGTGAGGTACGTAGCAATGCGGCATACTGCAGTCCCATATGGCGTATGATGCCACACAAGAACATGTACCAGCCTCTTTCCCCTCCCTAGTTGGCGATCGCAAAGGGCACTTTCTTACTCTTTTTTCTTCTTTGATGCAGGGTGTTGGCCGAATCCGGGTTTCTATGAGCCATCGAACCATCGGGGTCAACGCGCGAGGCGGAAGATGCGAACGACAGAGGCTGGGGAACTAGACTACATCTCCAGTCATTTTGAGAATACAAGCTCGCTGCTTGAAACATATCAACAGGATCGTGCGCATAATGGCTCGAGATCGGGACGTGTTGGGCAACAATGCCAATGCGTCGTTGCTCACTGCGGAGCGTGAAACAACGACCTAAGAGCCTACTAATGCATTCTTCCACTCCCAAGGCAATGGCGCGTGATCTGAACGTACCCTTTTATCTGACTGATGTCAGAATGGGCCTACCCTTTCCCCGCCTGTCAAGGGAGTATGAATGGCTGGCTTAGTTTGATCACTTAGTTGTGTAGCCAAGGCAGATGCCCTCTAGTGAGGCTCATCCGTCTGGTAACGAGAGGTTTCTTCTCTCGGCCTGATTTGCGCAAGTACACCCGTTCTTCGCCTTTGGCGAGACAAACCTAGCTATCCAGGGCAGCCTAGACACTGGCACAATTGAGTCGTGTTCGGCGTGACGACAACGGCTCAGGACAAATATTAATGTACTCTGTCACATTGCAAACCGGATATGAAGGAATCACCCCACAAAAAACCATCTGTCTGGCGGCCCGCCTTCAAGAGACAGGCGATGGATGATGGTCCGATGATGACATGAGGGTGTTGTATAAATGTAATCTGTATATAGGCTTCAATTTCTGCCGATTGAATAAGACGCCAGAGCACTATGTTTTGCTCCCAGTAAGAGAAATGGACACGATGTGCAAGCAGATGTGTGATCTAGTAGAAGAAGCGCTCGTTCCGCATTAAGTTGCGCATTGACATCAATTCATACATGACTATATCCTCGCTCAGACGGAGCGAGTGAAATCAAGCGACGTTCGAGGCACCAAAAATCTGTCATGACTTCATATCCCCCTTTTCATCAAAACAGCCCCTTAGGACTTGTGGAGATGCAACTTGTCCTTGATTCGGTCTTTCATGCTTGGCTTTTCATTGTCATCCTTGGAGCCGCTTCCTGACGACATGGAATCCAATTTCGAAGGTTTGGAATCATCTCCCGCTTCCCTCTTGATGCCATTTTCTTCCATGAGGCCTGCGAGGAAATGTTTGTTAGCCATTCGAGGCAATGGCACGCATTTTTTATTTTTTTTCGCGGAGACTGCGCGGTTTCCAAGCATTTCTTTGCAGCTTTACTTGTTTGGCAATGGGGTCTTCGAGTCACTTACGATCAGCTTCCCTTCCGGCTCCGGGCTTGGCCGCATCAAAGTCTCCGCCGTCTGCGGCAAGACCTGATGCCTTGACGTACAATTCACCGGTTCCCTTTCCTTCTCCGTTACCGTCCTTTCCGGCAGCGGCGTCCCCGGAGGACTCGGACTCGGACTCGGACTCTGGCTCCGGTTTCATGTTGCCAGCATCTCCGCCGCATTCTTTGGCAACTGTTACCAAGGGCCTGGGCCCGTCGCCCATGACGCCTTGCTCGCCGTCCTCTCCCGCGTCAGCCGCGTTGCTGTCGCTCGTGTCGCGGGAGGGTGGTTTTTCTGCCGGGGCAGGCTCGTCGGTGCCAACTACTGGATCCTTGGTACCGTTGCTATTCTTCAGTTCCTTGCTGGTTTCGGCGCCAGTCGCTGGATCCTTGGTACTACTTGAGCTGCTCTTCAGTTCCTTGCTGGTTTCGGTGCCAATCGCTGGATCCTTGGTACTCGAGTTGCTCTTTTTCAACTCATTGCTGGTTTCCGTCTCGAACTCGGTGTCTCTTTTATTTGACTCAAGAGGGTCTATAGATAGGCACGTTTAGTCCAACTTGCTCGTTGGTTTCAACGCCTGGTTTTTTTTTTTTTTTTTTTTGCGGACTCGGGGCTTGCTCTCTCACCGATGTTGCCTCCATCGAACGGCTCGCCCTTGGCCACGTCACCTTGCACGCCGGAAATTGGCTCATCCCGCTCTGTTCCGTTTCCCCAAACAGCCTTGGCCGCCGTTTGAGCCATGCTTGTAATAGTTTCCATGGCGCTTGGGTTGGATTTGTGGGATTGTTTTGTATGTCGTGGTAAGCAGGTCACAGCGGGCAGTGCATTTGCTCGGGAAAGGCGACTTGGTTCTGTCACAATAAAAATCGCACGAGATCAAATCAAGTGGCCAAGAAGGGTCTATTTAAGGCCAAACGGCTAGTTAACAACGGGTTGCCCACGGAGCACGTGTTACCTTATCATCAGTTACGTGGTGCGGCCAACAGCGGGGTTCGCTGACGTCGTAACTGCAGTCAGATCGGGGGGAGGCGGGGAGGCATGTAAAATCATGGCGCATGGCACATGGCACATCAACCACGGAACAACATTGGCCAAGGGAGCGACAACCCATTCCTTGCTTCTCACTTCGGTGACCAGGGCCTGATGGCTCGCGGCGAACAGGGCTGCCTGATCAGCGTCGTCTCAAACAAGGATTCAGACAAACGCCCTTTGGGCCCTTTTGGCTGCAGCAAGGATGCTTGGTTTGACAGCGGAACGTGTGACGATAATTGTCGATCCGGTGTGATGATGGTACGCAACTTGTGTGGGAATGAATGTCTTCTTGTATGACGTGTTTCCGGCAATCGGATCCGCGAACTCAGACTGCGTCACCATCCACTACTTCAAACCAACAATGTGGTGCTGCGGCTGAAAAAAAAAAATTTGGCTGAAGCAACGTTTGAATTCCACATCGCGCCTTCACACACGGAGGTAAAGGGCATAAACCGATGGCCAATGTTGCTGGAATATTGTTCATCGGCTGCGTCAAATGGGAGTGGATAAATCGGTGCTTGGCATGGTTCGTGCCGTTCTGGTACGGAGATTAGCATCTTAGACGATGAACGACTTTATGTTCCGTTAGGCCAAAATCTGCTAATCTCATAATTTCCCGGTGTGACGAGTGGACCCGATACAGGCAAAAGGTGGAGTCGGATTATCGTTGTTACGCATCCTGGTGGGCTTGAATCGGCGCGCGATGCACGTCAACTGCGATGCGACCAAAGAACATCATGACTATGCATTATTATATGCGCTTATCGCCCTTCGACTTTGATTCTCGATCTCATCTCGCTGCGAACACAACACAGAAATCTCCTTTAGCCACACAGGAGTGATCGTGACCACTTAACGCGATTCAATTTCCAACGAACAACACAAGCACCAAATATCATGGCGCCAGATGCCGGGTCTCGGAAAGGTAGTTACGCATCTCGGATGCATCTGGCAGCGGCTAACAGTATGTAAAAGGCAACGAGCAAACCATCAACGTGGCTTCGAAAAAGGATAACAAGTCTGGAACTATCAAGTTGAAGAAGCTGCCACCAAAACACAGTAAACCTGGTAATTGGAGAGATGGCACTGTCGTTGAAGGTACAGTCATGTTTCACGGTAAAAGTTGGTCGAATCAAAATGCTAATCCCGTCCTTCAAGATAACAAAAAAAAGACAGTCAGCTCGCCCTCAGCCTCGGCGGCCTCCCCCGGGCCTGTTGTGAACCAGCTAGACGATACAGCACGAGAAACTTTCGCAACCGGTCGCCCGTTAGAGGATAGCCCCGACTTGCAACAATGCAAACATTGCAAAAAAAGCATACTGAAGACGGCTGCGAAGGCGCACATAGCACAGTGCCTAAAATTAAAGAGGGAGAAAGCACAAAGAAAAAAGGAGGCGCGAGAAGCTCGAGAGCGCGCAAAGGAGGCAGCCAGGGAGGAGGAAGCCCGGAAGGCCGATGAAGAGAACGGCAATGGCGACAGTGACGATGAGGGCAAAAAAGCCAGCAAAAAGCCCGAGGACGATAAAAAGGGTGGCAAGAAACGCAAGGCTGAGGGTGAACCAGAGAAGGCTCCTAAAACGAAGAAGAAGAAGGACGAGCCTAAAGCCAAGGTTCCTAAACCCAAAGGTATTCTTTTTGCTTCTCTCAGACACCGTACTGTGAAGGATGTCCTTTTATTCATCACGTATTGCAGGACCCGTTGACGTCGAACGACAGTGTGGTGTTATACTACCAAACGGTCAGCCATGTGCCCGGTCTTTGACTTGCAAGAGCCACTCTATGGGAGCGAAACGTGCTGTTGCCGGGCGTTCACTGCCATATGATATGCTCCTGGCGGCATATCAAAAGAAGAATCAAGCCAAACAGCAGAGTAAGTGTTCTCAACGTCCCTCAAATCGGATCAACACGGAGTAGCACAAGAAAACAAATAAGACACTGACGAAGCACGTGTGACTTTTTACAGAGGCTGCTCTTGATGCAAATGCGCCTGTTGAGGACGAAGACGAAGCAAACAACGGCCCTGTCGACTCGGACGAAGAGACGGGCGCTGTGATGAGTGCTCTATCTCACTGGCATCCCCTACCACTGATTCCACAGCCTCTATTCGCACCCATCAAACGACAGTATCAATTCTCAAGGCTTCACGAACAATTGCAGCTGGCAACTAATGGTGGTCGAACAAACATTTTCCAAGTAGTAGGGTTTGGTGCCCAAAAACTCCCCGAAGGTCATCCGGGTCTACTACTTGAGAATGAAGACGCGCCAGGCGAACCGGACATGGGGACTCTAGGCTTCCCCGGCTCGGCACGATCATCTACATTCGGCAGCGCAACGCAAAGGCGCTCATCCGTAACAAGTCGCGCCTAAAATGTTCATCCTTGCTCTCTACACAATGACATGATACGGCAATGTGGGTTTCTTCTTCTCGCTCGGGCATTTTATACAACGACATATCGGACTGCATATCAAACATCGGATCTTGGCTCTCTGGGCGGCATTTGTCGCCTTTGTAAAGACATGAGGCCGGATGTCGTTTTTTTTTCCCCTCTGGTGCCGTTCTTAGCCCTTTCCGCTGGATGACTAGAGAGGTAGAGTTTGGACTTGAGGTACTTGTTTATACGGCGTTTTGTGCATCTGGAGGTTACGAAATGATGAAAGGCTCTTGGATTTTTGTTTACTTGTTTTTCACTGATAGGATGGATACCCCAAGGGAATGTAGCATAGCGTTTAATAGCTGGAGCAACAGCGAAAATGGCTAGAAGCCATTCATCAAGTATTTTACCACTCGACGTATCTATTCGGTGTGTCTTGAATGATATTGTTTCCTCTATTATCCGGCGCAGAAATCAGTGTACTTGTTTAAAAAATCGGCGCTGGTCACGTCGACGGCTTACTTGCGGAGAGAGCTGTTTTTGAGTTGTTGCGCTACTCGGCACATGGTGCGCGTTTATGACGTAGCAAAGGTCGGCACTCTCTCTAACCACGAGCTTCTGAAACCCGCCCGTCAGCCGTCAGCTTGCGAACAACCTCGGCCTTTGCACCAGTTGTCGCTGGGCGCTTTTCGAAAGTCATATTCGCACTTGCGCATTGCATCTCCACCAGAACTTTGGTTCAAAAATATTGACTTGGATCGCTTAGGAAACTCTCTCTCATGGTCCGTCACTCGATCAACAAGTCACCCAATCGTCCTCTTGTCCTCTGATACAATCACATTGCGGCAATCCGCACTGACGCCATGTCTTCCAACGCCGCTCTTGACGCCCTGGGCCATGCTGTGTCTGGCTCCATCGGCACGGCCATTTCAACAGCAGCCGTGTTCCCTTTGGATCTCGTCACAACACGGCTGAAGGCTCAGCGCCGGCTCAACAGCGCAGAACATTACGATGGAGTCATCGATGGTCTGAGGGCCATCTTTTCACGTCATGGTGGCATCGCAGCTCTCTACAATGGTCTTGGGCCCGATGTTGGCAAATCCGTTGTCGACAGCTTCCTCTTTTTCGGATTCTACACCTATCTGCAGCAGAAATCTCGGCACTCCAATGTGCTGCGAGAGTTGGCTACGGGTGCACTCGCTGGTGCGTGCTCGAGAGCCATCACTACTCCCATCTCGAACGTGGTCACACGCATGCAGATGCAGCCAGATACGGCATCACTGAGTCAGGCGTTGGCAGATATCAGGAAGGAGGGCGGCAATTCTGCTCTTTGGTCGGGGTATTCGGCGACCCTGATACTAACCATGAACCCAAGCATCACCTTCTTCGTCAACCGCCGCTTGGCACGGCGCATCATTCCAGCTCTAGAAGAGGAAGATATTCCCGTTGCATGGATTGCTTTCCTCTTGGCAGCCTTTAGCAAATCGGCGGCTACAGTTCTGACATATCCCTTCCAAACCGGACGAACTCGTCTTCAAATGCCAAACAACGCCGACTCGACCGAGCCAGCCAATGGTGACAAGGGTGAGACCACCGAGCATAAGAAGAAGAACGTTTCCAAATCACTTCTCACCTGGCTCATCGAAGCACTCGATAAGACAGTGTTCGGCATCATAGTTCGAATAATCAACAATGAAGGCCCGCGAGCCTTGTACGATGGGCTTCAGGGTGAGCTTCTAAAAGGCTTCCTCAGTCACGGGTTGACCATGGTGACCAAGGGCTTTCTTCATCGCCTTGTCATTCGTTTATGGATCCTCGCAAGGCCACACGTGCGGAGAAGGCTACATGGGAAACACTAAATTTGCCATATTTATACATCCCTGGTGGTTCCCCAGTTGCATGTATAGCGAGCTCCTCGTGTACAACCGAGGACCCGTGTCGGATCAGTGCGTCTAAGATAGGTTATGTTATGGCTTTGTATCTGCTACCTCAAGCATGGTGGCCAAGGATCCAGGTCTCTCAGCACTGAAAGCCTACGCCAGACTTCTCCACGGTATTGGATCCACGAGCAGAGAAACCGGTGCCTTCTGACTTGAGAAGAACTAACCCCACGGGCAAAGCAATCGACAATGGTCCTTGCGTCACAGACTTGCCAGAGATAGGGGAATCGCACACATAGCAGGTGATGGGCGGCTCAGGGTCGGGTGACCCGGAGATTGTTTTGGCTTTTGATGGTATCACGAACCTTTTGACACAGCTGAGGCACATGACATGACCACATTGCTGAGTCATAACTGGGCTTGAAGCGTTGGTGAGAGTTTTGAGGCATGACGGGCAAGGTCTTCTCTTGCTATTATTTGACTCGTCCGCATCTTCGTGAAATCGTATGGTCACTAGTGTTTGCATCGATATAGCGTGTGGCGAGTCTTCTGAGGATGATGGACAGATTGGGACGGTTTTGGTTTTCAAGCTGGTCGCTTGTATTTTGCTGTCTCTCACATCTGGTGTTAGAGATGGTGTCCAGAAGGATGGTAAGGTTGGTTTGCCTGCCTGTCAAGATTGAGTATTTCAGTGTCATGTTATCGAGGTGGTAATGTACGATATTGCAGGGAACATGGGCTCACTTCTTCATTGTCTATGGCTTTCCTGGCCTTTGCTCTATCCTCTTCAGCTATACGAGCGAGCTCATCTTTGTCGAGTGTGAATTTGCGTTTAGCCCCGGCATGTGAAGCTTCTTTTGCCTCAGATGCTGCTGGGCTTGAAGCCGCTTTATTGCCAGAAGCATTCAATCCCAATTGGGTCAATTCGAAGTCTCGTATGGCTCGTTGTTGATCCTCGCCATCTTTTGCATTTTTGGCTCTCGTATCCTCCTCGCTCGCTTGACGGCGTACTTTCTCAGCCCTCTTCAGCTCCTTCTTCTGCGCCAAGAGGTTGGCCAGGGCACATTCGCGGCAGAATATGTCTCCCAGAGGACAGGCGACCGGGTCCCGGGCGATTTCTAGACAGAGACTACATGAGCCGAACGGGAGGAAGGAATCGCGGTTGAGTCGGGCCGAGTTCGAAGACCAACTGGCCTTGGCGAGAGCCCGTTCGTGAGACGTGAAGACGGCACGAGAGGTATTTCTCTTGCCTAGATTCGCAAAAGCGATGTCAGTTTTGATCACTCGATGCTTGATCCGCTGGTGGTTGGAAGATGTGCAACAAACGACCACTGGGGAGGAGTGGGGGAAGCAACCAGGAGCTATTCGCACGGGAAGGCCTTACTATGTGACATATTATCCCAGGATGATGGGGTTTGATAAATACGGAGATATCATGAATGAACGCTCGAAGATGGCGTACGAAGCGGAAGCGTCGTGGAGAAAATCGCCGTAAAAAAGTCGCCGTGTCTTGTGTCTTAGCACCAGGCTCCAACTCGGTAAGTCGCCTTGTGGTTGGAGGCACGCCGCCCCTGGAAGGCCCCACAAGAATGTATCCATGCATGCACGAAGCTTGTTGTTATTTGGATGGAGCTTTGATATCAAAACGACCAGATACGTCCTCGGCGCCGAAATCATTTCTCATGGCCATCCGTAGCTGATGGAGGACACGCTCATCATCGCAGTCGGCCATGGGAATCTTTAGCATCACCCCTTTACCTTCTCAGCATTCCTCCGCACACGTCATCAACTGTGTCACATCATGATGGCAAGTCCAGCCCCAGTTCCGCGCAAGAGCTTACCTTGGCGCCTTGGCTCAATGGCACTAATGGGTACTGTCGGAGTCCTTTCTCGAGCGTTTCTGTATGGGTTTAACAAAGTCGAGGTCATCGGCCTGCATCATTTGCTCGACACACTCGACCGTCGGCGTACCCAAGGTCGAGAGCGAGGCCTGTTGACAGTGTGTAACCACGTAGCCGTGTAAGTCGTTGTCAATACGAAAACACTCCCTTTGCACGGTACAGATGTCGTATCATTTGAAACGCGGTAACTGCTGCTTCTATGACCTATGATGCTGTGTTCTCAAGCGAATAATATATTAATCTGATGATTGCAGTGTCGATGATCCTCTCATTTGGGGCATCCTTCCCTTTCGCTACACTCTTCACCCTGAAAATCTTCGTTGGGGCTTAGGCGCCCATGATATCTGCTTCAGGAACAAGTTGGTCTCCCTTTCAAATGCTAATCCGCCTGAGTTCCTTTTTTTCCCCAGGTCTTGGGCTGTTGAGTCAATTCAATCATGATGAATAGGAAGTTAATATAGCTGCTGTGTATTCATTCAGGCTTTTCTCAACCTTTTTCAGTCTTGGTCAAGTACTACCTACACACCGCCTCTGGCACTCACCTCTCGGCGGTCTGTATCAACCTACGATGACGCGAGCTTTAGGCCTGTTAGCTGGCCCGAAACAAACCCTGACGCCGAGTGGCTCATCGCTCTCAACGGACGGCAAACATTCCTTCTCTGCGCCAGCAGCTTACGCAGACAATCGAGGCTCCTGGGTTCACGTATTCCCAGAAGCTTGTTGCCACCAGAGCCCTGAAAGTACTCTTCGATATTTCAAGTGGGGAGTATCCCGACTCATCCTAGAGAGTGATCCTGCACCGGAGTTCATCCCTATGTTTATTCACGGCACACAGGATATAATGCCTGAAGATCGCGGTTTTCCAAAGTTTTTGCCTCGTATAGGCAACAGGATCCGAGTTGTGATAGGAAAGCCAATTGACTTGGACGTTATTTTTGGTCAAGAGCGAGCTGCTTGGAAACAACTGGTTAGTCGCGGCGACCCAGAGCTCTTGACTCATGGGCATGAAGCTATCCACTTGAGGATTCAGGTCGCTAGGTCTGTCCGCGACGAAGTTGGCAAGTTGCGTGAGAGCATAGGGCTGCCCCCTGAGGATGACAAGACGGCTGCTTTGGCTGATACTTGGTCCAAGGAACCCAACAAGCGAAAATTCAAGAGTTCCGTCGACGGCAGTCTCGTGAACAGAGCATAGCCTCTTCTGGATGGTTTCATCCTTGCTTGTATTGTAGCCTTAGAATAAAGTCTGCGACCTGACATTTGGCAAAATGTATTTTTATCGTCTGTTGTTTATGGCCAACATGTTTCTGTTTGTTGGGTCAAGTTCGTTCATCGTCATTTGATTCTCTCCGCTTTGAAAGCGTTCGACAACACGAGAATATCTTCATAGTATGTAACTCGATGTCCGCATCAGGCGCTACAAAGTCTACAATAGAATAGATAGAAACAACCCTTTTCCCAAACTCCACAAAACCGCTGATTCACAAATCCCTGTCCAAAGAAAGAGAGCGATAAGCACAGGTCACACCACACGGCCGCCGCCAATTGTCTGAGGGCATCGAGTGAAACGTAACAGGAATAGAGGATGCAAATCCCGCTTCTAAGACGCTAGAAACACACAAAGATAGCATGAGTGATAGAAAGAAATTTTCAAAACCTCAGCACTCGTCTAGTAATTATCGTAGTTTTGGGTCGGCATATTCTGGGGATACGCTCTTGCCTGTGCATGTAGGAGCTGTTGCTGCGGGTGTTGCTGTGGGTGTGGCTGTGGGTGTTGCTGTAGGTGTTGCTGTGGATGTGGCTGTGGGTGTTGCTGTGGGTGTTGCTGTAAGTGTTGCTGTGGATATTGCTGTTGATGTTGCTGTGGATGTTGATGTTGCTGTGGAAGTGGAAGTGGGTGTGGATGTGGATGTTGCTGTGGATGTGGATGTTGATGTTGATGTTGATGCGGTTGTTGCTGTTGATGATGATGATGATGCTGATGCTGATGATGCATTACCAAGTCATGGAACCAGGGATGCTGAAGGGCATCATGTGCACTTATGCGTAGCTCTGGTCTCAACTGCAGCATGCGTTGTAGCAGATCGATACCGGTAGGATCAATAGCATGGAGGATATTACGCAAGTCTTGCGTCGCATACATCTGGAATGTAGGCTTATACTCGGGAAACTGGGTGATTCCCGGCCAAGTGCGCTCAGTTGGAGTTCCCATAATGCGAAAGATCCTCACGATTTGGTCCTCATTCGTGGTTCCAGGAAACAATGGCCTTCCAGTGTACATCTCAGCCATTATGCAGCCTGCAGACCATATGTCGATGCTTGTATTGTAAGTTCTACTCCCAAGAAGAACATCTGGAGCACGGTACCACAATGTGACGACCTCGTTGGAAAACGTGTTGACCGGGATTCCAAAAGCGCGGGCAAGACCAAAGTCACCAAGCTTCAACAGTCCCTTGCTGTTGATGAGAAGGTTTTGCGGCTTGAGGTCACGATGAAGAACTCGATTCTGGTGACAAAAGTCTATCCCCTTGAGCAGCTGATACATGAAGCTTTTGATCGTAGCTGGCTTGAGAGCGCCACGTTCGCCGTGTGTGTCCATGTATCTTTTCAGGTCGCCATCCATATATTCGAAAACAAGCATGAGCTTGTTTTCGGTGTGGATAACATCATGTAGTGCCACAATGTTCTCGTGTTTTAGCTCCTTCATAAGGGAGATCTCTCGAATTGCGGTCGACGGGGTTCCCTCTTCTGAGTCCAGATGGATTTCCTTGAGTGCGACGAGCTCTCCTGTTTGCCGGTTTCGGCCTTTGAAGACCTGGATAACCGTCATTAGTTGAACAATATCACACGAATATAAAGGTCAGATATAGTGCATTCGACATACCGTTGCATATGTGCCTTCTCCCAATTTTTCCAGCTGCTGGAACGAGCTAGGATGCCGCTTGCCATCCATTTTCGGGGCTTTGACTGTCGTCGAGATGATGTTGGGATTTTTAATGTCAAAAGACAGGTGTTGGACCGAAGAGGAAGCAAAGAAGGCAAACTTGCACAGAGCCAATAGTTGCCTCGAGTAGCCGTAGCGTCCTCATGAAAGATATGTATGTCGGTGAAATGAAAATGTGCAGTCTTTTTCATGGTGCCCCCCTCCCTCCCCCTCCAAGGCTCTCTCCCTGCCCCTCAATTGTTCGGACCCCACTGTATTACTGTCAGGAAGAGCTCCCTGAAGCATCGGATGTGTAGATGCCAGTCGCGCATTAACTAGGATAAGATATTAGTAGAGACAAATATATTAGAAGTACCTCCGTAAACTAGTTATTTCTATAGCGCACTATATACCTTTTAGGTATAAAAGTTAGCTACTATCTGTACCTCTAATTAATTAAAAATTAAACACTTTTTATTATTTATTTACACCCCTACCTAATAGTTATAAGCCTAGGTAGCTTTTATTGCTAAATTTATTATTATCTTTAAAGATTATTAGCTTTATTAAAGTTATTTAATTAATACTTACTAATATCATAAGATAAATACCCTTATTATATTATTTAATAAATATTATATCCTATGCTTCCCTTAACCTATATATTCCCCTTTAATATATTTAAAGAAACCTTAAATATAGTATTATTATTAGAGAAAAACTAGATTAAGTAGTTTATATAAATTAAGAACTATATAAAATCTTATAGGGTTTAGGAGTATATTAACCTAAATAAGGTTAAATTACTTAAAGAATCTATAATGCCTATATACTTATAAAGGGATTAGAGACTAAAGATTTTAAATAATAACCCTAATACTCTAGAGAATTAAAAGCTTATATATAAAGATATAAAGGACTAATTTAACTTTAAATATAAAGAGCTTTAATTTAAGCTTATAAAGTATTAAGATCTAGCTAAATAAATACTAAAGATTAGGGAATATATTTATAAGACCTTTTTAAAGAATATTTAAGACTCCCTTAACTTTAATACTAAGGTAAAGGAGAAAAAGTCTATTTAATACTATACTTATAGAATACTCTTACTTCTTTATAATTAGTATAAGCTAAATACTAAGAAAATACTTATCCTTATAGAAAATTACCTAAATAATTACCTATAAGCTAAAGGTACTTATAACTAGTATAAGTAGGTAGTAATAGTTAAGGTACTCTAGAGAAATTATCTAGACTTTAAGATATAGTAAACTAGGGAGATAATACTATATAAGTTTATTATACCTCTTTAAAGTAAATTTAAGTTATTTTAGAAAAGTAAAATAACTTACTTAATAAAGGGATAAATAGTAATTTTCTTAAGGCTATTACTAAGTTTAAAAGGGACTATAAGGCTTTACTAAAGAAATTAAAGGATTTAAGGACTACTAATATAATTATAACTAATAGATTAAATAATTTAATAAAGCTAAAGAAGCCTAAGTGCCCTAGGTATATAAATTATAATATTAAAGATACTATAAAGTAGTAGGAATCTTATAATTTATTTAAGGCTCTTTATAAGCTAGAAGCTACTTTAAAGAATTAGAAGGTTAGGAAAAACTCTAAAGAGAATATTAAGAAGTATCTTAAGGCTAATTTATAGGAGAAATTAAAGGCTATAAATTAGAAGCTAGAGAAAAAAAGTAATAATATTATTATATCTTTATAAAACCCTATAAATAACTTTATTATAGTTACTTTAGGTAAGAAGTTAGCTAATATATTATTATTTATATATATTAAGTAATATAAATTATTAAAGAAAAGTATAAATTTATTAAATACTAAGAATAACTTAGAATTAAGGAGGAATATAGTTCTTTATAACTCTAGAGTAAATATTTATATCTTTAATAACTTCTAATAGTTTAAGCGATTTAAATTTAATAAGGATATTGTAATAGAGGTTAAGGCTAGTGGCATAATCTATGTGGCTTTAGATCAAGGGCTAGTGTGAGAACAAAGGGATAGCTAGGCAAGAGGTATAGGGGCACTCGTATATTGACTGAAGCTTGCTAGGTCTAAGTGTGTTATACGTGCGAGTTACTAGCTTATAGCTAGTGGCTTGCTAGTGTTACGTAAACCTAGCCCTATAGCATAGTGCACTAGTAGGGTGTATTTATATTATAAGTAAGGCCTTATAATTATCCCCTTACTTATAGCTAGGCTTCTAAATAGCTTTTACTAGCCTTAATATAGCTATTTACTAACTATATAATAATTAAAATAATAATAAATAAATTAGTTAGCTTTATAATATAAATTTTATTATAACTTATTATTATATTACTCCCTTTTCCTCCTTATAACTTTAGACTATTTTAATTAATTTTAATTAGACTTTATTTACCCTAACTTATTATATACTTATCCTTATTATTTTATTATAGAAGCTAACGCTATTTACTTTTATAAGTGCTCTTATATATATTACTTATATACTAATTACACTAACTTTAAGAGACACTTACTAATTAAGGCTACTTTACTAAGGATTATATGTAGTTTTCCTTATTCTTTACTTAGGGTTAGTGCTACTAGGGGTAAGTAGTTAAAATATTATATTTAATATAATAAGTATAGTAATACCTATAAGATAGTAAGTTACTTAGTATTTTATTATTATATACTTCTAACTTACTAACTTTTCTATACTAGGCTATAGTAATAATAGCTAGTAACTTTTCTAACCTAATAGTTATTTATAAGTAAGTATAAGCCCTTATAAGTACTACTATTTCTACCTTAAATAAGGAGAGTATTAATATTTTTTTAAAGGAAACTTACTATAGCTTTACTATATATATTCTTAACTTAGTTATAGGATTTAACTATATAAACACTATATACTACATTACCTTTAGGTTAACTAGTATTATAAAGGTATATTAAGTCTATTAAATCCTAACCTAGTTACTTATTATTTACTAACCTTTTTATATAAGTTACCTCTATTTCTTACTAGAGCTATTTAGTTTCTTAGTAGTAGTTATAAGTTACCTTAGTAGCTATAGCCTTATTTCTCTCTTTTCTAGTTTACCCTTAGCTTTTTATTATTTATTTACTAGGGCTTTACTAATATTTTAATAAAAAGACCTAAAGAATACTATAGCTATATAAGAAGTATATATAGTTCTTTAGCTTTATTTATTAAATCTAGGCTATATTACCTAAGCTATAGTAATACACTACTTTTTCTATACTATAAAGGAGGTAGTTTAGGCTAATAAGAATAAGGTAAAGTATAGGTTTATTAATAGTAAGATTATCTCCTATATAAGGGCTATAATAAAGGGTTTTCTAGTTACTTTACCTATGCTTTAGGCGCTATTTCATTTGTTTTTCTATAATATAATATAGGCCTCTAGGTAGAATTTTTAGGTAACTAATAATATTAAACCTTTACTATAATAATATTATTCCTTAATACTTATAATTTACTTATATCTTACTACGCTTCCCCCTTATTTTATTTTAATAGAAAGCTTAAATTATATATTAAGTGCCTTCTATATCTTTTACTACTACCTATTAATTATATTTACTTAGCTAACCCTTCTATTTCACTAGGTATTTATTACCTTTATAAGTCTTCCTATAATTCTTAACTTCTTTAACTTTAAATTTATTATCTTTATCTTTAAGGTTTAGTATTAGTATTTCTTTATCTATAGTGTCTTCCTAGTAATTCTATAGCTTTAATAAACTAATATAGAATATATTATATAGTTAACTATACTTATTAGGTAACGCTAGTTAGTATGCTTATTTACTTACTATATTAAGTACGCAAAATAGCCTAATAAATCTAAGGATTAGCTTTTATTTTATATCCTTAAGTCTAATATTCTTTACTAATAGTAATATAAGGTCTTCTCTTTTTAAGGTTAGTAACTAGTGTTATTAGTTATAGTACTTTATTTACATTTTAGTAGCTTTTACCTAGTTATATACTAGTTTCTCCCTAACCTTATATAGCTTTTCTATATATATATAAGCTTCTAGCACCTCCCCTTCCTTACTCTTACCCTTAAGAGCTAGGTAAAACTTAGGTAAATAGCCTATAAAAGCGTAATTAAGGGAGTAATCTATTATCTTATTAATAGTATTATTATATGTAAACTAAGCTATTAGGAGTAGCTTTAGCTATAGCTATTAGTTTTCTTTAATAAAGTATTATAAGTAATATTTAAGCACTTAGTTTATTCTCTTTATTTACTTATTAGTTTAGGGGTGAAATACTATTAAAAGCCTTTGCTTTATATATAATATGTAACATATATCTAACTAGAATTAGCTTATAAACACTAATCCTCTGTTAGATATAATACCCTTAGGCGCCCTAAATTAAAGCTTAATTTCCTTGTAAAATAGCTTTACTAATTCTACTATGTTAATTATAGTCTCTATAATAAGGAAGATAAAGTACTTAGTAAATTAGTCTATAATCACTAGGATTATATTAGTTTCTTAGTTACCTAGCTATACTAGTAGTAATCCTATAATAAAATCTATTAAGATCTCTGCTTATAGTTACCTTAGTATTAGTAGTAATTTAAGGCTTTTATATAAGTAATACCTTCTAGCTACTATACGCTAGTATACTCTATAGCTAGACATATAGTCTAAAATAGCTTTACTTATTACTAGCTACTAATAGTAATATTTTAGTAGCTTAAGAGTGTGTTTAGTCCTAAAGTAACTTACTAGTAAATTATTATAGTATAGCTATAGAAGCTTCTATTATAAAATAAGCTCCTATAAAATAACTACCTAGTCTTTATATATTAGGAGACCCCTTATGCTATATAACTATAAACTAGCTTTTCCCCTCTCTTTTACTTTGGAGTTAACCTTACCTTTATGTTTTTATAAATCTAGATCTTAGTCTTATGCCTTTTATAGTAGTTATACTAATGGTTTATTTACTATAAATTAGTAAGGATTTAGTAATATAATAGCCCCCTAAATTACTTATACTATACTAATATCTTAAATACACGCTACCTTCTCCTTAAAATCACCTTTATTTAGCTAACCTATTACTAGATTTATAGTAGCTAACTAGCCTTTTACCTAGGCTACTATTAACTTAGTAAGCTTTAAGACTAGTACTATGCTATAACTTCTTTAATATATTAGTACTTCTTCTTTTATTATATAGGTAGCTACTATTTTCCTTTAAAGCTTTAGTAAGAGCACCTTATTTAATATAGGTTTGCCCTTATAATTAGACTTTCTTAATAATGTGTTTATAAGGTTACTTTTCCTTAGTCTATACTTAATTATAAAATAAAAAGGGCAAAGGAATATATATTATTATGCCTGCCTTTTATTTAGCTTTTATTACTTTATAAAGGTTTATAAGTTATAGTAATCTAATAGGACTTCTATAGGTATCTCTATGCCTTTAATATAGTATTACTAGTGTTTAAATAACTTTACTATAGTAAGTAACTCTTAATTAGCTATACTATAGTTATATTTAGTATCTATAAACTTCCTTAACTAAAAGGCTACTAAATACTAATAGCCCTTATTATCCTACTAAGATAGAATTCCTATTATTATAAAAATTAAGGTATTTATCTTAATACACACTGCTTAACTTAGGTTATAATATTAAAGTAAAGGCGCTTACTAAAAGGCATCTTTTAGCTAGTTAAATGCTAGCTACTCCTTTTCTCTAAATATAAACCTCCTAGTCTAGATGCTATTTTAACTACCTTTTATTAGCGTATAAAGGGGTGCTATAATCCTAGAGTATTTATAAATAAACTATTAGTAAAAGTTATAAAATCTAAGAAATAACTATATATCCTTAAAACTTATTAGCTTCTTTTATTCTCTAATTATATTAACCTAGTAAGTATCTATTAATATCCTATTAATAAAGAGAATAAACCCTAGGAATTTTACTAATTCCTTATAAAAAGAGTACTTAGAGGGTTTTATATATAACTCCGCTAACCTTATATATTCTAGGACTTACTTAATATATTTAGTGTGCTTCTCCTTTATCTTAAAGAAAATTAAGATATTATCTAAATATACTATATAAATAGTATTAACTAGCCTATAAAGCACCTTATAAATATAGCTTTAGAAAGTAGCTAGGGTATTAGTTAACCTAAAAGGTATTATAAGGTACTTATAGTGCTTATAATATATATAAAAGGCTATCTTTTACTTATTACTCTCTTTAATATAGATTTAGTAGTATATATCCTTAATATTAATCTTTAAGAAGAAATAGGCCCCTTAGTATTAATTAAGAATCTCTAAAATTAAAGAGAGAGTGTAGTAATTCTTCTATATTACCTTATTAAGTCCTTAGTAGTTTACATATAGTTAGAGTGTTTTATCCTTCTTTAGTATAAATAGGATAGGCACGCCTACTAGGCTCTTTAAGGGTCTTATCTAGCCTTTCTTTAGGTTATTATTAATATATTCCTAGAGCTCTTTAAGTTTACTTTAGGAGAGAGAGTAAATTAGTTTATATAAAGATATAGCCCTTAGTATAAGATTAATTATATAGTTTATTAACTTCTTTAATAAAAGGCTCCCTACCTTATCTAATATAAACATATCTTTAAACTTATATAGCTTCTCTAGGATATCTTTAATAGTTCTATATGCTTTTACCTTCTCTTTATCTTTAAGAGGGATAAATTTATCTTCTATTATACCTATAATAGTATATATAATTATCTTATTATATATTACCTTTATAAACTTATAGGGAGTTAGTAGTAAAAAGGCTACCTTTCTTTTCTTAAACTACTATTCTTATAAGTATAAGCAGAGGTATATATATTCTTCTATAAGTATATGTATTCTAATTAATATAGGACTTCCCTTTACTCTTAAATCCTTATTAATAGCTATATATAGTAGTTTAAGGTCTTTCTTTTTACCCTTTAAGTCTTAGATTATAATAAGTACCTTATAAATACTATATTAGGGAACTATAAGAGACCCTATTACCTTTAGGATAAGTGCTATAGCCTTAGCCTAATTAAGCTTATAAGTCTATATAAACTAGGCACTAATCATATTAATCTTAGCATAACTATTAAGATTTACTACTATTTTAATGTCTTTTTGCCTATAAATAGTAACTAGTGTGTAAAATTAGCGTCCTACTAGTACCCTAGTGTCTAAGGTAAAGGTAAGGGTATTTACTTTTACCTTTAGGAGTTTCCCTAACCTTCTTACTAGTCTTTCCTTAGCTTATTATAATTATAGAAGAGATACTTTATACTACTATAATTAAAGCATTGTTTTCTTCCTTATAGCCTATTATTATTTAAGTAAGTAGCTAGGGTCTTTTTTTATCCTTATCCTTATCTTTTTAGTCCTTATTTAGCTAATAGCCTTATAAAGAGTTATGTCTTTAATATTAGGGGCTTTATATAAGCCTTTCTTTTCTAAATTATTTAGCTTTTACTTATTCTTTAATATTACCTCCTAAAATCATTAGGTAAGTTATATAACTTCTTCTTATATTAGCCTAGTAATATTTACATATAAGTTAATATAGTTTTATAAGTTAGGAACTAATTTCATAAAGAATATAAAAGTATATATCTTTTCTAAAGCTTATTTAAGGTGTTTCTCTAGTAAATCTAAGTAAATACTAAATTTAATAAGGCTTTAGCCCTTCTTTTACTTTATATTCTCTAGCTAAGTAGCTATCTATGTATTATAGCTTATAAAGTCCTTAAGTAATATAAGGGTTTAGTCCTAGAACTTATCCTAGTTATCCTTAGGGTAATCGTAGCTATTAGCTAGTTATTCTTTAATATATTAGTCCTATCTTACCTAGTAGTTTATATATATATAGTTAAGTATAAAAAGAATCTTTTAGTTATTTTAATAATACTTCTTTTTTACCCCCTTAAAGGCATAGTTAAGGTTATTAAGCTATATCTTATACTTTTATAAGTTTATAAGGTATTAAAGTTTTATAATATTTTAGACCTTAACTTCTTAGCTACTAAGACTTAAGAATATACTAGCCTTTTAGCCTCTTTTTATTAGCACTCCTTCTTTATAAAGTTATAGTAAGTTAGTAAGTTTTTATTCCTACTCTTATAGTTCCTTAAGTTACTTAAGCTAAGTAATTTACTCCTTAACTACTACTTCTTCTACCTTTATTATAAAGGATTTAGTCTTAGATAAAGTTCTTATAAAATATAATATATTATTAGCTATAGTATTACTATTATTTAATAAGTCCTAAGTAATATATAGTATTATTCTAGTAAATTAAGTAGTTCTCCTCCTTATATTACTCTTAGGTAGCTAGTAGGAGAAGCTTTAGAATTATAAGAATAAAGGGATAGCTAGGTAAGAGGTATAAGGGCACTTATATATTAACTAAAGCTTACTAGGTCTAAGTGTGTTATACGTGTAAGTCACTAGCTTATAGCTAGTAGCTTGCTAGTGTCACGTGGACCTAGCCCTATAGTGTGGTGCACTAGCGGGGTGCATCCGTGTTGTGAGTAGGGCCTCACAGCTAGTTAGCATATCTGTTACAGATCCTGTATCGCAAAAGGCGAGAACGATTGTATTAGAGACTGCTCTGTTTATTCCTAAATTCCATGTTAATCTAGTATTAGCGATAATTATAATAAAAGTAGGTATCTTTTAGAATTAAAAGAAGGGATTCCTCTATAAAGGGAATTAGCCTATAGCTAGGGTTTACAATATTAATAAGCTTTATATGCTATTAAAGCTATTAGAAAATCTAAAGGAAGCTAACGCTATATTAAGTAAATCTCTAAGGCCTCTAATAAAGGGAGATACAAAGCTTTAGCATTAATAATATAGTTATCCTAGTAATAAAGTATTTATAAAGCTTATAAATATAACTTTAGGCATTAAATTAATAGGACCTAAGCTTATAGAGTGTAAGATCTATACTATAAGTAAAGCTAAGTGCTAGAGATTATAGGTTATACCTAAAGGGCTTCCTTAAGGACTAGGTTATAGGCTTTTAGTTAATCTAGAGTACTATAACTTGCCTTATTAGAATAGTAATAGGTATTAGTGTGTTTTTATATACCTTATAACCTTAATGTAATTCTTTTACTTATTTAAGTTAAAGGATAGGATTTATAATAGCTTCTAAATAATAGTAGTGTTTCTAAGCACTTAATTTAGTGTTTAACTATGCTTTTTATATAGTAATATTAAAAAAGCCCTCTTTATAGATAATATAAGGGATAAGATAGCCTTAGCGGGTATTATAGTTTATAATTTAGCTCCCTTAATACCTAGTTAGAATAGTAAGGTAAAGAGATCTAGGGGGGTGGTTAAGTAGAAGGCTTATATATTAAGTTTAGAGGCTAGATTCCTATTAGAACTTAATAATAAGGTCTTTAATATAGTGGTTTATTTGCTAAATTAAATGCCTTTTAAGCATTATAGAAATTAGATTACACTATATAAACTCTAGTGGAATTAGGCTAGGAAAACCGTCCCTACTTATTCATAAATATTAGAGGTTTAAAAACCCTTAATTTTATATCTATAAGCTTACAGATATAAAGCGTTTCTAATAATAATAAAAGCTTTAGAGCACATTAAATTAAATAACATAATCCCTTAGTTAGAGCAGAAAGCTTATATTAAATACCTTATAGGTTATAAAGACAAATCCTAGTATATTATTTAGGTTCTAACCCTTTGTAATTATAAAGTTATTATATTAGCATGTGTTTAGTTTAATAAGGCCTTATTCTTTAAACTAGAAGAAGAGATTAAATTAGCCTAGAAAGAGAAGATATTAATAATTACGCTACTTAAGGAGCTTAAGGCTAAAGACCTTAATAAAGAAATTAGTATAGACCTTATAGGAATAGACCTAGAAGAGAAGAATTATAACTTCTTACTATTAGCTATAAATAAGGAAAACAATTAGATTAAAGTAAAAACACTACCTTATATATTAGGGCAAGAAAACGGCTATATTAGTGCTTTTTTAACCCTTCCTAACTTTTCTTATAAGGGACTAGTTATCCTAAAGAATATAGAGCTTTAGGCATAAGGTAATAATATATTATTTTAAGAGATTAATAAATTTATAAATAATATAATAGCTAAACACATAGAGACTACCGCGGAGACTAGCGAAATTACTACTAAGGGTGGTAAGACTATAGAGAATTATAGTCCTTGTAATAATAGTATTGATTTTTAATTTTTTTTTGGGGTCATTGACTGTGGCCAATGCATCTAATTTTTAAGGAACAAAAAAAATTACTAGCAATACCTAGCTAGTGTGATAATTAACAACTAAATTTAATAATTACTATAGTGTTAGGTAAAATATAAACAAGTAAACAAGCTTTAAGCTATAAATTTAGGGGCTAAAAGGTTAATATAAAGTTTATAATAAACTTTGTGGCTACGATTACGCAAGATACAGTTATAATTTGTGACTGTAGTTAAACTTAAATCCATTTAAGTTTTACTTATAGCATAAATTAACATGATTTCCCTTTCCTTTATAACTATGTTTATTCTATCTCTTTACACATATCTCTTCTATCTTATAACTTGTCCTTTAAAGCTCTAAGGCAAACTTAAACCCTAAAAAAAACATAACTCATCCTTAATTACAGCTAATCCAATTCGAATTAACAGGTATATTAAGGGCTACTAATTAACTAATTAATAACTAACTAATTAATCAATAGTATAGCTAAGGGTAACCAAAAGCCAGGGGCTATAACCACTAGGCTATAGAACCTGATGGCTATCCAAAAATCCAAGGAAATTCCAAAAAAGGAAATTTAAAAGATAGAAGAAAATATTAAGGAATTTAGGAAAAGTAAGAAGAAGAAGGGAAATAAAAAGCTAGAGAAGAAGGCTAGATATTTGGAAAAGGTGTTGAAAAATAGAGATCTATAATGATTTAAGCAGTTTTACCTCGTGCCCGGGAGGGGGTAATAATAGTATTAACCTAGATAATATTATAACTAGAAAATACTAATAAAAGGAGTTAAGGAAGGCTAGGTAAGCTTAGTTTTCTTCTACTTTCTCTTTAGTATTCTAAGGAACTTAATATAATTTATAAATTAAAGATATGCTTATAGAACTTGCTTATTATTATTAGGTAATAGTATTACTATATTATAATTACTAGAAGGAAGTAATTATAAAGAAGCTTTTAAAGCTTCTATCCTTAAACTACTAGGAGGATATACCTAAGGAACTAATTAATCCTAATAAGCATAAGGAAATTATTAACCTTAGCTAGGTTTTTAAATACAAAACTAATAAGAAAGGTATAGTTATAGAGTTTAAGGCTTAAATAGTAGTATAAGGTAACTAGTAACTAAAGGATAACCTTAATAATTATACCACTACCCTTACTTCTTAATCTTTATAAATACTACTTATAGTTTATTATACTAATAATCTTAATACTTAATAATATAATGTTTAGAATGCCTTCCTATATATAAAACTTAAAGAACCTATTTTCTATAAGCCCCTAGAGGGTATAAATATAAGAGGTTATCTCTAGAAAATAATTAGAGTATTATATAGGCTATAGGAAGCTCCCTAATAATAGTTCCTTTATTTAATAAGATTCCTTTTAGAGCTTAGCTTTATCTAAGGGAAAGAAAACTTATATATCTTTATAAAGGATAATTTTATCTTATTTTTTATGTAAATAATATTATAGTGCTATACCCTAATAGATTTAAAGTAGAATTTAAAGAATTATATAAGTAATTAATAAATAGTCTAGATATTAAAGACTAAGGTAAATTAAAGTGATTCCTAGGCATTAAAATTATTAGAAATTATAATACTAAAGAGATATAGTTATTATAGGAATTATATATTTAAAAGATTACTTAGAAGTTTATTCCTAATATTATTAATAATAAGTTAAAGAGCTTAATTATAGCTTCTCTTTAATAGCTATAATTTACCTAAATAATAATAAAGCTTTTAATATAAAGAAATTAGCTACTACAAAGTAATTATAGGCTTTTTAGTATATCTTTACATTATTAGAAGACTAGATATAGCGTTTATAGTATTAAAGCTAGCCTTTTTTATAATAAATCCGTTAGTAAAGCATATTAAATTAGCTTAGGGTGCTTTATTATACGCTTAGAATATAAAGAAGCTTTGCTTATAATATTTAGGCATAAATAGCTTTAATATATTATTTTCTAGTATAGATACCTTACTTAGTAATAATTCTAAGACTTAGAAGTTAATATAAGGCTATGTTTTTATTATATATAGTGTTATAATTAATTAGAAGTCTAGAAGGTAATATTATATAATAACTTTAAGTATAAAAGCAAAGCTTTTTACCCTAAATTATAGTGTAAAAAAGCGTATTTCCCTTAGTAAGCTACTTTATAATATTAATATATATATACTACTACTCTTAATTATCTAGTGTAATAATAAGTAAATAATCTAAATTACTAAATATACTAAAGAAAGGCTTTAAACTAGCCTTAAGCACCTTAATATAAATTAAATATAAATTTAAGAATAATATATAATAAGTAATATTAAGGTTAATTAGATAAAGACCTCTAAGATACTTATAAATAGCTTTATAAAGCCTTTATTAGGCTAAATATATAGGGACTTTTGCTATAGAATTAGCCTAAGGGAGATTCCTACCTAATTATAATACTAGGGATTATTTATAATCTTTTCTTATACCTTTAATCTTTAGCTTTAATAGATATCTTAGCTAGGAGGGGTATATTAGGAAGAGCTCCCTAAAGCATTAGATATGTAAATACTAGTTATGTATTAACTAGGATAAGATATTAGTGGAGACAAATATATTAGAAGTACCTCTATAGACTAGTTATTTCCGTAGCGCACTATGTACCTTTTAGGTACAAAAGTCGGCTGCCGTCTGCACCTCTGATTGATCAAAAATTGAACACTTTTTATCATCTATCTACACTCCTACCTGACAATTACTTGCCCCCTCCCCCCCCCCAAACGACACCGCTTAGGCACTTGGGTACGGAGTAGATTTGCGCCGGTCACACATATGCACCCACTGTGCTCCGTAGTCACTTCCTGATACATCTGGTCGCGACCTGTGTGTAGCGCCGCAAGAGGTGATGGTGACAACGACCTTCCCATCATCCAGCATCGATATTCAATCCGACTTGAGTATTAGGAACCCGTCTATTCTTAAACTCGAACGGCAAGGAGGCTTCTTACCCACAGCACAGCATGAGATCTACGCATCCCCCGGTCAGCAGCTCGAGCAGTCGCCAGCATCATCAGGATGCCTTCGACACCACATTACAAGCCACTCCCATAGCTCCTCTGGAATGCTTCATCGCGGCTGAATCAACTCTTGATCATGTTCAAGATTGTCATGAGCAGTCTGGATCAAACTTGCGGCACCATTCACGCAAGCAGCCTGAACCTTCGACGGCGCGAGAGTCGGGGCGCGCCGCCGGGTTGCGCCAACCTAGGCCCCATGCGCTATCAGCTTCGCAAAGCACACAGGACAAATCCTCCCCCTCGCCAATTTCATTTCGTCCATATACTTTCAGTCCGGATTCAATCAATAGTATTCCATCATCCCCTGGTGATTTGTCCAGTATCACCATGTCCGAGGATCCTCACAGCCTCTCAGCTAGCTTTCCGGAACTGCCGCGCAGTCACTCGCCGGGTCTTGTTGACCCTTGTACTACAGAGAAAGGTCCCGTTCCGCAACTTGTGATGCCTGGCTTGACGGTGCCTCAGCGCCGTCCCTTTTCAGAAACGGGGAGATCGTTGGGTAAACTAAAGATCCTCGTAACAGGACAAGCTGGTCAGTTGCTGAGATTCCATCACTGGAAAATCATGGTAGTCATGCTCATTAGGACACAGGAATTGGAAAAAAGTCTCTCATACTCGCAATAGCACAATCCTCTACGCATATTGTTCACATGGACAGCATGGATGTGACTCGGAAGAGCACAGTGAGAAGTACATATGCCAGCACACGGCCAAAACCGTGGTGGAGGACTGATACCAGTCGGAATATTCCCAGACGGAGGAGATCCTCCATACCTGACGAAG
The DNA here is from genome assembly GCA_030389615.1 of Epichloe typhina subsp. poae. NCBI lineage: Eukaryota > Fungi > Ascomycota > Sordariomycetes > Hypocreales > Clavicipitaceae > Epichloe > Epichloe typhina. Next base: position 1,362,579 of record CP098318.1, on the reverse strand, counting down.
TTTTGGATAGAAATATTTGCTTTGTGGACTGCAAAGCTCATAGTGATGGCAATGTGGTGTGTATGCTAGCCACACCTCGTGTACTCTTCGTCTAACAGTTACAGATATCGTTTCCAGCAGTCGAATATGTCGAGTCTCAACTGGCTCCTCTTTTCCGCAGCTCCATTAATGACCCGAACCTCAGTGCCCTATTGAGTGGCGGCACCGAGCCAAATGTAGATTTAGCGCTCTATTTACTACCCCCTACGGGTCTGTTCTGTTCCCCTCGTCCGCAAGCACGAGAGCGTCTTCCAAAGCTAACATCGTTTCAGGACCTTCCTCCCTTGATATCGAATGCATCAGAAGTCTCCGACTTCGAACAAACGTCATTCCTCTGCTAGCTCGCGCTGATATGATACCGGCTAACGAACTTCTTTCGGCCAAAGACAAGATTTCTCGGGATCTCAAACTCGCCAACATTGACTGTTTCTCATTTTCGCAGCCGAAGTCGGCTTCGGAATATCCTCATGTATATGCGGTGTCTAGCGTAAACCAATTGGACCACGATACTATCGACGCCAGCATATTGATGGCTTCTGACTACCTACCACCGCTGGTTTGGACAGACCTGAACTCTCTTGTCGCAGAAATTGTCTCGGTGGATGGCAGTGCATGGCTTCGCCATTCGGCCGCCTCCAAAGCCATCAAATGGCTCCGACAACAACGATGCCAAAGCAGCATGTCTCGTTCTGCGCTGATATGCAGACAGCCGTATTCATACAACAGTCTCGCTCCGACACAAATGACGAATGCATCTACGAATCGACAGTATTGGGTCAGGGTGGAGGTTTCAAGCTGGGCTGAGACCTTGCGACAAAGTTTGTCTGTTCAACGCTTCAATATCATTCACCAGCCTTCATCAGTACATATAATTGATGATCACATGTCTCTGCTGAGGACGGAATGTCGCCGGCCACGCTCGCGATCTCACCCTCGACCGACTGGTGCATTGCTCAGCAGTCACCAAGATCCACTCGGGCTGCTCGAGCTAGTAGTAGGGTTCGAGTTTGTGGCAAGTTGACCCTTGAGTTGGCGAGTAGCTTTGGTGCTCTTGGTTGTATCATAGCATGGATCGTTCGACCGGAGTTAATGCATCAGTGGAACGTGAATCTTGCGGGTCGGCCTCCAAGATGCCTCTGAAACCATGACCTGGAGAAATGCCTGGTTTGGGACTGCCAGGGGGCGCATCAAAGCACTGGGGGAAATCATTCAGTACAATGTTGAATATACCCTGCATCACATCTGAAGCTGAAAAGGAGCTCATAGTATGTTGATTGCTGTTGATCATCATTCAATGGTATTGCATTTTTGAATGAAATAATTCGTCAACAATTGGTCATGATTTGGCTTTGTTGAGGTCAACTTCTTCTACTCCGCTCCGAAAATTCCAGCAAATGGCGAGAGTGAGAGGTAATTCATCCGAGCGGGATGAAGTGGCTGGCGAACATTGGCACGATTTGGTGCATTTATCTTCAGTCTGAAGCCTCGTTCGGGTTTGCCTCTAGCCGTCACTTACGCGCCACCTCTCCAGGACTCGTCCTGATGTATGAACCACATCACCTACATTGACTAATTTAATTCGACTCGAATCATACCCTGGCTATCCTACTTCTAGAAGACCAATCGCTCTTGTTTCGCGTACTGCATTTCAGAGTGAAGCACTGCGTCAACATGGTATAAACATGTGTCATACACATGCATACCAAGCTAATCGAACCCATATTTTGCAAGAAAGCTTTCGAGACGAATGTATTGCTTGACATTTCTCCCTCTCTAGCGATGTGTATCGGCGGGGAAGTAGGTCCATTACGACTTCCCCGCAGCCAACTCGTCGTTTCTACTATCGGGTTCGACACCGAGAGCTCGGAGGGCAGCATTGAGATCAGGCAAGTCATTGGCGGTCTGAGAGACATGCAACCAGCGGACTGTACCGTCGCCATCGACAGCAAATGCACCACTCTTCTGCCAGCGACTTCCGCTCTCAGTGGCACGATTCCATATCCCTTCATCGGTGCCGAGTCGATACGCGGAGTATAGGGAAAAGGGATTGAAGGCATGCCAGGTGCTAGATAGCCCTAATCCCCAGTCTGCGTATAGGTCGCGGCCTTCGTCAACGATTACCTCAGTCTGCCACGCCCCCCCGACCTGTGGCACCCACCGCTCGGTTGCTTCGGGAGAGGAGTGCGATACTGCGATACAGTGAATATCTCTATGCTGATCCGATATGGCTGCCAGAGTCTTGAAAGTTTTCTCCGCAACTTGACACCGGCGGTTAGCTCATCCGCAATCTCACGCGCTGGCAAGGTGTGGAATGACTTACAGGGACAGCCGCAGTGGCGCAAGAACAGGATTATTGTTTTTTGTCCATTGGGCAGAGGCAGCTTGGCGGTTGACGGTGCTTTCGCTCCCACCGTTGGCTCGTTGGCAACGTTTTTGGCTTCTGGGAATTTGAGTGACTCTATCTCTGCCCAGAAGCCGGACTTGGCCTCGGCCAGTTTCGCGGTTGACGCCGACATTGCTCGTTTGTGGAAAAGAAATGCGTGGTGTTCACTGTTGGGTGTAGATGGGTTTTTGAAGAGTTGGGGTTCACACATGATGAAAGGGGGGGGGTTGAACAGTACATATGCGGGCCTTGGGAGATAGAAACAATTAAACTATTGATGACGACATGGGTAGTAGAGTAGGTACGCTTGAGTATTAGCTTCGGCCAGCAGCTCTCTCTCTCTCTCGAGTACTACACATGCAGCGGCGGATTTTGAAACATGTAGCGGCAACTAACCCCAAAATAGAAAGGCGACCATTGCCTATGCCTTTCTATAGAGTGATAGAGAGTGATTTCCAACTGTACTTCATATAGGCGTAAACTTGAATATGTATATTTCCTTGCGTAATAGGCGTGGAGTTGCAAAATCGAAAAATCGTCGCTGCAACTCGACAAGGTGGACATTGTCGTACATTATCATGTAATCAGCACAATTACCCTATAGCAGTCTTCTCCACAACGTTTTGTCTTTTCTGGAACCTTTTTGTTTGCATTTGCTTCACTCGGCCTTTTACGTTCGGGAAAGAAAAACGATACCTACGAGACGCATCTAATTGATCCATTCGTCGCAGAGTATTAGCCGCCGGCCAAGTAACGTTGGGTCATGGGCGAGATCCTCACACTTCAACTGGGTAATCTCAGCAACTACGCCGCGACCCATTTTTGGAACGCACAGGAATCCTACTTCACCTACCACGACAGTGAGGAGGAGTCCGTGGTAGATCACGATGTTCACTGGCGGCCGGGAATTGGTGCCGATGGCAACGAAACCTTTCTTCCACGAACCGTCATTTACGACCTCAAAGGTGGATTTGGGTCTTTGCGAAACATCAACCCTTTGTATCATGACTATGACGCCACCCCAAACTCAGTGGCTGCGGCTGGGTCCCTCTGGTGAGTACTAAGTAGCACATGGTTGTAGCGACGGAGGCACACATTGGGAAGGTTTTTTTTTTTTCCTTCTCCATACCTCAGCCGCCTTCATTGCAGTCAGAGAGATGCACTTACTCAAAACCTCTTGGTATCCCCAGGTCTGGAGAACCGGCAGTTCACAAACAACAGCCTGTCAAGCCGAGTGCGTATCAACAAAGTCTAGATGCCGGCACTGAGCCCGCGCCGCTAACCACCTCAAATGTGAGATATTGGTCGGATTACTCCAGAACGTACTTCCACCCCAAGTCTTCTGTCCAGCTTTACGACTTTGAGCTCCATTCGTCAATGCGGCCATTTGAAAGTTTCAGCATGGGCACTGAGTTGTTCTCTTCTTTGGATAAGCAGCACGATATTGTAGATCGAGACTGGCGGCCGTTTGTAGAAGAATGCGACCTTATGCAAGGGATGCAAGTTTTCACTTCGTTGGACGATGCATGGGGCGGATTCTGTTCATCATACCTGGAGCAACTGCGAGACGAGTATCCCAAGTCATGCATATGGGTCTGGGGAGCTCAGAGTCCCATGACTGATGTTCCCGGAGAGAAGCGCCAACTTCGAATGGCAAACGTCGCAAAGAGTCTGCATCAGGCATGCTCCCAAGCGTCTATGCTCGTTCCCTTGGCCTTGCCTGAAACTTCTTTGGTGCCCCCGATACGACTGAACCGGTCGTCATACTGGCACACTTCGGCTCTGTTTGCGGCCATGGCCGAGAGTGCCTTGATCCCTTCACGTCTGAAACGGAGCGTCAACCACGCCTCCATGGCTGATCTCGCTGAGAGTCTCAACACGAGCGGCAATCAGACTTTGGTCTCAGCAGGCATAAGCCCGTTCCCCGAGACCGCAGGCGTAGAAGACGAGAAAGAAACTATTGGTCTCCTTCAGCTCGGGCGGACTGGTGCCGAGATGAAGAACAGACGGAACCGCATTTTTGGGCAGATCATCGGTTGTCGTGGCCCTGTTGATCATGATGCGAATGGGGAAGACACATCTGATGAGCCTCAACGTAAAGTCATTGGAAATCCAGTCATCCGAAAGTATGCAAACAGGTTCTACCGTCACTTGTGCCTCCAGTAAATCAGACTGACAGACATGAACAGGTATCTCACAACCCTGGAGTTTCCACTATTGGATAGCTATCCACACATTTTCACTTCTGCAGCTAGCAAGACCAGCATGCCTGTCCATACCTTCCTGAGGACAGACACATCAATCTCCACAAGTATGAGGGCGCTGCGGGCACAAACAAGTCGATTGATAGACTTGGACGAGCGGGAAGGATTGAGCAATGGCATTGCCGAGATTGCCGATGCCTACCAAGATGACTGGTCAAGTGGTAGTGACGACGACGACGACGATCTGTGATTAGGACCAATTTATGGCTAGGTGAATATATCCAGAGGCAGAAGAACCACAGAGAGTCAGAGATGGTGCGACATCATCTCACGTTGTGACGCGCGATCAGTCCACGTGCCCTTTTGCCGTGTTGCATTTATGAAATGTGATTGCCGCACCAAGTCAGTCGAGACTTTTCCAATCAGAAGAAATTTGGTCGCTGAACATGGTGGCGTCACTCACGATCGTACAAGGTGGAAAATACTCAAATATAAGCAAATTGTTGTTATTTAACGAGCTCCCGCCGAAATAGCAGTAGATATTAGGTGCATTGGCCCGCAAACCTCCAGCGCAATTTATGCCTCGGGACTTTATACATAGCTGTACATAGCAAAACCTCAGGGCCCTTTTCACGTTCGTCGACGAAAGTTTAACTTTGCAACTCATGATGTTTCTCGCTCGAGTGCTCACCGTGGTAATTGTTTTCATGGTATTTTCTCAGTTCGTTCAGGTCTTTTTTCTTTTTCTTTTTTTAAATCAAGTACCGAAATCGCAGCGTCACGTGTTTTGCGCTGATGTATCTTTGTCGAGGCCGGTGGAATCTCTGACAACTAATTCATCTATTAAGATGCAAAGCCACCTACAAACTGCATTGTTATGTGCGCGTCAGCGGGAAATGTGAATGCTTCAGAGGACCAGATAGGGCCATATCTTGTTGACAATCTTTCAGGTGTCGCGTCAAAGGGTTGTCACCTCGTACATGCCGCGAGCATTTCGAGCAGCCGGTTGTTAGCGCGTTGCAGTGGCACCCGGCTATCAACCTGCAGCAGCAACGGATGCCTGTTGCCTTTTCGCTGGTGGTGAGTTGTTCTAGGAGCAAGTCAGCCTAAAAGACTTGGATCTTGATGAGTGTAGTGTGGACTTCCCTCACCTCTGGCGCCTCACGCTTCTTAGTTTTGTTACTCTTCTTATGAGGCTTCGTCTCGCCAGTATCGAACACATCGTCGGGGAGGTTGAAGCTGTATTGATGTCACTTAGTGTATGGCTCAAAGTGAAAATCAATGAAAGGCAGCAACACACTTGCGGACATGTTGGACTCCAATTGAGACCAGAGGTTTCAATTCTTCTTGGTACTTCTGCCACTGAGTACACAAGGCCTTGAACTCGTCAACTTGGTAAGATAGGTCCAAGGACGAATGTTTGGCAGCTATGCGTGATTAGAAAAGTCCAGCGATTATATTTCAGAGAGCAAAAGCCGAAAGAATTGAGATACAGGGGGTTGATACATCACTCTGGACAAGTTATATGAAACATACCTTCACTTAGTCTCAGGCCGATATAGTGAGTAGTTGTAAATACATCGGTTGGGTTGGCCGCTTCTGCATTTTCAGCACTTTTGGATTCTGTTTCAGTCGCGATTGGGGTTTGGCTGTCGCCAAGTTCCTTTACAAGAAAGTCTAAACTCCCATCTTGTACCTGCGCTATTTCAAAATCTTCCTTACAGTGATGACGGCGTTCATAACCCTTGTTGAAAGCATGCGCAAGAGCTATACACGGATGCTGCTCTAGTTTCTGAACCAGCATGCGGACTTTAGATTCAACGTAGCCTGACCAAACATTGTGAGCTTCCTTTGACTTGCTGGCGGATATGACAGATATATAATATTTGTAATCTGAGGTGAAGAAAGTGTGCTTCACAAAAAGGTCACTCCAAGGCTGTTTGCCAACCATGATACTCTCGGATACTTCGAGCCCGCGTCGCAACTCCCGATTAATTATTGACATAGATGAGCGACTAATGTTGAAAGTAGCACACATGGAAGGATATGCAGGAGTAATGATCGGCATCAGGTGAAAGGAATCACCTTTGTAAATCTAGAATTGGGTTAAGTCAGTTGTTTATATGATAATTCAGTAATTAAGTGCGGAGCGTTATACCTTGGGATTCCATACGCGGACCGGAAGTGGGCCACTCTCAATGGGTTTAAGCAATACGGGTTGAGGCCAGCGCCACTGGCTCATCACCATGAAAAATTTGTTGACAATCACGGAGGTGGCAGCCTTTGGGTACAATTGGCAAACTCTGGCAACCAACATAGCCCAGGCTACACCCCCAGGGAATCCCATAATGTTGCTATAGACTGCTCGGCGTTGAGCCCAAAGCTTGATGGCCCGTAGAGCCAATTTGAATGTACTCTGCTCAGGGACTAGGGTAAGTATTTCGTCGGTGACCCGCGTCCCATTCAAAGAACGAAGCTCTACTTCATCAAGTCCGCGAAGCAGGCCAGAATCCTTGAGGTCTTGAAGTTCGGGCGCAAGCTGTTTTTGGATGATGCGTGAAAAGATCAGGTCGATACTGATACCGGAATATTCGAACTTGATAATGGGCACAAATGCATCAGTGACCACAGATAAATCCGTTATGGCCCCCTTCGGAGCCATAGCTTCGAGCAGTTCGGGAAAGTATTTGAAATAGTCGTCGCGAGTCACGTATTTCGGCGCAACAATAAGTGTATCGATATCAGACCCGGGACCAAACACACCCAGACGGAAGCTGCCATATGTGAAGACTTTGCCCCGAGCATTTTTTATGAGAACAACGTTCTTAGGTTCTTTTTCTCGAGCAACGCGCTTGACAAACTCGTCGCAGATGCTTTGTAGCGATTCGAGGACTTTGTACCTGAGATTGGCAGACAGATAGGCATGTTAAAAAGATGACGAACAAGACAATGCAACTTGATGCAGGATTACAACGACTGGGGGGAGGTCGTCACCTCTCACCTTTTTTGAGTGTCAGAAGGACTTTCGAACGTCTTCTGTCGCCGGAGCTCCTCAATCAGGGCATCGCTGGCGCGCTTCTCGGCCTCAGTAGGTAGCCCTACGGAGATGGGCGGCGTAACACCATAAACTTGATCGCTCGACATCGTGTGATTGCTAGGGAGTGCCTAATGCCGGTACCGTATTTGTAGTTCTCGAAAGTATCACGAGGTGAGATGCTTGTGGCTGCTCGCCGCGTAGACGACGAATGGAATTGAATCAATTACAGTCATACGGCAGATAGATTCGAAGCGGGTATCGTGTAAACTTGGGTTGCTTCACCTTCGTTCCTAGGTGCGCGGCGCGCTGCCATTGAAGAAGTGCTGAACGACGGGAAATTGGATTATCAACCAGATTTCAATAAGGTTGGCGAATGAGACGCAGAAGCTACACCTACCTAGGTACCTTATGCAGGCTATGTAGGAATGTATGGCCAAAGGCAGGGATGCGTTTATCCCCTACTACGGAGTACAAAGAGAACAGAACTCATCAGCTGGTAGAGATCTATTGTCCATTCTTGTACCGGGTGGGTGGCTAACTTAATAAGGGTACCTAAATACCTAAAAACCTAGGTACCCTGGCCCGACCCCACTGTCACACACACAAGGCTATTACACAGAAGCTGTAGCTAGCACCGCCCGACGGCATGTACATCAGTACATATAAAACTGCAGAGCAAAGTTCCCTAATAGGGCGTGGACAGTGGGGACACGTCCAGCGGAGTCTTCCTTGCACCTGATTCGTTCTCTGCTCCAAATGTCTGACATCCCTGACAATTAAAACGCGAACGCGGTTGCCGACGTGCAAAGTGAACCAATATTTTTAATTGACTTCTGGATGCAAGTAAGAAGTAAGGTTCATTGCTTATCCAAGAGCATCCCTTGCGCCCTTGCGCCCTTGCGCCGTCCTGACATTCATCAACCTCTGCCTCTGCCTGCCCCAGACACGGTTTGAGTGTCTTCTCTCTTTAATGCATTGGAACTTCCATTCGCCTGCTTACTGAACGAACTGCCTCTCTTCCGACTCACGCCCATACTCACCGGTTCGTTCGATCATCACTTGATGCGGCGCTCAACTTGACACCGTCACTACCAACTTGTGCCACCACGCACCACAAGCTTCGATCGCTCCAAAATTGTTATTGTTCGTTGTTCAGCACTCACGACTCGCTATGCCTCCTTCGACAAAGAGGAACCCGCGTAGTCGGCGCGACCTGCGCAAAGACAAAGACGTTACCGACCCTGTAGATGTCGAAATCACCTCTCCTAGCCGACCGGCAAAGCGTCGCAAAAGAAACCGATCCTCGGATCCAGCCGACTCGACCCTCTTGTCTGGTGCCACATCAGCATCTCAAGCACATGACGCCGGAGAGAACCCTGGAACGGACGATGATCACATAGTTTCTCAGGTCACTCAACAACTTAAAAGCCAATCAGTTCAGGCCAGCAAGGATCACGCCAATGCTATCCATGAGGCCAACCGTGATGGTGTCAAAGCCTACGCTAAAGTAGCAGCTCAAGACTGGACTTTTTACATCACAAAACTCGCCGTTAATATCGGGCGCGCCCCAGAGTTGGCCCACGGAGATGACGATGGCGACAATGAGGCGCACGTTCATATCGATCTCGGCCCAAGCAAAATGGTGTCGCGGGATCATGCCTCCATTTGTTTTGACTCCAAAGATGAAAAGTGGATTCTTCAAATCAGTGGTCGTAATGGCGCAAAGGTTGATGGACAACCGCTTAAGCCCAGAGCTTTGCACCCTCTTACCTCTGGTGAGGTTATTGAGATTGGAAACGTTGAGATGATGTTTGTGCTACCATCAGAAATTTCACCTCTAAATGTTCATTCCATTTATCTTCAAAGGTGTGGCCTCAGCCTGGACGCCACGCAAACTACGCCATCTCATCGTCAGCAGCTCATTGCTCCTGCCCCAATTGACTACAAACGGCCAGGAACGCCGCAGTCGACGCAGAAGAAGGGTGACGCAACAGCAAAATCCCCAGCAATCACTACACCAGCAGTCATGATTGGCGCACATGGTGTTGATTTGAGTCTAGATGACAATCAACACATCAAGCCTCAATACAGCTATGCCCAAATGATCACCCAAGCTGTGTTAAATGCCCCGGATGGAAAGCTAAATCTAAATGGCATCTACACTTTTATTATGAGTAACTACTCGTACTATCGCCATCAACATGCAGCTGGCTGGCAGGTAAGCAAAGTCCCATGTCAAATTTCGCTGCACGGCAAGTTGCGCAATGCATGAGATGCTGCTGCTAAATTTCGTCCATCACTTTTAGAACTCAATTCGCCACAATCTTTCTCTCAACAAATCTTTTGATAAAGTTGCCAGATCTACCGATGAGCCCGGGAAAGGCATGAAATGGCAGATTGTCCCAGAGGTGAGAGACGAAATGGTCAGAAACGCTTACAAGATTGGTCGTGGAGGTCATCGAGGCTCTTCGGCTCCATCTTCACCGAATCAGCTCAACTATGTCACGCAGGGACCAAAAGATATGGCATCGCGGGATCCAGAATTTGCACGGAAACGAAGAACCTCACCTATAGCATCTCCTCCTCGATCCTCTTTTCGTGCTTCGCATTCCACGCCAAGGCCAAACTCGGAACGAGCTGCTGGACGTAACGCCGCATTGACAGCAGATGGTAGCCCTCTTCCGCGACATAGGAAGCCTAACAACACTGTCCTAGACTCGTCCTTCTCTGCTTTCAACCCCCAATCACCTACTCTCACGTCTTCGTATTTGCAAGATGACAGCGCATCATTCGTAACGCCAGCTCCGCCACGAATTCATCCGAAGCTTGCACCGCCTAGTACAGCGCAGCGACCAAGCCAGCATATGCCTACGAGTTCGCCTGCGCCTTTCTGGAAGTATGCTGATATCAACAGCACGCCACTACGACCCTCGGCCGCCTATGAATTCAGCCCATCTAAACTCACCGGAGGTCTACCACCCCAAAGTAGTAGTCCTCCACGAGCCAGCAAATCGCCCCCCAGTAGTCCTACCAAATCACAGAAATCAGCCATCGTAGGAGGCACGGAGCAAGGGGGCGAGTTGCCAGAAGACGGCGAGGAAGATGAGGGATTCGATCTGACAAAGTAAGTTTGAATTAAGTCTGCTCGAATGATGCACACTCCGCCCTCTCCTTCCTTTCCAAGCTCACAGATGTTTCCGCATAGGGGGTTTCAAAGTATTGGAGCATATCATGCACCAGTCGGAAGAGGCTTGTCTGTTGCCAGCGCAGTGCATGGGAACTCATGACGACGACGACATAAGCGCCAGAAATGTAGAAAGTACAAGAAAAATAGCGAAAGCGAAAGCACAATCGAAAGCAGACAGAACAGCTGAGGCATTTTGCGGCATTGCCAATATTCAGAAAATATGCTATTTGGGAAACAAAGCACTTTCTAGTTTGATTGGCTCCCCGACGCAGATGGTTTTGTTCAACTCAAAAAGATTTCAATCAAATGCGGCATCCGATTTCGTAGTACATGCTGCGCCCGCATCGCTTATCAATGCCTATTGGCACCAGATCCCAGCGATATGGCATCCTCATGTATTTCAATGTCGTGTCAGTTAGTCACAAACCACGCTTTACGTTGCAGTACTTGCTCAATCTACTACTGTCTTGCGAAAGAAACAAAACCCCGGTTGAATACTTTAGGAAGTTGAGTGAAGATTCCATCCGAGGTCGCTCAGAGCAAGCTATGAGTATGGCGTTGCCTTTTGCTATAATACATTTAACGAACTTGTTAACGTTAGAACATCAACAAGTTCTCCGCACATTAATCCCCCCTTGTTGCCTATGTACGTACACATCTTATCTAGGTGCTGGCACCCCCCGTCCTGACTCACGAGCTCGACCCATATTTGGTCACCTAAGCTGTTGACAAATGACTCCAATGACAGGCATGTCTCCAGCTCCGCAAATGTTCTTTCAAACTTTGTGCACAAGCCGAGATTGATACAAGACTCGTTGGCTACAGTCTGGCCTTCTTGTTACACCGAGTGTAATATGAAGCCGCGAGAAAAGTCGCTCGGTCGAGGACAAACGACAACTAAGCGCCTGCTGACAGTCCTCGGCGCTTTGGATTTCCACGTCCAGGCCGTTTCTTAGCAGAGTTTGTTTTTTGATCTCCCCCTTCAATGAACTTGATCAACTCATCGATGCTTCGGGAGTCAACCTGCGTCGACTGAGCCAGGCGCTGAGTCCCGAAAACAGGCTGCTGGGCAGGGGTGACAGTAGCAGGAAAGCGAATGCCTGAGCGAATGCGACGAGCTTGTACGTCTTTAGCATGTTTGGCAATGGATACAGCATTCTGTGTCAACTGCTCCAGCCAACTCTCTGCCTCCTTAGTGTTCTTGTCTTCCGGGCCAAGCTCACCGAGGAAAATGTTGTAAGAGTCGCGCATACGATTGACGGCACCCTTAGAATCGTGATCCAAGGCTAATGCTTGCGCAAGCTGAAACAACAGCGTCGCTGAGTTGACTGACGACTTGCCAAATACTGACTCGCAGACACGGAGTGACTCCTCGAACCAAAGTCTGGACTCATGGTACTCCTTAAGGTGTTGGAGCATCACTGCCGCATTATTGATCGTGGTGATAGAATCTGGATGATCAGGGCCATATATAACTTTCCATAGCATTAATGCATGTTTTGAGTATACCAACGCCCCTGTACTGTCCCCATTTTGGTGCAAGAACAAGCTCAGGTTGAGGTAATTCAATAATGTCTCGGCAGAGTCAACGCCAACTGTTCGTTCAGCGACAACAATGGCTTTCCTAGCGAGCTCAACAGCAGCTTCTTTGTCATCGAGCTGATAGTAGAGCATTGACAAGCTATTGTAAACCCTGGCAACTTCTGGATGTAGAATACCGTATATCTGCTCGTGGAGTGATAAGGACTCGAGCAGAAGCTCTTGGCCCAACTTCTTCTGGTTTTGAATGATCGAGAGACGACCAGCTTCGAGAGCTTCCTCTGCCAACGCGCTTCGCGGTGCTGAGTGTTTCACAACAGGTATAACATCCACCACGTCGCCTGGAGTGAAAGTCGAGCCAAGGCCACATGACAAGGGTGCGACAGGCATCTCCTCACGGGCCTTCTTCTTCTTCTTCTTATCTTTTGAATCCCCGTTCGGTTGGCCATTGGTGTGATTCGATGCGGGGTCCTCGGCAGCCTGTTGTTTCGCTTTGTCGTTTTGAACAAAGACATAGTCTTTCGCTTCTACTTGAATGCCGAGCTTTAGGCTCACTTCGCGAAGAAGCTGCACCTTTCGAATAGATTCTTTCCACTTCCCTTCTAGCTTGAATCTGAATCGCCTGAAAACTTGCTCCTCAATGCTTGCGAGAAGAGAACCGGGGGTGACAGATTCAAAAGACAATTCAGCATCATCGTACAATGATCGCAAGGAAGAGTCGACATCAACCATGGGTTTGGGGTTCAAATCGTATCCAAGGAGGCAGTTGAGAAGATGCGAGATACATGCAGCAGTGAAAGGAACTGGGAGAGCTCGAAGGTAAGTGGCAGCAACGTGTTTGAAAGCACGGGCAACCATGTCCTGAATGGAGATCTCTCTCAGGCAGCGAAGTCTTTTATCGACTGCCCGAGAAGCTATGACTCCCAAGTACCGCACATTGATACCTCGCTTGTGAAGGAGACGACTTAGTGATTGGCCGTCCATAGGAAAGCTGATCTCAGAATCGGAAAGTTCCCGCAAGAGACCGGGGATGACTTGCTGTCGCAAGTAGTTTCCTGCTTCGCGAACCTCGTTTTCGTCCTCTAGAAACTGTGACTTCTCCTCGTTCGTTTGAGGAACCTGACCGCTGAAAGCATCGGGGTTCAGGGCGAACTTGAAATCAGACAGATCAAGCTGGGCCGTGGAAGACTCCCGAGAATCCGTGTGAGAACCGAGAGTGGTTCCCTTCGAGGCCTCGTCTGATTGGGACTTGCTGCGCTTTTCCAGCTCTTTATCGACCCATTGCTTCATCCTGTAGCGTGCAAAGGAGTCGACCAGCTCTGGTCGTAGGACTGTCATGCGATGTGGGTAAGCCTTGGAACTGTTCTCCTCAGCTTCTGATGTCGTTTGCTCGAGCCAATTGACATCGTATGGGGTAATTCTGTAGAGGTCGAGGATATATTTTCGTCCATCTGTCCCCATCAAACCCTTCGTTTCGACGCTAGCTTCCATGTCAAATCTTTTTCCATCCTTGTCCCAGACGGGATGCTTTTTTACTTTAAGAGCTTTAGACAGCTGTGCAAATGCCGAGGTGAACCGTTCGTCTGCAGCAACAAGATCTTTACCATCAACTGCGCCATAATCGATTTGGTTCTCTCCTGGCTCTCGCTGTTTGAAGATACCGGGCACAATACTCTGTCCAACAATGCGCTTACCAAGATAGTCAACAACGACGGTAGCTGGTGCAAACAACCCGTCTATATCAAGCTGATTGACTAGTCTTACACCGGCCACATCCTTGCCTGTGGCAACCCTAGCTGCCTCATCGCCGCCTTCTGAAGTGAATGTTCCAACTCCATCCGCACCGAAGGAAAAAAATATGTTGTTGTACACAAAAATTTGAGCGTCCCGACACTCAGTTGGGTTCAAAGGGGCAATTTCACCCCGCGCAACCATCACCGCCCCTTTAGTCGCTGCATCGTTGTAATCCGCGAAAAGTTTTGACACCAGCCTTTCACGGAAGACTCTGTCCTGAACCGACTCGTTGGGAAGCTCTTTTGCAGATTGAAACTCTTCGTTCCAATCTCGCAAAGTGTCCGTGTTCTCAACCCCAGAGAGTAAGTAAGTTTCTTGCGGCCGAGTCGGGTCAGCAATATGGACACAAAGAGTTGAGTTCGGTGATGGAACCGCCCATGGAGCAGCTGGAATTGCGTTGGTGATCTGGAAAGTTGCCAAAGGGTCCCTCTCGTTGTTATACTCTTGAAATTTTTGGAACATCTCGTCAAAGGATGGCGAGATGAGGGAGAGTAGCTCAAGAAGGGAGTGAGCCGAGTGTCCTTTGGGTGCAGATCGCGGAGAGGGATCGAATTTAGCATTCGAAGACTGATTCACAAAGAAGCCAGAAACGTGAGACGTGATTTGGAACTGCTCTCCCTCATTGGTAGTAACGGTGAGATATAGCAAGTGGCCACGTTGTCTCAGATGACAAGGAGGAGGATTCCAAGGCGAGAGCGATACAGACTTTACCGTCCTTGGGGCGGGAGGGAGAGTGTTCGGGGCAAGACTGTGAAGAGACGGTTCAGCACCAAAGTCGTAGTCCTTCATCGGGGAGGCCGACTGTTGCAAGCCATCTTGATCTGCCTGGGCCTGTCGAGAAACACTTTCAAACAACGATAAGCCTGGCAAAACGCCGTGAATGATTTCTGAACGATCCCCTGCAGCACCAATAAGCTCCCGAATCCTTACAAAGTGAATGCGAGCCTCCTTTTCTGTATATGGCTCCTCTACCAGGTAGAATTCGGGCTCGGGTTCGAGATCAGGAATTTCGGCGATGGGGATGAAGTCGTTCACCTTTTGACCTTTGTATTTGAGGTGGAAGCAGGTAAAACGGAACGCGGCCGGAAGATCGATGATAGACTGGCGCACTTCGTGGATTTGCTCTTGAGAGGAGACCTAATAGATGTTTGTTACCTCAGTTACTGAGTAAATGGCATCCGCAGGCGAATTACCATTATTTGCATCTTCGTAGGTTTAGACCCCGGGAGAATGATTGTCAAATTTATGAGAGCTTTGAATTTGCATCAGTTGCCGCCAAGTTCGGTGCGTTGCTTCGATTCTCAATCGTACCTTCGGCACCGCTCTCGGCTTCAGCTTCGGAGCCATTTCCTGCCGCGGCATGCGCAGCCGTGGTGTGCTTGTGCTCTCTAGTAGCTTCTGTTCGGAAGTATTAAAAATTTGACTGATTAGCTGAGAGCGTCTGAGTGTTTCACGTGTCTAATAGGGGAAGGAAGCGAGATGCATACGCATACCATCTGCCAGTGCAGAAGAAGAAGTGACCTGGGCCTCGGCAGCCATGATTGATGAGGACGAGAGCAGAAGAATGATAGAATACAGAGCAGTGAAGAAGAGAAAAGAAGAACCCAAAGTATTACGTTCCGGCCGGCATTGACTAACAAGATCCTGTGAGTTACAATAGCTTGACAGAGCAAGGAGGTCTGTCTGACATTGAGTAGGGAAAATTTTGGACGATTTGATCCCGGACAAGTCGGAGCTTGGCAAGTACTCACCAAGTACGCTTCAGTGATCGGCAGTCAGATGGAGAAGCTGCGTACCTAGAATGTACTTGCTTCGCTGTGGGACCCCGATATTTTTTCAGCTGAAAGATTCCTTTCAAGAACTAGTCTGAAACGGGAAGAAAGTAAATATCAATTGATGTACATAAGCCATACGTTTGGGGCTCTTACTTTTTGCCAGGCGAATGAAATTTTAAATAAATGAAAGCATTGATCGATATATTGCCAGAAATCTAAGCTTCAGAAGCTTAACACCATGATGTATAGCATTGAGCAATTTTAAGTCGTTCGTCCCTTCATAAACGTTGATTTCTTCCTAGGGAATCCGCAGAAACTTTGTGGTGGAGCAACAATAATAAATGAGACTCTGACATTGGGTGTGATCCACGAAACGGTGCGCCGACTTTGCATAGTACAAGTTGTATGTGGATTTATATGATTATGTCCCTGTTTATTCTTTTATTGGGACAAGTTCAGTGAAGATAAACTCGATCGATACCCAATACTTGCATAATGCAAGTGAGGGCATCCACGTAAATTTTTAATTCTTCTCGTAGAGAAAGAAGTTCCTCGAAACATCGCTCACCCTAAGCACCTAAATGTATGAGCTAATTTCTAGGTCAACCACCCCTCCGTCCTCCCTACCTTGCTTGAGTAGAGAGCTGCATGGACAGCAGAAGACGTGACTGCTATGCACATACCTACATACTAATAGTCCTATGAAAATTCGCATTGCTCTCGAGTATTCGAGCGGCACGCTTGAACGCTTGAGCAACCTCTCTAAGACCTACCTACCTAACTGCCCAGGCATAAGCCAGAGACATGCCCCCCTAGAAATAGGATGAAGCAGTTTGGTTCTCATCATGCTTCGTAAGTAGTTTGCGGCTCACGATCGAAAGACGCGACACAACTTGCCACTGCTACGATGAGCAATGGGAAGCGTTGTGCCCCTTGTGAATGGCCATTATCGCCTCGCAGTGATCGAATTCGCCGGTCTGTTGCCTGCGGGGTGTCTTCTGTCACTCGGACGCGACCAGACACCTTATTATTAGGTACCTGGGTACGGGGTAGGTATGCATTTAATGGGGCACCACGAGACCAGGTCCCGTGCAACCATGTCCGACACCAGGTTGGGATCGAGCTCACCCCCGTCTGTTCATATCGGCCGACATGATTGCTGCGTCCGTGGCAACCTTTCGAAAGCTAACTCTATTCCTCGTCATCGTTTTTTCCATCCCTTTTTACATGTCGAGGAATTTTGAGTTTACTTCGCAATACGCGTTCCCGCCAGGCATTTCACCATGGCTTCTCAGGCTGCGATCCCTTTTCTCGTGGCAATGATGCTGCTCACTGGGGTCTGCAACACGCTTCTTACCAAATACCAGGTGAGCGGATGAAGCCCTCCAATCTTGGCGCCTTCGGCCAAACTCGAGTTTAACACTCGCGACAGGATAACCAATGTGTCCGCGATTGTGACCTCAAACGGCCCATGCACTTTGAACAGCCTGTACTTCAAACGGCGCAAATGTTTGTCGGCGAAATGGGTTGTTGGCTAGTCGTTGCACTTATGGCTGTCTATCGACGGGTTACCTCGAGACATCCCCCCCAAGATCGGGGATATCACGCTGTTGGCGCGATTGACCCTATTGACGACCATGACAGCAATCTGCCCAAGCCTGATATAGATGGGCGTTCTGTTCTCAGAGGCTTTCGTGTTACGCTATTAGCCCTGCCGGCAATCTGCGATATTTGCGGTACTACACTAATGAATGCCGGTCTACTCCTCGTTGCAGCTTCCATCTACCAAATGACTCGAGGAGCCTTAGTCTTATTTGTTGGTCTATTTAGCGTCGTGTTTCTTCGGAGACGACTTTTCCTGTTTCAATGGCTCTCTCTTGTCGGCGTCGTCTTGGGTGTTGCTGTTGTGGGCTTGGCCGGGGCAATCTGGCCGGACGAAAAGAAGGCATCACAAAATGGAGACGTCGCTGCTAATATGTCTACTGAAGCAGGGCTTTCAGACGCCGCCAGAGCAATCATTGGAGTGCTCCTAATTGCTGGAGCCCAGATCTTTACAGCAACACAGTTTGTGCTTGAGGAGTGGATGCTTGAGAATTCTTCCATTGAGCCCATCAAGGTTGTTGGCTGGGAAGGACTCTTTGGCTTTGTAGTCACGGTATTAGTCATGATCGTGATGCATCTCCTAGTCGGCCGTACAGATGCTGGAAAATATGGCCCCTTTGACCTAGTTGAGGGCTTCCGACAAATGTCACAACGAAAGATCTGGGTCTCTAGTCTTCTCATCATGATAAGCATTGGGTAAGTCCGCATAGACCATAGCATCCGTTGATCCTCTTTACTGACACTTCTATTTCTGTCAGCGGGTTCAACTTTTTCGGCCTTTCCGTTACGCGAAGCGTGAGTGCGACCTCGCGCTCGACTATCGACACATGTCGTACTCTTTTCATTTGGATCGTCTCTTTGGCACTTGGTTGGGAAACTTTCAAATTTGTCCAGATTGTCGGTTTCGCCATGCTCGTCTATTCTACATTCGTGTTCAATGGCATTGTGCAGCCACCATTGAACCGTCTGCGTGTTAACGAAGAGGTAGAGGAATTGCTTCCCGAGGAGCCCATAGAACACCTGTGATCCCCACCTAGATTATCGCTCAATATAGTCATTGACAAATCGGTCTATCTTGTTTGACGGTTTCCAATCAGCGGAACCGCGATAACATTCTTCACGTGCCTCTCAATAGACCCCTCCGTTGTGGGTAACTAATCTTCGATATTGTGTTTGTTATATGCCACAGCTTCACAACATTTTTACATGACTTTTCACTAAGTCAACGGGGGTTCCACCGTGTGGGATACCACTGATTGCGTTATGTGAGGGAAGCTTGGAACATGTTCTGCGCGGTGCTTGAGGGTCGAGCCATAGGCACTTCTGCATCATGCCAACATGGTTCTCACATCATTATGATCTTCTCTGAAATCCGCGTCACACTGGGAATGCATGACTGGCACACTTAATGATTGTAAAGTCCCTCCAGATGAAGAAAAAAGTCCGTTTACAAAACCAACGATCTTCTCTAGTACTTATTTTCTGTACTAATTTTCTCCGATATGCATCGCTTCGGGCTACTACAGAATTAGTACAGGATCTGGGTTCAATCTGCTATACAGGCCGTGTCCAGGCCCTTCTCAAGTGAATGATCTAACCCCAGTGACTGACTTCAGCATCATCAATCTTGGCTCTGTACCCAGATTCTTCGGGTATCTTCTCAAACACAACCACTTTCTCGATATATCCACGACCATAATCCAAGCTGGCGGTTCGATCAGTCTTTACGAGCTGACCACCGTTGAAACTATTAAATATAGGTTTATTGCAATCCCCAGAAGCGTCTTTTGGACATACACGATCCTCCAGGCCGTAAACACTATCAGTCCAATGGACTGCGTCGCAACTCCAGCATTTTACGCCTTTGGCCGCAGCATTACTTCTTAAAACGTAGCGTATACACCCTCCATTTCGCATGATGGCTATCCACCTTTAGCTAATCGTGTCTGATTCAATTCCAGAGTAGTGAATCTATGCAGATACATGGATGGTACCAAATCAGCAAGATTATGAGGCTGATCTGAACAGTGTCCTGCATTTTATTGAGCTTCAAGGCGCTCAGGCTACATTTTCCCCGATGTGACAAAGAGATTGAACAGTGAGGCATGGGCATGCAGTCACGATAGCTTGACAATGACCGAACTGGCAGAAAACGTGGCACCAAACACCCCAGCCTAGACCCTTGACCATCCAAAAACTGAAGTGACTCTCTTCTCGATAAACAACTGTCGTGACAGAACATGTCATTGGCTGCATGATCTACATATTACTGCGCTATGTTCTGTATCGAGGCGAAGACGATGTGAGATGCCCTACGTCCTCTGCGTAGAGCCGCCAGAACGATAATATTTACATATTGACCCTGTTCCCAGCTGCAGATATGAAGCTGCATCCCCGTGTTTGATAAACAGTTGACTTTTCATGAAATGGCGACAAAAGAGTCAATCATTACTAAATTAATAAACTGTGGCTAATTAACAAACTATGCATTAGGACTGGAATCATCAATTGTCACAATTCTGTCCCTGAAGAGCACCACCGGCATTCCAGTTGTATGAGCCTTGCCGACAAGGACGCAAGCTCAAGTATTACTCTTGTTTTCTTCAGCCTTGAGGTCCTTGTCTTTAATATTATTGTAATGCCAAATCCCCTGTTCCCTGTCCCGCGTCAGCCGGTCCATGTCCCGCTGGCTCACAGGCACACCTTCTATACCCTTGACCGTCTTTCCTTCTAGGAACATGATGAAACCGCCTACGCCGGCAACGATACAACCCAAGGCAACGAATAGGCCTGTTGACCAGCTCGGACGATCATAACGGTTCATTCCCCACATGAACCCTGAGAGAACGCATTGAAAGAACGTGTTGGCGACCATGAGCCAGATTACCAAATCCAGCTTCCAAACCTTGGTGAATTGCGCCCGTACCCCAGTCAAGGGAGGCACCGGAATCTTGGCCTCAGGGAATGGGATCGACGTCCGCGAGATTGCTTGGAATTCGGGCTCATGGACGTTGTGCGGGCCGAGATTCAATGGTAATTCAGTGGAACCTTGTAATCGAAACCAGCCTCTGTGAATTCCGGCAAGTCTTCTCAATCCAATCTCTTTCTTAAGAAGTCTGTATTGCAAAAGAAGATACAAATCTCTGAATCTCCAGGGCGCAAGTCCAAACCCTGTGACACAAAACAGAGCATTGAGTATTTGCGAGTCGATCTCGATCCATATCCGTCTTGGAGAGTTGATATCGTCACAAGTAGGGCGGCACATGGCAGGGGCTGAGAGTGAGCAGTTAGCCAAGATGCTCCACGCAGTCCAAGAATCGATTACAAAACTCACAGGCGTTGCAAAGGAGGAGGAATAACATTCCGCCCCACGCAACGACGTTCAGGCCATACAAGGTGACAGCGAAGCCAACTGGTGTAAGTATGTAATTCCAGAAAGCGACGGTTCCCAGCTTCATTGACTCGCCAAACGAGTGCTTTGGTGGGAAGTGGTAGCCATTTTTGAATGGAGCCGCGGAGATTGGTTCGCTCGTAGGCCTCGACGTTGTTTGACTAGCCGGTGCGGCATCATGCTTGCTCTCAGTCGGATCTGCAGGAACGGGCTGGGCTGGAGTTGATGTCAAACCAGCGCCACCGGGACTGACAGCAGGAGACTTGGTTGATCGAGCTGAATCGGAAGTAGGCCATGAGCCGGCCTGACGAGAGAAGATGGACGATGCAATTCCACCGGTGGCGGCGAAGAAGCCCTCGGGGAGTTCGGACGTCTCGAAGCTTTGGGAGAATCGACGAAGACGACCACTCAATGACGACGAAGCGGCAGTGCGATTAGCCACAATGTTATTGGAGCCCTCCCTCCCAGGTGATTGAACAAGCTGTATCGGTGCATCTTGGTCGATGGTAGGAAATGGTTCGGTTTCTGCAGGAACCCTCGTTGTGCCGGGCATGTTATCACTTGAGCAGTCAGTGGCTATGGCAAGACGCCCTTAGCCAGAATTCGGCAGTCGAAGAAGTGACAAGATATCCCGACGAAGTTTGGGTGTGACCTCAATGCCCCTATTTCCTGTGCGCAGTACGTGGCCAAGTTCTTGGTAGCGATTGAAGAAGAGAAAAGCGGTTGGGTTAACAAGGGATAGTTGATCAGGGATTGCCGGAATAATCTTCATCATGTAAAATGCCGGCTGTCTCGGCTTCGTGACGTAATGAAATGCCAGCAGCCTGCCACCACTCATCACAAAAGGCGCTACAGTAATAATGTGACATAAGTTTGCGACCACCCTTCAGGGCACATTTAGTGGATTCAAAATCTACTATATTTTACATATTAATTACTAAGGTAATTATTCTTAAGCTATACTCTAAGAAAAATCTCATTAATTAGTAAGTCCTAGTTGCTATTAACACTCATTCCCCTGGAAGCCCCACCTAAACAGGCCTTTTTCGCACTGGAGGGGGTGGTCGCAAACTTTTGGCCTGTCACTGTAGTACGCGGCTGCAAATTTGAGCACAGGCAGGGGCCTAGTCTTCTTGTCAGGTAGGGGTGTAGATAGATGATAAAAAGTGTTCAATTCGATCAATCAGAGGTGCAGACAGCAGCCGACTTTTGTACCTAAAAGGTACACAGTGCGCTATAGAAATAACTAGTCTACGGAGGTACTTCTAATATATTTATCTCCACTAATATCTTATCCTAGCTATTATGCAACCGGCATCCACATATCTAATGCTTTAGGGAGCTCTTCCTAACATACCCCCCCTAGCTAAGATATCTATTAAAGCTAGAGATTAAAGGCGTAAGAAGAGATTATAAATAATCCCTAGTGTTATAATTAGGCAGGAATCTCCCTTAGGCTAATTCTATAGCAGAAGTCCCTATGTATTTAACCTAATAAAGGCTTTATAAAGCTATCCGTAAGCATCTTAGAGGTCTTTATCTAATTAACCTTAATATTACTTATTATATATTATTCTTAAATCTATATTTAATTTATATTAAGGTGCTTAAGGCTAGTTTAAAGCCTTCCTTTAGTATATTTAGTAATTTAGATTATTTACTTGTTATTACACTAGATAATTAAGAGCGGCAGCATGCGTATATTAATGTTACAAAGTAGCTTACTAAGGGAAATGCGCTTTTTTACACTATAATTTAGGGTAAAGAGTTTTACTTCTATGCTTAAAGTTATTATATAATATTGCCTTCTGGATTTCTAATTAATTATAGTACTATATATAATAAAAACGTAGCCTTACGTTAACTTCTAAGTCTTAGGATTGTTACTAAGTAAGGTATTTATACTAGAAAACAATGTATTAAAGCTATTTGCGCCTAAATATTATAAGTAAAGCTTCTTTGTGTTCTAAGTATATAA
Source organism: Epichloe typhina subsp. poae (assembly GCA_030389615.1). Taxonomy (NCBI): domain Eukaryota; kingdom Fungi; phylum Ascomycota; class Sordariomycetes; order Hypocreales; family Clavicipitaceae; genus Epichloe; species Epichloe typhina. The sequence goes on along the minus strand of CP098318.1, from coordinate 1,339,650 downwards.
TAAAGCACCCTAAGCTAATTTAATGTGCTTTACTAACGGATTTATTATAAAAGAGGCTAGCTTTAATGCTATAAATACTGTATCTAGTCTTCTAATAATGTAAAGATACACTAAAGAGCCTATAATTGCTCTGTAATAGCTGATTTCTTTGTTAGAAGCTTCGTTATTATTTAGGTAGATTATAGCCGTTAGAAGAGGAGCTGTAATTAAGCTCTTTAACTCGTTATTAATGATGTTAGGAATGAACTTCTGAGCGATCTTTTAAATATACGATTCCTATGATAACCACATCTCTTTAGTATCGCGATTTCTAATGATTTTAATGCCTAGGAACTACTTTAATTTACCTTAGTCCTTAACGTCTAGACTGTTTATTAATTACTTATGTAATTCTTTAAATTCTACTTTAGATTCATTAGGGTATAGCACTATAATATTATCTACATAGAAAAACAGGATAAAATTGTCCTTTATAAAGATATATAGGTCTTCTTTCCCTTGGATAAAGCTAAGCTCTAAAAGGAATCTTATTAAATAAAGGAACCATTATTAGGGAGCTTCCTATAGCCTATATAATACTCTAATTATCTTCTAGAGATAACCTCTTATATTTATACTCTCTAGGGGCTTATAGAAGATAGGTTCTTTAAGTTTTGCGTGTGGGAAGGCATTCCGAATATTATATTATTAAGTATTAAGATTGTTAGCATAATAGACCGTAAGTAATATTTATAAAGATTAAGAAGCAAGGGTAGTGGTGTAATTATTAAGGTTATCCTTTAGTTACTAGTTGCCTTATACTACTATTTAAGCCTTAAACTCTATAACTATGCCTTTCTTATTAGTTTTATATTTAAAAACCTAGCTAAGGTTAATAATTTCCTTATGCTTATTAGGATTAATTAGTTCCTTAGGTATATTCTCCTAGTAGTTTAAGAATAAAAGCTTTAAAAGCTCCTTTATAATCGCTTCCTTTTAGTAATTATAATATAGTAATACTATTACCTAATAATAATAAGCAGGTTCTATGGGTATATCTTTAATCTATAAATTATATTAAGTTTCTTAGAATACTAAAGAGAAAGCAGAAGAAAACTAAGCCTATCTAGCCTTCCTTAACTCCTTTTATTAGTATTTTCTAGTTATAATATTATCTAAGTTAATGCTATTATCACAGGGACTACGATTCTCTATAGTCTTACTACCCTTAGTAGTAATTTTACTAGTCTCCGCGGTAGTCTCCGCGTGTTTAGCTATTATATTATTTATAAATTTATTAATCTCTTAAAATAGCGTATTATTACCTTATGCCTAAAGCTTTATGTTCTCTAGGATAACTAGTCCCTTATAAGAAGAGTTAGGAGGGGTTAAAAGAGCACTAATATAGCTGCTTTCTTGCCCTAATATATAAGGTAGTGTTTCTACTTTAATCTGATTATTTTCCTTATCTATAGCTAATAGCAGGAAGTTATAATTCTCCTCTTCTAGGTCTATTCCTATAAGGTCTTAACTAATTTCTTTATTAAGGTCTTTAGCCTTAAGCTCTTTAAGTAGTGTAATCATTAATATCTTCTTTTTCTAGGCTAATTTAATCTCTTCTTCTAGTTTAAAGAATAAGGCCTTATTAAACTAAATATATGCTAATATAATAACTTTATAATTATAAAGGGTTAGAACCTAAATAATATACTAGGATTTGCCTTTATAACCCACGAGGTATCTAATATAAGCTTTCTGCTCTAACTAAGGGATTATATTATTTAATTTAATATGCTTTAGAGCTTTTATCGTTATTAGAAACGCTTTATATTCGTAAGCTTATAGATATAAAATTAAGGGTTTTTAAACCTCTAATATCTATGAATAGGCAGGGATGGTTTTCCTAGCCTAATTCCACTAGAGTTTATATAGTGTAATCTAATTTCCATAATACTTAAAAGGCGTTTAATTTAGCAGATAAACCGCTATGTTAAAGACCTTATTATCAAGTTCCAATAGGAATCTAGCCTCTAGACTTAATATACAAGCCTTCTGCTTAACTACCCCCCTAGATCTCTCTGCCTTGCTATTCTAACTAGGTGTTAAGGGAGCTGAATTATAAACTACGATGCTTGCTAAGGCTATCTTATCCCTTATATTATTTATAAAGAGAGCTTTTTTAATATTACTATGTAAAAAGCGTAGTTAAATACTAAATTAAGTGCTTAGAAACACTACCATTATTTAGAAGCTATTACAAATCCTATCCTTTAACTTAAACAAGTAGAAGAATTACATTAAGGTTATAAGGCATATAAAAACACACTAATACCTATTACTATTCTAACAAGGCAAGTTATAGTACTCTAGATTAACTAAAAGCCTATAACCTAGTCCTTAAGGAAGCCCTTTAGGTATAACCTACGATCTCTAGCGCTTAGCTTTGCCTATAGTATAGATCTTGTACTCTATAAGCTTAGGTCCTATTAATTTAACGCCTAAAGTTACATTTATAAGCTTTATAAATACTTTATTACTAGGATAACTATATTATTAATACTAAAGCTTTACATCTCCCTTTATTAGAGGCCTTAGAGGTTTGCTTAATGTAGTGTTAGCTTTCTTTAGATCTTCTAATAGCCTTAATAGCATATAAAGCTTATTAATATTATAAACCCTAGCTATAGGCTAATTCCCTTTATAGAGGAATCCCTTTTTCTAATTCTAGAAGATACCTACTTTTATTATAATTATTACTAATACTAGATTAACATGAAATTTAGGAATAAATAGAGCGGTCTCTAATACGATTGTTCTTGCCTTTTGTAATATAGGATTTATAATAGATATGCTAACTAGCCCTTGACCTGAAGCTATATAGGTTGTGCCACCTGCCTTAATCTTTATTATAACATCCTTATTAAATTTAGATTGCTTAAACTATCGGGAGTTATTAAAGATATAAACGTTTGCTCTAGAGTTATAGAGGACTACATTCCTCCTTAATTCTAAGTTATTCTTAGTGTTTAATAAATTTACGCTTTCCTTTAATAATTTATATTGCTTAAAGCATACAAATAATAATATATTAGCTAACTTCTTACCTAGAGTAACTACAATAAAGTCGTTTATAGGGTTTTATAAAGGTATAATAATATTATTACTCTTTTTCTCTAGCTTCTAATTTATAGCCTTTAATTTCTCCTGTGGATTAGCCTTAAGATACTTCTTAATATTCTCTTTAGAGTTCTTCCTAACCTCCTAATTCTTTAGAGTAGCCTCTGGTTTATAAAGAGCCTTAAATAAATTATAGGATTCCTACTACTTTATAGTATCTTTAATATTATAATTCGTATATCTAGGGCACTTAGGCTTCTCTAGCTTTATTAAATCATTTAATCTATTAGTTATAATTATATTAGTAGTCCTTAAATTCTTTAATTCCTTTAGCAAAGCCTTATAGTCCCTTTTAAACTTAGTAATAGCCTTAAGAAAATCGCTATTTATCCCCTTATTAAGTAAGTTATTCTACTTCTTCTAAAATAACTTAAATTTGCTTTAAAGAGGCATAATAAACTTATATAGCATTATCTCCCTAGTCCACTATATCTTAAGGTCTAGATAATTTCTCTAGAGTACCTTAACTATTACTACTTACTTATACTAATTATAAGTACCTTTAGCTTATAGGTGATTATTTAGGCGATTCTCTATAAGGATAAGTATCTTCTTAGTATTTAGCTTATACTAATTATAAAGAAGCAAGAGTATCCTATAGGCATAGTATTAAATAGACTTCTTCTTCTTTACCTTAGTGTTAAAGTTAAGGGAGTCTTAAATATTCTTTAAAAGGGTCTTATAAATATATTCCCTAATCTTTAGCATCTATTTAGCTAGATCTTAATACTTTATAAGCTTAAATTAAAGCTCTTTATATTTAAAGTTAAATCAGTCCTTTATATCTTTATACGCAAGCTTCTAATCCTCTAGAGCATTAGGGTTATTATCTAAAATCTCCGGTCTCTAACCCCTCTATAGGTATATAGGCATTATAGGTTCTTTAAGTAATTTAACCTTATTTAGGTTAATATACTCCTAGACCCTATAAGATTCTACATAGTTCTTAATCTATGTGAACCACTTAATCTAGTCCTTCTCTAATAATAACACTATATTTAGGGTTTCTTTAGATATATTAAAGGGGAATACATAGGTTAAGGGAAGCGTAGGATATAACATTTATTAAATAATATAACAAGGGCGTTTATCTTGTGATATTAGCAAGCGTTAATTAAATAACTTCAACGGAGCTAATAATCTTCAAAGATAATAACAAATTTAGCAATAAAAGCCACCTAGGCTTATAACTATTAGGTAGGGGTGTAGATAGATGATAAAAAGTGTTCAATTTAATCAATCAGAGGTGCAGATAGTAGCCAACTTTTGTACCTAAAAGGTACACAGTGCGCTACGGAAATAACTAGTCTACGGAGGTACTTCTAATATATTCGTCTCCACCAATGTCTCATCCTAGCCATCGTGCAACCGGCATCCACACATCCGATGCTTCAGGGAGCTCTTCCTGACACTTCTCCATAACTCTCGACAACTTATTATCGCGAACGTACGTGGAGCAGAGGACTTCAACTCTTCTGCACGAACTTTATCGTTTATTGAAGTCTTCGGCGCTATCGGCAACATACAATTTCTGCCGCAAAGCTGGCAGTGTTCGAATAGCGAGGATGGATGCGAGTCAAGCCGTACGCAATGTCGCAAATACTGTTTTGCAGAACCTTCGACACCAACACGACTGGAGTAATTTGAAGCTGTCTGACAATATGGGAGAATGCCGGACCCTCATAAAAGGTCTTCCACCCAAGAGACTCTATCTACACCCGGATGATCAGATTGCTGCACTGGCTCATGAAGAAGCTACAGGAGAGAAACTATTTCATGAACCTGAGTACGAATGGGTTTTGCCTGTGCACCTAAGTGAGAAGTGGTGCCTCGCTAAGTTCGCCTCCATCTTTGACTCCATCCCGAACGACAATCCTCGATCGAAGAGAATTGTTTTGGCAACAGCACACAGCGACTCTACCGTTGTGTACTACCTCATGCACGAAGGAATGGTCAAGCCTCGCCAAAATTAAGCGATGAGACGAGCATTGCCCGCTTCATGTTGATGCTATGGGCGGAAAATTACCTTTTGGACTTTCATCTTGTCAAAGAGCTCATAGCCATTTGCTGCATCGGCCAGTGGCATAACATGGTCAAACATGAATCTGAACACGTTGTTCAGCTTTGCTCTGAACACCGTACTGCGGTATAATGGGCCGAACGGGAGAAGAGAAAGGCAAGATACGATACCGCCACTCCTACAGCCATTCTCAGGGGCTGACTTACTCAAGTTGGACTTGCTTCTGCTCCAATACTTTGAGAGCTTCGGGAAAAATGTGTCTCACCGGACATCTCCCCATTTGAAGACGGACATTCTTGCTTTGCAATCATTAGTTTTGCAGTTTTTTCACCATGAAACTCTACAGAATAGAAGCCTACTCGTAAGCCTCATTACCAGTCCAAGGAATCTGTCCACGTTAGTCAAAGATAGGATGCAGGTACGTGGGCAAGAGCTCATGTGGTACCTCGGCGTTGTGGACTCCAATACTGCTGATTACACCAAAAGGCCGTACAAGTTCAAAAGCGGTTCTGAGCGCTGGGGACAGGCCTACTACTTCGACCACCATATCAGCTCCGCGGCCGTTTGTAGCCTGCAAAACTTGATTTCTCATTCCTTCCGCGTCTTGTTTGAAGTTCAGAGGCTTAGCCCCTAATTTTCGGGCCACATCTAGGCGACTGTCAACGGCATCTACGGCAAAAAGATGCTGAGGGTTCAAATTGGAAGCGCAAGCAATGGCACAGAGTCCGACAGGGCCACATCCAATCACGACGATGGTGGACTGTGTGACGTCAATTGTTCGCGACAAGTCGAGCGCACTTTTGACACCGAAGAATCCTGTGGGGAAGATATCGGCCATCAATAGCAAGGCCCGATCAGATATAGTTTCTGGTGCCTTGATGATCGTACTGTCGGCGTATGGGACACGCACATACTCGGCTTGTCCTCCATCAAGCCCGGGAGAACCAAATAGCAAGCATCTTTCGCAACGGGCTGTAAAGCCTTCTTTGCAATAAAAACATTCGCCACTAAAAAAGGAAAAAAAACGTTAGAAGCTGTCCGTGAGTTCTTCTGGTCCGGATAGTAGCCTGTTCTCTGCAAACATACCACGAAACGGTAAATGGCGAAACAATTTTGTCGCCAACCTGGAGAGTTTGCACATCAGCCCCAGTCTCGCATACGATGCCAGTGAACTCATGGCCCATGATAAATCCAGTATCTGATTTCTGATGTCCTCGGTACGCATGCAGTTCCCTGGTTGGTACTTTGTCAGCTCAACGATAGAACATACATGTAAAGGCATAGCGATTATCTGAACTTACGAGCCACAAAGCGCCGTAGACTCAATTTTGACGATGACATCTCGGCTGCTTAGTACTAGACTCGGAATTGTCAGTGATCTGTGATACAATGCAACACATACCACACACAATGCGGCAATTTAGCTCACTTTGTGGTACAGGACGCTCCTTCACGGAGACCTGATACGGGCCATCAAAGACGACTGCTTTCATCAACTTTGGGCTGCTCATGGCGGACCTTTCCTGTTCTGACTTTTGGTATTATTCTCGTGTTTGTATTGTATTGTGGTGTGAAACAAGAAGCAAAGTGCTGTGAGCCTCCACGTTACGTAGCAGATATCATATGTGCGCTTGAGGGGTTCCGATCACGGTATTATGCGCCTCGATTCGTGGGGTGGGGTTTGGATCGACAGAGCTGCTGGGCATTAATTAATATGCATGACGGTGAGTCGGTCCCCGCAGAGGAGAAATCCCACCTTTAACAAAAGAATGGTAGTACATACGGAAACACGTTCCTGGTATGTTGAGTAGTATACTTAGTGGCTTGGAATGGATAAGAAACGTCCTCCCTCCTTTTTTGAACCTATCAAGTCTCTTAAGTTCCAAGACGAGTATAACATAATACTGAAAGCTACTAATATCGCTTATTTTCCTAACTTCCGCAGATGCTTAAATTAGGGATCGGTCCGCTCTTACTAATTAACCTATTATTCCGGATAAAGCATTTCAGGGTCCCATGGGAAGCATTGAACAGCCAATAAGTGTCCCAGTGCCCTAGACCACGAGATGTTCCTCAAACATCAGGAGCTCCATTCTGCGCATCGTTTTTGGAAGTGTTTGCATACACGTCAGTGTGTGACAGTGGCTCTCTCAGTGCCCGCTTGCCTCGCCTGCATTTTGATCATTGTCAACTGGCCAATACTTTTGGCCCCCCCCCCCTCTGAAATCGAGTGCGGGAAGTCCCAGCCCTCCATTATGTCCAGAGTATCGCATTGCCTCGAGCTTCCTTGGCTGTTAGTTACTTCGAATTCTGCCCGCTCCGCCCGGGCGGCTCTGATAAGGGTGGCTGGCAAAGATGGGACACCCACCCTCACCACAAGCTGCATTGATGATGATGAAACAGCATTTGCTTGCCAACCGGGTAGTTTGGAACTTTTTATTAGAGCGCAACTATCTCCTGCTTAGGTGGTCGTCTTGTACTCCGTATGACAAGGAGTGTACAAGCCACTTGAACAAATTGAGGCTCTACTAATGCGGAGTACTCCATACTAATGAATACTTACCTCTCCGTATTACTCTACAACTTTCTGACAAGCTATATGAACAAGTCGCTTCTGTGGCCCGGCAGTCAATTTCCACTTCATGGAAACTTGTCACTCAGGCTTAAGCGCACCTGCGAAAATTGCATGTACAACATTTGCTACCCCACTGTATGTACCTCAGACCCTCCCAGGTAGGTAGGTACCTGAGGTACCTTTACCTAAGGTACCTTTACCTTAAAATTTGTGAGCTGTAAGCAGCCAAACTTCATGCCGCCTGTGCGATGCGCATGTTTTGTCTTGTCTTCAACCGAGAGCCAGTTCTCCATCTCCATCTCCATCTCCCGCGTCCCCGCTCCCCGCCTGGCCGTCAATGGACTCATGCCAACCAGACTCTCTCTCTGCCCAACGGCAATACTACCTCTGCCAGACCTTGGCTGAGACGACCTTCTCCTCGATATCCTCTCCCCCGCCGCCGTCTGCTTCTTGTCGGAGCTTCCCCGCGATATTGTAGTTCTTGGGACACTTCGTTTACTTCCTTGGTCCAACGTCAGTGTTGCCATCTGCTGGCATCGGTTTGGTAGTCTGATGATCTCTTTGCTCCACACACGACGCTTTAGCAGTTCTTCAACCCTCCGGAAATCTGGTTCCAACGTTGGCGCAAGAAAAAGGGCCAAACTAATTAATTACCAGAGGTGTGTCCCCGTACATCTGCGCTGCCTGCTCAAGGGCTCGGTTGAGCCTAAGTTGCAGCGAATTTGTCATGTATGCCGCAATCTTCTGCACGTTTTTTGCTCACAACATTCATTTTGCCTCTTTTCCGCCACCGCACCTGAAAGACTGTTCAGCGCGCCCGTTCCGTGCAATCGAAACCCGCCTGTTCGGCCGTCCTCCTTTGAAAATCTCCCGCTGATTGACCAATTTTTTTTTAGACAGCAAAATTTCGTCTCAGATACGAGCACTGAACTTGCAACGTTTGAACAGTTGTTGGGCTGCCACTGTCTAGCAATAATTATTGCCAGTGCTGCTCTGACGCAAGGCCAACCAAGCTTCACCTTGGCCAGTGTACTTTGATAGTGTCGTTGCCTTATAAAGCCACCCGAGGATAGGATCTCATCTTCAGCAGCCAGTGGCATCACGCATTGATGCCGGGAACGAACCTCTGTTTACATATTTTCTTCCATTAAACTCCTTTAAAACCGCATTTTCTGCCGTGGGTTTGGTTTCTTTCTTCTTTCTTCTTTTCTTTTCACTCTCTCTCTCTTGTGATAGAGACTCCAGATACCTCCGCTTGCTTCTGTTCTCGGGGCTGTTCCAATATCGCCTCTCGTTTCATGCTGCTGTCGCCCTCTCTTGCGAGGCCATGGCGAGTTGACCTGCTTGAACAACACTGACAAGAATGACTACGGCTGCCGGTCAGCACCAGCAGCTCCATGTTCACATAGCTGCCGAGACCTACGATCCCGATGAAGTCGTTCCACGAGGCAGTCCACTTATGAAAGCACTGCACCCAAGGCTCGAGCTCTCTCCTAGTCCACCCCCAGACATACCTTCCGCTCAAGTTAGTCTTATTCCTCTTCCTATCGACGACTCCCAATGGTCTAATCGCCCAAAGATCCGCCCTAGCTCGGGCGATGCTGTTCTCGTGGCCTATCTCGGCAACGGCCGTCGTCCTGAGATCGCACAAGCTGCTGGCTATCGGGCCCTCCCAGGCATTGATGAGGACGAGTATGAAGGAGACGGAGAGAACAACCTGTATGGTGACCTGTCTTCTCGTCAGAGAGCAGGTGACTCAGGTGTGCAATCTCGATCCTGCGGTAGTCCTCCAACATCTTCCAGCGCCATGGTTGGACCCAGCCTTCAACATCTTGCGGCTGATGTTCTCCAGGTAGTTTCGCCAGATAGTCGGCATATATCGGTCCCCCGAGATACACCGGATATCGCGTTTTCAACACGCCAATTGTCACTGAGCGATGACCGATCCGCTACCAATTCATACCGCCTCTCTATGGACCAGCCTGAAAACAACACCAATTCCGAAAGATCGCGTAAACATCCTATCGCTATGCTGACTCCGTCAAGCAGTGGTTTGCCTCCTTTGCAGATGGACTCACCAAAATTCGAATCCAACGGTCAGATTCTTCCCTCGATACGATCTACGCTTGGCGATATAGACCATATTCCTTCTGAACCGCTCACACTTGCAGTGAAAGATAAGACTGTCCTACACTGTTCTGGAGCTCATTTCACCCCATCACCACCTGTGACACTGAGATGCTTGCCACCACTGGCCACATCTCAAATGTCGCCACCGAGATCCCCAAACGAAACGTACCAGCTGAGCCTTCCATCCCCACATTCCCTACCTGCATCAAGCCCCTATACCTGCTACACATCCAATGGACTTAATCAACGACCTAGCGCAGATTACGGCACAAAAATTTCGAGCGAAACGCCAAGCACAGATCAATCTGCGTCTGCGCCAACGCCGGCTACTACGATATCTGTTGCGGACCGAATGAGTATTGACGGCATCACGAATCCGTCAGTAGGGCTATATGTTTGTAGATTCAAAGGGTGCACGGCGCCGTCCTTTCAGACCCAATATCTGCTCAATTCGCACGCGAATGTCCATTCCTCGGCCCGACCACATTACTGTCCAGTCCAAGGGTGTCCTCGAAGTAAGGGTGGCAAGGGGTTCAAACGCAAAAATGAAACGATACGGCACGGGCTTGTCCATGATTCTCCAGGGTATATTTGTCCGTTTTGTCCAGACAGAATGCACAAATACCCGCGCCCAGACAATCTGCAACGGTAAGTCGTCCATTGTCAAAGTCGATCTTGCGTGGAAGTGCTGACGTTCCCTTTTGTTACGTAGACACGTCAGAGTGCATCATATGGATAAAGATAAAGATGACCCAATATTACGAGAGGTTCTGTCTCAGCGCCCACATGGTCCCAATCGTGGTCGTCGCAGACGAGGTATCGCGCCATAGCACGAGGATTTGTATGACACTGTGGTGCAGCAGGCTCTGCAAATTTACATCAATGGCAAAAACTTGTCACAAATCATTTACGATCCTCCCCTTCCTCAACCGAGAATATACGCAAGACGTCTTTTGTTTGTCATCTTCTTTCATACGAATGAAAAATCTCCCTTTCATTGCAGGATGTTTCTATGGCTATTGTTATTATTGGAAGACGCCCATCCCCTGATTTTACTGCAACTTACTCGATTAAGAGGCATGCTTGGCGTTGAGGGCGTCATATACCAGGCAAGTTGTGCCACCTGTTTTCATCTACCGAACTTATTTTTGACCTTGAATAGAGATCAACTCATAATTCTCACAAGTGTGCATTAGCTCTTCTTCTACTGTGCCAAAGTGTTTGCCGTAGCGTTCGTGTATTGAGTAGATAAATCGCTTATCATTTACTTTCAAGATAGAACTTGGGATGCAACCCCACTCGGTGATCTTTTCAATAGTGCATTCTGGCGTGTACTATGGAGTCGAAGATGTAAAAAAGGGGCTATAGGAGCAAATACAACCGTAATTGCGATCTGCTAGATCTTGTTCGTTGATTTATGCTGTACTTGCTTATTGGTTAAGCTGAGCACGCCATTGATTTGAGGGACATGTCATGCAAACTCCCATGTCCCAATTCGTACTGGCGAGTCGCTCAGGATCTCTCCATCTATTGCTAGGCCTGAATTGTGGGAGCCCATACTCTCAATGAGTATCCATAATCCTAGCCTCTGTATGCGCTCGGGTTCCATGTCGAATTGCGGCGTACGTATAGTAATGGATGGATCTTGAAACTCGGTCTCGCCTGACACAGCAATCGGAACTTGTCCGGATCCCCAGCCAAGAATGACGGATACACGAAGCATTAGGGATGATGGTGGACGCATGTTAGTCCCCGGTAAGGCTAAAGTGGCGCTCTGGACCGACACACTGGCCTTCGTCAACCACGATGCATTGATGGATGTGCGGTATCTCATGTCGCCCTCGGCTAATCGAAGACGAGGAATATTGGTAACGAGTCTGCCGGCTGCATCCGGCAGCACAGGGGTAACACGAACAGGAGTCATTGAAGCAACCCGTAAAACAAACCGTGCCAGCTGACCAGCGTCAAAGGTTGAGCAGACCAATGTGTAGATGCCGGGTTCAAGCATCGAAATGTTCACTTCAGCGCATCCTCGGCGATATTCGCCCGAGGAAGCCACCAAGTCCTTCATGCGGAGCACCGCAACTCTGTCTCCCTTTGCCCACACGACGTCCACATGGACATGGACATCGTTTATGTCTGCAGAAAGAAGGATAGACACCGGGGTTGCGTTAGTGATAGTGAGGCAATACTGAGGGTTGTGGAAGAACGTGGCATATGATGAGTGGCCACCGGCAGTTCGCCTCGTCCAAGCCCCGTTATGTTCAGAGATATGTGACATAGTCTCCGCAGCTTCCGAAATTGAGAGCGGAGAATTCGAGAAGAGTGACATCGTGAACGAATATTGAGGCAGAGGAAGCTCATGCTGATCAATAACGATCGTATAAGACTGTTGGGACTGTGCGTCAAGGCGGGCTAAAGTTTGAGGTGAATCGACATACGGGCCTCTATAAAACTCTCCGCCGCTTATTTGAACCTTGTGTCCAGAATTCTTGAATACTAGAATGCTCATGAACCCAAGTCGACAAGCCACGGCCGCCATTGAGTCTCTCCTGCTGCGGGCGATGTCCAGTTCAGCGTCGACGAAATGTCGGCTGACAAGAACCCAGATGGTTCCGCCGTTGGATGCCGTGACGGAGAATTGGGGGTTTTTTGACAACGATGACCGGTATATGCTCGGCGGTACACTCCAGGAAAAATGATGATCCCGTTGGTGTGAGAACAAAGACGGGTTCCAGTTCAGATACATAGATTCGAAATGTTGAGCGACGTCCTCAATGCTAAACCACAGCCGGCTGCTAGATCCTGGGCGACTGGGCCATTTTGAATCGGCTGAAACGTTGCAAGAAGATAAATCCGAACAAGATTGTTGGGGTACGGGCAATCCCGTCGTCGTCATCGCGGGCCCATCACACCAGGGGTTCTTTACTAAAAGGCGTTTAACACCCCCAGAAGAGTCGATATCCTCAACTGCATAGTCGTGCTCTCCAATGAGCCCCATCACCTTTTCTTCGTCGGCCGAGATTCTACCAGTTCCTAATGTGATGACCACATCACGCGACTGGTAGGCCAATTTGATACGTTTCCATATATTATCAATATCAGCGTCCTCTCTGCCACATATTTGGTAAGCGTAATGAGCGATGGGATGGAAAAGCAAAAGTGAAAGGGAAAAAAAACGCGGCCGCCGAGATCAAAAAGAAGCACAAAAACCCGGAACACTTACTTCTGTAGAATTATTTGTTCTGGAATCCAGCCTATCAGCACCCATAAATCGGTGCCAGAATTACTGCCTGGGAAATCGTAGCCGCCTCTGACTTTCAAATATGCTTTTTCTAGAAGTGCTGGCCACAGCAGGTATGGATTGTGCCTGTCAACGACAAACAAGGCTCTATCCGTTCGCGAAGACGGCAGTCGGTCATCAATCGTAACTCGCCTTGCACATCCATTGAAGTTCAGTTTGAAGACGTACTTCCCCGTTGCGGAGAGTCTTGGCCTACCCTTGCTATGATCGAATGGGTGAAATATAGAGGAAAGAACCTGTTTGAATAAAATGAGGGCATCTTTTCAGCTGGCGTGTCAGAATGACAGTTCATTGAGATTTTTTGCTTACTGCATGTTGTTTCCCGACGAGAACATTATAAGCTGCAGAGAGGCTAGCTACAACAGAACAATCGGTTGTGATGTCTTGTACCAGATCACTGTCGTCAGATATTTGCATCATCGCATCCTCATATGACTGTGGATGACAAGCTGGACCTGTTTCAAAAAGCTCAGCTGGTTTTACCCATGCGGCGAAATAGTCAAGCTGAGCTGCTGATAGAGTAAAACCCGTATCATCTCTTGCAATCACGGCCCGTGTCAGCAATTCTTTGTTCACGATGCAAATTTGGTCATGGTGTTTACAAGAAAGGGTCGGCGCACATGAACTCTTGGTTGTTGTTTAATTCAGTTTCGAAGTCGATTGAAGGGGAGTCCTGATCCCAAGGGGGAAATTCACAATTATGAAGTATGGAGCCTTGCTTTAATATGTCTGCTGTTCCTGAGACGGGTAAGACAGGTCGAGATGGCGTTGAATGTGCTGCGCCTGCTGTTGGCGCTAGGCGGGCTTTGAGCTTTTCAGCAAATACGATGAGCTCCTGGCACTTCTGTCTGAGACGCGCAGCATCAATTTTGTCGGGCCTTTCCTCTGCGGCTTTCATGTACATTTCAGCCGCCTTGATGGCATGCTTCAGTGCATTCTGGCCGCTCGACTTGGCAGCCAGAGTTTCCTCAGCCTGCCCAACGATTAGTGGAGTTAGCTTGCATTCACAGTCCCTGGACATGGTTTTTGGGAACGAGAACAGGATGGCAGTGAGGAAGGATTTGACGCACCTGCGCTTGCTTCTCCATGTTGCCTCAAACCAGGATTGTGAACGGTGGCTCGTGCTCGTGAATACATATTTCCAGGGACCGCCCTGGTGGTTAACGCGGAACAGACGTCAGCGGATTGGTGAATTGCTGGGCAAGGCGGGGCAGAAATGTCCCTCTTGGTATCTGTCGGAGTATGGTTGACTTTTACTCCGTATACAATGCACCCCTTGAATTATTTCACAAATCTACATGACACGGGTAATTGAGCTAATTAGATACTAGCTAGGAAATGAAGGAGACAGGGGCTAGAATTTAAGGTACATTTTAGTACTAGTAATCCGTAGCCGGTGTTATGAACTGGCCTTATGGCTACTGCGTATAAGCGTTTAGAATGAGAATATTATTCTTATAGAAGAAAAAAGGAATTACACTAGTAGTTACATAGCATCTGGATATATAGTCCCTTATACGCGGTCTATGCATAGTCTATGTAAAGCCCTAACCTAGCCACATAAAGTATATATATATTCTAGAGCTAGACTTAACCTAAGCTTATAGCTTAAGTCTATAATATACCCCTTACTTACCCCCTTTTCTCCTCCTGCTAAAAAGTAAGTATATATTAAATATAAACCCTTATTATATAGCCCCTCTAAAAACATGTAAGTAGCCTAGCAAGGCTAGTAAGTTACCTAGCAGGGTTATGTCTTTACTATATAAGTCTAAAAATTTTTAGTGTAAGACTACCTTACCTTACTTTAGCTCTGCCCCTAAAAACACTAGCTACCTATTTTATAGCCCCCTACTACTAGCTATCTCCCTGCCTTATTTAGCCTCTTACCTTTACCCTAAGCTTATATCTTATCTATTATCCGCTAAATTTAAGCTTTACTTTAAATAACCCCCTTATTAGCAACTATCTAACCCCTTATTACGTAATATGCTACCCCTACTTGCTCCTAGCCTTTATTTATAAATATAAAAAACCTATGCCCTAATTAGATCCTAACTAATTTATCCTAAAATATAAATATCCTATCCCCTCTCCTTTAAATTTACGCTTTTCCCCCTCTATATTATTATAAATCCTTCTTTTTATATCTTTCCTACCTTTATTTATTAATCTATTTATAACTATAAAGCCCCCTTCCTATATCTAGTTTACTCCTTATTATAAGTAATATTATTATTACTACTAAATAACTACTTTTAGTATACCCCCTCCCCCTTCTTTACCCCCTCTTACCTTACCTAAGGGTACTTACCTTAGTAAGTATATTTTAGAAGGAGACTCTAGTAATAAGGCCCTTTCTAATAGTAAGGAGTATAATTTCCTATATAGTCCTTATATAAATAATCTTTAGAATAAGGGTAAATATATCTATACCCTAAGGCTAAACTAGGCCTATACCCTATGCTATACTATATGTTATATATATATTTAAGAGATATACCTATATAGCGCTAACCTAAAACTCTATTATACCTTTAAATATCTTAAGATTCTTTTAGCTATAAGTAAAGCTATTAAGGCTTTAGCTATACTATAGTTTACTAATAGTAAGGGGTAATACACTACCCTTATAAAAAATTTTATCTACTATTATAAGTATTTTAATAGTATATTAGCCATTACTTAAATTAACCTAGCTAAGGCCTAACCCCTAGCTTCCTCCCTTATAGGTATAGCCTATACCTAGGGCGCCTCTAAAGTATAGTAGCTTATACTTACCTAGATAATACTTACTTAATATAGCTATAACAACCTAGCTACTAAATTTTTCTATAGTATAAGGACTATAAATAATAACCTAACCTAGTCTATCTTTACCTAGGAGGCTAGTAATACCTAGGTCTAATAAATAGCTAAAACTATTATAAAGCTTACCTACACTATTACTAAGGCACGCTAACCTTATAAGGAGTCTAAGGGCGCCCCCCCCCTATCTTAATTACTTTTTACTATAGTAGAAGCTTAGCGCTAGAGTATGTGCGCACTAGATATAAACTAGGTGTCTTAATTTTTTATAACTAAATTAAAACATACTCTTTTAGGGCTATTATTTATTTATATATCTCCTTATTATGATTTAAATTAGTTAAGTGCCTCTATATATGTTATACTTTCTAACAGCTCTTATATTAGCTATATATAGCCTTTCTATTTAACTAAGATATTCTAATTTAAACCCTTACCTAGCGTGTTTTTAGCCATAAGGATTTCCTTTACCTAATACTCTATAAGATTATTATTAGCATCTATTATAATAAGTTCTAGTAGTAAATATTTATTAGCTAGTCTCTAACTTAGTAATAAGTTATCTGCTACATACTAGACTAGGTTAACATAAAAGATAGGATGCAGTTCCCTTAGAACATCTAATTTAACTATTAAAGGCATAGGAACCTTAAGCACCTTATATTTAGCTATAACCTAATCTAGCTTCTTATAGGGATAGTTTATCTTAATATTATAAAGACTAAGCTATATGTAGTCCCTAACCTAGAATTATTCCGCTAGCCTATAACTACTATTTATATCCTCTTACTATTATTACTAGATAAAGGCTATTATAGCTTGCGTTAAATCCATGCTATCCTTTAAATATTATAGAAAGGCTTAAGCCCTTCCCTTTGCTAATATAGTAGACTACCTTATAAGGGATAGATCCTGAATTATAGCTATATTAAACCTATAGAGTGCTATATTTACGCTTATCCTAGTTACTAACAAATCCCTGTTATTTAACGCTAATTAGCAAGCTAGTAGGTGATCTAGCTATTTAAACTAGGAGAAAGATAGTATTACATGTAGTATAGCCTATACTTCCTAGTTAGCCCTTTCTATACTACTATCTATCTAAGGGTAATATATAGTAGAAAGTAATTATTATATGCTAACTTTACTATAAAGCTTAGTCTAGAAATTACTAAGCTAATCTAACCTGTAGTCTATAATAATCTATATAGGGAACTTATAAAACCACTACTAGTAGTGCTTAAATTATTCTATATAAGCCCTAGCTTCTATTAATATTATTACCTCTAACTAAATATACTTTAATAGATAATTAGTAATAACTATAAGAAACCGTGGCTAATCCTATGTTTCTGCTAGTAAGTCTATTATAAAGTTAATAGATATTTATAACTAGTACCTATTAGGTAGCGGAATTAGCTTTAATAAGCCTTATTATAGTTACTAGCTCTTCCGCTCTTTATAGTAGTAGTAGTTCTATATAAATTAGGCCACATCCTATAATATGCTATCCTAATAGAAGTCCCTTTAAAGCGCCTTAAAGGTTATATTCTAGCCTAGGTAGCCTAATAAGGGTAAGTTATAGACATGCTATATTAACATTATGGTTAGTGGCTCCCACTTAGGAACCTATGTTTATCCTTAAAACTATAGCGCCCCTTTTGCACTAATCTAATAGTCTATAATCTATTCTCTAGTATTAGTAGTGTCTAGGAACTTCCTAGCCCTTACTACTACTATATTAACCTATAACCTATAAGCTTTATCCTAAGCTAAAGACTAATCCTATAAAGACTAAAGGTGCTTATTTGCAAATATAAATATACTAGTAGGCAAAGTCCTTATTATAGTTAAGTTATTATTAGGGCTACCCCTATCTATTACTATAATAGGCTTAAGGCATATGCGTAGCTATCCCCCCTTAAAGGAGAATTTCGCAGGGCTTATTGCTAATTAAATAATTAGTGCCCTTACCCTTTCTATTTCTAGCCTATTAGGATAGCACTATAATAATATATTTAGTTATTTTGCTTAAGTGCCTAGTTTATAATATAAATAGAAATTAAATAGTGCTAGAGTCTTTACTTACTATACCTAATATTCTAATATCTCCCTTAGCGCTATAAAGTACTTAAGGTTCTTATAGTCTATTAGTATTATAAACGGTTTACTTACGCTCTATAGCTTTACTAACTATGCCTTAAGATAGGAGATAATTGCTAGTAGCTCCTTATTATAGATTATGTAATTCCGCTAAGTAGTCTATAATTAAGCTAAATATGTGAGGCCCTACTCATAACACCCGTGCGCCAGCGCACACTAGGCGGGCACACCACGCCCTAGGGCTAGGTCCACGTAACACTAGTAAGCCACTAGCTATAAGCTAGTAACTCGCACGCATAACACACTTAGACCTAGCAAGCTTTAGTTAATATATAAGTGCCCCTATACCTCTTACCTAGCTATCCCTTTATTCTTATAATTCTAAAGCTTCTCCTACTAGTTACCTAAGAGTAATATTAGGGGAAGAATAACCTAATCCACTAGAATAATACTATATACTACTTAGGATTAGCTAAATAATAGTAACACTATATCTAGGGATATACTATATTTTATAACCCTATCTAAAGCTATACCCTTTACTATAGGGGTAAAAGAGGCAGTAGTTAGAGAGCAAATTACCTAGCTTAAGTAACTTAAGGAACTATAGGAGTAAGAATAGGAGCTTACTAACTTAATATAATCTTATAGAGGAGAAGGACTAGCAAAAAGAGGCTAAAAGGCTAGTTTCTCCTTAAGCCTTAGTAACTAAGAAATTAAGGTTTAAAATATTATAGAACTCTAATACCTTATAAACCTATAGAAGTATAAGATATAGCTTAATAACCTTAACTATACCTTTAAGGGGGTAAAGAAGAAATATCACTAAGATAACTAAAAGATCCTCTTTATACTTAATTATATATATATAAACTATTAGGCTAGATAGGACTAATATATTAAAGAATAACTAGCTAATAGTTAGGATTACCCTAAGGATAACTAGGATAAGTTCTAGGACTAGACCCTTACACTACTTAAGGACTCCGTAAGCTATAATACATAAATAACTATATAGCTAGAAAACATAAAGTAAAAAGAAGGCTAGAGTCCTATTAAGTTTAGCATTTACTTAGATTCGCTAGAGAAATACCTAGAATAAGCCCTAGAAAAGACCTATGCTCTTATATTCTTTACGAAATTACTTCCTAACTTATAAGACTATATTAACCTATATGTAGATATTACTAGGTTAACATAAGAAGAGGTTATATAACTTACCTAATAGTTCTAGAAGGTAATATTAAAGAATAAGTAAAAGCTAAGTAATTTAGAAGAAAAGGGCCTGTATAAGGCCCCTTAACATCATAGACATAACTCTCCACGAGGCTATTAGCTAAATAGGGACTAAAAAGATAAGGATAAGGACAAAAAAAAGACCCTAGCTACCTACCTAAATAATAATAGGCTATAAGGAAGAAAATAGTGCTATAATTATAGTAGTATAAAGTATTTTTTCTATAATTATAATAAGCTAAGGAAAGACTAGTAAGAAAGTTAAGGAAACTCCTAGAGGTAAAAGTAAATACCCTTACCTTTACCTTAGACACTAGGGTACTAGTAGAACGCTAATTTCACACACTAGTTACTATTTATAGGCAAAAAGACATTAAAATAGTAGTGAATCTTAATAGTTACGCTAAGATTAATATTATTAGCGCCTAGTTTACATAGACCTATAAGCTTAATTAGGCTAAGGCTATAGCACCTATCCTAAAGGTAGTAGGGTCTCTTATAGTTTCTTAATATAGTGTCTATAAGGTGCCTATTATAATCTAAGACTTAAGGGGTAAAAAAAAGGACCTTAAACTACTATATATAGCTATTAATAAGGACTTAAGAGCAAAAGGAAGCCCTATATTAATTAGGATACACACACTCATAGAAGAACGTATACACCTTTACTTACACTTATAAGAATAGTAGTTTAAGAAAAGAAAGGTAGCCTTTTTACTACTAACTCCCTACAAGTTTATAAAGGTAATGTATAATAAGATAATCATATATACTATTATAGGCATGATAGAAGATAAGTTTATCTCTCTTAAAGACAAAGAGAAGGCAAAAGCATATAAAACCATTAAAGATATCCCTAAGAAGCTATATAAGTTTAAAGACATATTTATATTAGATAAGGCAGGGAGTCTCCTATCTAAGAAGTTAACTAACTATATAATTAATCTTATACTAGGAGCCACACCCCTGTATAAACTAATTTACTCTCTTTCCTAAAGTAAACTTAAAAAGCTCTAGGAATATATTAATAATAACCTAAGAAAAGGCTAGATAAGACCCTTAAAGAGCCTAGTGGGCACGCCTATCCTATTTATGCTAAAGAAGGATAGGATACTTTAGCTATACATAGACTATTAAGGACTTAATAAGGTAATGTAAAAGAATTACTATGCTCTCCCCCTAATTTTAGAGATCCTTAATTAGTACTAAGGGGCCTATTTCTTTTTAAAGATTAATATTAAGGACATATACTACTAAATTTATATTAAAGAGGGTAATAAGTAGAAAATAGCTTTTTGCACGCGTTATAAGCACTATAAGTACCTTATAATACCTTTTAGGTTAACTAATACCCTAGTTACCTTTTAAAGCTATATTTATAAGGCGCTTTATAGGCTAGTTAATACTATTTATATAGTATATTTAGATAATATCTTAATCTTCTCTAAGATAAAGGAGAAGCACACTAAACATATTAAGTAAGTCCTAGAACGTATAAGATTAGTAAAGTTATATATAAAACCCTCTAAGTGCTCTTTCTATAAAGAATTAGTAGAATTCCTAGTGTTTATTCTCTTTATTAATAGGATATTAATAAATACTTGCTAGGTTAATATAATTAGAGAATAGAAGAAGCTAATAAGTTTTAAGGACATATAGTTATTTCTTAGATTTTATAACTTTTACTAATAGTTTATTTACAAATACTCTAGGATTATAGTATCTCTTTATGCGTTAATAAAGGGTAGTTAAAATAGCATCTAGACTAAGAGGTTTATATTTAGGGAAAAGAAATAGCTAGCGTTTAACTAGCTAAAAGATACCTTTTAGCAAGCGCCTCTACTCTAATATTATAACCTAAGTTAAGCAGTGCGCATTAAGATAAATGCCTTAATTTTCATAATAGTAGGAATCCTATCTTAGTAGGATAATAAGGGCTATTAGTATCTAGTAGCCTTTTAGTTAAGGAAGTTTATAGACACTAAACATAACTATAGTATAGCTAACTAAGAGTTACTTGCTATAATAAAGTTATTTAAACACTAGTAATACTATATTAAAGGTATAGAGACACCTATAGAGGTCTTATTAGACTACTATAACCTATAGACCTTTATAAGGTAGTAAAAGCTAAATAGAAGGCAGGCATAATAGTGCATATTTCTTTGCCCTTTCTATTTTATAATTAAGTATAGACTAAGGAAAAGTAACCCTATAGACGCACTATTAAGAAGGTTTAATTATAAGGGCAAACCTATATTAAATAAGGCGCTCTTACTAAAGCTTTAAAGGAAGATAATAGCTACTTATATAGTAGAAAAAGAAGTACTAATATATTAAAGAAGTTATAGCATAGCGCTAGTCTTAGAGCTTACTAAGTTAATAGTAGCCTAGGTAGAAGGCTAGTTAGCTACTATAGATCTAGTAATAGGTTAGCTAAATAAGGGTGATTTTAAGGAGAAGGTAGCGTATGTCTAAGACATTAGCATAGTATAAGAGATTTAGGGGGCTATTATATTACTAGATTCTTACTAATCTATAGTAAATAAACTATTAGCGTAACTACTATAGAAGGTATAAGACTAAGATCTAGATCTATAAAAACGCGGAGGTAAGGTTAACTCCTAAGTAAAAGGGAGAGAAAAAGCTAGTCTATAGTTACATAGCATAAGGGGTCTTCTAATATATAAAGACTAGGTAGTTATTCCGCAGGAGCTTATCTTATAATAGGAGCTTCTATAGCTATACTATAATAATCCGCTAGCAGGTTACTTTAGGACTAAATACACTCTTAAGCTACTAAAATATTACTATTAGTAGCTAGTAATAAGTAAAGCTATTTTAGACTATATATCTAGCTACAGAGTATGCTAGCGCGTAGTAGCTAGATGTGAGAACAAAGGGATAGCTAGGCAAGAGGTATGGGGGCACTCGTATATTAACTGAAGCTTGCTAGGTCTAAGTGTGTTGTGCGTGCGAGTCGCTAGCTTATAGCTAGCGGCTCGCTAGTGTCACGTAGACCTAGCCCTAGGGCATAGTGTGCCCGCCTAGTGTGCGCTAGCGCACAGGTATTATAAGTAAGGCCTCATAATTACCCCCCTACTTTTAGCTAGGCTCCTAAACAGCTTTTAGTGAGTAATATCTAGCTATTTGCTAAGTAGTAATAATATTAAAACAATAATAAATAACACTTAGCACTTAAGTACAAGTTCACTTACAACTCCTTATTATATTACTAACTTTTCCCTTCCTTATCTACAGCAACTTTTCCTAGATACTATCACATCGTCTATTACTATAATTTTACCCTTACTACTCCCTATGTTTTTGCTATAGAATTAGATAAGGAGAGTGTTATTGCTATCCCTAACATCCATTTAAAGGGGTGCAGTTATATACATTATTTACGCACAGGTTACGCGGACTTTAAGAAGAATCCTCTAGCTAAGCCTAACATCCCTTAGATTAACTATTAATTCCCTAGCGCGCAAAGCGTCATTATTAAAGGGAAGAATTTAAAACATTATATCTAATGTGTTAAACATAGCAATACTTATAAGACTATAAGTACATTGCTTTCTCTATATTTTTAGTCCCTAATCACCTATGTCTCTCTAGGTAATGCTAACTATACAAGGGGATTTTCTTAATCTTCTTACTATCCTTAATTAGGTAAAAACTTTAATAGACGCCCTAAGCAA
This sequence comes from Epichloe typhina subsp. poae, assembly GCA_030389615.1. Taxonomy (NCBI): domain Eukaryota; kingdom Fungi; phylum Ascomycota; class Sordariomycetes; order Hypocreales; family Clavicipitaceae; genus Epichloe; species Epichloe typhina. Next base: position 1,316,617 of record CP098318.1, on the reverse strand, counting down.
TCAGGTCCCTAACGATCCTAACGATTATATGTTTTTAGAAGTAACTCGCTGCTGTTTTGGCACCTATTATCTAAACCTTATTTTAGGGTTTAATTATGCTAACACAGCTTATCATGTTTCCTTTAGTTTAACTAGGGCTGCCAAGGTCTATTAGGTATGTCTTACTATATATTCTCTAGACCTTCGCTTACTCTCTAGGTAGGCCGCTTCAGCTGCGTATAATTAGTACATTATTTCACGCTAGTAACTTTTAGTTACTATATTTCCTACCCCTATCCTAGGGATAGTAAGTTATTGCTCCTCCTTTACTACATATTTGCTAACTTTTTACAGCTAAATTACACCGCATATTACGATTCCTAGAAGGCAAAAATAACTTTATAGCTACGACATTATAACCTAGGATTCATGCCCTAGGGGGTAGCAAAACACTAGTTCTTCTAGGTAATAAAGGTAGTAGTTTAGGAGGATAAGAGCGAGGGCGCTAAGTACCTTCTCCGTAATAGCATCATTTTAACGCATAAGGGGGCAACTATAGAAGGGTTTCCCTTAAAACTCCCCTCCTTATAGGGATCTTTTCTTTTGTTATTTAGTAGATAGTTTAATAAGGTTTTTAATTAGAGTGTAATAGCAGCTAACAAGGCTAGGCCTTTTTTATAATTACCTTGTCCCTCATTACCTATAACTCGCTTATGTCTCACTACGCTTTCTCCTTATTTTAATTTAATAGAAAGCCTAAATTACGTATTAAGTGCCTTCTATGTCTTCTACTACTACCTATTAATTATATTCGCTTAGCTAACCTTTCTACTTTACTAGGTATTTATTACCTTCACAAGTCTTTCTGTAATCCTTAACTTCTTTAACTTTAAATTCATTATCTTTATCTTTAAGGTCTAGTATTAGCATTTCTTTATCCATAGCGTCTTCCTAGCAATTCTATAGCTCTAACAGGCTAATATAAAACATATTATATAGTTAACTATACTTATCAGGTAGTGCTAGTTAGTACGCTTATTTACCTATAGCGTTAAGTATCTAAAACAGCCTAATAAATCTTAGGTTTAGCTTCTATTTTACGTCCTTAAGTCTAATATTCTTTACTAATAGTAGTACTAGGTCTTCTCTTTTTAAGGTTAATAGCTAGTGTTATTAGTTATAGTACTTCACCTATACTTTAGTGGCTCTTACCTAGTTATATGCTAGTTTCTCCCTAACCTTATATAGCTTCTAGACGCGCGCATAGGCTTCTAGGACCTCCCCTTCCCTGCTCTTATCCTTAAGAGCTAGATAAAACTTAGGTAAATAGCCTATAAGAGCGTAGTTAGGGGAGTAACCTATTATCCTATTAATAGCATTATTACACACGAATTAAGCCATTAGGAGTAGCTTTAGCCATAGCTATTAGTTTTCTTTAATAAAGTATTATAAGTAATGTTTAAGCACTTAGTTTGTTCTCTCTATCTGCCTGTTAGTTTAGGGGTAAAACACTATTAAAAGCCTCTACTTTACGCATAACAGGTAATATACGTCTGACTAGAATTAGCTTGTAAACACTAATCCTCTGTTAGATATAATACCCTCTAGCAGCCCAAATTAAAGCTTAATTTCCTTGTAGAATAACTCTGCTAATTTAGCTACGTTAATTATAGTCTCTATAGTAAGGAAGATAGAGTACTTAGTAAATCAGTCTATAATCACTAGGATTACGTTAGTTTCTTAGTTGCCTAGCCGTACTAGTAGTAATCCCGTAACAAAATCCATTAAGATCTCCGCCCACGGTCGCCTTAGTATTAGCAGCAATTCGAGGCTTCTATACAGGCAGTGCCTTCTAGCTACCACGCGCTAGCATACTCCGCAGCTAGACATATAGTTTAAAACAGCTTCACTTATCGCTAGCCACTAATAGTGACGTTTTAGTAGCTTAAGAGTGCGTTTAGTCCTAAAGTAACCTACTAGCAGATTATTATAGTATAGCTATAAAAGCTCCTATTATAAGATAGGCTCCTATAGAATAACTACCTAGTCTTTATATATTAGGAGACCCCTTATACTATGTGACTATAGACTAGCTTTTCCCCTCCCTTTTACTTAGGAGTTAACCTTACCTCTGCGTTTTTATAAATCTAAATCTTAGTCTTATGCCTTCTGTAGTAGTTATGCTAATAGTTTATTCGCTATAGATTAGTAAGGATCTAGTAATATAATAGCCCCCTAAATCTCTTATACTACACTAACGTCTTAGACACATGCTACCTTCTCCTTAAAATCACCCTTATTTAGCTAACCTATTACTAGATCTATAGTAGCTAACTAGCCTTCTACCTAGGCTACTATTAACTTAGTAAGCTCTAAGACTAGCGCTATGCTATAACTTCTTTAATATATTAGTACTTCTTCTTTTACTATATAGGCAGCTACTATTTTCCTTTAAAGCTCTAGCAAGAGCGCCCTATTTAACATAGGTTTGCCCTTATAATTAGACCTTCTTAATAGTATATCTGTGGGGTTGCTTTTCCTTAGTCTATGCTTAATTATAAAATAGAAAGGGCAGAGAAACATATACTATTATACCTACCTTCTATTTAGCTTTTACTACCTTATAAAGGTCTATAGGTTATAGTAGTCTAATAAGACCTCCATAGGTGTCTTTATGCCTTTAATATAGTGTTACTAGTGTTTAAATAACTTTACTATAGCAAGTAACTCTTAGTTAGCTATGCTATAGTTACGTTTAGTGTCTGTAAACTTCCTTAACTAAAAGGCTACTAGATACTAATAGCCCTTATTATCCTACTAAGATAGGATTCCTACTATTACAAAAATCAAGGCATCTATCTTAATACACACCGCTTAACTTAGGTTATAATATTAGAGTAAAGGCGCTTACTAAAAGGCATCTTTTAGCTAGTTAAACGCTAGCTATTCCTTTTCCCTAAATATAAACCTCCTAGTCTAAATGCTATTTTAACTACCCTTTATTAATACGTGAAGAGGTGCCGCAATCCTGGAGTATTTATAAATAAACTATTAGTAGAAGTTACAAAATCTAAGAAATAACTATATATCCTTAAAACTTATTAGCTCCTTCTATTCTCTAATTATATTAACCTAGTAAGTATCTATTAATATCCTATTAATAGAGAGAATAAACCCTAGGAATTCTACTAATTCCTTATAAAAAAAGCACTTAAAGGGTTTTGCATATAACTCCGCTAACCTTATACGTTCTAGGACTTACTTAATATGTTTAGTGTGCTTCTTTTTTATCTTAGAGAAGATTAAGATATTATTTAGATACACTACATAAATAGTGTTAACTAGCCTGTGAAGTGCCTTATAGATATAGCTTTAAAAAGTAGCTAGGGCATTAGTTAACCTAAAAGGCATTATAAGGTACTTGTAATGCCTATAACGCATGTAAAAAGCTATCTTTTACTTATTGCTCTCTTTAATATAGATTTAGTAGTACATGTCCTTAATATTAATCTTTAAAAAGAAATAGGCCCCTTAGCACTAATTAAGGATCTCCAAAATTAGGGGGAGAGTATAGCAATTCTTTTACATTACCTTATTAAGTCCTTAATAGTTTATACATAGCTAAAGCGTCCTATCCTTCTTTAGCATAAATAGAATAGGCACGCTTACTAGGCTCTTTAAGGGTCTTATCTAGCCTTTCCTTAGGTTATTATTAATATATTCCTAAAGCTCTTTAAGTTTACTTTAGGAAAGAGGGTAGATTAGTCTGTATAAGGGTGTAGCTCCTAGTACGAGATTAATTATGTGGTTAGTTAACTTCTTAGATAGGAGACTCCCTACCTTATCTAATATAAACATGTCTTTAAACTTATATAGCTCCTTAGGGATATCTTTAATAGTTCTATATACTTTCGCCTTCTATTTATCTCTAAGAGGGATAAACTTATCTTCTATTACGCCTATAATAGCATACACAATCATCTTGTCACGCGTTATCTTTATAAACTTGCAGGGAGTTAGTAGTAAAAAGGCTACCTTTCTCTTCTTAAACTACTATTCTCGCAAGTGTAAGCAGAGGTATACGTATTCTTCCACAAGTGTATACATCCTAATTAATACAGGGCTTCCCTCTACTCTTAAGTCCCTATTAATAGCTACATATAGTAGTTTAAGGTCTTTCTTTTTACCCCTTAAGTCTTGGATTATAATAGGCACCTTATAAATACTATATTAGGGAACTATAAGAGACCCTACTACCTTTAGGATAGGCGCTATAGCCTTAGCCTAATTAAGCTTATAAGTCTATGCAAACTAGGCACTAATAATATTAATCTTAGCGTAACTATTAAGATCCGCTACTATTTTAATGTCTTTTTGCCTATAAATAGTAACTAGTATATAGAATTAGCGTCCTACTAGTACCCTAGTGTCTAAGGTAAAGGTAAGGGTATTTACTTCTACCTCTAGGAGTTTCCCTAACCTTCTTGCTAGTCTTTCCTTAGCTTATTATAATTATAGAAAAGATACTCTATACTACTATAATTATAGCACTATTTTCTTCCTTATAGCCTATTATTATTTAGGTAGGTAGCTAGGGTCTTTTCTTTATCCTTATCCTTATCTTTTTAGTCCTTATTTAGCTAATAGCCTTATAAAGAGTTATATCTTTAATATTAAGGGGCCTTATATAGGCCTTTCTTTTCTAAATTACTTAGCTTTTGCTTATTCTTTAATATTACCTCCTAGAACTATTAGGTAAGTTATATAACCTCTTCTTATGTTAACCTAGTAATATCTATATATAAGTTAATGTGGTCTTATAAGTTAGGAAGTAATTTCGTAAAAAACATAAAAGCATAGGTCTTTTCTAGGGCTTGTTCTAGGTGTTTCTCTAGCAAATCTAAGTAAATGCTAAACTTAATAAGACTCTAGCCCTTTTTTTACTTTGTGTTTTCTAGCTACGTAGCTATTTATGCATTATAGCTTATAGAGTCCTTAAGTAGCGTAAGGGTCTAGTCCTAAAACTTATCCTAGTTATCCTTAGGGTAATCCTAACTATTAGCTAGTTATTCTTTAATATATTAGTCCTATCTAGCCTAATAGTTTATATATATATAATTAAGTGTAAAGAGGATTTTTTAGTTATCTTAGTAATATTTCTTTTTTGCCCCCTTAAAGGCATAGTTAAGGTTATTAAGCTATATCTTATGCTTCTATAAGTTTATAAGGTATTAGAGTTCTGTAATATTTTAGACCTTAATTTCTTAGCTACTAAGGCTTAAGGAGAAACTAGCCTTTTAGCCCCTTTTTACTAGTCCTTCTCCTCTATAAGATTATATTAAGTTAGTAAGCTTCTATTCTTGCTCCTGTAGTTCCTTAAGTTACTTAAGCTAGGTAATTCGCTCTCTAACCACTACCTTTTCTACCCTTATAGTAAAGGGTATAGCTTTAGATAGGGTTATAAAATATAGCATATCCCTAGATATAGTATTACTATTATTTAGCTAATCCTAAGTAGTATATAGCATTATTTTAGTGGATTAGGTTATTCTCCCCCTTATATTACTCTTAGGTAGCTAGTGGGAGAAGCTTTAGAATTATAAGAATAAAGGGATAGCTAGGTAAGAGGTATAGGGGCACTTATATATTAACTAAAGCTTGCTAGGTCTAAGTGTGTTATGCGTGTAAGTCACTACCTATATAGAAGCCTTAAATCACTGCTAATACTAAGGCAACTATAGGCGGAGATCTTAATAGATTTTATTATAGGATTACTACTAGTATAGCTAGGTAACTAAGAAACTAATATAATCCTAGTAATTATAGACTAATTCACTAAGTACTTTATCTTCCTTATTATAGAGACTATAATTAATATAGCTAAATTAGCAAAGTTATTCCACAAGGAAATCAAGCTTTAATTTAGGCTACTAGAGGGCATTATATCTAACAGAGAATCAGTGTTTACAAGCTAATTCTAGTTAGACATATATTACTTATTATACATAAAGCAAAGGCTTTTAATAGCATTTTACCCCTAAACTAACAGGTAGATAAAGAGAATAAACTAAGTGCTTAAATATTACCTATAATACTTTATTAAAGAAAACCAATAGCTATAGCTAAAGCTACTCCTAATAGCTTAATTCGCGTGTAATAATACTATTAATAAGATAATAGGTTACTCCCCTAACTACGCTCTTATAGGCTATTTACCTAAGTTTTATCTAGCTCTTAAGAATAAGAGTAAGAAAGGGAAAGTCCCAGAAGCCTATATATATATCTAGAAGCTACATAAGGTTAGGGAGAAACTAGTACATAACTAGGCAAGAGCTACTAAAGCATAGGCAAAGTACTATAACTAATAACACTAGCTATTAACCTTAAAAAGAGAAGACTTAGTACTACTATTAGTAAAGAATATTAGACTTAAGGACACAAAATAAAAGCTAAACCTAAGATTTATTAGGCTATTTTAGATACTTAATGCTATAAGTAAATAAGCATACTAACTAGCACTACCTAATAAGTATAGTTAACTATATAACATATTCTATATTAGCCTATTAGAGCTATAGAATTACTAGGAAGACACTATAGATAAAGAAATATTAATACTAGACCTTAAAGATAAAGATAATAAATTTAAAGTTAAAGAAGTTAAGAATTATAAAAAGACTTATAAAGGCAATAAATACCTAGTAAAGTAGAAGGGTTAGCTAAGCAAATATAATTAATAGGTAGTAGTAGAAGACATAGAAGGCGCTTAATATATAATTTAGGCTTTCTATTAAATTAAAATAAGGAGAAAGCATAGTAAGACATAAGCAAGTTATAGGTAATAAGGGATAAGGTAATTATAAAAAAGGCCTAGCCTTATTAGCCACTATTACACTCTAATTAAAAACCTTATTAGACTATTTACTAAATAATAAAAGAAAAAATCCCTATAAGGAAGGGAGTTTTAAGGGAAACCCTTCTATAATTACCCCCTTATACATTAAAATAACACTATTACAAAGAAGGTACTTAGCGCCCTTGCTCTTATCCTCCTAAACTACTACCTCTATTACCTAGAAGAACTAGTATTTTACTACCCCCTAGAGCACAAATCCTAGGTTATAATATTGTAGCTATAAAGTCATTTTTACCTTCTAGGAATTATAATATGTAGTATAATTTAGCTATAAAAAGTTAGTAAATACATAGTAAAGGAGAAGTAATAACTTACTATCCCTAGGATAGGGGTAGGAAACATAGTAACTAAAAGTTACTAGCGCAAAATAATATACTAATTATACGCAGCTAAAGCGGCCTACCTAGAGAGTAAGCAAAGGTCTAGAGAACACATAGCGAGACATACCTAATAGACCTTAGTAGCCCTAGTTAAACTAAAGGAAACATAATAAGCTATGTTAGCATAATTAAACCCTAAAATAAGGTTTAGATAATAGGTGCTAAAACAGCAGCGAGTTACTTCTGAAAACATGTAATTATTAGGATTATTAGGGACCTAATTACTTAGGGCATTTATTAAAGTTTTTACCTAATTAAGAATAGTAAGAAGATTAAGGAAATCCCCTTATATAGTTAGCATTACCTAGAGAGATATAGGTAATTAGGGACCAAAAATGCAGAGAAAGCAATGTACTTATAGTCTCGTAAGTATTACCACGTTTAACATATTAAACATAACGTTTCGAATTCTTTCCTTTAATAATAATGCTTTACGCGCTAGGGAATTAATAGTTAATCTAAGGGATATTAGGCTTAGCTAGAGGATTCTTCTTAAAGTCTACGTAACCTATACGCAAATAATACATATAGCTACACCCCTTTAAATAGATATTAGGGATAGTAATAATACTCTCTTTATTTAATTCTATAGTGAAAACATAGGGAGTAGTAAGGGTAGATTTATAGTAATAAATAATATAATAGTATCTAGGAAAAGTTACTATAAATAAGGAAGGGAAAAGTTAGTAATATAATAAGGAGTTATAGGTAAACTTATACTTAAGTACTAAGTATTATTTATTATTGTTTTAATATTACTACTACTTAGCAAATAGCTAGATACTACTTACTAAAAGCTATTTAGAAGCCTAGCTAAAAGTAGGGGGGTAATTATAAGGCCCCACTTATAACACCCGTGCGCTAGCGCACACTAGGCAGGCACACCACGCCCTAGGGCTAGGTCTACGTAACACTAGTAAGCCACTAGCTATAAGCTAGCGACTCGCACGCATAACACACTTAGACCTAGCAAGCTTTAGTCAATATACGAGTGCCCCTATACCTCTTGCCTAGCTATCCCTTTGTTCTCATAAAATAGTAGGCTACTAGATATAAAATACTATTATTACTAAACTAAGAGAGACACCCCCCTAGAGCTATTCCTAAGTAATTTACCTCTACTAAAGTGTCCCTTTTAGGATCCTACTAAGCTAGGATTAGGTATAATATAAAGGCTAATTTTAATGCCTTAAAAGCCTTATTACACTCCTCTAACTAGTGGAATAGGGCTCCTTTCTTTATTAAGTTAATAAGGGGGCTTACTATATCTAAGAAATTCGGTATAAAATCATAATAGAAGTTAGCGAAACTAAGAAAGCTATAGACACCCTAGACCTTAGTTAGTGCCTCCTAATCCTAAATTGCTATAATCTTCTCCTTATCTAGATAAATAGCCTTCCTTACCTAGATAATAAACCTAAGGTACTTAACCTCTTTAGTTACAAAGACGTACTTTTTAATATCTAGGTTTAGACTAGCTTATTATAGTCTAGATAGTATGCCACGGACTTTTTACATATAATCCTTCTGTAATCCGCCTAAGTATATAAGCATATTATTAAGATACATGGTAATATAATTACTAAGGATACTACTTAATATACTATTAATATACCTCTAGAAAGTTGCTAGTGCGCCCGCTAACCTAAAGGGGCACACTAGCTATTCAAATAAGCTAAACCTTATTTGAAATATAGTCTAGTGTTCCTTGCCCTTAGCAATATATATATAGTAAAATACTAATTATATGTCTAGCTTTGTAAACCACTTTGCCTTAGCTAAAGAACGTAATATTTCCTTTACTAGTAGTAGCGGGTAATAGTCCTATTCTATAATCTTATTAAGCATGTAATAATCCACGCAAAACCTCTAACCCTTACTAGGCTTTTTTACTAGTAATACTAGGGCTACTACTAATAAGAAGCTTGCTTAAATCTAACCCCTATCTATTAAGTCTGTTACCTATTTCTAGATTTCTAGTAAATACTCTTAAGGTATATTATATAAAGGCACCTATAGTAAGTTAGGTTTGTTTCCCTTAGTGTTACGTTTTAGGCGAATATAATAGTCTAACTTTTCTTAGTGTGGTAGTAAGGCGCTTGCCTTACTTTCTAGAAATAAGTCCCTAAAGTCCTGTAATACCTCTAGTAAGGAAGCTAGAAGCTTCTTCTCTATAGGCTTTAGGGTTATATTAATTTGTAAGATAGATGTGATTTCCTGTAGGCTTATAGCGTAAAGCTAGATATTCTCCCTTTATCTCTTTGCTTATTATATTATCCCTGTAAACGTTAAACCTAGAATAGATACTATAGGTTAGTTAACCTTTCTATTAGCTATAGCCTGTATAAGTAGCTTATTAGCTAATCTCACACATACCTACTATCTCACTATATCTAGGCTAATTTCATTCCGTTCTATTTATAGTATACCTAGGATTAGTTATCTTATTAGTCCTAGGATTACATATACTATAATTAGCATTTCCTATCTATCTAAATCTAACTAAAAATAAATAATATATGAAATATATAATTATTTCTCCTAACTCTCTTTTTCCCCTTGCTTTACACTAATAGCTATGTAAACTAACCTTTTAGTTAGAAGAGGGAGGCGTTCTAACCTAAGCTTTTAGATAAGGTATTTACTTATAGTAGTATAGTAGTTATAACCTATGTTAACTTAAGTATTTGTAAAAGTAGTCTTATTAATTAAAGTAAGGACTAAGAAAGAAATTAAGTTTATATTACTCTAGATCTCTTTATAGTCTTTATTAGTAATAGCTATATGCTATAAAGCCCCTCTATACTTCCTTCCTTTATCCCTAGTTAAATAACTTAATAATAGGGTTACTCTTTTTCTAACTAACTTATAGACTTATTATCTAAGCTAATAGTAAGCGCCTTCTCTATGTTATAAGCGTTTATAGAGGACTTCTTTTATAAGTAAATAGTAGGATATAATAAGTATACTATAGTAAAATACTTAGAGGAGCTATATTATAAATACTAGCCCTTATTATAGTGTGTGTTAAGTATATCCTAAGTAACTTACTTAGCGCGCTTACTACCCTTTTTATTACCTAACTTTTAGTATCCTATAGACTTTCTAGAACCTTACTAGGTCCCTATTATACCTATAAAGTAAATATCTATTATTAGCATATCCTTATCCTACGCCTTAGCCTTAATTAGGTTAGGTGCTAAATTACCTTACTTCTATATATAGTGTTTTTCCTCTAGTTAGTAGGATTTAATATCTAGTGTAATACTTTAATAGTAGGCTGTTACTACTACGTAATTAGCCTAAGGTATATCTTATCTAATAGTATAGTCCCTTATCTGCTTATTAAGCACTATATATAACTTAAATAACTTCACTAAGTTTGCTTACCTAAGCCCCCTAGCTAAGGCTAACTTCTATTTAAAGCAAATATAAAAGTTACTAAACCTCTTGTTTTATTATTATATTAACTAGTTAAGTTCTATAATAGCTATTTCCTAGTAGTAAGGGTTATTAAATATCTCCCCTAGGTAGTTAAGAAGTCTAGATAGATAGAAGTCCTCTAGGTAGCCTTTCTTAAAGAAAGGTATAACCTATACCTAGACCTTAGGTAATAGGTTTTAGTAAATAAAGTACTACTAATCCTAATTACTACTAATAAACTCCTTATTTACTAGAAGCTTATAAGTTATAAGGCCCTTCTAAGCTATAAATAAGACCCTATTACTATTAAAGGGGGGGCCTATAGGTAGGGGTTTTCGCTTAATCTAGATTAGTATAAGTGCTATATTTTATATATTAGTTAAGTACTAGATTTATTTTACCTGCTATTTTACTTATTATTATAGGAGTGCTAGCTTGTTAGTGTCTATTATATCCGGCAGTAATAGTGTATTTACTAAATAGGTTATTTCTATAGTAAAGAATAATATATATTATAAACTAGCCTTATAGCTACTATATATAAGCATTTAGAATAAGAATATTATTCTTATAGAAGAAGAAAGGAATTACACTAGTAGTTATATAGCATCTAGATATATAGTCCCTTATACGTGGTCTGTGCATAGTCTATGTAAAGCCCTAACCTAGCCACACAAAGTACGCATACTTTCCGGAGCCGGACTTAACCCGAGCTCATAGCTCGAGTCCATAACAGCCGGAATAGAATTAGATATATTCTTTAGTAGCGCTGTATACCATGTTTATTTTCCTTACAACTCTTAAAAAAAAATTAGGGGTTACATATAGCGCAGTTATCTCCTTACATAGAGGTCATAAGCCTTGTGGGTCTATAGGGCCCGCAAATTACATGTATCTCTAGTCTACTTTTTATCTAATTGGATACACACAGACCGTGGTTGACGTAACTTGAAGATAGCTAATCGCACCTGTTATTATGTAGAGAGGAACGAAAAATTAGGGCATGTAGATTTGTAAAATAATTTAGGGGGGGCATTGTAGTACTCCGTACGGGGTACGGACCGTAGTGTGGCTACATAATTGGATGTTAGATCAAGTTGTAATACTTGGACACGTACTCATTTATTATTACATAGTTCCACTATCCAGTTTGGATTCTTGAGAAACATAGTGAGGGAGGATATCGGATGGTGAGAACTCACTGACGATGAATGTGATTCGAAGTTGCAATGACTGTACAGTCTTTAAGTTTATGGCTTTGCCTATTAGCAGCGTTTCTAGTCGCAAAAGTACTAACTCTTGTTCTAGAATAGAACTAGGGAGTCAATTTTTAACAAAATTATGCGAACTGGGCTGGTCAGACAGCATTAGCCAGGCTGGCAGGTACGCACGGCACCGAGGTCCTGCCGACTCCTTGCATCCACAACTACCTATGTATGTACATATGTACATGCAACGTGATCGGGTGGGTCTCGTGCAAGTTCGTCACTTACTCCGTAATAGCACAGGCTTTTGAAACCGTAAGACCGAGGTCCAAAGTCATGGCCGACCCGTTGGCCGGCGATTCGGACCAGGCATGATATCACCCATGGCATCGGCATTCAATCTTCCACGATATCGCGTTTCTTCTATCCGCCATCCAGCCCGCCTGCTTCTACTACGAACGGCTTCAACCAAACTGTTGACCGAGTTCTGGTTCGTAGCATTCCCCAGATATCACTTGCGTGACCTTGCTAAGACGCACATGGTGCCTTGCAGGGCTGTAAAATCTCATATACTTCTCTAACTGCTGATACGAACGTCCTTCAGTCTCGATTTTTCGGAAGAGCTACCATGGGAGCGCAATCAAAACCAGACATCTCGCCGTGGGGCCGTGCCGCCGCTGGTGCGACAGGCGCTGTTCTTGCGAATGCTTTAGTCTACCCTTTGGACATGTATGAACTATTTTGAATCGAGCCAGCCGGTCCATGGTGGACATTATGCTAACATAATTTCTCTGTGACAGTGTGAAGACAAGGCTCCAGGTGCAAGTTCGAAGTGGCAAATCTGGAACACCTTGTAATTCAGACACGCCACATTATAACTCGACTTGGGATGCGATTTCTCGTATTGTGGCACATGATGGCATCAAGGGTCTCTATGCTGGTATCAATGGTTCACTCATTGGAGTCGCATCTACAAATTTCGCATACTTTTACTGGTACACCGTAGCGAGGTCTTTGTACGTCAAGTCTAGTAAAACGAATGGGGCTCCTTCCATCGCCGTCGAACTTGCCCTTGGTGCTGCTGCTGGGGCTTTGGCGCAGCTTTTCACAATCCCCGTTGCTGTTGTAACTACACGCCAGCAGACCGCTCGCGCCGAGGAGCGAACAAGTCTCCTAGCCACGGCTCGCGAGGTCGTCAAGGGACCAGATGGAGTGTCAGGTCTCTGGCGTGGCCTCGAGGCATCGCTCGTTCTTGTCGTTAATCCAGCCATCACATACGGAGCATACGAGCGGTTGAGAACGATTTTCTTTAAGGATAAGGTCAATCTGAGGCCATGGGAGGCCTTTTGTGAGTTCACCGCGCATTTTTTTTTCAGATATCGTCATGACTGACAACCCTCCAGTGCTCGGAGCTCTGTCAAAAGCGCTGGCTACCATAGCGACGCAACCACTCATTGTTGCCAAAGTCGGGCTGCAATCCAGACCCCCTCCGGCACGAAATGGTAAACCATTCAAGAGTTTTGTGGAGGTGATGCAATTCATAATTGAGCATGAAGGGCCACTCGCATTGTTTAAGGGAATAGGGCCTCAGATTTTCAAAGGGTTCCTTGTCCAAGGCATTCTCATGATGACCAAAGAGAGGTGAGTCCGAAAAGGACTGCAAACTCAATATTTTCGTTGTTGCAATGGTGAACTAATTTGAAATATAGGGTGGAACTTATGTTCGTTCTCTTTCTTCGCTACCTTCTATCACTTCGCTCTACCCAGTTACGCAAAGCTGCAGATATTGCGTCCGCTGCCGTGCAACACAGTCCTCTGAGCAACGCCTCACGATCATTAGTGGCATCGTAGTTGGCTGCTGTTCAGGGATGCAACATCAGGCAGACGGGCACAAGTAGTTTGACACTGATTTTTTCTACTTAACGCACTCCGTAATCTATATTTCATCTACGTGACAATCATGTTTTGCGGTTCGAAAGAAAAGGCAATAGATCAAGTTTGGAAAGTCGGCTATTTTCTTGTAAGGCTCTGCATGGTTGGGATCAACTCTTAAAATGCCACTTTTTTCAATAAAGACGTCTTTTATTTACACACTTGAACTTAATAAACACATTTCTCATTAATGTCGTCGACCGACCTTCGTAGATGGCATCTTTGAGTACATACCCCTGTCCCCACTCGTGCCAATTCGACTCAGCGAGGTGGATCCTCTGAGTCCGCCCAGAAATATATTATGTCAGCAGGACGGACCACTGGCGAATCGCCTAGGGCTTATGAAACACACACTTTTGTTTTCCATTGCCTATGTAAAGCCATCAAGACCTTCGTGTCATTGATATCACTTCGCGCAAAAACAGCCATGGCAAGTGAGTAGACACCACACAATCCCATTTTTAAAGCCATGCCATTTAACACAAGTTCGCAGAATCAAAGAATTCCTCGCAGCACAATCAGTGGCGCAAGGCCCACCGCAATGGGTTCGTTCCTGATCCCAACGAAACTGACGAATTAAACAAAGGAAGCTTACACATATGGCAGCATCAAGAAGCCGAAGACCTCGAGATACCCTTCACTGAAGGGTACTGATCCCAAGTTTCGACGGAATCACCGACATGCTCTCCACGGCACTGCGAAGGCACTGGTACGCGGTTTGATCAAGGTCACAAGAAGTTTTACTAACTACTGAAACAGAAAGAGGCGAAGGAGGGCAAGCGAGATGTAGTGTAAATGACTGCAAACATTCTTCGAGAGCCTGGGAATGCCGCGAGCAAATTTTAAGGTAGACAGCAAGGGGACAAAGAGAATGCTTTGAATTTCGCATCTACGATATGGGGCCGCGGTCCATAGGGAATAAAACCTTCCAAGGTTCATCTTGCATCAACTCACCACCTTCGTTATCATTATCTTGCCATAATTTGTTGATTCAAGAGACGTCGCATCAGAAATGAATACTTGTCCCCAGGGATGCGCCGGCGAATTTCTAGGTTGGCGTAATGCTTCCCCCTACTACTAAAATCTCGGGTATTTGGAGACGATGCGGTCCATCTACGATACTAGGATTAAATGCTTCATGTTGAAGTTGTTGGCATAGACTACTTCAAGTTGATGTGATGACTATCTGCGGAGAACTCGCCATAGTGTAGATTTGTCACAAGCTGCTAATTGTTTGAATGATAAGCCGTACAATTGCGATGCCTACCACAGATGTAGCTCGTTTGTTTTGTTTCTCGAAGGATCACAGATGCATCCAAGGTCTTGTTTCCAATCTATGGAAGGATACGCTGCGCAGGGCTGGCGAGTTATTGTGCTTTGCACTACATACCTGTCTGAGAAACCAAACCCTGGTACACCTAATAATATAAATCCGTTATTATCCTGACATTTGCTACGCCACTGTACATTGATGTGAGTTGATACAGAGGGGGCAGTCAAAGCAATCAGGAGCTGTTTCATGACCCATCTTGGCTGCCTCACGCTCTAGGGGGGGGGCGCCAGACAAGTCATGCTGAAAATTAAAACCAATCAGGATGGTGAGTGGTGCATGCATGCAGCTTCGACTGTTTTGCTTGTTGAACAAGTCAGCTGGCTGGTCCGTACATGAACAGACAGACCTATTCCCTGTTAGTACCTTAGGCTCCCGAGGCCACACGCCCCAAAAGTCCTTAAACCAACTTCCACTTGAACTGGCAGGACAAGTCGTGGCGTCCACCTGCAATTTTCCTGATCGTTCTTGAACGGCGCTTGCCTTCGCGGCATATTTCATCATCGATTTGTTGCCTGCCTGGAAGCAGATTCTTTACGTTCTGTCGCAACAGTTGTTGTGTTTGTTCACTTCTTTGTGGTAAGTCACCCAATGTCTTCACATTTTGCACAGCCCAAACTCCCTGGCCATCACTACTCCCCGTGCCACCGTCATCGCAGGAAGGTAACCCATCAACAGCTTCATCAGTGTTTCTTTATCCGGACCACGCACCAGTATCGAGCATTTGTTTTATTTATTTTAACTCCTTTGAAGTCAGCCGGTCACTGCAGGAGCCACACATCCGTCTCGAGACAGTTTCCCAACCCCACAACCTATAACGAAACGAGATAAATCATAGTCCACCACAGGCTCAAAATCTTGCGTGCCTTACTGTTGGACAATGCTCAACATGTCCGGAAATCACGTCGTTGGGAACCGCAATAGCACTCCAGAGGCTCATAGCTCTTCATCACTTCGGCCGCCTCCTTCGAGAGCCATTGGGTCCGGTGGCTCTCTTCGAACCTCAACCGATATGGCTGCCCTTACTCCCTCATCATCTGCAAGTCGCATCCGGCCCTCGTCCGACTTCTATGGTCAGACTCAGCAGTCACAAGGCCAAGGAAACATGGACAATGACTCTCAGGACAAAATCGCTCAACAGTGGATCGCCGATATCGACCAATACGAGACAACGTTGGAGGAGATGGCTGCTGCAACTTTAGATCAAGACTTTAAGGATGAACTTAGTGCTATAGAGCAATGGTTCCGAGTTCTGAGCGAAGCTGAGCGAACTGCGGCATTGTACGCACTGTTGCAACAAACGACTCAGGTTCAAATACGATTCTTCATCCAGGTTCTCCAGCAGATGGGAAAGAACCATCCCATGTCTGGGATGCTGTCTCCTGCAAATTTTGACAAAGGTTCGGGATTACAATCACGCCAAAAATTTCCTGCAATGACAGACTGAATTTCACCCATTTTTAACACGTCACAGATCCTATGTCGAATCGTTTGAGCGACGCGATGAACAAGTTAAACGTTGATTCGGCTCGCAATTCATATTCTCGAAATTCTGTCACTGCAGCAAATAAGCGGAACTCGGGACTGGACCCTTCTACAATTAATGCAATGTTCCCGGATGCTGCAGCAGCAATTGCCACTGAAAAGGCCAAGTTCACTCAACAAACTGGCAACCCCCCTTCCTCGAATCGTAACTCTGCAGCTATGGACGGTCGCCTCTCTATGCCAGCCGGCCAGGAAGCTCGAGACCCGGGTCTAGCAACTTCTGCTTCACCTTGGGGCAACTCTCCCGGAACTGAATTGGCAAGTGGTAAACCCGGTACGTCTCAAACCACGCCTATGGGCCAATTCGTACAGCCTCCACCTTCCGGAGGGCTAAGATCCCCCCGACCGCAAATCTCGAGTGGTTCGGCTATTCAGAATACTACGCTTACTGCTCCAGACAAGAACACGTCTGACTTACCTCTACTTTCCCCGTATCAATCAGGAAGCGGTAACTGGGCTTCCATGGTATATACGCCTATGGCACCCACATTCAATACAGGGAATGCGAGCAGCAATCAAGCCGATATGGTAGCCAATGCCACAGCCATGAAACTTGCTGCTCTGTCGACAGTCAATAATCGGTTTGCTCTCGACGATGTCCGGAAGTATCGTCGCGCCAGGTCGAATGATGCCCAGGGTAGTGGTCACGCACAAATGTCACCCCCTAGTCAACCTGTCAACTTACCTGGTACTAATGTCGTCATGATCAATGAACATGGGCAAGTTTTGAGTCGCGACCAAGTGTTGGCCATGCAAGCACAACAAGGGTTGGGGCTGAGTGGTCAACGCTCGCGCCCTAGCTCGCCAGGTATTGCATTGCATCAAGGGCTAGGACCAGTTTCTCACTTCACCTCGCCCCAGAATAATGGGTTCTTGAGCGCCTATGATGGTTCTTCTGGTTTATTAGGTAGCGGAATTCCATCCGTGAATCTGGGGCAGCTGGGCATTGGTGGTCATGAAGGATATTTGTCAGATCACTCTGATATGGTACGTGGCCGCTCACCGAGAGGTCGGAGAGGTAGTTCTAAACCCCCGGAAGATCCTACCGACCCCACGTTGCTTCAGGATATCCCAAGCTGGCTCCGGAGCCTTCGGCTTCACAAATACACGGACAACTTGAAAGACATGAAGTGGACGGATTTGGTCGAATTAGACGACAAGGCCTTGGAAGACCGAGGCGTCAATGCCTTGGGCGCTCGGAGGAAGATGTTGAAGGTTTTTGAGCAAGTCAAAGGTACGAAAATCCGGAAGTCCCATCTCGCTCAATAAAATTTGCGTCAATTTCTAACCTATGATACAGAAGCAAAAGCTAAGGGTAGACTTGGGTAGTAAGGTGTCACTGCTGGAAGGCTTAGTGGTATTGCCTATATACCCATTTTAGTGGTAATTTATCTGCACCTACTTCCTGCTAAGGATTGTTTAAATTGGCTAGCGATCTTAGGCAACATCAGAGCCGTTCGTGCAATGTATATAATCTGCAAAGTCCTTGAATACTACTCCGTAAAACGGCTCTTATTGTACGCATGTACAACGTCATCCATACAATTGTTCTTTACGAGATTACACTATAGGCGTAACAGTTGGAAAGAATACCTATCCACAAGAGTGTACAATAGTAAGGCATAAGTGTTAGGGAGAGCTCCTTGAAGCATTTGATATATGGGCGCAGACTGCGCATTAACTAGGATGATACTCTCTATAAGATAATAGTAAAGACAAATATATTAGAAGTACCTCTATAGACTAGTTATAACTATAGCGCACTATGTACCTATTAGGTATAAAAGTTAGCAACTATCTGCACCTCTAATTAATCAAATTAAACACTTTTTATCATCCATTTTACACCCATGCCTAACAATAAGTAATGTTAGATGTACTTTATTGTGAGAGTTAAGATATGGAATTAGTAAACTAGAGTAACTAAACACGTAGTGCTAAAAATTTAATACGTAGTAGTAAGTAGACCTAGAAAAGAAGAAGCAAAATAATACTTACAGTCTAACCCCTAAATGATTTTACACGAGGTACATGACCAGGGGCAACAGGCCAATAATAAATCACTAGGTGAGGTAAAAGATACTTTAGATTACGTGTCTTTTACTAGGACTAGTTAGTACCTTTTTACCCCTGTAGCATCCCTAACAGCTCCACTCATAATAGCCACTCATAGCTGATAGTGGCTGCCCCGCGTGGGGCTTGTAGCGAGTGTGAAATCATTCAGGGGTTAGACTATATAGAGCGTTGCCATTCAGAGCTGTGTTTTCTTGCTCACTGGCACTGTACCCACCGCGTGATAGGGCCACATACATCCCACATCCCACTAGCTAGGCATTGCTAGCAATCCTAATGTCAAATCTTACACATTAGCCTAAGTAATGAGCAAAAAAAATATTAAAATCAATAGACCTAGATCTATAAATTCTCTATGTGAACTAGCTAGCGAAAATCGCTAGCGCGTCTTATGTAGACTTTGCACGCTGACAAAGTTCGTTACGTTTCGTGGATCACACACCCTTGGCTAGCTGCACAGCGCCAAAATTTCAAACATCTTCACGGTTGCGACGGAAAGTACCCGTATTTAAAAACGCCAACGCCCGACCCGGGCCGGATTTGACTCTGCAATTTAGACGTACAGGTTTGAACTCTTCATGTTACATCGAACAGTCTTCCAACCGTTTTCGGGAGATTTGGAAGGTGATCTGCGCTGACTACTATTGGCTGTAGTTCTCAACAGGACAATGGAGCCTCTAGATGATCCAACACGAGAAATGTAAGAGCATGTCATGATTTCCAATTGTTTCGCGCCGCTCCAAGAAGAGGATGGTGTGTGGTCTCATGAAACTTGTAGCTTGCCATGAACGTTCTTTTAAAAATGGACACTAATAGCAACTGCACAAGCGTCACCGATGAAGCATCCGATGCAGATTCGGATCTCGAAGAGCTTCAAGGCGATATTGCTAGGTTTGATGCATCAGTACGAGAATTCCTGGAGTCCCACCGGGGAGCAGCCGATGGGATTCGTGATGCCCGAGGAGCGTCGCGGGGAAGAGGTGCTCGGGGACCTCGAAAAGCTGCCAAACCGCGGGGTGATATCACAGCCCGGCTCTCAAGAGTTAACCACGCATTCTTGAGTGGCGATTACGATTGTGCACTGGATATTGCATTCGAGATTATCAGAATCAACGCAGAAACTCATCAAGCATGGACAGCGTTGTCGTCCATATTCAGAGAGCGCGGTGAGCTAGACAGAGCGCTCTCGGCCATGGTGTATGCCGCCCACCTCCGGCCGAAAGATGTATCAGGTTGGCTCGGGAGTGCCTCGTTTGCTCTAGAGCTCGCCATTGACGATGATTCAGCCAACCTGCACACCGCAAGGCTCTGTTTCTCTGCTGCTCTCCGAGCAGATCGCACTAATGTTGAGGCCCGAATTGGCAAGGCTAGCGTTTGCCTTCGACAAGGTCACCTGTCTGCGGCAATTGCGGAATACGAATACATTCTCAAGCGTGAGCCATATAATCTGGATATCATAAGGAAGCTTGCAGAGGCTTGCGTCGACAGCAGAAATGCAGCATCGGCCGTTTCATCTGCAATTTCTGCCTATGCACAGTATTTTGATCAATTAGTTGACACCGGGGAAGAACGAGACTGCAACTTGCTTTGGTATGATATTGGTATGCTAGTGGAGCTTCTGGCATCCGCTGAAAACTATCAACAAGCAATTTTTGAAATAAAGAGGCGTTCAAGATGGCTTGCGGGACGCGTCTCAGAGGCATTTTGGGACGAATGGCAAATTGATGATAGAGAGTGGGATGAATCGGATGAACGTCGATTATCTGTACCCGGCTTCATGGCCTGCGAGGGTAATTCCATGCGATTCGGGCCTTTCCTGCCCCTGGAATTTCGCGTACGCTTGGCAATATACCGCCTGAAACTGTGTCATCAACAAGAAGCTTTGGTATAACTTCCTGTTTTTATACATGTGCTACTCGAGACAAGCAGCTGATTGATCTTCTAGAACCACTTGAGTTGGTTAGACCCAGAGGAAGGGACCACAGAAACATTTGCAAAAGAATTTCCCTTCCTGGTGTATGATTTAGGCTTCGAACTTGGCCAAAGAGGTATCTCAGAGTTGGCTATGAAGTACTTTGAATTACTTCGCCGCTTGCCAGGTGACCCAGACGCTGCGGTCCTTTTACAACTGGGGCGATGCTACCTTGACTCCGGGCAGCAGGCAAAGGCAGAAGAGCTATTTCTCGCGGCACTAGATGTTGATGAAGATAATATTGACGCCCGCATTGAGCTAGCCAATATGTATGAGAAAGCTAGAGAAGACGAGGAGGCTCTCATTCTGGCTGCTGAAGCCTTGGCCCTGCGTGGAGCCCAGGGCCGGCCTGGCCAAGATCAATCTGAGCATGAGCTTCGGAGCGTCCACAAACCCATCGGCATTATTCCGCACACATCACGGCAGCATTCTCGAAGGAGTATAGCAAACAGAGCGGCATCGTCAGGTGGATCAAAACGACCAACGATTCCAAGAAGATATAGACTAAAGAGGCTCGCCGGTCCAGACAAGCGCCGTCAGGATGAGCAAGCCCGGGCCGTCAAACTTTCCCACCAATACGGTGTCGTGCGTAACTTGAAGCAGCGGATTGAGCAAGGCGATAAGGAACTTGTACCAGTCTGGATGGACTCTTCCAAAGAGCTTATCGATGACTTCAGATCCTTGAAAAGATTCTACAGTTGGGACAAATACTTGCACTTTTTGGGATCAAGTGGTCTTTCACAGCCAGGTGTCGCAAACCCACCAGAAACAGAACTCTCGCAGATGTATGAGCGATTGGCCCGTTGTAAGTTATCTGGATAGCCAGTATACACGAGCTGGAGACCATTTCTCCAAAGTCTTTGACTTTCGCGTGTCAAGACGCATCGATTCTGCTCATTTTACTGACCATCGAAGCAATGGCTCCGCAGTCCGAGCAATCAGGGTATCAACTCGACTGCCTTGGTCTTACCACACATCAGGGCATTACTTTTGATGATTGGCTGGATCTGTTCCTTGAATACGCAATCGGATTAGCGATTGTGAACCGGCGCCAAGAAGCCTATCAAGTCTGTGCAGCCGCGAAAGACTCTATAGTTTTCCAATCCACGAAGCATGACTTTGCGATTTACGTTGCATGGAGTGGTAGGGGCGAACCCAATTCAATCTTTTTGTGGCAATATGTGCTGACTTACACCTAGTGTGTGCCATATACACCAACGACGAGGAACGCTGCGTGGCGATTGCCCGGCATCTGATGCGCGACGGTGCAGTCTCGGATTCTTGCCGAATGTATGCTCTGGTCTCTCTTCTTTGTCAATCGCCAGTCTCCTGGTACACATCTGGGCCAGCCCAGAAGTACATTCTGCGACAGATAAAGGCTATCGATGCTAGCCATGAAACGGCAGTCATGCAGCGAGGAGATAATGAAGAAACTGAGCGCACAGATTCTGTTGGATTAGACATTGACATATGTCTACTAATGCTCTACGGCCATATTCTCTTTACTTCGACTAGTTATTCTTATGCATTGGGTATGGCCAACGGCTGAAGCAGAGGGGCGTCTGGCAGCTAACATATATCTCTCACAGGATATTTTCTTCGCGCCCGGTCACTTGATCCAACGAATTCCATGGTGAATCTAAGTCTAGGCTTAGCCTATGTACACTACGGCTTGAAAAGACAATCGACAAACCGCCAGTACCTCATATTGCAAGGCCAAGCCTTTCTATCAGACTACTCTCGACAGCATGTGCACGATGGGTCTCACACCGCCGCAGAGCGATATTACAATATGGGTCGTCTATTTCAATTGCTTGGAATTGGCCATTTGAGCTCAACTTTTTACGCACAGGCTCTGAACAAGTGCAAGGCCGAAGTTGCCACAAGCGATCTCCCCTCTCTGATCCTAGCAAATACCGTGATATCTCTTCTGACTGTCGGCAATGCGGAAGTTGCTTTCGCCGTTCTCAAGGCAAATTTGAAGCTGTAGACTAATGCTAGAAAATGAGCCTATTTAAGGCTAGAGTCCTATGGCCGAAAACTTGAGCAGTGTAAGGGCTTGGGCTTTGCCCAAGCATTACAAAGCCTAAGTATTAGTTGTAATAGTGCACAGCAGTCGGGGGCTGATGTAAGATAGCAAAGGGACGAGAAGGGGGCTGACATAAGATAGCTAGGGGTTCTAAGGGGCATAGCAAGGGACAGGTATCCCACCCACCTTCCTTCCTTCCCTCCTCAAGTTTCTTAATATCACATCGACGCCTAACAGCTGTCGCCTAGGAGCCAGTCCATAACAAGCAGCTTCGTAACGGGAGCATTGGCTTGTAAGTGAATATCATAACTTATATATGCGTAATAGGAAAACAATCGTCGATTTGATATTTTATGTGTAGTCTTAATGTGGTAATGATTATGCACAGGTGTTTGAATAACTAAACGCGCATCCGTTAAAAACTAGATGTTGCATCTGCTATTAGTCCTAATTCGTTAGAACGACCTACCCACCCTATTTTAGTATGGCTTATATTCATAATTATTTATACCTACATTCAAAGTCAATTATGATGCCCAATAGCTAATTAGCTAAATAAAACCCAATAATTACATAAATATAATATACTAAAGGGTGTAGTAGCTAGCTACGACTGAAGTTAGGGCGTGGTGGGGTATGAAGCGCATCTATGTAGACAGGGTAGTAGGCCGTGACCGTTTTGGAGTTCGACAGACGTCCCTTCGCCATATGTTAACGGCCAGCTATCGGTAACATCAGATGATGGATGACGTTCTGCTCCCGTCATCAGTATGGTTCTCACCGAAGTGTTTCGGCATGGCGCTTTTGTTCTTCTTGGGCTAGTTCCCTACTCTGTTGCTGCAATTCATGGGACAGAAGTTGTCGCAACAGGTGGCGCAAGTCCCGCTGTCGTTCCTGATGCTACCCCAACTCGCGAATCGGTCGTGACCGAAGTCTGTGAAGCTCGCACGATCAATTATATCACACATGCACTTCCACAATCCTGCTTGACAAGCTCTTGGAAGACATCTTCTCCCACATCTAATACATTAACAGCCACTGAACAGATGAACGTCAAAATTTCAACGGCTAGCAACGATGAGCTTGTTTCTTCTGAATCGGTCGCAACAGTATCTGACCTCAATGCAACTGAAACCGTACCCGCCGAACCGGCCGTGACGACATTCATGTCATTTGAGGATTGGAAAGAAATGATGTTGCGTCGTGCCGGTCAAGACCCTCAAGATCTGCGATCCCGACGACCGAGCGAGCACCTTGCAAGTGACAGATACTCCACAGAGATTGGTCACGCAGGGCTCGGCGAGGAGGGCGAGATATCGCTTAATTTCGAGCACTACGGCGATGGAGACGAAATCGGCATTTCAAACTCCAAACAATCGAATAGCGACAGTGTTGACCAACATGTTGCTGGTAATGCACTGGCTCAAGAGGACGGGAAAACTGCGGCAGTTCATCTCAGCAAGGACGCTGGTAAAACTTGCAAAGAGAGGTTTTCGTACTCTTCGTTCAATGCTGGCGCAACTATCCTAAAGACATCTCCTGGAGCTAAGAACGCCAAGGCGATATTAGTCGAGAACAAAGATACATACATGCTCTTGGAGTGTGATGTCAGCTCGAAGTATGTAATAATCGAGCTGAGCGACGACATCTCGGTGGATACCGTTGTTTTGGCAAACTTTGAATTTTTTTCCAGCATGATTCGCCATTTTCGTGTCAGTGTCAGTGACAGGTACCCCGTCAAACTTGACAAGTGGCGCGAGTTGGGGACATTTGAAGCTCGTAATTCGCGAGATATACAGCCATTCTTGGTGGAGAATCCACAGATCTGGGCCAAATACGTCAGGATTGAATTTTTGACGCATTTTGGAAACGAATACTATTGTCCCATCTCACTATTACGAATTCATGGGTCTCGCATGCTTGATTCATGGAAAGACAGCGAAACCAATCGAGATGACGATATAGTTATTGACAAGGATGAGATTAAGGGTAGCAGCATTGCCCCCAATGCATCTCAAGTCTCCGAGCCAGCCTCACAATCTGATGGCCAATATATTGCCGAAACAAAAAACGTTGCTGTTTGGAAATGGTCATTTGAGCGGAATGTTTCCACGATTTTCGAAATGACTTGTCCAGCATATTCTTCTGCGAATCGCGACTTTTCGAGCAAGTCATCCAGCCGTGCGCTTATCAACGAGACTACATCATCCGACTCTGACCTACATATTAGCGAGGTTGCATCCGCTGGTGTGGCTTCTATGAAAGCTACACCACACTCTGGAAAGCTCACAGTTTCGGATGATAGTACCATCAAAGTCTTAAACACAAACCCCGGATCCCAAGACGAAGAGGTAATCCCGAGTGATGTTGTCTCTAGTGACACAGTTTCAAGTAGTAACAGCACCGTGGCAAATGAGCGACCGCATAACGCCACGGCTACGTTTACGAAAGTGTCGACATCTGGGGGCCAGACGATGAAGCATCGAAGCAGCGGAACAACGGGACCGCCCGCTGCATCTCCTACAATGCAGGAAGGGTTTTTTCATGCTATTACAAAGCGGCTTCAGCAGGTCGAGTCAAACCTCACACTCTCGATGAAGTATGTTGAGGATCAGTCGAAACACGTGCAGGAAGCACTTCAGTCCCGTGAGCAGAAACAGCAAGCCAAGATTGCCCTGTTCCTTGATGACTTGAACAAGACCGTTTTATCTGAACTCCACAGCGTCCGCGAGCAATACGACCAAATCTGGCAATCCACAGTTCTCGCTTTAGAGAGCCAGCGAGATCGTTCGGAGAGGGACATGATGGCTCTTAGTACGCGGTTGAATTTGCTGGCAGACGAGGTAGTATTCCAAAAAAGAATGGCTATCGTTCAAGCCATAATTCTCCTCTCGTGCCTATTCCTCATAATCTTCTCTCGAGGAATTTCACTTCCATCCTTGGGGCCCCTGATAGATCAATCATCCGCGACTACTGCTTATTCCCCATCCAATCTCCCGAAAACTTCGCAACACTTGGCTTATCAAGTTTGCAAAAAAAGCGAGCTGGAAAGCCACAGATCGCCCATGACACAAGCACTACCAGAGGATGTTGAGCCTCATGCGGACGCTGACAGATCTTTCGGTCCTTCAACTCAATCGAAAAATGATTGCTTAATTCAAGATACAGCAAGTTCCAGCCATTCGTGTTACCATCGCCTGGCGCCACCTCTCAGCTCCAGTCCTCCGGATGAATCGCAAACGCTGGATGACGATAGGTCCGCAAATAAGTATGCAAAATCCCGCCAGCTGTTGGGAATGTCACTCAACAACATTCGCAAACCTTTGCCGTCTCTACCTGAGCACCCTCCTTCTCCAAAGAGCACATGAGTAACGATGCACTGTACATAATTTAAGATGATTCCTCGCTTTAGCCACACTTGCAAATATTCCAATTCGGGCGCTTTAGAAAGAAAGGAAAATACTCAGATAGTTAGCGTTTGTAAAGTGCATTAAGTCGCTGTCAAGTTCCAACCATCTACGCATAACATGATGATATATTAAATGTAAGACTTTTTTTTCATTATGTCAAGTTTCTAACGATCTGGTCTTTTGGGTGTCCACATCTTCGTGATTATCTTTCCAGCGTATATTACGCACCAGGGGTGAAAGAAGCAAGTGATGTGAATGAGCTACCTAAAGATGACTGAGGCCCGGATTGCTCAGCGATGGAACAGAGCGAGTTGTTGAACTAAAAAAGATGACTGAGGGCCGGATTGCTCATCGATGGAAACAGAGCAAGTTGTTGAAAGGATCTTTTACCTCCAGATCACGGCTTATAGCTAACATCAGTTTTGTGTGTCAAGGCACAAGTTCTGAATCGCAGCCTCGTAATCGTACTCCTCTAAAGCGGCAAGCCTAGTCCCACGGTCATACTGGGATCTCCTGCGTCTCTGCTCGTCTCGATAATGCTGGCCCGCGTTCGGAGTGAACAGTCCTGCGGCCTGTTAGTATGTCTCACTCACTCATCCTTTCGTTGGATCAACCTATGTGGCAGCTCACCAACATGCTCCGCGTTCTCGCAGCTTCTTTTCATTTTTGACTGATTGTCCGGTTCAGGAAATGACTCCTCTTGACCGGCTAAATCGGGTCTAGGCCCATTACAAGTGAAATACAGCTACGGAGCGTCAGCTTTTTATCACCAAACACTGCTGCTGAAATAAGGCGAGTTACCAGTACCTTTGGGCGGTAATGCGGAGCCTCCAGCATAACTGAACTATTTCTGAACTTCTGGACCAAGCAGTCTTTACCTTGAATTGCTGACGATTGTTTCATCAGCTTGAGCAAAAGGAAATGGTGGTAATCTCAGTCTTACTTGCATACGATATCTCGGCAACTTTATCGCTTTTGAAGCAATTCCTTGTCTTGTTAGGACTTGTTAATCAGCCAATTGCTCGACTTACCATCGCTGATTGCCTCTAGTTTCCACAAACTTCATTATATATTAGTAACGTATCCAATGTAACCTTGATCGTTGAACTGACATCGATTATATCTAAGGGCTACTCAGGTCAGCTCGATAAACAGTACCTTTCAACGCTTGCTACCTACATCTACGAAGTTGATGAACGCATAGCCAACACTGAGAAGAATATGGTGAGCTTCAATTCTTTCTGCTTCCTGGTAGAGAGGAAGGGTGTTGAAGCATGAAGCCAACATACTTGCAATCGTTGGCGAAGTCTATGCGCAGATACATGAAATCGTATTTGCCCCAGCTAGACTCATCGATGATTCTTTTCAGCATAGTTTGATCCACTTTGTTGGGGATATTTCGAAGCATGATCTTGATGGGTCAGCAACATGTTGAATACCATCTTTGTTTGAGCACCACTTACTGTCGTTCGGACATCTATACCGTCGCGAATTCGACTGATGTCGACATAATTGTGATGATTGGCTGATCCATTCGACGCGATTTTCGCGAAACGAGCAGCGTTTTGTCTCCGGCCATCTGATCTTAGGAATCCCGTAACTGCCCTTGACGGGCTATAGTTGTTCTGGACGGTGAGAGCTGGAGATGGCGGTGCGCAATAAAGGGGACTAAGGACAGAATAAGACGAAGGCACAGCGCTGATTGGAGACACAGGTCCTTGATTGCACCCGGTGGTCAGGGAATTCAGAATATGGGGGACGTTAGCGAAAAATGGCGACTGCAACATGAATGGGTACATGGTAAATGGTTGATTTGTAACATCATCTCTAGAAGTGGCAGAACGAGTATCTGAAGGCAAATCTCGCGACTCATAACGCAAGCGGCCTTGTAAGTCTATATCGCAAATATGTGGCATCAACGAGGGTAGATTGTCTGATTCGTTGGAGGATGTGTGCGGCGTAATGACTAAATGAACCCCCTTCTAAAGTCAGCGATGAAAAATAGGAAGGTAGCTAACTTTACCTCGGGAGTCGTGACTTGTGCGAATGTTGTAAGCATCTTCATCGAGTAAGAAATATCACAAAATTCTGCAATCGCTTTAAGGGATCCATTTGGTGTACAGGATGCTTTGACAAAGGCGAACAAACGACCGTATGACTGGAGAAAGGATTGGGTGATGTCGTGTAATTGACACATGTCAAAAATGGCCTTTGGGGTTGTAGCGATCACCTGTAACTGCCCAAAGGTCGGAGAAGCAGAGTTCAATCCCAAGTGGTCTAACTGTTACGTCGATGTTTGTTAAATAGCTGGTCATTGACATGCAATCTGAAAGGCCAGAACGCTACCTGATCCCTGGCAAATGGGCCACAGTATTCAACTCTCCAGTTTCTCATAGCCATCATGATAGTTGTCAAAATGGAGCAAGAGTCCCTGATGTCGTCAAACTGTACATGTACTTTTCCAGCACAGACGTCAACACTTTTGTGCCCATAGAAGCGTCGGCCATGTAATTCTAGATCCTAGCGCACACTTTTGTAAGCTAGTGTTCCTATTTTGCCGCTAGACTTCGACGGAATAAACTCACATAGAGCCATTGCTGAACCTTTTCCGCGGTGAGTGGCTCTTCAGCTGAAATTGAGAGATATCTGGACAATCCTAATTCATTGCTGAGACTGGTGGCAACCGGTGAAGCTGCTTCAGGTTGCCTCGTTGAGCTTGCTTTCATTAGAGGGTTAAATGATGAGGCAGTTGGCGACAACCTAGTCCTTTGACTGTGGCGAGGTGTCAAAAATGGATCCCTCTCGGGTCCGATACCAGAGTTATACTGTTGATCGAGGGGCAATGCTACTGACGCGTTGCCTGTGACTGGCAGAGGCAAAACACGGACAGCCCTGCTAGCTTTGCTCTTCGTCCCTTCTTGTGATATAGAAGTAATACGAGTATCTGGCGTGCCTCTCAGGGACTCTTCTACCCCGCTGGAGGAATGAGGCGAGGACGAGCTATCAATTTCAGGAGCCATGACTGGCAGTGGAGGTGTCGAATAGTATTTTTGGAATCGGTTTTATGGGACAGCCGGCTTTCAGAACGATCTTTGCTTTCTTCGGTATGAAAATAGAGCTTAACATGCCTTGAAGGGTGTTGAAGTAACGGAATTTGGAAACTGTGAATCCGTGGGAAATGCATTTGGGCTGCAGGTGGAGACGTACTGTGAAAATATGTGAATCTGGCAAGGCTGGAGGAAGTCGCACCTGCCGCACATGGTTTCTCGTGGTAAACCTGTTGGCCCCAGTGTTGCTCACTTTTATGTCAATATTGGCTCTTAGTCCGAGCCGCCCCTATTACCCTTGAACTTTTGCGTCTTGTTCGCCGCGTTATGCAGATCTCAAGTCACTGCATTTTCATTGGGGTTCATCAGAGCTTTAAGACAATTACTGGGTTAACGACGACTTTGGTTCAGGCATACCATCAAATACCTTTCGGCTTCGAATACTGGAGACGTTTTTTTCCGGCTTAGCACGTCACACCTCCAGGTTTCCGTGAGAGATAGTTAGTTGCATGGTTCAAAACGTCAAATGTTTTCCACCTATCTAGGTAGATTAATTCTGCACAGCTGGTTCTTATTGAGTACGTATATTCCGATACCTGCTTGCTTACACACCAACTTACCCTAGATGGGTTGGCTAGTAGGCGCTTAATCTGACCCATATCATCTTCTTCCCCACCCACGTACTCCGTATTAGCTATATCATCTGGCTCAATCTGCTAGCTTACCAGTGTCGATACTATACATATTCACATCATCGAAGGGCCATTCCATATTTTCCCATCAGTATGCCACGGCGTCAGACAACCTTCGACGATTATGTCTCCGCCGTTCCACAGGTTCGACCTCTTTCGTCACACTTCACTGACCCAAGTCTAGCATAGTATACATTCCTTCTGACCCGTCCTTCAGATAATTCTTTCATCGACTGATTCCGATTTCCTCGAGCATTTGATACCAGTTTTGAAGGATGCGGCCAATTCGAGACGGACCCCGGCCTTGATACAGTGTCTAATCAGGTATTCCGAGGATCGCGAGGCGGACATCGAGCGCATTGGTCTGACAAAACACGAAGAATTCCTTGATTCCGTTTCTCGCCTACAAAATGTCCGTGAGGGCACTGTTACTTTAACATACGAAATTCTTGAGTTAAACCAATCAATTCAAACCAGCACTGAAAAGCTGGCTGAGCAAAAAGGTGCTCTTGTCAACACAAAAGCTATTCGTCAGAACATTGCAGACGCCACGGACGCCCTCAAAGAATCACTGAAAGTCCTTCATGCTGTGAATCATGCCCATGACCTTACACGGCAAAAAAAATATTATTCCGCACTAAAGTCTCTGGAAGACCTTCAAAATGAGTATCTGGTCCCTATTTTACAGAACCGATATGCCACACAGCATCGACTGGCTGATGTCATTCAAAAATCGATACCTGGTTCTCGAAAGGCTATATCCGAAGCCGTCATGGCTGATCTGAACACCTGGCTGTTCCGAGTCAGAGAGACCTCACAATTTCTCGGGGAGGTGGCATTTTATCATACAGAAATGCGGAGATCGCGACAAAGACAGAGGGTAGAAGAAGATCAATTTCTCAATAACTTCAAACTCAACTCATCTATTGAGCTCGTGTGTGATGAAAGCCAAGAGTTTGACGTGCTAGACAATGAGGAGCTTCAGGTCAATTTCACGCCACTTTTTGAAGCCGTGCACATACATGACGCACTCGGCCAGAGCGATCGCTTTCGTTCCGAATACGCCACTACCAGAAGGCAGCAAAAGGATCTTCTTCTCCCGACTTCAGTGGAGCTATTGGCTGATGACGAGGCGTCGCTGTCTAGTCTGTTGGAGGGCATTGCTGGGTTCGCGATCATCGAGAAGGAAACCATGCGTCGGTTGCCGCATTTACGTTCCCCCGCAGAGGTGAGTTTACAAGCATTTTATACGCAGAATAGTAGTGCACCTGGTTGACCACTTCCAGGTCGAAGAGCTTTGGGAGTCTATGTGTAGTGCTGCCATTAACCTCACAGCGCGAGCGTTGAACGATGTGAGCAATGCTGAAGTCTTGCTCAAAATAAAGGGATTTATTGCCTTGTTTGTGCAGACTATGGAGGTGGGTGTTGTGCTAAAAAAAATTGAAACCTGAGCGACTTCCTAATGGATGCTTAGGGATGGGGCTACCCTGTAACAACCCTTGATATTTTCCTACTCACACTCTTCGACAAATATGCAGAGCTACTTAAACACCGGTTTAGTGAAGACTTTCAGGAGGTAGGCCAAGCTTGAAATCGAAATCGCCATTGTACCACCAGCTGATGCTCACCCAAATATTAAATTAGATTGTCTCGACTGACGATTATATGCCAATGGCGATCAACTCCCGAGAAGAATACGAAAAGGTCATCAATGTTAGCTGGTTCATACAAGCTCAGCCTCTTGAAGAAGTCACGTAAGTATCTCAGTACTTCAATTGATGATACATCTGACGATGGCGAATTTAGATTCCCCTGCGTCCTACCCTTCTCCCAGATGTATCCCCTTTGTTGCATCGATGTTCGCAATTTCCTCAACCAATTCTACTTTTTCTCGGACGATCATTTTCAACATGCAGAAGTTATTGATGAGACATTGCGGAAGGTATCAATCATACTCGTCTGTTTTGATCAACAAGTGCTTTTGGCTGATGTGCTGCAACAGTCTTTGGACGAACTCCTCACTGAAAAAGTTTGTCGATCACTAGTTGAGAGATTGTCTTCACAATACCTCGGACAGATAGTACAAATTCTCATTAATCTCGAACATTTTGAGATCGCCTGCCAGGAATTAGAGCATTTATTGATCCGAGCACGGTCCTCGTCCTCAGCAGGCGGCCCGTTAAAGTTGAATGCCACGGAAGAGTTCCGCAACAACAAAAAGACTGCAGAGAAGCGAATTTTTGAGCTCGTCAACAGTAAAATTGACGATCTAGTCGACACTGCGGAATACGATTGGTCAGAGAAAGCCAGCTCAAGTCTAGTGTTTCATAGTGATCTAATTATGAAAATAGGTTGGCCGCGAACGTAACTCCAGAACCGAGCAATTATATGCAAACATTGACGCGATATCTGTCTAACATTATGAACTCGACCTTATTAGGGCTTCCAAGAGAAATCAAGGAGCTTATCTACTTTGATGCACTGTCACATGCTGCAAACAAAATTTTGGTTTGCTTATATCTTCCCCTCCTTTGGGTGCACTGCGCTCTCAGATGCTATCCTGTAGCTAATTTGTTCCCAGGCACTGCCATTATCTCCAGAAGTAAAGAATATCAACAGTAACGGAGTAGCAGCATTAGCACAGGATGTGCAATATCTGACTGAATTTGTCAGCAGTCTAGAAAATGGACAAATGCTACGTGAAAATTTAGACGAACTCCAACAAACAATCAACTTGATGGGATCAGATAATCATGAAGAATTCTTCGATATTTCCATTCGGAACAAGAAGTACGGCCGTGTGGATGCTCTAAATGGGCCAATATTGCTAGAGAAGTGAGTATCTGAATTGTTTCCAATGTGCACGGTGCATAGTTGACCCGGCTACTAGATTGACCCCAGTTTCACAACTCCCTGGCAGAACCGCACCGCTCTCCAATTTGTCATCTCGATTTGCTATGATGAAATAATTTAGCGAGAGTCGGGATCCCACGGGGCAGGTGGACACAGTGCGTTCGAAGCAAATAATAATGCACATTCGTAAAAGGGCTCTATTCGAAAGAACAGCATGCAGATGAAGATTGTGACTATTGAAAACATGTAACCCGTACGCCTCACCACCAAAACTACAAAAACTTGCAACATTTCATCAAAGCGCATACCAGAAGCCACGGAATCCAACGGTGCTTCACCCGGGTCGTAATGAAAACAACAAAACTAAACAAACCGCCCACGTGAGCAGTCTCCTACTCGAACTCCTCAGAGGACATTGGTGCCTATTTCCATGTTAGCGTCGAAGATCTAGTAACTTCTCTATCCTGTGTGGGAGGGAGTAAAAGTGAAAAAAATTAGGTTAACTTACTTGCTGTGCTTGCATGGCAGTGTAAGGATACATTCCTTCCATTTCCCCGTACATAGATGCCGGGGCTTGCGTTTGACCATACGGAGCTGGAGGTGCCGGAGGAACTTGGCTAGCGTACATGTTTGGATTCTGCCGATAGTCCTGGTCAGTGCCAAGGTGGTGGCCACTCATGTAGTCCGCAGGAGCCATTGTATGAGAGGGATGGTTGGGCTGGGCCATATTAGCGTGTTGCCCAGGCATCTGTGACTGGCTGGAAGGCGCGGGCACAGTCTGAGCACCCCCAGCCGACTGTGCGGCGGTTCTTTTTGCATGGGATGATGCTTCTTCCCGAGGGACAATATCGATTAGAAAATCGAACATGTCAGATTTGGCCAAAGCCGACGCAATATCTGACCTCTGAAGAGTGCGGCGTTTATTCTCCTCTGCATGGATCCAAGCACGCATGGTCAGCTCAGTAATGAAGATATCGCAGCCCCTGGCGAAAAGAATGGGTGCCTCTGCGGAAATCATCTTCACTTCTGGGTCCGCCTTCATTACTTTTTTAATGCGTGCAAGCGGCAACTGATGGATCTTGTAATCATGCGTGTCGCTCTCCAGGTGTGTTATCGTTTGCTGCCAGTAAGTGGTCAGAATGTCCTTATATTGGCCAGTCAATCCTTGATGAACCTGTAGGTCGAAACATGTTAGAAGTTGTCTCCAGGCTATGACAAGGTAGGAGAAGCAAACATACATTGGCCCATGGACCGGTGTAAAGCTCAGCCGGGGCGAAGCCTTGCGACGCGAGCTGATAGAAAGTCAGTTAAAAAGTAACACGTTTTCACTAGCAAAGATAGACAAACTGCCGCACAAGCTCCTGTGGTTGACTTGTCGTTAGCAAACAAACACAGGCTGGATTTAGTAATTATAAACACATACCGTAGTGGCCTCCATGAGAAGGATCGTAGGCCGGAGCTGGTCGATTTGGCTGTGCGTGAGATTGCTGAGATTGATTTTGAGGGTCCATGTCGATGACAGCGTCCTTTAGCAAGACGAAGGCAACGGATAATAGGTTCGGCCGTTCCACTACCTTCCAGCTTTGATAATTGACTGTCGAGGGCCAATTGCAATTTCTCCCCTAACACAAGAAGAGGGGTTTCTTCACTTGTAAGATCGCGTCGCAGAAAGCTGCGTGCCGTTGAAGCAATGCGGCAAATCAGTCTGAAACGGTTGGCGCAATCAACTTCGTGAGGTGACGCTGTTGGAGGAACGACGTATGTGCCAATAAAAGCGAATCATGCCGCTAAGGGGGGCTGGTGACCGCGCCGCCCCGACTTGACCCACAAGCATATTATGTAATTTTCCTCGCATTGAGCAGCCAACCCTTTCTTGGATCTCTATTTTTTAACCTGCTGGCAGCACCGAAGTTTCGTACCGTAGGCGGCATTGTCACTTTCTTCACTATTCACTATAACCATGCCCAAAATCACAACGATTTCAATTGATGGCTTATTGAGTGAAGTTGAAGAGCGCCTCCAAAAAAACTCTTCAGCCTCCAGCCCAAAGGTCTTTTCAGCACGTGGGTTATCTCATGCTGTCACCAAACCGAAGACCAAAGCAGAGAATCTTGGCGTTCGCAAAACCCAGACCAAAATAGCTGTGGCTGGGCACCAAAAAACTGTACGTCGCTCTGACAGAGTTTTCCTTCACACTACTCTAAAACTGCCCTAATTCTTTCTTTCAATCCTTCGGGGGTTTGCTGCAATGTCTTCTGTCCAAAGCAGATTTGTGACATACAATGATGGTGATGAGAAGCCGCCGCTATCGGCACTCTGACATGAGACTCACATCCGTTTTGGATCATGGTCATTTGATCACATGATGTCTTTATATCATAGTTACTCTGAATCACGCGCAGCATCTAGTCGTTTATTCGTCCCTTCCCTTTGCGAACATGTTCATCACCTAGACTATTACTAACATTGCAGATGTAGAATACCGCAGGGTCTGATTGGTTTGACCTACCGAAGACAAATCTCACTCCAGAGTTCAGGCGCGAATGGCAATTGTTGCGCATGCGGGGTTTACTAGATCCAAAGCATCAAAAAAAAGCGTTAAGGTTCAATGCACCAGAATATTCTCAGATTGGAGAGGTTGTCGCTGGACCAGCAGACTTTTACAGCTCTAGGCTCACCCGGAAAGAAAGAAAAAGCACGCTCCTAGAAGAAGTAATAGGCGCGGTGGATGAACGGAAACTTCAAACCAAATATGAAGGCATTCAACGCGATAAAGCGTCAGGCAAAAGGACTTTTTATAAAAAACTCGTGTCTCAACGGCGGAGGCGGCAAAACTTATCAAAACAAGCTCACTTCCCTCTGAGCTGAAAGGCTACCGACTTGTCACTTCTACCTTGTTCATGATTTAGAGCCAAAAACCAACTTTCAGCCTGTTGAAATTTGAGAGAGACTTGGTCTCGGATTACCTTGGCCGGCAAGGGGCAGTGTGTGCTGACTGCGGATATTGCGCAACAACTCTTATGGGCTAAAACTCTTCCCGTTGAATTGCGCCAAGAATAAGCCACGGGTGTTCATCAGCGGCCATGAAATTGACATGCTCTCGACAGGAAAGCCTCGTATGGGCCAAGGTGCCCTGGATATGGATGTTTGCTTACATGTGTCAAATCACCGATATCAGTCAACGTGATAGCGAATTAACCGATTTATGAGACAGTATAGAAAGGATTCGTCACAGTCATGGTCACCTTTCTTTTTTTTCTATTAATGTGTATAGTCATCGTGTTTCGTGTTGGATTTGAGGTACAACAACAAGCAGCAGCCTCCGCTATGCGCGGCTCGAAGGACGACTTAATAGGGATTGAGATGGGGATTTATAGAAGGCTGATTTAAGCACGTCCAAATAGTGTCCCTGAACCTTGTGCCTGGATGGCCTAGTTCCGTAATAACATAACGTTTTCTCAATTGTCGGGGTTTTTTTTGGTGTGGGTTTATTTCTTCGCAGGAGATGCTGGCTATACATGGCCAGGTGAACATAAAATAACTTTACAAGATGCACAATACTTGGCGTCGTGTCACGTGAATAACATATTATCTATTGAAATTTTTCGACATGTTGATGGGACCTCTAAATGCGCATCCCTCCTTTTTTTAAATGCGTATCACCCCTTAGTCCTAAACCGGAAGGACAACCCACCTACCTAATTTTGGTGTGGCTCGTGTCTGTTAATTTTTACTATCAACTAAGATGCCTATATATGCGATATTTAAAGGTATTGATTTTGTTAGAGCTATTAGCCTTATAATGATAAAAAGAAAGAGAGGAATCCTATATATAGAAGAGGTTATAAGCATTATAAGCATTATAAGCGTTATAAGCGTTGCGTGAGCTACCTGCATTTGTCACTAAAAAGAGCTAGTATATTTAGCGGGTAATTAGGTGGAAAGGTACGTCTTCCGGTGTATGACTAAGGGGCGATGCGCATTCAAAAAAGGAGGGATGTGCATTTAGAGGTCTATGTATGTTGATGAGATGAGATGAGTTGTGGTCCGTGCGTATTTTTTGGCTCCAATTTTTCGGGCAACACGACGCTTCAGCGCTCCTAGATATGTGCCATTATCCCTTCAACACCATATGACTTTATCACTCGCTCAAGCGGGCAGAATGCGTGCCTCACTTACAAGCCGCCCCTTAAGCGCAATAGCGGCTGAGAATTGTTGCAGATCTTCAATGTGTTCTACCACGCAGCGTACATTCACAATATCATTTGCGTCAGTGTTCGTCACGCCCAAAATGATCGCTTGATACAGGTCGTTCACACTGACATGTTCTCAGTTCCCCGAAACGAGAGCAGGAGAACGCTGTCGAATTGCGATCATCTCCGACGTCCTCGGTTACTACCTCCGGCTCTTATGGGAAGCGGGACATTCGTCAACCAAGATCTCTTCAAGCCATTCACCTCAAGCCTTTGAAAAGAGAGGCAAAGTTTGGATTGCCATCATGTGATCTACAACTGCGCTCGTTCAGCGTCCAGCCCCTCGAATTCTTTTCCGACTTTGCCCTCAGAGCCGCCTACTACCTCGGCCTGCCAGCGTATGGACCTGTCCCGTTACCTAGGCTAACGGAACGATGGACAGTTCCGAAGAGTCACTTCATATTCAAAAAAGCGCAAGAAAATTTTGAACGAGTCACATTACGGCGTATGATTCAGATCAAAGACGGAAATCCCGATACGGTGCAAATATGGCTTACCTACCTGCGAAAGTATCAGTTCCATGGAGTAGGGATGAAAGCCAACGTATGGGAATTCGGCCAACCTGGTGTAGACGTTGCGGACGGGACAAGAGAGAGCCAGCTGGAACAGCTTGATACTACTTGGCAACACTTACGACAGACTAGAACTTTGGGGGCCTCTTCCAAAGTGGAGGAGCTACTAAGCCGTCGTCGATTTCAAGAAGCGACTGGCCTGCGACAGCCACTATCAACGGGTGGTGAATAAATCCTTGTTCATTCTTTACCATACCATAGTAGTTACCTTTTACCTGGCAATGGCCAGGTGTCTGAACCTTGCAGAATTGTATGATTACTTTTCATCTTTAGTCGACGTAAATAAAATAAAAGCCCATCACGAGATATTGTTGAGCACAACCTCAGAGGCAAGTGTCTGGTCGTCAGCCTGCAACAGAAAGCAGGTTCTCAGATAAATAAAACCCCAGTATTCGGTAAAATTAGCCATAAGTCTGAAGGGAAAGGGGCAGGCGAACCTCGGAACAGACATGGAATTGAAAACGAGATAGCTCCGCCGACCGAACTGCTCATATTTACTTCAAGATGTGAAGTTCGTTTGTGACGTGCCTTTCCACAATGCATCACATTTCAGGAAAGATTCCGGTCCTTCGTTTGTAATAGCGTAATGGCCACAACCCCAGCCCCAGCCCACCCTCCTTCCTCCTTCCCCCACTTGCCCCTACTGTAACCGGTTTGCAGTCAATCCCCCCACCAACTACCAGCATACTGCCATGACATACCTAATAAAAAGCGATTGACAATGGAAGGCAACACGCTTCCTTGGAGTCTCGAACGAGTTGAATTTGTAAGTCACCTCCAGCATATCGACTGTAATTGTTGGACCTTTTGATGACATCACACTAACGATGTCTGCGACAGTTGATCCTGTCGCTGTATGGGTCGAGATCACCAGAGAAGATTGCCACGGATCAAGCTCTCCTAGCCAAATTTCAATCGTCGCCGCAGGCCTGGATCTTGGCACATGACTTACTTCGGCGGCCCGACGAGAAGGTGCGGTTCTTCGGGGCTCTCACCATCATCATCAAGCTCAATAGAGAGAGGTACGTCGCAAGCTCAATGTTGTTATTGTCATATGTTGGCTCATAGTTACAGCACTTCACTAAGCGAGGAAAATGCGAAAGAACTCTTAGCGCACTTGATTACGTGGTATCTTGAGTCTTTCAAACTTTCTAACAACGCACTGGTTCCCCGCAAGCTTTCATCCGCCCTCGCAACATATTTCATTCATTTTCATAACCTGTGGCCAAACTATGTCCGTCATCTTGTCGCATGCTCGGTGTCCCATCACTTCCACAATCCATTCAACCTGGATAGCTCTGATGAGATATCAAATCTATTAGTGAATGCTGAGAAGGATAATCTCAAAGCAGTGCTATGGGTCATAACGAGTGTCATGGAAGACGTCACCAAGATCGATTTGAATGCTATCAACAAGTAAGTGGAATAAGCTACGAATGAAAACCTACTAACACACCGAAGCTTTGGTCTGTATGACGCAATTGTACATCAAGCATCGGACGTTGCAAATATCTTGTTCGAATGTTTGACACATCGCCATCTGTCTGCAATTGGTGATGACACAATAAGGTGCTTGCAGGTATTTCAGCTCATACGGCACGAGAAAATACCGAAAAAAAAAAGACTCTGACATCCGATTATTTAGGCATGGCTTCTTTTTGCACAGAAAATCTCCTCTCACGATGGTCAAATCATCGCTATGTTTCGGCATCTTGTGCCCACAATCATGTCTCTTCTGCCTCTTGATTCTCAGTTTGAGTCTTCAGCAGAACTTTTAATCGAAATTCTCTGCGGCTACCCTTCCCTACTGACAAATGACCATCTGGACCTATTGGCAGATCTTTTCGTCAGTCCTTGGTCGGACCAACAGTACACACGTCTTGTGCAGGGGGGTGGAGGTTTTGACTCAGCTCAATTTGGGCAGTTAATCTTAGCTTTCGGTGAAGAAAGATGTCAATGGTTGATGCAGGGAAACGACCCCCGATGTCAAGCAATTCTTTCCAAATTATGCGGACTCCTTAGTGCCAATGGCCTTCCAGCCATTGAAAACAAAAATTTCGTTCCTGCAATTGAATTTTGGTCGAATTTCACGGAAGCCATCTCAGGCCTTGTCTATTCGAGCAATATTGCTGCAACACCATGGGCCGAACAAGCCATGAAGCTTGTTTTGGAAGCCATTTCGAACGCATGGCGCAAAATCATA
The DNA here is from genome assembly GCA_030389615.1 of Epichloe typhina subsp. poae. Taxonomy (NCBI): domain Eukaryota; kingdom Fungi; phylum Ascomycota; class Sordariomycetes; order Hypocreales; family Clavicipitaceae; genus Epichloe; species Epichloe typhina. The sequence continues at coordinate 1,276,803 of CP098318.1, read as the reverse complement.
TACCCTTCAGCAGAAGAAATTAGCGACTGGGACTATTCTGACAGGGCCAGCTTCTCAGATGCGCGAAAAGATGTTATTGATCTTTTGCAATCCACGTACAGTTTGTGTGGATCTCAATTGATTGCAACATTTGCCGAACTGGTGCTTATGGCATTGAATGATTCCGCTTGGTTGCGACTGGAAGCTGCTGCTTTCTGTCTTGCCGGGCTTGCTGATTGTGGAAGAGAGGATGGAAAGCTTGATGAATCACTTCACCCCGTCTTTGCTTCGTCTCTTTTCGAAAGGCTCAACTCTACAAACTCTGACATTCCCCACCGCACAAAGCAGACCTGTCTATACCTGGTAGAGCAATACACCGAATATTTCGAAAGGAACGTATTATTGCTTGCTCCCGCATTGAGACTGCTTTTCAATCTACTCGAAGACCGATCCATGGCACCAAATGCATCCAAATCTATACTTAGATTGTGCTCATCCTGCCGACATCATCTTCATCCGGAAACAGACAGCTTTTTGACAGAGTATCAGAACTTAGTTGCACGTGGGCAGCTTGACTGTACATCCAGCGAGAAAGTAATTGGCGCTATTGCTTGTGTTGCGCAGGCAATCCCTGAGAGGAACCAAAGGAGCCATACATGTTCCAGGTTACTTAAGTTTGTGGAGGACGATATCCTTCGTGCTAAGGAGCTAGCCAAACGATTGGCCGGAACGAAACTGCCCTGCTCTGGGCAGCGTTGTTTCGATGAAACGGTCGGTGAACAGCCTTCACTCCACATAGTTCTGAATGCCCTCAGATGTCTGTTGGGTGTTGGTAAAGGATTCCAGTCTCCAACTGAGATAGCCATCGACCTTGAAGATATCTCTTTTCAGCTCAGTGAACATGACTCTCTACTGGCTTTATTGCACAGACAAATAATTGGAATTATCGTAGATGCTGAGAGTCACTTTGGTGATAATGCTGAAGTTACAGAACTGAGCTGTGCTATACTTCGATGTGGTTTTGCAGAGAGTGAACCTGGACCTTTCGTTCTGGATATGGACGTTGTCACAGAGTACTTGACACGGCACAATGGTGAAGTGCCGAGACTGGGGTTGTTTGTCACCACGGCTTGCTCATTCGTCAGTTCTCTTCACGCGCGAGGTAGCCCCTCGAAGGATAATGTCTACGCAGCTTTGTTCCTCTGGGTGGTCAAACTGCTGCAAGCCCTACCTGGTAAATGTTTTCATACACTAAATTGCGTTTCTTTGAAGATATTTGCTAACTTGAGCCTGTCTGGAACTTTCAACAGAACCAGAGCATGATCCGGAGTTGTCCCAGAATGGTATCGATTTCGCCTCACGGTTGCTGGTTAAAAGCCCCGTCACCCTGCTGATCCTACAGCCTCCAGAAGCTGCCGAATTCTTCTTTCTTTTCACGATTCAGGTCCTGGACGGTAACGAGCCACTGCCGAAAGGGGCCGCTGCAGAGTTCTGGGTACGTCCAATCAAGCAACATTGCTAATACCATACCGGCATGTTTCTTGGTATCTTGGTATCATTTCACATTCATTTACACATTGCGCTAGCTAAAAATCAGCTTGAATCTAATACGCTGTACAGTCGAACTTCATCGCCTTGAAACACCATGGAACGGAAGTTCAAGATGCCGCAAAGCGAGCTATGGAGACCTTAGGACCACTCTTAGCCCAGAGCATAGCCAGGAACGTGGGAGGGCATGCCTCGCGGAGTGAGCTGGATAGATTAAGTGAGCCTATCAAGAAACTCATCAATCGCTATCCCATGGCAAGACAATGGCTTGAAGCCGGCCTCAGCCACAACTCATTTCCAAGCGACAATATTACCCCAGAACAAAAGGGACTGTTTGTCAAGAAATTAGTGAGGTAAGTCATTGCTATTGTCCTGCTCGTGTATGGAAGTCTGACTTGAATTTCAGTCTCAGGGGATCACGAGCTACCAATCAGGTTGTGCGAGAGTTTTGGCTGTCTGCAAGAGGCAGCAGCTTCGCGTACGCCTCTTGATATCGTGTAGTTACTTCCCTCTGTACTACATGAATGGGACGCCAACGCGGGCCAAATCTCGATTAGACATGGATGTCAACAAAACTCCAAACCCAAAACACTCACGAGCCCAACGTGCTGTACGTCGGTATCTTGCAAATGATCCGCTAGATTACAATGGACTGAACAGCCTGGCCACCCAAACAGCGCTTATGTGTACAAGTTATTACAGTTGAAAGAAATAGACCGACGCGAAACCAACGTCGTGCCAATCCTAGAGTCCCGTCGCTGATCTGACAATTTTCATGGTATCTTCTGCGCTCTGTCGTGCTTTGCGTGATCCTTCAGCCTCCACTTGATCTAGATAGTCGTTGTTTTCTTCCATAAGCTTCATATAACGGCTTCTGATACCCTGAAGTCCTAATATCACTGCTTCTGACACTATTTCTTTGAACAGACGAGGGTGTGCTGTGCTGTATGCTTGTGCAAGGTCCTGTGGATTTCTTTGGTCCGCGTCGAAAACAGCTAATATGCTCAGGAGGTTAGATATCCCAGGACGTGCTAATGGATCAAAAGTAATCCCGGTGATTGAATCGGTCAATGCTGAAGAGATTTTTGCTCGTATCTCCGCAGGGGTGTCTGTAATCAACACTCTTGATCGGGCTGTCTTGTCCGATTTGGACATTTTCGATGTTGGGTCTGAAAGTGACATTATCCTATGGATGGGAGCTGTGGGAATTCATTAGTGAAACACCCAAATATTCGAGAGTCTAGAATTCTTCGCAAAGCACATACGAATTAGAGTCTGCGGGTAAACCAAATGAGTCCCATAAGCATGGTTGAAGTTGGTCACGCATTCACGGGCGAATTCTAAATGTTGTTTCTGATCATGGCCAACGGGCACGTGTGTAGCCCTTTATTTATTGTCAGCTCTGTCTGGCTTTGTATTCTGCTAGATCAAGCGGCGCATGAAGTTCATACCTGTGAACGAGGACGTCCGCGGCTTGAAGAACAGGGTATGAAAGGAGGCCAAGCTTCAGACGATTCTCGACTTGGCGCTCCTCCAACTGACTTTCGGGCATGACATTCATTTTTTGCTTGATTGGTAGTCAGTCCTTTTTAATCCATGGCAACTCCAGATTGATGATGTGGTTATTGGAGGTACATATATACCTTCCATTGGGTCATCCGAGATAGATAGCCAACGGATGCAGTACAGGCCAAAACCCACATAAGCTCTGAGTGAGCCGGAACCTATGCCAAAGTTTTAGTTTGTGATTGCATGGCTATTGAACGACAATTTTAACCAGCAGCTGAGGGACAATGACTTACAGAAGATTGATAGAATAGAGTGGACCGCTCAGGGTCGATTCCGATGGCCAAAAGTGTGGCAAGGGTTTCCCTTTTGCACCGCTTTAGCGTCTCGGGGTTCTGTGGTGTGGTCATTGCATGGAGATCAACAATTGAGTATATTAGTTTTGTGTCTGCAGGTTCTCGATGTTGGAGTTGTACCCATTGTCGAAGAGCCCCTGCATAATTGCCCAAGTGAGGTATACCGGTGGGTTGAATGCCCGAAAAGACGACTCTCGTTTGAGGCTTTTCACTTGCGCTGTCATTGTGCCATGTCTGGTTGCTTCGGTAGTTCCGTAAAATCGCAGTGTGAGCGGCGGCACATTTGCCTTGTTGTGGCCTCCAAGACGGCCCGCGGGAGTGGGAAATCCGGCTACACGCATGCAGTCTCCTCTTATACATTGCGTATTCGTATCTGAATCCCGTCCTTTGCACTATGCGGGGAGTTGGTATTCCGGGCAGGCCTGATCTGTTCGAGTGCTCCGATGTGACCAGATTCTAATAGGTCTTGTAGTCGAATATTTGCATGCTAGAAAGGCAGCAGCGCTAGCCCAACGAAGCATCCTCCATGTTGCACGTCTCACGTGACGTAGAAAAAAAAAGGGCTTGCAACAATGCAATAGAAAGAACCCCCTAAGGTATAGTATAAGATTAAGATATTATTAAACCTAAGTCTTCTTTATTAGGGAGAGCGGAGCTTTGCCTGCGCTTTACGTCATAGCAAAGCAAGGCAAGAGGGTAAAGTAAAGCTTTCTGCTTTCCCTTTATCAAAATAAGGTTATCCTATAAATATATGTCTTCTAATTAGTTAAATACAAAATGCTCTTTACGGACTAGTTAAGATTTTTTTTTCTGCCTCTCTTAACCGCCTAACGGCTCTTAGGGAGGGGGAGTTAGTTAGTTAAAGGGCAACTAAACGCGCATCCGTCAAAAGTAAATGCGCATCCGCCGCTTTTCCTAATTTATCTTAAGAATTCACTTATATATTTTATTAAGCGGAAAATAACACCCTAAAAGACACAATACTAGCCTATAGTCACAAGTAGCTCTAGAGCCTACATATCCCTTTAAGTGCCTGAAGGCGCTAACAAGGTCACGGGACTTACATCTAGCCTAGTATATACAAGGTATATCTAAATACCGTAAGCATATAATATATGCAATGTAGCTCCTTATACTACCAGGAGCTACTAGGACTTCTATTATAGTGTAATTTCTATAGAAAATTAAGTACCTCTTCTCTACCCTTAGTCTAATTAGCCTACGAGCACTTTCGTGACCTAGTTAGCGCCTTCAGGCACTCAAAGGGATAATAAAGGGGTTAATTAACTTAATAATATTAATCATAACAACAGCTAGGACTATCTTATTATATAGAGATATCCTAGATTAAATAGTCTATTAGATTAGAAGTAATGTCTTAAATAAATAAGGGAGGGAATAATCTTAATTTATCTTATAATAAACATAAGTATAATCTTAGCTAAAGTAAAATATAGGGTAATCTTAAGAATCTTATAGGGTATATAATAATTATTAAAGAATCTAGCTATAGGTAATTCCTTTATAGATTAAATAATCCCCTTACCTAGATAACTAATATTATTATCCCTTTCTATAATCCCTAGTGCTTATTATTATAATTACGTGTTTCTAGGTGCGTATCTTATAGCATGTAATATCTTCCTACTAAGCTTTACGTAGAAAATATATTACTTATTTTTAATAAAGAGTATAGCCATGTAGACTAGCTATAAGTATAAAGCCTAGTAAAATATAATTAAGTTACTATAATCCGTGGGTAAGGCACTTATAATAGCTTTAATTTAATAGAAAACATTACTTAAGACATAGGTATATATATTTACGCTAGTTAGCTCTATAGATAGCTATTACTAGAACTCCTACTATAAGAACAAAGGGATAGCTAGGCAAGAGGTATAGGGGCACTCGTATATTAACTAAAGCTTGCTAGGTCTAAGTGTGTTATACATGCAAGTCACTAGCTTATAGCTAGTAGCTTGCTAGTGTTACGTAGACTTAGCCCTAGGGCATAGTATGCCTACCTAGTGTGTGCTAGTGTATAGGTATTATAAGTAAGGCCTTATAATTACCCCCTTACTTTTAGCTAGGCTTCTAAATAGCTTTTAGTAAGTAGTATTTAGCTATTTACTAAGTAATAGTAATATTAAAATAATAATAAATAATACTTAGTACTTAAGTATAAGTTTACCTATAACTCCTTATTATATTACTAACTTTTCCTTTCCTTATCTATAGTAAACTTTTCCTAAATACTATTATATTATTAGTTACTATAATTTTACCTTTACTACTCCCTATATTTTTACTATAGAATTAGATAAGAAAAGCATTATTACTATCCCTAATATCTATTTAAAGGGATATAGCTATATATATTATTTATATATAAGTTACGCAGACTTTAAGAAGAATTCTCTAGCTAAGCCTAATATCCCTTAAATTAACTATTAATTCCCTAGTATATAAAGTATTATTATTAAAGGGAAGAATTTAAAATATTATATCTAATATATTAAATATAGTAATACTTATAAGATAGTAAGTATATTACTTTCTTTATATTTTTAGTCCTTAATTACCTATATCTCCCTAGGTAATACTAACTATATAAGGGGATTTCCTTAATCTTCTTACTATTCTTAATTAGGTAAAAACTTTAATAAATACCCTAAGTAATTAAGTCCTTAATAATCCTAATAATTATATATTTTTAGAAGTAACTTACTATTATTTTAGTACTTATTATTTAAACCTTATTTTAGGGTTTAATTATACTAATATAGCTTATTATATTTCCTTTAGTTTAACTAAGGCTACTAAGGTCTATTAGGTATATCTTACTATATATTCTCTAGACCTTTACTTACTCTCTAGGTAAGCTACTTTAGCTATATATAATTAGTATATTATTTTATACTAGTAACTTTTAGTTACTATATTTCCTACTCCTATCCTAGAGATAGTAAGTTATTACTTTTCCTTTACTATATATTTACTAACTTTTTATAGCTAAATTACACTATATATTATAATTCCTAGAAGGTAAAAATAACTTTATAGCTATAATATTATAACCTAGGATTTATACCCTAGGGGGTAGTAAAGCACTAGTTCTTCTAGGTAATAAAGGTAGTAGTTTAGGAGAATAAGAGTAAGGGTACTAAATACCTCCTTTATAATAGTATTATTTTAATATATAAGGGAGTAACTATAGAAGGGTTTCCCTTAAAACTTCTCTTCTTATAAGGATCTTTTCTTTTATTATTTAGTAAATAATCTAATAAGGTTTTTAATTAAAGTATAATAGTAGCTAATAAGGCTAGGCCTTTTTATAATTACCTTATCCCTTATTACCTATAACTTACTTATATCTTACTATGCTTTCTCCTTATTTTAATTTAATAGAAAGCCTAAATTATATATTAAGTACTTTCTATATCTTCTACTACTACCTATTAATTATATTTACTTAGCTAACCCTTTTACTTTACTAGGTATTTATTACTTTTATAAATCTTTTTATAATCCTTAACTTCTTTAACTTTAAATTTATTATCTTTATCTTTAAGGTCTATTATTAGTATTTCTTTATCTATAGTATTTTCCTAGTAATTCTATAGCTCTAATAAGCTAATATAAAATATATTATATAGTTAACTATACTTATTAGGTAATGCTAGTTAGTATGCTTATTTACTTATAGTATTAAGTATTTAAAATAGCCTAATAAATCTTAGGTTTAGCTTTTATTTTATATCCTTAAGTTTAATATTCTTTACTAATAGTAGTACTAAGTCTTCTTTTTTAAGGTTAATAGCTAGTGTTATTAGTTATAGTACTTTACCTATACTTTAGTAGCTCTTACCTAGTTATATACTAGTTTCTCCCTAACCTTATATAGCTTCTAGATATATATATAAGCTTCTAGGACCTTCCCTTCCTTACTCTTATTCTTAAGAGCTAAATAAAACTTAGGTAAATAGCCTATAAAAGTATAATTAGGGAAGTAACTTATTATCTTATTAATAGTATTATTATATATAAATTAAGCTATTAGGAGTAGCTTTAGCTATAGCTATTAGTTTTCTTTAATAAAGCATTATAAGTAATATTTAAGCACTTAGTTTATTCTCTTTATTTACTTATTAGTTTAGGGGTAAAATACTATTAAAAGCCTCTACTTTATATATAATAAGTAATATATATTTAACTAGAATTAGCTTATAAACACTAATTCTCTATTAGATATAATACCCTCTAGTAGCCTAAATTAAAGCTTAATTTCCTTATAGAATAACTTTACTAATTTAGCTATATTAATTATAGTCTTTATAGCAAGGAAAATAAAGTACTTAGTAAATTAGTCTATAATTACTAGAATTATATTAGTTTCTTAGTTACCTAGCTATACTAGTAATAATCCTATAATAAAATCCATTAAGATCTTTACCTATAGTTACCTTAGTATTAGTAGTAATTTAAGGCTTTTATATAGGCAGTGCCTTCTAGCTACTACGCGCTAGTATACTTTATAGCTAGATATATAGTCTAAAATAGCCTTACTTATTACTAGCTACTAATAGTAATATTTTAGTAGCTTAAGAGTATATTTAGTCCTAAAGTAACTTACTAGCAAATTATTATAATATAGCTATAGAAGCTCCTATTATAAGATAGGCTCTTATAAAATAACTACCTAGTCTTTATATATTAGAAAACCTCTTACACTATATAACTATAAACTAGCTTTTTCTCTCCCTTTTACTTAGGAGTTAACCTTACCTTTATGTTTTTATAAATCTAAATCTTAGTTTTATACTTTCTATAGTAATTACACTAATAGTTTATTTACTATAGATTAGTAAGGATCTAGTAATATAATAGCCCCCTAAATCTCTTATACTATACTAATATCTTAGATATACACTACCTTCTCCTTAAAATCACCCTTATTTAGCTAACTTATTACTAAATTTATAGTAGCTAACTAGCCTTTTACTTAGGCTACTATTAACTTAGTAAGCTCTAAGACTAGTGCTATACTATAACTTCTTTAATATATTAGTACTTTTTCTTTTACTATATAAGTAACTACTATTTTCCTTTAAAGCTCTAGTAAAAGTACCTTATTTAATATAGGTTTACCCTTATAATTAAACCTTCTTAATAGTATATTTATAAGGTTACTTTTCCTTAGTCTATGCTTAATTATAAAATAGAAAGGGTAAAGAAATATATACTATTATACTTACCTTTTATTTAGCTTCTATTACCTTATAAAAGTCTATAGGTTATAGTAGTCTAATAAGACCTCTATAGGTATTTCTATGCCTTTAATATAGTATTACTAGTGTTTAAATAACTTTACTATAGTAAGTAACTTTTAATTAGCTATACTATAGTTATATTTAGTGTTTATAAACTTCCTTAACTAAAAGGCTACTAAATACTAATAGCCCTTATTATCCTACTAAGATAGAATTCTTACTATTATAAAAATTAAGGTATTTATCTTAATATATACTACTTAACTTAGGTTATAATATTAGAGAAGAGGCACTTACTAAAAGGCATCTTTTAGCTAGTTAAACACTAGCTATTCCTTTTCTTTAAATATAAACCTCTTAGTCTAGATGCTATTTTAACTACCCTTTATTAACATATAAAGAGATACTATAATCCTAAAGTATTTATAAATAAACTATTAGTAAAAGTTATAAAATCTAAGAAATAACTATATATTCTTAAAACTTATTAGCTCCTTCTATTCTCTAATTATATTAACCTAGTAAGTATTTATTAATATCCTATTAATAAAGAGAATAAACCCTAGGAATTTTACTAATTTCTTATAGAAAAAGCACTTAAAGGGTTTTATATATAACTTTACTAATTTTATATATTCTAGGACTTACTTAATATATTTAGTATACTTCTCCTTTATCTTAAAGAAAATTAAGATATTATCTAGATATACTATATAAATAGTATTAACTAGCCTATAAAGCACCTTATAAATATAGCTTTAAAAAGTAGCTAGGGTATTAGTTAACCTAAAAGGTATTATAAGGTACTTATAGTGCCTATAATATATATAAAAAGCTATCTTTTACTTATTACTCTCCTTAATATAAATTTAGTAGTATATATCCTTAATATTAATCTTAGAAAAGAAACAGGCCTCTTAGTATTAATTAAGGATCTTTAAAATTAAGGGGAAAGTATAGTAATTCTTTTATATTACCTTATTAAGTCCTTAATAGTCTATATATAGCTAAAGCATTCTATCCTTCTTTAGTATAAATAAGATAGGTATACTTACTAGGCTCTTTAAGGGTCTTATCTAGCCTTTCTCTAGGTTATTATTAATATATTCCTAGAGTTCCTTAAGTTTACTTTAGGAAGGAGAGTAAATTAGTTTATATAGGAGTATAGCTCCTAGTATAAGATTAATTATATAGTTAGTTAACTTCTTTAATAAGAGGCTCCTTAACTTATCTAATATAAATATATCTTTAAACTTATATAACTTCTTAGGAATATCTTTAATAGTTTTATATACCTTTACCTTCTCTTTATCTTTAAGAGGGATAAACTTATCTTCTATTACGCCTATAATAGTATATATAATTATCTTATTACATATTACCTTTGTAAATTTATAAGGAGTTAGTAGTAAAAAGGCTACCTTTCTTTTCTTAAATTACTATTCTTATAAGTATAAGTAAAGGTATATATATTCTTTTATAAGTATATATATTCTAATTAATATAGGGCTTCCCTTTACTCTTAGGTCCTTATTAATAGCTATATATAGTAGTTTAAGGTCCTTCTTTTTATCCCTTAAGTCTTAGATTATAATAAGTACCTTATAAATACTATATTAGGGAATTATAAGAGACCTTACTACCTTTAGGATAAGCGCTATAGCCTTAGCCTAATTAAGCTTATAAGTCTATGTAAACTAAGTGCTAATAATATTAATCTTAGTATAACTATTAAGATTTACTACTATTTTAATGTCTTTTTACTTATAAATAGTAACTAGTATATAAAATTAGTATCCTACTAGTACTTTAGTGTCTAAGGTAAAGGTAAGGGTATTTACTTTTACCTTTAGGAGTTTCCTTAACTTTTTACTAGTTTTTCCTTAGCTTATTATAATTATAAAAAAGATACTTTATACTACTATAATTATAGCACTATTTTCTTCCTTATAGCCTATTATTATTTAGGTAAGTAGCTAGGGTCTTTTCTTTATCCTTATCCTTATCTTTTTAGTCCTTATTTAGCTAATAGCCTTATAAAGAGTTATGTCTTTAATATTAAGGGGCCTTATATAGGCCCTTCTCTTTTAAATTACTTAGCTTTTACTTATTCTTTAATATTACTTCCTAGAACTATTAGGTAAGTTATATAACCTCTTCTTATGTTAACCTAGTAATATTTATATATAAGTTAATATAGTCTTATAAGTTAGGAAGTAATTTTATAAAGAATATAAGAGTATAAGTCTTTTCTAGGGCTTATTCTAGGTGTTTCTCTAGTAAATCTAAGTAAATACTAAACTTAATAGGACTCTAGCTCTCTTTTTACTTTATGTTTTCTAGCTATATGTGAGAACAAAGGGATAGCTAGGCAAGAGGTATGGGGGCACTTGTATATTAACTGAAGCTTGCTAGGTCTAAGTGTGTTATGCGTGCGAGTCACTAGCTTATAGCTAGTGGCTCGCTAGTGTCACGTGGACCTAGCCCTATAGCGTAGTGCACTAGCAAGGTATATCTATATTATAAGTAAGGCCTTATAATTATCCCCTTACTTATAGCTAGGCTCCTAAATAGCTTTCGCTAGCCTTAATATAGCTATTTACTAACTATATAATAATTAAAATAATAACAAACAAATCAGTTAGCTTTATAATATAAATTTTATTATAACTTATTATTATATTACTTCCTTTTCCTCCTTATAACTTTAGACTATTCTAATTAATTTTAATTAGACTTTATTTACCCTAACTTATTACTTAGCTAACCCTTCTATTTTACTAAGTATTTATTACCTTTATAAGTCTTCCTATAATCCTTAACTTCTTTAACTTTAAATTTATTATCTTTATCTTTAAGGTTTAGTATTAGCATTTCTTTATTTATAGTATCTTCCTAGTAATTTTATAGCTCTAATAGACTAATATAAAACATATTATATAATTAACTATACTTATTAAGTAGTACTAATTAGTATGCTTGTTTACCTACTATATTAAGTACATAAAATAGCTTAATAAATCTAGGGATTAGCTTTTATTTTATATCCTTAAGTCTAATATTCTTTACTAATAGTAGTATAAGGTCTTCTCTTTTTAGGGTTAGTAGCTAGTGTTATTAGTTATAGTACTTTACTTACGCTTTAGTAGCTTTTACTTAGTTATATACTAGTTTCTCCCTAACCTTATATAGCTTTTCTCTATATATATAAGCTTCTAGTACTTTCCCTTCCTTACTCTTACCCTTAAGAGCTAGGTAAAACTTAGGTAAATAGCCTATAAAAGCATAGTTAAGGGAATAACCTATTATCCTATTAATAGTATTATTATATATAAACTAAGCTATTAGGAGTAGCTTTAGCTATAGCTATTAGTTTTCTTTAATAAAGTATTATAAGTAATATTTAAGCACTTAGTTTATTCTCTTTATTTACTTATTAGTTTAGGGGTAAAATACTATTAAAAGCCTTTATTTTACGCATAATAAGTAATATATATCTAACTAGAATTAGCTTATAAACACTAATTCTCTATTAGATATAATACCCTTAGGTACCCTAAATTAAAGCTTAATTTCCTTATAAAATAACTTTACTAATTTAGCTATATTAATTATAGTTTTTATAATAAGGAAAATAAAGTACTTAGTAAATTAGTCTATAATTACTAGGATTATATTAGTTTCTTAGTTACTTAGTTATACTAGTAGCAATCCTATAATAAAATCTATTAAGATCTCTACTTATAGTTACCTTAGTATTAGTAGTAATTTAAGGCTTTTATATAAGTAATGCCTTCTAGCTATTATATACTAGTATACTCTATAGCTAAATATATAGTCTAAAATAGCTTTACTTATTACTAGCTACTAATAGTAATATTTTAGTAGCTTAAAAGTGTATTTAGTCCTAAAGTAACTTACTAGTAAATTATTATAATATAGCTATAGAAGCTCCTATTATAAGATAAGCTTCTATAAAATAACTACTTAGTCTTTATATATTAGGAGACCCCTTATGCTATATAACTATAAACTAGCTTTTCCCCTCCCTTTTACTTAGGAGTTAACCTTACCTTTATATTTTTATAAATCTAAATCTTAGTCTTATGCTTTCTATAGTAATTACGCTAATAGTTTATTTACTATAAATTAGTAAGGATTTAGTAATATAATAGCCCCTAAATTACTTATACTATACTAATATCTTAGATATATACTACTTTCTCCTTAAAATTACCCTTATTTAGCTAACCTATTACTAGATTTATAGTAGCTAACTAGCCTTTTACCTAAGCTACTATTAACTTAGTAGGCTCTAAGACTAGCGCTATACTATAACTTCTTTAATATATTAGTACTTTTTCTTTTACTATATAGGTAGCTACTATTTTCCTTTAAAGCTTTAGTAAAAATACCTTATTTAATATAAGTTTACCCTTATAATTAGACTTTCTTAATAGTATATTTATAAGGTTACTTTTCCTTAGTTTATACTTAATTATAAAATAAAAAAGGCAGAGAAATATACACTATTATACTTACCTTTTATTTAGCTTTTACTACCTTATAAAGGTTTATAGGTTATAATAGTTTAATAGGACTTTTATAAGTATCTCTATACCTTTAATATAGTATTACTAGTATTTAAATAACTTTACTATAGTAAGTAACTCTTAATTAGCTATACTATAGTTATATTTAGTGTTTATAAACTTCCTTAACTAAAAGGCTACTAGATACTAATAGCCCTTATTATCCTACTAAGATAAGATTCTTACTATTATAAAAATTAAGGTATTTATCTTAATATACACCGCTTAACTTAGGTTATAATATTAAAGTAAAGGCACTTACTAAAAGGTATCTTTTAGCTAGTTAAACACTAGCTACTTCTTTTCTTTAAATATAAACCTCCTAGTTTAAATACTATTTTAACTACCCTTTATTAGCATATAAAAGGATGCTATAATCCTAAAGTATTTATAAATAAACTATTAGTAAAAGTTATAAAATCTAAGAAATAACTATATATTCTTAAAACTTATTAGTTCCTTTTATTCTCTAATTATATTAACCTAGTAAGTATTTATTAATATCCTATTAATAAAGAGAATAAACCCTAGGAATTTTACTAATTTCTTATAAAAAAAGCATTTAAAAGGTTTTATATATAACTTTACTAACCTTATATATTCTAGGACTTACTTAATATATTTAGTATGCTTCTTCTTTATCTTAAAGAAAATTAAGATATTATCTAAATACACTATATAAATAGTATTAACTAGCCTATAAAGCGCCTTATAAATATAGCTTTAAAAGGTAACTAAGGTATTAGTTAACCTAAAAGGTATTATAAGGTACTTATAATGCCTATAATATATATAAAAGGCTATCTTTTACTTATTACTCTCTTTAATATAGATTTAGTAATATATATCCTTAATATTAATCTTTAAGAAAAATAAGCCCCTTAGTATTAATTAAGAATCTCTAAAATTAGGGGAGAGTATAGTAATTTTTCTATATTACCTTATTAAGTTCTTAATAGTTTACGTATAGTTAAAGTATTTTATCCTTCTTTAGTATAAATAAGATAAGCATGCTTACTAGGCTTTTTAAGGGTCTTATCTAGCTTTTCTTTAGGTTATTATTAATATATTCCTAGAGCTCTTTAAGTTTACTTTAGGAGAGAGGGTAAATTAGTTTATATAGAGGTATAGCTCCTAGTATAAGATTAATTACGTAGTCTATTAACTTCTTTAATAAAAAGCTCCCTACCTTATTTAATATAAATATATCTTTAAACTTATATAACTCCTTTAGGATATCTTTAATAGTTCTATATACTTTTACCTTCTCTTTATCTTTAAGAGGGATAAATTTATCTTTTATTATACTTATAATAGCATATATAATTATCTTATTATATATTACCTTTATAAACTTATAAGGAGTTAGTAGTAAAAAGGCTACCTTTCTCTTCTTAAACCACTATTCTTATAAGTATAAGTAAAGGTATATATATTCTTCTATAAGTATATATATCCTAATTAATATAAGGCTTCCCTTTACTCTTAGGTCCTTATTAATAGCTATATATAGTAATTTAAGGTCCTTCTTTTTACCTCTTAAGTCTTAGATTATAATAGGCACCTTATAAATACTATATTAAGGAACTATAAGAGACCTTACTACCTTTAGAATAGGCACTGTAGCCTTAGCCTAATTAAGCTTATAGGTTTATATAAACTAGGCGCTAATAATATTAATCTTAGTATAACTATTAAGATTTGCTATTATTTTAATATCTTTTTACTTATAAATAGTAACTAGTATATAGAATTAGTATCCTACTAGTACCCTAGTATCTAAGGTAAAGGTAAGGGTATTTACTTTTACCTCTAGGAGTTTCCCTAACCTTCTTACTAGTCTTTCCTTAGCTTATTATAATTATAAAAGAGATACTTTATACTACTATAATTAAAGCACTATTTTCTTCCTTATAGCTTATTATTATTTAGGTAAGTAACTAAGGTCTTTTCTTTATTCTTATTCTTATCTTTTTAGTCCTTATTTAGCTAATAGCCTTATAAAGAGTTATATCTTTAATATTAGGGGCTTTATATAAGCCTTTCTTTTCTAAATTATTTAGCTTTTGCTTATTCTTTAATATTACTTCCTAAAATTATTAGGTAAGTTATATAACCTTTTCTTATATTAGCCTAGTAATATTTATATATAAGTTAATATAGTTTTATAAGTTAGGGACTAATTTCGTAAAGAATATAAAAGCATATATCTTTTCTAAAGCTTATTTAAGGTGTTTCTCTAGTAAATCTAAGTAAATACTAAATTTAATAGGGCTCTAGCCCTCCTTTTGCTTTATATTCTTTAGCTAAGTAACTATTTATATATTATAGCTTATAGAGTCCTTAAGTAGTGTAAGGGTCTAGTCCTAGAACTTATCCTAGTTATCCTTAGGGTAATTCTAGCTATTAGCTAGTTATTCTTTAATATATTAGTCCTATCTTACCTAGTAGTTTATATATATATAGTTAAGTATAAAGAGAATCTTTTAGTTATCCTAATAATACTTCTTTTTTACCCCCTTAAAGGTATAGTTAAGGTTATTAAGCTATATCTTATGCTTTTATAAGTTTATAAGGTATTAGAGTTTTATAATATTTTAGACCTTAACTTCTTAGCTACTAAGACTTAAGGATATACTAGCCTTTTAGCCCCTTTTTATTAGCACTTCTTCTCTATAAATTTATAGTAAGTTAGTAAGTTCCTATTCTTACTCCTATAGTTCCTTAAGTTACTTAAGCTAAGTAATTTACTTCCTAACTACTACCTCTTTTACCTCTATTATAAAGGATTTAGTCTTAGATAAGGTTCTTATAGGATATAGTATATTATTAGCTATAGTATTACTATTATTTAGTAAGTCCTAAGTAATATATAGTATTATTCTAGTAAATTAGGTAGTTTTCCCCTTATATTACTCTTAGGTAGCTAGTATGAGAAGCTTTAAAATTATAAGAATAAAGGGATAGCTAGGTAAGAGGTATAGGGGCACTTATATATTAACTAAAGCTTGCTAGGTCTAAGTGTGTTATGCGTGTAAGTTGCTAGCTTATAGCTAGTGGCTTGCTAGTGTTACGTGGACCTAGCCCTACAGCATAGTATACTAGCGGGGTGTATCCGTGTTGTGAGTGGGGCCTCACACTATATAGCTATTTATATATTATAGCTTACAAAGTCCTTAAGCAGCATAAGAGTCTAGTCCTAGAACTTATCCTAGTTATCCTTAGGGTAATCCTAACTATTAGCTAGTTATTCTTTAATATATTAGTTCTATCTAGCCTAATAGTTTATATATATATAATTAAGTATAAAGAGAATCTTTTAGTTATCTTAGTAATATTTCTTCTTTACCCCCTTAAAGGCATAGTTAAGGTTATTAAGCTATATCTTATACTTTTATAAGTTTATAAGGTATTAGAGTTTTATAATATTTTAAACCTTAATTTCTTAGCTACTAAGGCTTAAGGAGAAACTAGCCTTTTAGCCCTTTTTTACTAGTCTTTCTTCTCTATAAGATTATATTAAGTTAGTAAGCTTTTATTCTTACTCTTATAGTTTCTTAAGTTACTTAAGCTAAGTAATTTACTCTCTAATTACTATTTTTTTACCCTTATAGTAAAGGGTATAGCTTTAAATAAAGTTATAAAATATAGTATATTCTTAGATATAGTATTACTATTATTTAGCTAATCCTAAGTAATATATAGTATTATTCTAGTAAATTAAGTTATTTTTCTTCTTATATTACTCTTAGGTAGCTAGTAGGAGAAGCTTTAGAATTATAAAAATAAAAGGATAGCTAGGTAAGAGATATAAGGGCACTTATATATTAACTAAAGCTTACTAGGTCTAAGTGTGTTATATATATAAGTCACTAGCTTATAGCTAGTGGCTTGCTAGTGTTATATAAACCTAGCCCTAGGGCGTGGTGTGCCCGCCTAGTGTGCGCTAGCGCACAGGTGTTATAAGTAGGGCCTCACACCTACTGCTAAGTTAAAAGGGAAAACCCTAAACTAGGAAGACATAGGTATAAAGAAATATAAATATTAGCTAGACTAAAAATGTAAGTGACTTATTCTTCTGGATTAGGACTAGCGGCCAGAGCTTTGCACTACACTACATCTTATAGTTTTTTTTTCTAATAAATAATTCATATCTAATCTTAGAAAATATATATAAATATAAAACCTTGATTTTTAGATAGATAACTCAAAAACTATAATGTAGTTATATATAAAAGTGGGTCCTTAGGCCACAAACTTAAAAAACTACATTTCACTACATTTTAGCACTAAAAGAATACTACAAATGTAGTATTCGTGATTTGTGGGGCGAAGGTCCACTTTTAGACCCACCCTTATATGTAGTATTTTTCTTAGAATTTTACTCTATACAATCACGTAATTTTTAGGATATATACAAAATTAAATAGAAATACTACAAGAAATACTACACTACACGAGTGTAAGGCTCTGCTAGCAGCGGATGCGCATTTACTTTTAACGGATGCGCGTTTAGTTGCCCTTAGTTAGATCGTCAAATCATTAGTCAAATCATTAGTCAAATTGTCAGTCAAATTGTCAGTCAAATCATTACTTATGTTATGGACTCGAGCTACGAGCTCGGGTCAAGTACGGCTCCGGGAAGCACGCGGACTGTACGCAGACCGCGCACGGACCACACACAAGCCGCTATATATTTAGGCTTTGTGTAACTAATAGAAGAGTTCTTTCCTTCTTCTATAAGAATAATATTCTCACTCTGAACGCTTATCTGTAGTAGCCATAAGGCCAGTTCTTAACAAGTTAAATCATTAGTTAAATCAACAACTACTTTTTAGAAAGGGGGGGGGGAGGTAGTAAGGAGGCCCGCCGCATGCAATAGCTTACCGCAGGCGGCCCTTAGCAGGGCCTCTAGAGGGCCCCCGGAGGGAATAGAAAAGCTTAAATATCTGAAGATATTAGTTGAATAATTAGTTAGTCAGTCAGTCAGTCAGTTAGTTAAATTGTCGGTTAGTTAGTCAATTAGTCAAATCGTCAAATCGTCGTCCCACCCATGCTAGAAAATCGTCAAATCGGTCAAAAAGTCAGTCAAATCGTCAGTCAGAAAGTCAGTCAAATCATCAGTCAGTCAATCAATCAAATCGTCAGCCAAATCATTAGTTAGAAAGTCATTTAAATCATCAGTCAGAAAGTCAGTCAAATCATCAGTTAGTTAGTCAAATCGTGAGCCAAATCGTCACTTAGTTAAATCGTCAAATCAGTTAGAAAGTCAGTCATATCGTCAGTTAGAAAGTCAGTTTAATCATCAGTTAAAAAGTCGGTTAGATAAAAAAAACGGAAGCGGATAATAGTTACCGGGCGGATACCGAAGCTTTCCCTGCGCCTATGATGCTAGGCAGCCATAAGGGTCTTGTATTTGATTACCATAACTGTCCGGCGGTGTAATAATGAAAGCGCATTGACGTGGAATCTGTTATTAACTTAAACACCTACAGAGAGTAAGTAATTATGGGCCCAATGAAAATGCGGCCAAGTAATGAATGGCCCGGAATTTATTGTGTACGTACCTGAGGTGATACTTACGTACATGTATGTCCAGAGACAAGCCCCGCACCTGCTCCCCACCATGTGAGAACAAGTGTGTGCTCATTTGAGTTGCCATTGCAATAGTAATTCTAGAATGACTATATCAAAGCCGTGCCTTTCCGAACCAGACACCAGGTGAATGTCCAATAAGCAAAAGGCTGCCCCCTCGCACACGTCGTGTCGCGGCTATTAACAATTGTCGACTGAATGAACCAGATGATACAAGCTGAGTAGCCGATGCTCGTTCGGTCAATTGTGTTGATCTCCCGTGCCCAGAAATCACGAAAATCGTTGAATCTTGTCCAGTGGAGACAGCTCAAGACCATTACAATGACGAACACAACTTCACGACTGGAAAAGCTTAGAAGTTTGATGAAAGAGCGCAAAGTCGACGTATACAGTAGGGGACAAATAAGAAGAAGAGGCGCATCTGCCTACACAATATGCTAACATGAACAGTAATCCCATCCGAAGACAGCCATAGTTCCGAATACATAGCCTCCTGCGACGCCCGACGAGAGTTCATAAGTGGATTTACTGGATCGGCAGGATGTTCTGTCGTAACACTTGACAGTGCTGCACTTGCCACGGATGGTCGCTACTTTAATCAGGCGGCCAAACAGTTGGACAGTAACTGGACATTGTTGAAACAAGGACTCCAAGATGTACCGACCTGGCAAGAATGGGCTGCAAGTCACGCCAGTGGAGGTAAATCTGTAGCTGTGGACTCGTCGTTACTCCCTGGCTCAGCAGCCAAGAAACTCAGTGATCAAGTCCACAAAGCAGGAGGCGCAGGGCTCGTTCCATTAGATGAGAACCTTGTTGACATTATCTGGTCCACTGATCGCCCAGCTCGACCACGTCAACCTGTAACAGTCTTGACAGATGATCTTGCGGGGAAATCAGTTACCAAGAAAATCATGGAACTACGCCAGGAACTCTCCAAGAAGAACTGTCCTGGGTTTTTTGTATCCATGCTGGATGAAGTGGCCTGGCTCTTCAATTTACGAGGCAGTGATATCCCCTACAATCCCGTATTCTTCTCTTACGCGACTATCACACCGACAGAAGCTATCCTCTACATTGACGAGTCACAGTTAACGGATGCTTGCACAGCACATCTGCAAGCCAACAAGGTGCAGGTTAAACCTTATGAAACTTTCTTCAGTGATGCACGGCAGCTTCATAGCGAGGTCGCGGGAAAGAGACAAGGCGATAGCGACGGAATGGGTATAGGAAGATTTCTCATATCAAACAAAGCATCATGGGCTCTTAATCGAGCTCTTGGAGGTGAAGGTTCAGTCAAAGAAATGAGAAGCCCAGTAGGAGATGCCAAGGCGATCAAGAACGAAACAGAGATGAATGGCATGCGGTCATGCCACGTACGAGACGGGGCGGCTTTGATCGAATTCTTCGCATGGCTGGAGAATCAACTAATTGAAAAGAAGACCATTATTGACGAAGTGCAAGCCGCGGACAAGCTTGAAGAAATTCGATCGAAGCACGATCGTTTTGTTGGACTATCCTTTACTACTATATCATCCACAGGACCAAAGTAAGATGATTCAACTTGAACGAAGAGAAGGGAGCAGCAAGAGCTGCAGTGGTAACTATTCGACTAACACAACAATAATACAGTGCTGCTATTATTCACTATGGACCTGAGAAGGGGAATTGTGCCGCCATAGATCCAGCGAGCGTGTACCTGTGCGATTCTGGTGCGCAGTACCTTGACGGAACTACAGACACCACCAGAACACTGCATTTTGGTTCGCCCGGAGCAGCCGAGAAGAAGGCATATACCCTGGTTCTGAAAGGCCTCATTGGCCTCGAAACAGCAATTTTCCCCAAGGGTACGACTGGGTTTGCTCTGGACTGTTTAGCTCGACAGCATCTCTGGGTTAGTAATGGCAAATTGCATGCATCTATCGAATGAAGCAGAGGTGACTGACTTGAACTAGAAAAATGGGCTTGACTATCGACATGGCACCGGACATGGTGTTGGTTCGTATTTGAACGTTCACGAGGGCCCAATAGGTATCGGTACTCGCGTTCAGTACACTGAAGTTCCACTCGCACCGGGAAATGTTCTTTCAAACGAGCCAGGCTATTATGAGGATGGAAATTTTGGTATTCGAATTGAAAACATCATGATGGTGAAAGAGGTTCAGACTGAGCATTGCTTTGGAGACAAGCCATTCCTCGGCTTCGAACATGTGACCATGGTACCTTATTGTCAAAGTCTGATTGAAGTTTCACTTCTCGACAAGGATGAAAAGGATTGGCTGAATGCATCCAACGCGGAAATCTTAGAGAAAACGAAGGGCTTTTTTGAAGGAGATGAGTTGACTACGGCTTGGTTGAAACGAGAAACCCAGAAGATAGAATGATGATACAGTAATCCGGATTAAGAAAAGTAGTTGAGTCTACAGGCGCGCAAAAGCAGCGAGTATATATGTCAACGCAAATGTAGAGGTGAACCATGGATTTTCCATCCCGGCCCGATATATTGCGGACACTGCGGGCACCCGATCTAGACGAAGCAAACGAGAAAGGTCAAGGCCATATCTGGAAGACACCTGACAAAATCCCAGTATTAGTCATTTGAGAAGCTCGTCGTCATCTGTACCCCCTCCCCTCCGGTTTGTTACGCGACCCATTTCTTATTTCTTTAGGAAGGAGCGAAGTGGGCTTGAGCGTTCTTACATGATAGGAAATTGCGATCACGCTTCCAATAATAACCAATGTTTGTGACAGCAGCGCTGTGGCAAACCCAGCCAAAAAGCCTGCCCATCCAGTCACATGTGAGCCAGTTAAAATGTCTCGGGGCGTATGTGTTTACGGACCTGCAACGCTACCACTCGATATTTGTCGAACATTATCTTGTGTTAAAAATGAAACTCGATTTGGAGCCGAGGAAGACCGGTCAGTGCGATTGGCTACTGGACGAGCATCCAGTTGGACCATCGGCCGTCGAAGAAGCATTGTACAGGCGCATGCACTTCCTCCAACACTAGCAGCAATGAGTCGTGCTGGCCCTCGGGCAATTCGGTTTGCAACCATCGGTGTTATATAAAGTAAAACGGCCGGCAAGGGTAGCGTTCTCTACTCGACTGGGCGATGTGTAAAAAGGCTAGTTCGAGCAAACGTCGGAATCAGTGCAAGCGGAGGGAGGGTTGGTTCTCTGGAGAACATCTGGTCTCGACTGATATGACGACATTGCGACATTACGTCAGCCCCATAATTGTTCCTGGGTAACTTTCTGGGGGTCTGGACTAGACGCGTCGCTCGGAATTTTTACTTGGGAGACTGCATACAGAGAGACACCCGTGGCGAGGACTATGATACTTGGGCAAACAGTGTACTGAGTTACATTAAGAGAAGCGAGGACTATGATGCTTGGGCAAACAGTGTACTGAGTTACATTAAGAGAAGCGAGGACTATGATGCTTGGGCAAACAGTGTACTGAGTTACATTAAGAGAAGCGAGGACTATGATATTTGGGCAAACAGTGTACTGAGTTACATTAAGAGAAGCGATGACTATGATATTCGGGCGAACAGTGTACCAAGTTACATTAAGAGAAAAACGAAGGAATTGAAAAAGTGGTATGTTCTGGTGTATCATCTTGTTGCCTTGCCAGGTCTGTCCCGTTACCCCCTAGGCTAGCCCAGATACTGCGAATACGCCTGGCAAGTTGAATATCCTTTCGCATTATGGTGACTCTTTGCGCATTAATCGCGCATGAGTGAGTGTCCTCAAACAAATGAATTATAAATGCTTCGGCTGCTTCTTGTAGAGCTTGTATGGCTTGGCTTTGCCATCCAAGCTCTCTACATTTTAGACGGCAGTTCATGCTGATTTCGCGCACCTATGTAAGTGTGTTAGAAAAGCAGTAGCACCAGTTCCCGAAAAGCCTGAGAAAGATTACAAGACGCATAAATGGGAGCCTTAAGAACACAAGTTTCGCATGTCCCTGATATTCCCTGATCTCGCGAAGCGCTGTGGCGCCTGGACGATAACGCCGCTTTTGTTGAATAGGAACTGGGTCCCCGGCTATTGGCATCGTCAATGAACAGATGTTTCCCGAGCATTTGACCAAAGACCGTTCAATATGATACTAACCCTGAATATCCCCAGGACGGTGTTGCAAACTCTGAGGTGACCTGACTTTCCTCAGCTTCGTCGTCATGCCGAATGTGATGGTGTTTAATGCAATATTTATTCAAGAATCACCATGTTTTAACAGCTTAGCGCTAAGCTCGGAAATCTCAAGGGCCGTTGAACAGGCAATGCAGGAAAGGGAAGTAGGAGGACCTAGAGCACAGACTACTGAAAGTAATGCTCAGGGAAGTAAGTGCTAGCTGTTATGGCTCAGCCAGGCCCACTCGCGCGATATCCGCCGCAGCATAAGGTGAAGCAGGATTTTCCACACTGTGACTCCGCCTAAAGCCGGGTCTACATATGTAATAATGTTTTTTCCTGTCAGCTACTCTTCTCGGCTGAGTTTATGTAATCAAGCACAAAGTCAAACCTATCCTACCATGTTATGCCAGACGGGTGGAGACGCTCCAAATCTGGCCACATATTGAGATAACTGATAAAGTCGTACTCGTGCTGAGACGGAAACACCAATCCACTCTTTCTTTAATTCAGCGCCCCGTTTAAACTTCCAGCATTAGTCCTTGAAGTCTTGAATCTCTGAAGCAAGCGACGGATAGACATCCGCGATCTGGCTCTGGTTTCGATGGAACAAGTCATGGATGGCGGCCGTCTGCCACTCGAAGAGTGGTTCTGGGAGATGCCAGTCTGTACTCGCTGGTGGACGGCAGCAACGATCTTGACAAGTGCTTTGGTGCAGTGCCACATAGTAACACCATTTCAGTTGTTCTATAGCTTCCGAGTCGTTTTCGCGAAATCTCAGGTATGTCTAGAAAAAGGACACGCAATTGTGTATCGACTTCCTCGGAATAGAAGACTGACTTTCCTATGCAGTATTGGCGACTCTTTAGTACTTTTCTATATTTTGGACCGTTCTCGCTGGACCTACTTTTCCATATATATTTTCTTCAGAGATACGCCCGCCTTCTGGAGGAATCTTCTGGGCGGTCACCAGCTCAATTCTCATGGCTTCTCTTCTACGCCATGGCAAGCCTCATCATTTTATCACCACTGGTGTCTATGCCATTTCTTGGCCAACCTCTGTCTTCAACACTTGTCTACATTTGGTCTCGTCGAAACCCGGACACCAGACTTAGCTTCCTCGGTCTTCTTGTTTTCACTGCACCATATCTGCCTTGGGTCCTTATGGCTTTTAGCTTGTTCATGCACGGATCAATACCTAGGGACGAGATTATGGGTGTAGTAATCGGCCATGTATGGTATTTTTTCACTGATGTTTACCCCCCTCTTCACAGCGGATCGCGGCCTCTTGACCCACCGTCGTGGTGGAGGAGACTATTCGAGGGTCGAGTAGCCGAAGACTCGGGAAATGTGTTCAATGACGATCTCATTGCTGCAGCTGGAAGAAGAGAGCCTCGAGCGCCCAATAATTTGTAACAACGAGCTCGAGCTTAAGCTTTAGCCAAGCGATAAATACAACCATACTGCTTGTCATCTTTTGTCATGTGCGCGTACAAGGGGCCGGGACTCGTAACTTTGCAGAGCAGAATTTATGTTTGGTTATGACGAAGCCAAAGCAGTGATGCTAATTATAGGAATAATTGAATGCGGGGATTTAATCTAAGCAGCGAAAGTGTGGCTCATAGCCGCCTAGCTACCCCACTAGGTACTAAGGTACATAGGTAAGAAAGAGGGGGCGGCAGAATATTGCGCCTTTAAGGTGACTCTTAGAGACTCCGAATTTAATATTATTATTTATTAATACTCAGCCTGCCAACCATCAGACTGACTGGCTTGCCTCACGCCCATCACCTCTGTCACAGGTTCAACTATCTGTTCCGCATCTAGACCTCTATCCAGCTATTCTTGCTGACCCCACGGCGCAAGAACATGAAGGCATATTTGTACGATAACTTACCGGTAAGCGAGCCTGTACAGACGACAACTACGCTACAACAACAAAACCTGCAATAAGTGGCGTTTCTCACGAAATAAGTTAGGGCGACCAGCGCCTACCCCACGACTCGGGCCGAGCTATCGATGCCGATGCGCTTAGTAGATTGGGTGTGCTCTATTACCGCTTTCCGAATATCCAAGATGTAGACAAATTGGCCGCAGATCGAGGGTATAAGAATCGAGATGAAATCACAGTTTCCCCGGAAAAGATGGGTGAGGCTTACGAGGATAAAGTAAAGATGTTTTTCCATGAACACTTGCATGAGGATGAAGAGATCCGTTACATCAAAGGTGGACAAGGCTTCTTTGATGTAAGGAGCAAGGACGACGAGTGGGTTCGCGTACGACTGGAAAAGGACGACCTACTTATTCTTCCCGCTGGGATCCATCACCGATTTACCACTGATGAGGAAAATGTACGTGACCACCCCAATCCCGCCTTGGTCTTAGAGCCAGCCGCTGGCCATATTAAAGCAAAATGCTAATTAGCTTGGCTGGCTGGGACAGTTCGTACATGCAATGCGACTTTTTAAAGATGAGCCAAAATGGACGCCGTTGAACAGGAGTAGATATTTGGATGCAAACTTGTTTCGTGAACAGTATGTTAAACAATTTCTGGATGGATAAGTAGACAGTAAGATTTATTGCTGAATTGTGAGGTTTCCTGGCTTATGGTATGAGAAATAAACTACATTACTAATTAGGCCTATGGGCATTGAACATTCGCTGAACAAGGGATAATGCCATGCTCTCACCACGAGGCCCCCACACCCATAGCCATGCTGGTCCTTCACATATTTATTTATGTACTTCCCACTTCCGTTTCGCCTAAGCATCATTCTTCATATCCGCTCTCTAGCTAGGGCCCTTTCGCTCTAAGATGGAGGAGAAAAACACCTGCGATAGTGTAACAGACTTACCAGAGGGCAATACTAACAAGCCCCGCCTACAACTCCCAACGAGCTGTGATCCTCCACATTCTGGCTCTCCCCGGCGACTTGTTTGGATTGTATGTCCGTCCTCTTTGTCAGTTTTCAGTTTTTCCAACTACTGACTGAAGCCTCATACAGATCTTTGGGGGAACTGGCCATATGGGTCGATCTCTTGTCAAGTATGCGCTCTCCCGAGGTGACCTTGTCACGTCAGTTGGTAGAGTTCATGAAAACAATGCCAATGGCATGACAACCCTACATCAAAACTGTCTTAGGTCACTATGTGACGTACGCTGCCGTGAGTCAGTAGCTGTTGTGGTACAAAAAACACTTGAGAAATTTCGACGATTTGACGTTGTCGCCAACTGTTCTGGCTATGGTGTTATCGGCTCTTGCGAGGACCAAGATGAACATGACCTAAGAAACCAGTTCGAGACCAACTTTATAGGAACCCTTCATATAATTCATGCTACTTTGCCATACTTCAGGAGACAAAATAGCGGACGCTATTTGATATTCAGCTCAACCTCCAGAGCCCTCGGCGTGCCCGGATTAGGCCCATACTGTGCTACCAAATATGCAGTTGAAGGATTGACTGAAGCAATGCTCTATGAAACGGACTCGTTCAATATCAAGGCCACTCTAATAGAGCCTGGGTTGGTGAGGCGCGATGAGCCGGATACTGATAACAGTACTTTGCCTACGTGGGGGCATTTCTTGATTAAGCCTCCAAGTGATGGATACGCGTCCGCAACTTCACCTGCACTACATGCACGCAGGATGGTTCAGTGGCTTGGAGATCGCCAGCCAACAAGTGCAGTGAAATGTGCCGAGCTCATCTGGCAACTAGCTCATTGTTCGTATCCTCCCTTACGATTACTACTAGGGAGCTACGCGATTGAGAGCATTCGTGATAGAATGCGATCAGTAACTGAGGAACTAGAGGACTGGAAACATATTAATTTTCATAGTACTATACCAGACGGGGAGGAAAATGAATAAATGTCTGCGTGAAAGTTTCTTTTTAGCTAAAGTATTTCTTTTTTAAGCCACTTTCCTGCTTGTAAAGAAAAAAAAAACATTAAAACCATGTCTATGCTAGGGAAAGAAAAGAACACCCATTGAAACCACGTCCTGAAGAAAAATGCCAGGGAAAGAAAAGAAGAACACCCACGTCCTGGAGAAAAAAATGCTAGGTATAAAAAATGCTGATAGAATTTTTTTCTGAGCCAAATGGATTTAAAAAAAAAAAATACAGTGTCTTTTTTTTGTTTTAGCGTGCGCCACAGTGAATTATTCCGGGAAAAAAAGAAAAAAGCAGACCTAAACACACAAAAAAAAAAAGTATACACTCTAAATAATCGCAGAAAAAAAAAGTATTTTTTCTCTTGCTTGTATTACGAAAACACACAAACCTACTCCTTTAAAGACTCGCCAGCAACATCAAGAGTCACATCACTTCTTCAGAAAATATCATGGCAGAGAAACCGACATCTACACAATGCATTGGGCCAAGCCATCGTCCAGCAGGGCAAAAGCCAAGCGCGACAGTTTCAGCCGAAGTTGCATTTGAGAATGTTCGCGTCCTCCCTCAAACACCACAGCTTATAGCTCTGCTTAGCATGATACGAAACAAAAACACCGAGCGAGCAGACTTCATTTTCTACTCGAACCGCATCATTCGGCTTCTAGTTGAGGAAGGTCTTAATCACCTCCCAGTAATCGAACATGATATCACAACACCAGTTGGTCGTACATACAATGGGCTGATGTTCCAAGGCAAAATTTGCGGAGTGTCCATCATGCGTGCTGGTGAAGCTATGGAACAGGGCTTAAGAGACTGCTGTCGGTCAGTCAGGATTGGCAAAATACTCATACAGCGTGACGAAGATACAGCTCAACCAAAGCTTTTCTATGATAAACTGCCCGAAGACATCGCAGATCGATGGGTCTTGCTACTGGACCCTATGTTTGCAACAGGTGAAACCCGAAGAACTTGTTGGTTGTCTTTGCAGGTCAAACTAACCAAACCGCTTTGTTCTTTAGGTGGTTCTGCTATAATGGCTGTACAAGTACTCAAAGCACGTGGAGTCCCGGAAGACCATATTCTTTTCCTTAACATCATCGCCAGTCCAGAAGGGTTGAAAAAATTCGCCACCAAGTTTCCTCGCCTCAAGGTAGTGACAGCGTTCATAGACCAGGTACGCAGCTCCCTCTCTCATAGGTCTGTTTCAATTGCTAGCGGATAGATAGACTAACCAACACGATCTCCGCAGGGTTTGGATGAGAAGAAGTATGTCAACCCTTCCTTCATGATGAGTACCGAGCCATGAGCTAACAATTTGCTAGTTACATCATTCCTGGTTTGGGGGACTTTGGCGACAGATTCTACACCATCTGAGTGCTTAGGATTGTAGTATTGGAGCACATGTTATGCTATGCAACACGAACGCAAAGAAAAGCTTCGCATAATGGAAGGTTTGGCCGATGGCCTTGCCGTCGAGGAAACCGTCCAGAGAATGTCGTCACGTATAGCTTCTGCTATCGAATTATTGGTAGTCGTCATCATCTGCAAATACTCCTTCGCCGCCCTCCTCATCTGTACCAGCATGCCTGTCATTTTGACTTCGTTTCAATAATTTGGGTGTCTTCGCCGAGCCTTCATATCTGCTGTTCGTAGTATCTTCTTTCGCGACCGCGTCTAATCACAGGCAGAAGTCAATATTTGAATTTGCAGCATGCATGCGAGTAAAAAGAGTGAAATGGAGGGAGGTCCTTACCTGCAGCATCTACCCACTCTCCATAAACATCGACGGCTGCAGAGAGATCTGCAATCAGTCAGCGCCAAAAAAAAAAAAACCACGACGTATTCTTGGGAAGGATGCGCAACGGACAATTTACAGCGCACTGAAATTTTTGTCCACAAATTCGACAATTTAATTGTCCGACTCCCGCTTTTCTATCTAGCTTCACGCTGACAGACTTCTCGTGGTTGCAGAACAGACACGTGAACGTTGATGGTAACGGATCAGACTAAAACTACTCGTTAAAAGCCTGTACGCAAATGATGTGCGAGATTCGAATTACAAAACCTTCTTGGGTCCCATAGGCTTCCGTGACGACTTCTTGCGCTTTCCCATAGTGATGGTCAGAAACGGGCTGTTGAATGAAGCGTTGTGAATGCAGGATAGCGAGTAATTACCAAGATGTCGGCGGAGGATGGCCCGCCTGTGTTGGTTGACCTTATCGATAATGCAGACAATGACTTCAGAGGCTAAACTTATGTAATCGAGCTGCCACTTTCTCCGCCTCTTAATGCCGAGGGGCCGAGGAGCCGAGAGGCCTTACATGTAAGCATTTTGCCACAACCTTAGAGCCGATAAGGCCTCAAGCCTGTCAGTACAGTAAGCAAATGGAGGACGCTGCAAAGTCACTGCGCTGTGCTTGTACCCAGGGTGCTGCTTAACTTAACGGCGTCGCCAATGCGTGTTCTTAGTCAATTTCATACCCATTTTGCGAAAGCAGCCGCAACAGAACAGAAACGAATGCTCCGCTTGGTCATTTTCAGAATGTTGTTAATGGCAAGGCAGCCAGGAAACCTAGTCACTGTCACCTCCTGTACCTAGCTACCTAGCTAGGTAGGTAGGTATGCAAGATCCCGTGTGTTAAAGGAGGGGCACATCCAACCAAGGCCAGGCCGCCTCCTCACTGATATGGCGGTCTCGTGTTTTGTAAAATTGGATGACCCAGCCGAGAACTATCTCTCCTTCACCCCAGTCATCCATTTGGTGTACCTGGTCTTTTAACTACTCTTTTCCAATCAGACACGCAATATTAGACTTCTCAACGTGACCACTTCTCCGATAATGGCTGCAACCCCCAATGACACCATATTGGACACTCTCCGCCACATTCAACGAAGTCAGACACAGTTGTTGACATCGGTTGAGACTCTGACGGAAAGATTGAATGCTCAAGAGACTAAAGCTACTGCTTCTCCTCAAGCTCTCGACTTGGCTGATGTGCTCGACTACGATGCATCGTATGCTATGTCTAGCTCAGATGCCCTCCATCAGAACACCAAGGATAGCACCTCTATCCCAGTACAGGCTGTCCTAGCTCCAGGCTTTCGATCTAACCTGACATCTCGCATTGTTCTTACGTAAGTAAACTCCCCTCTTGACACGAGTTTGAGAAATGAAAAGCTTACAGACGTTTAGGACGTATCCGAAGCAAATCGGAATTGCTCCTTTGGCAATGAATTGGGGCAATCCTGACCCACTGAAACGCGGCCCAGTCGTAGTTTCTCGGTCTCCGTCTACTATAAGGCGTCGCAACGGTTTGTGGTCAACCTTGACTGAGATGGACGGGGTACTATCGACTGCTAAAACTACGACATAGCTATCGGAGGTTGGTTTAAACATCGCTCTTACTCGGGTGTATATTCTGATTTGCTCTCTCGCCATTAATCTTGTATTAGCTCAGTAAGTTTAAACACTAAGCATAAAGAAGGAGCTACATTAACAGATAAATACAGTGGAGGATCGTATGCCATTTACTATGCCCTAGCTGTCGCTAGTAAAGAGCTCAACATCGATCACAGGTGCGTAGCCATTCTACAGTGATAGAGTTAATGGTAACTCATGACATCCATTCGAAAGGCCTGATTTTACAAATACTGAGCCTGCTGCCCAAATTGGTCCTTTTCTTCACTGGGGAGACCCCCGTAAGATTGTAGCCATGGATCCATGGGGTCATTTAACCCCATGGATATTTAAAGACATCCTGAAACAAGAACAAGGTAAGCCACTTGCTACCTGAAGTTCGCCTCATCTAACTATGTATAGTTGATGTACGACCGACAATTGCCATCACTAAAGCGCACATGAGAGTAGGCCTTACCCTCTGGACCACAACGTGTTTGTGTGTAAAGACTTACTTGATATACTTCACAACTGACATTGTTAGCTACCCGAACTCGAAGATAGCGTTACAAAGGGGCGACTGTGAGGGGAAAATATTGTTCTCTTGTGGCAATGCAGTGGCATGCTAACTATGCCTCAAGTGTGCCAGATGGCAAAGTGTGCCTCAACGAACTCGGCGAACTTGCCGTTACCAAGTTCGCTGTTGAACCAGTGAGTCGTTTCTTTTGAACCTAGCCTTTATGTCTAATTCTTTGACTTTAGGTCTGGTATCTTCCTGGTGTTGCGGAAAGGTTCGGTATTGGTGCGTCAATCGTCTCGTTTACTTCAAAGGGGGTTTATTTAACGCCAAATCAGATGAAGGAACGCTTCGCCGGTCGCTATTCGAGCACACTGGCGGCAGCTACCCCGAAGTTCGTATCCTGATTGAAAAGGATTGTCGTTGATGCTAATATAACACAGCTGATCACGCGTGGCGACATAAAAGTTTTCTTGCCCCCAATTGGTACGCATTGAACTGACTTTCTTTACCTTTTACCTGTTTCTCGTCACTAATAATGAAAAGGCGGATTGACCGTATACTGCTTTGGAGATCCAGACAAGATGTCAGATGAGCATGTGCGATTGTCTTTACGCATTCATGACGAGGTGAGGTAACATTCAATCCTACCTAGTCGGTAGATATTCTAACTGCCCCAGTGCAATGGAAGCGATGTATTCGGTTCCGACATTTGCACATGTCGTCCCTACCTCATTTTCGGTATCGAAGAGGCCGTTAAAGAGGCACAAAACGGCGGAAGTGGTGTGGTAATTTACTTCAGGAAAGAGGGCAGGGCACTGGGTGAGGTCACTAAGGTACATATTTCCATGTCCTTTTTTTCGCCTTCACCAAGTCTGTGATCTACAAAACATGGTGCTCATGACTAACGGAAATAACTCGTAGTACTGTGGGTTTTGCTCTCGCCTTGTGTCATTGTTATTTAGGATTCGAAGTCAAAACTGACTAGCAGAAGTGGTTTACAATGCTCGTAAACGTGGCGAAGATCGAGCTTCCGACTACTTCTTGAGAACGGAGAACATAGCCGGAGTTAAAGACATGCGTTTTCAAGCTCTCATGCCAGATATCCTGCATTGGCTAGGCATTAAGAAAATTGATAGAATGCTAAGCATGAGCAAGTGAGTACTTCCGATGACACAAATGACGAAGATGCGTCATTATATCTTGAAATATTACTAATAAGCTTTGGCAGCATGAAGCATGATGCAATCGTTGGGCAGGGGTAGGTTGAACCCCGTTTTATAGGGGGAGCATCGTACGCAACCTAACAACAAAACAGCATCCCTATCTTAGAACGAGTTGAGCTACCCGAAGACTTGATTCCTGCTGATTCGCGGGTTGAGATCGATGCAAAGATAAATGCGGGTGAGTTTTCACATAGTGGTTGATATAAGTGTAGACATACTCAAAATATGTTCAAAGGGTACTTTACCGCTGGAAAGCGTCTTACGGCCGAGGAACTCCAGTCCGTCCAGGGGCGAATGTGGGAAGAGTAAGTTGGCCAATTCAAGTTGCTCGTCAAACCAGCCTAAATAACCGCTTTATAGCATCGACCATTGAACTCTCTTTGGGGATAATTAGTATTGCGGCATATCCTTAGACTGCCTAGAGCTTTATATACATTAAAGTATAGAAATAGTATAGTCTAGTCAGTCACTGCTTAACTTATCTACAAGACCACCATGAATGGCAGTGCAGCGATTGAGCGATACCGACATCTCGTATACTACACCGATCACCTATCATTTCCAGTAACAATGGGCCATGACAACGTGGCCATCCAAGATACGTTAGCCACAGCTTCACTATTTGCTCCTATTGATTGGACTATTAGGTTTATGACTACATACATTGCATGCTAATATAGGTACTTACTATCATGTCAAGCTCACTAAAAAGTCGGTTACGCGCACTCAAAGGGACATGCATTGTATGTAATAATTACTTAGAAGGAAAAGATCTCTTTAACTATTGGTATATTACAAATTTGTATTACAGTGTACTATAAAGGCAATCTTTCTGGCGTAAGAAGACTTAAGCATCATCCAGCTCATTGTCAGCCCATCAGTAGGTTTGCCAGATGTCTTAATTCAACAGCTCGTCAGCGGGCTCATTAACGGTTGACGAAGTAGGAAATGACTAGCCCACGCAGAATCCAGCGCATTTCCGGCGTTTACGGTGCGGTTAATTCAGGAAACCATAGAGTTCTAGTGAGGATTCTGTAGCATAGTGTTCAATGATTAGTTTCAGTCGTTGTGTCAGTGTCTGTCTAATGCTAGAGCCTATCAGAGATCTGGATTCTTTTCGAGGATAGGCTGTTGCTCGAGGCTTTCCACATATTCCGTGACATATGACAAAGACGAAGGGGATGCGGTTTGCTAAGCATCTCCAGCGAATAGTTTAAAGCCAAATGAGGTGTAGCAGATAAAAATATGGTGTCTTGTGACGAGACAAGTCGTGGTTGCCAATTTCCGCAGCAGCGTGACTAAAGCCTCAGAGAGAAACACGTGACAGTATCCGAAGTGGTGAGGGAAATTTGTGGGCCCGGGGGAAGGATTTTCCACTTCTGTTACCTAGCTCGCTTAGACTTTCTCTGGTGCACACAAGAATTGAAAATATTCTCGCCCCTCCACCAATCCTTTCAGCATCACCAGTTTCTCCAACTGCTTACATATCAGCCAGCGAACATGGCGGTTGGAAAGTGAGTTTTGCAAGTTTATGATCGCTTCTACGCAAGATCCTAACAGTGTCTAGGAACAAGAGACTCTCCAAGGGTAAGAAGGGTCTCAAGAAGAAGACCGTCGACCCTTTCTCTCGCAAGGATTGGTACTCTATCAAGGTATGTAAAAAGTGAATTTTAGCGAAATCAATAACAGAATTTGCTGATATAATTTAAAAAGGCTCCCAGCTCTTTCAGTGTCCGAGAGTGAGTGTTTTACACTGTCGACAAACCGAAGTTCGATTGTCACAACTCGACTAACAGCGGGCAAATTAGTGTTGGCAAGACCCTGGTGAACCGCACAACCGGTCTGAAGAACGCAAATGATGCTCTGAAGGGTCGCATCGTTGAGGTTTCCTTGGCTGATCTTCAGAAGGATGAGGAGCATTCGTTCCGAAAGGTTCGTCTGCGCGTAGACGAGGTTCAAGGAAAGAACTGCTTGACCAACTTCCATGGCCTCGACTTCACTTCAGACAAACTTCGATCCCTCGTTCGCAAGTGGCAGACTCTTATCGAAGCCAATGTCACTGTCAAGACGACTGATGACTACCTCATTCGTCTTTTCGCCATCGGCTTCACCAAGCGCCGCCCTAATCAGATCAAGAAGACGACCTACGCTGCTTCTTCCCAGATCCGAGCCATTCGACGCAAGATGACAGACATCATTCAGCGTGAGGCCTCTAGTTGCACTCTCACCCAGCTGACGTCGAAGTTGATCCCAGAGGTCATCGGTCGTGAGATCGAAAAGTCCACTGTTGGAATCTACCCTTTGCAGAATGTATGTACTGACGCAAGATGTTATAAGCCATGATGAAAACAAGCTAATTTACTGAGTTCAGGTGCACATCCGCAAGGTGAAGCTTCTCAAAGCCCCCAAGTTTGATTTGGGTGCTTTGATGGCCCTTCATGGAGAGTCGGGGACAGATGACCAAGGTCAGAAGGTTGAGCGGGAATTCAAGGAGAGAGTTCTGGCTGAGGTTTGAAATGGGTTACGTACAAATGCGAGATAAGAGGGATTCTTATAAGTGGTGTAGTAATCCCTGGGCAGCATTGTGTCGGTTATAGTGGCGTAGTATCACAGGCAATTGGAAGGACAATTTCTCCATCAACGGTACAAAAAATGAAAAGGACTTTGTTTCTACAGCATTTTCTCCTTTGACCTCTCGTACTCTCGTGTAACACCATGCTGCAATATCCCAAACGGCAGGTGGAGCTGCGCGATGTAGCATCGTGGGAAGTTGAGGGTCGTTTCTAGGGTCTAAAGAATTGGCACTGATTGTTATTGCGTATCAATCGAGTCTTGCTAGGATAAGAAGTTACCTCAACCACCTATTTTATATCTACGGGCCTGAATACCTTCAATTTCTAGATGGGCGCATTCATAAATGTGCAAGTGCTTATATAACACTGAATTAAATCGCCAATCATAAATGTATCAGCAGTAAACACCCCCTACTCCAGTCATACGTCCTCTTGCAAAAAGTCAACAATAGCTGCTCAACAAATCAGAGACCGTGTGATTCAAAGATCAATGAGTATCACTCATCAGGGAACTCACCTCGTCGGAAAGCTTCAGGTCGCTCCGATATAAGCCAGTGTCCAGCATTAACATCTACGAGACGAAACCGAGGAAAAAATTCTCCGATGGCAGGGATTGCATCATCCGCAATGTAGTGACTCTTAGTTCCACGCACAAACAAGGAAGGCTTCTCAAAACGATGATCTCGCGGTTGCTTAAATGGGAAGTCGCCAAGTTTAGGCAAAGATTTCCTGAGAATATCTAGAGGAATGCGGAACTTCAGAGTGCTTTTTCCTGCGGGTCTGTAGAGGTTTCCAAGGAGAAACTGCCTGATTGGGAGGGACTGCGCTGAATTAGCAGTAAAATCATGTCTGTGTGTCTGTGCAGGCGTTTGTACCTCTTCAAAAGCTTGCAAGATCTCATCTGCTTCGGCTTGACGAGTGATGTCCGCGTCTTGGATCTTCTTCATCGCCTTAATGTACTTAAGAAAGTCGCTGTTCAATGCTATATCGACAGGAGCATTATCGACAGCTACAAAATTTGAAATCATCTCGGGAGAACGGAGAGCCAGGGTCATGGCTGTCTTGGCCCCCCTTTCGAAAATGTTAACATCCCGCGATTGCTGCAGATATGGACCACCACGGGAGATCATTTGACCAGTTGAAAATCAGACTTACATTGAGTGACCAATCAAAGTAACATTGCCCAGTTTCTGGTCTTGGATAAAGGCCGACACATCTTCTGCCATGGCACAATAATCATGTTGTGGGTGATGGGGTGATTCGCCATGGTTTCTTAAGTCCTTTGCGACCCAAATTCGTTGAGTGACCTTGCAACCATTCGCTGAACAAGCTTGAACTCACCAGAGCATAAACATCCACGCCTAAGTCTCTCGCCAATATCCTATGGAAGAAAAAGTTTGAGCCTTCACGCGAATCCGGTGTCAAGGGACGACGACCTACTTGCTGATGCCTCTATTGTTCTTCTTAGATCCAAAGAGTCCGTGAAGGAAAATGATTGGTGACTTTTCGGCAAGACTTTGTTGAGGTTTCGCAGGCTGGTGTAGGTCATAGGCCAGCGGGCGAACGGCCTCGGGAACGGCCCCCTGGACGAAACCTCTCAGTTGTTGGTGTGATGTTCGTACAGCTAACAGTTGCACACGATGCAGATAGGCAGATGGGAGTGATGATACGCCCATGGCGGAAAAAGAAAGAAGAAAGAACAAATAAATTGCACGAGGACTTTAAGTCTCAACACTGCCTGGCTGATGGAGATATCACTTGACTGAGCTCTGATTAAGTCGGACATTAATAATTAATATTTCGATGTCTTTACTTGTCCTCATTAGGACGCTGGCTCCAGTGGGTCTCGTGTTGTATTGCATACATAGGGAACCTACGTGGGGGTACGGACTACTTACAGTGGGTCCCAGTAATTCCGAAGCAGCAGCAACGGCGACTCTGGTGGAAATTCTTCGGAATTACTGGGACCCCACTGTACCTCGGTATCATGCAGGTATACAGATATAGAGGTAATCAAGGGCGTATGTATAAGTCATCCCAGGATTACTTCAATCTCCTGAAGTCTTGTCATTCCTCAGTAGTCGATCAATCCTCTGCCATTTAGATGAAATCGATCAACCCTCTTCCATTTGAATATTGCTCGTCTTCTGTGGATGATGCACCACATTAATCGCGTGCATTGCCCGATCAGGTACGACATTTGGAAGCAGGAGAATGTGTGCCCTATCCCTTTGACAGTCATAAGGCACCAGCTAGGTCACGAATAGGCTAGTTAACCAATCACGACGAAGGTTAACCTTAGGTACTTAATTTTACGAGAGAACATTACTATAATAGAAGTCCTAGTAATTTGCAAAGGTACAAAGAGATTCATTGCCCACATCGCAGTTACATAGTAATCCTTGCGGTCAGGGCTAGCGTTCAGAGGTACTATCAAAGTATCGGAGTCTAGGTGGGTCCCGTTACCCATGTAGCTGGTGCCTTATGACTGTCAAAGGTGTTAGAATTGTATGGTGTGACTGCTTATATTGCATGTAAAGTACAAGTTACATAGGTACAGGTTGTGGGCAGTACTAGCCCTAATGTACACTCCACCGCGCAACCCAGCCGAAGTGGTCCTGATTGGCTGTGAAATCCAACAAAAGGGATGCGTTATCTTATCCTTTGTAATAGAGCTTCTGCCAATGGGAGCCACTACGTGGGGCTGGCTGCCAACCTGTCCACAATACTCCGTACAACCCCCCATGAACTTCGTCGATAGCTGCAATTGTTTTGTAGGTATCGTCATTTCAGCTCGCATCAAAACAACTCAAAAGAATACGTCAATCTAGTTTCCCATACTTCAACGCTCGGTTTGAGAGCACAAGATGGACTTCGACGCCCTTAAAGAGCAATGGAGTGATGTGGAGGAAAGGGACGGTGTGCGTTTGAGCTGGAACGTTTTCCCCAGTTCACGCATGGTATGTATACGGATCGCATGTCTAGTCACCACTACGAAGCTAAATCTCATTCAGGAAGCTTCGCGCTTGGTTGTGCCTATCGGAGCCCTATACACTCCGTTGAAAGAAAAGCCGGACACCCCGCTTCTACAATTCGAACCTGTCACTTGCAAGCAGCCATGTCGCTCCGTCCTTAATCCTTTCTGGTGAGTTCGAAAACGATATGTGCCCTCTCAATTCGCTCTCTTGCCGAATCGCCCCATCGCGCAAGTAACTGATCTTCAAAGGTCACATTATTACTTTCACAAAGATCATATAAATCTGACTAAGTTCGCAGCCAAGTCGACGTTCGAGCAAGAGTTTGGATATGCTCATTTTGTCTCTCCAGAAATCAACTCCCCCCCCATTATAAAGACATCACAGCCAACGCTATTCCTCCCGAACTTCACAAAGACAACACGACTATTGAGTACCGTCTTTCACGACCGGCTCCCGCTCCGCCGATCTTCCTCTACGTCGTTGATTTATGCCAAGAGGAGGATGGGTTGTCTTCACTGAAAGAGTCTCTTGTAATGAGTCTGAGCTTATTGCCCGAAAATGCCCTCGTAGGACTTGTCACTTTCGGAACTATGGTGAGTAGTCATGTGTCAGGTTCTTCATAAAGATGTGACTAATATTTCATCACAGGCTCAAATTCATGAAATAGGATACGAAAGTTGTGCGAAATCCTACGTATTTCGGGGCAGTAAAGATTATTCGGCCAAACAGGTGCAGGAGATGCTAGGACTGTCGTCCTCCGGAATACGGCCCAATGCTCAGACTCAACCTGGGCGCCCGTCGCCCATGGGTCCAGCATCTAGGTTCCTGCTGCCCGTTCAGCAGGCCGAATTCCCACTCACAAAAGCTCTTGAATGTCTTCAAAAAGATCCTTGGCCGACAGCCAACGACCGGCGAAGTTTGAGATGCACAGGAGTCGCCTTGAGTGTCGCGATTGGGCTGATGGAGTCTGCATTTCAGAATGCTGGAGGCCGCATAATGCTTTTCGCTGGTGGACCTGCGACGGAGGGCCCCGGTATGGTGGTAGGGCCTGAATTGCGCGAGCCTATACGATCTCATCATGATATTGATCGTGATAACGTGAAATACTACAAGAAAGCGTCAAAGGTTTGTGGCTATATTGCTTATGACTAGATCATCACTAACATTGACTTGGTGGCTAGTTTTACGATAATTTAGCTAAAAGAACAGCACATAACGGTCATATTATCGATATCTTTGCTGGTTGTTTGGACCAAGTTGGTTTGCTTGAGATGAAAGGTCTCTGTAATTCCACGGGCGGTCATATGATTCTGACGGATAGCTTCACATCTTCTATGTTCAAGCAGTCTTTTGTTCGCATATTCGAAAAAGACGGTGACGACAATCTTTTAATGGGTTTCAACGCAGTCTTAGAGGTACTGACGACCAAAGAACTCAAGGTCACAGGCCTAATTGGCCATGCTGTATCTCTCAACAAGAAGTCGGTCTCTGTGGGAGAAACTGAGTGCGGAATTGGAAACACGTGCTCGTGGAAGATGTGTGGGATTGATCCGCAATCAAGTTATGGGGTCTACTTTGAAGTTGCAAGTCAAGGCCCGGCGACGCACCAGCAGGCCCCCCAAAAGGGCATGATTCAATTTTTGACGTACTATCAGCACTCATCTGGACAATTCCACCTTCGTGTAACCACTATTGCCCCGGACTTGAGTGGCCCTGCGGGGGATCCTGCAATTGCTCAATCATTTGATCAAGAAGCTGCTGCAGTTCTAATGTCCCGTATAGCTGTTTTCAAGTCTGAGGTGGATGATGGGCCTGATGTGCTTCGATGGGTTGACCGGATGTTGATTCGCCTTTGCTCTAGATTTGCGGACTACAGGAAGGACGATCCTTCTTCTTTCAGGTTGGAAAAGAACTTCACGCTATACCCACAGTTCATGTTTCACCTCCGAAGAAGTCAATTTTTGCAAGTCTTCAATAATTCGCCCGACGAGACAGCTTTTGACCGCCATGTGTTGAATCATGAAGATGTGGGAAATTCCCTGATCATGATACAACCAACTTTGGATTCCTATACCTTTGATCAGGAGGGTGGACAACCAGTTCTGCTCGACTCGGCTTCAATTCAGCCAACACATATCTTACTATTAGACACATTTTTCCATATCCTCATCTTTCATGGCGAAACAATCGCTGAGTGGCGAAAGGCTGGTTATCAGGAGCAGGAGGGGTATGAGAATTTTGCTGCATTGTTGGAGCAACCCAAAGAAGACGCTCGCGTAGGTCGTCCCCAAGTCCACCATGAGATCATAGCATTGACGACTTCAGGATTTAATAACCGACCGGTTTCCGTTACCTCGATTCATTGTCTGTGATGCTGGTGGCTCGCAAGCACGATTTCTACTGTCCAAGCTAAATCCCTCTACTACCCACACTACTGGGCCATATGGAGGTGCAGGGGCTGCTTCGGCTCAGACAATATTCACTGATGATGTCTCCTTGCAGACATTCATGGATCACTTGATGAAGTAAGCTATCAGCCCATCTAACACTACCATGGACACCGCAGCTAATAACTACCTTTCCCTTTTTTTTCATGAACGCAGGCTTGCAGTGAGTGGAACAAACTAAGAAATACCCATTCAAAATCAAACCACCGGACAAGATTACAGAGGACAGTAAGGTGCGAGCAAGCATTACAAGCCGGTGATTAGATGCTATACTTTAGCTTCCCTTGCAGGTCATGGTTACGGATCCAGCTATCAGTTTCGTTGCCCTTCGAATTATAATAGGTAAATAAGACGCCCGATTCAGTTTTACTAAACACGTCTGCGTACCGTGATCATTGTTCTTGGCATTTTGCATGATGTTATTGGATGCTCGTTTCTGTCGCAGCTTAGCAGGCCATGTAACTACGATCAATTTCAGTCCGATCAAGGCATGGTGAGTAGCCACAGCTCCTGCACGCCACATAGCCATGTTCTGCCTACACCCGTTCCGGACCGATTGCGTTGAATTATCCATAGCGATTTCATTGCCAGTTTGTTTGGGGGGATGCAATGAGCAACTGCAGCAACGACTAGGTCTAACATGAGTTGGGGATTATGTAATCCACATATCGTTAGATTAGGGCAGGATGGTGGGTCACACACATTTTTCCCTAAGCCAGCGCTAGTGCATTAACTCCAGCTTTGACAAAACTTGTTCGTAACCTCGCCTGGAAATTCCTCTTCCTTTGTCTTTCATTCCTCTGCCTTTCGGTAAAATTTCCGCTTCTCCTTCTGGCACGCAAACCACGAGCCTCTGCCAACTTCAGCAAATATGCGTAAGTTATTAATCCTTGACATTTCTTGCTCATCTTATATCACCAGTCTAACGAGTTAACAGCTCCCAAGTTCGATCCCAACGAGATCAAGGTCATGTTCGTAAAAACCAAGCAGTTGCCCCTTCCGCATAATCTTTGCAAAGACACTTTGCTAAGTACTGACTTTCAACAGCCACCTCCGAGCCACCGGTGGCGAGGTCGGTGCATCGTCCGCCTTGGCTCCCAAGATTGGTCCTCTTGGGTTATCCCCCAAGAAGGTCGGAGAAGACATTGCCAAGGCTACTGGCGACTGGGTATTTACGCATTATCCCCCTTTGCTCTTTAACATTTCATATGGTGACTGACACCTTCAGCAGAAAGGCTTGCGCGTGACTGTCAAGCTCACCATCCAGAATCGTCAGGCTGCCGTGTCTGTGGTTCCTACTGCTTCCTCCTTGATCATCAAGGCGCTAAATGAACCTCCCCGTGACCGAAAGAAGGAGAAGAATATCAAGCACAGCAAGTCCGTCGGTCTGGATGAAATCATCGACATCGCCCGTACTATGCGATATAAGTCCTTCGCCAAGGAACTCAAGGGCACTGTGAAGGAAATCTTGGGAACCGCCTACAGTGTTGGGTGCCAGGTTGATGGCAAGCCTCCCAAGGTTATCATCGAAGGTATTGACAGTGGCGACATCGACAGTACGTTTATGCATTTCTTAAGTAACCACATGATTCGTTAGATGCTTAGCTGACAAACTTAGTTCCTGATGAGTAAACGGTTTTTTGGTGGATGTTTCCGGCTGTGTTACAGAATGACGACCAAC
The DNA here is from genome assembly GCA_030389615.1 of Epichloe typhina subsp. poae. Lineage (NCBI taxonomy): Eukaryota > Fungi > Ascomycota > Sordariomycetes > Hypocreales > Clavicipitaceae > Epichloe > Epichloe typhina. Next base: position 1,235,109 of record CP098318.1, on the reverse strand, counting down.
GACACTCGAGCAATATATCAGCTAAAACCTTGGTTGCTTGCCTAAGTCCTGGAGCCTCATCCGTATAGTCCTTCCGTGCTGTATAATGTGAAATGATACTATTTTTTGGTGACCTGGTGACGAACAATCCTTGGCTACACTCTGAAATTCACCTTAACTGCTTCATGGTTTATTTCAATTTTTGTTCAAGGAAGACGAAATTTAGCTGTCTTTTACTCACCGCAACACCCTGTACCATGTTCTCTGTGGGTGTGGCGGTCCATGAATAAGGCACACATATAGTGATACTCTGCATGTTATCACCTGTATTCTTACTTTTTAATCCAATGTATTCACAATCGCCGTTTATAAAGAGGTGACCGGAAAAACAAGTGCTTAAATGTTCTAGAGTGATTGTATCTGATGTGTTAATCATTATTCATAAATAACACCTGACAAAAAACTACTTGCACATTCTGTAGTGCGGTCTTCGTTGCATTGGCACTTGAGCTTGGAATATCTACCTCCGTACGTACTTCGGGGGTGTTATATCGGACCTTGATATGGAACCAAAATACCAAACATGCATTGCTGGTCTACTAGCGAGTCGCGTCTCGCCATCTGTTTTACATGTCTATATACCTATATAGGTAGACGGCATGGAAATATCGCGAGCGGTAACCCCCGCCTCGACACTGGTTGTCGATAAATGTTAGCTTCCCCTACTACGAGCCACGGTTCGCGCCCCAGCACAACTGCACACTTTATCGAAGCTTGCCGTGATTGAAAGGGGCTGCGGTGCAGACTTATATTGCTGTATCGTCTTTACTATCTCCTGCCTAGTCTGCGTTGTTTTTCGATAGGTAGCTGCAGTACTCACTTCTCTAACGTAGGGTAGGTAAGAGGCAGTCGCCTAAAAGTTCCGGCCCGCAAAGGGAGGACACCTGCCCAACTTCTCACTCGAAACGATGACCTCCCGTACAGGTCGTCCAGGTCTATCGCAAGTTATTGTACGATTAACACAGTCAGTACGACAGGCACCGTCCCGCCATATGCGCCACAGCCCTCACCACGGGGGGATATGCCAAGGTCTCTGGAACCAACATCAGCAGTTCGATCTGGCTGATGAGCAATATCAATCACCAGCGGACCCCCCCCCCCCTTCCTTTTCCGCACATCTGAGTCTGCACAAACCGACATCGCCAAAACCTTCGACGCCGTAACTAAATACCACGACCCAGCCCAACATATCCTATCATTACTTGGCACGGAATACTGGGCGAGCTCCACGAGCTAACGTTGGGCATCTTTCGCTGCCAAGCGTCATCAAGAGGAAGACGCCCCAGATGTGAAACGACTGTCTTTTCACCTCAGCCATGCGTTGATCCGCAAGCCATGACCATTCATTGACAGCCGAGTTACCGCTCATTCTTTTTTTCACCCAAATCGCCCCCAAACACCCACAGCTAGACATGTTACCAGCGCCGCAGATGCATCCCAGTGTAGTGCCGGAAAGGCAGACCTGCGACTCGATATCGACTGTTGCCGGCCGAGAGGGAAGTGATACTGATGATGGCCACAGAAGGTGGAATCTTCTGTCCCATAGACGCTCTTTCCCGATAGGAATATCTCAGCCAAGTCAACAAGCTGCCCACCCAGTAGTGCATCGTATATCGCTGCCTGAACATAACCTGCGCAGGAAGACGCCGGGTGGGACGGTTGATGCTGGTTATGATGGTTCACACATCCAACCGTCCCCCGGACCGCCGCTGAAACATATGATTCTCCCCGTATCTGCCAATACCAACCCGCTTTCTCGCCCGACCGCCATCTCAGTGTCGCTGCAGCACTGGGATCATACCGCATCGTCTATTCACCTCGACGAAGACATACGGCCACAAGTCAGCCATCTGCCATATTCGTGGACATATTACGACGAGTCATCATCAAATTTCAATGTGACTAGCAACTTAAACCATCCCTCTATGGTCCAACAGCCGGAACTGAACCAGCCGATTATTCGAGCAAACGAACATAACGTTCGGGCGTTTTGTCCACCGCCAGCACCTATCAGTGGCTCGCTCCTGTTTTATCAAACGGCCTGGCAAACAGGATCCTCACCATGGGACATTCGCAATCATGATAAAGATCGCTACTTTGGATCTAGCCACGCAGGTCAAAATGTATTCCCTGTGGCACGTGGAACTCTCAGGGATGGATCAACCCAACATCTCCCAATCTACTTTGGAAACCATGATATAAACGCGATTGCAAACCAGACCCTGAACAACTTGCAACAGCACTCACAATATTGTGAAGGCGCTAGTACAGTTCTGACAGCTCAGACAGCAATTTCCAACGGCCAACTCCATTTCCGCGAGAAGGCCTTGCAGTATTCCTACCAAAGCTACGTTAACCTGCTTTCGTACTTGCAGGCGAACGGGAAGACCAACCCGATCAGGACTAATCCAAACACATTCGACACGCAAAAGCTTCCTGCTTATCCTAAACCACCCCGACTGTGGAGCACGGGCAGACCTAAAAAAACCAGTCTCACAAGCTCAAACTCCCCCCTGAACAGCTCTGCCGCGGCTTCAGCCCTACGGACCACCAGACGTTACACTGTCGATAGTAACCGCCTGCCCCATAGCGGAATTGATTACAGCCAGGCAGCTCATGACAGTGGTATCAATCTCCAATATAAGACCACACGAACGGACTCTGATATAACGCCATCGTCCCCGACTCATGATGCCCATGTGAAGCCTTTACCCGTTGCCAACGCCGTGTCCTCGTTAGAGGTCCTGAACAATCTGTGTGAACAGAGTGGTTGGAAATGGGTGGAAGGTATGTTAGTTGGAGGCTGTCTTCAGTACGGTCTAGAGCGATACGAAGATGCGTTCAAGTCCTTCTCAAGGATTGTCGCAGTTGATTCAAGGTAAGCTGCCCGCCACAATACCCCCATTCCGTTGCTTGATCTCACAATCCCCGGCTTCCCAGCCATGTTGAAGCTATCAGTCATATGGGCGCAGCCTTGTATTGCCTCGGACGCCAAGGCGAAGCAGAGCAAAATTGGCTCCGGGTGGTAAAGCTACGACCAAACTATCTCGATGCCACGGAACACTTGGTGGACCATCTTTATAAAAATCGCAGTGAAGAAGCTATTGAAGTTATATCATATATTCAGAAATCACTATACCGCGCTGCTCAAGACCCAACCTCAAACGACGATGGGAGAGTTGTTTCAGACTCGAGCGATGGGAAAATTTTCTCGATATCCAACGGCTTGAGAATGGGCCCAAGTACGCTGGTAGGAGGTGAAGAAGAAGATACAACAGGATTTGGATCAAGCGGCTATCTGCTTTCTGGTGTCGACAATGGAAGAATGCTAGCCCTTGTCCACGCAAAAGGCACGATGCTTTATGGTCAAAAAGAGATCGAGCGTGCTTCAAAAGCGTTTCAAGAAGCCGTGTTAATCAGCGTCGGCAGGCGAGTCAGCGGCATCCAGGAACTCATCCATCGTATCCAGCTTGCACTCTCACCCCAGAACCAGCACAAATTTCACGGAAGTAATACTGCACGCCCTCTGCAGCCTCTAATGCTACCGCCTGAGAGGGCTCGTCACACCGCCCGGCTTGTATTTGGCAGCAACGGCGAGCTGCCGGGGCTCGTATATCTGCGGAACGGGATTCTCAAGCGGGCTGCGGTACAAACAACCAGCAACTCATTACTGTCGCTGGCTAAAATACTACAGGACGCCATGTCAAATGGTAGTGCTGGTTCATGTTTACTTTATGGAGCGTCGCAAGTAAGCGACATCCTCGCCCTGTACTATCTATCTCTATCTCTTCAGGAAAGCCCATCCACGGCAAACAATGTCGGTATACTTCTAGCCGGAGTTCAACAAACCATTGCCAGTACTTCAATGACTTCGCCGCAACCTAGTATACCAGGTATCATACCGGGAAGTGGCCTTGCGCTCGCGCTCGCTTACTATAATTACGGCCTCTATTTGGATCCAAACCACATCCATCTTCATACAAATCTTGGGAGTTTACTCAAAGACATTGGTCAGTTGGATCTCGCAATTCAGATGTACGAACGAGCAGTGTTATGTGATGGTACATTCGACATTGCCCTGACAAACCTTGCGAATGCTGTGAAAGACAAGGGCCGGATTAATGAGGCTATCGTCTATTACGGGCGTGCCGTGAATGCAAACCCCGGGTTTGCTGAAGCAGTCTGTGGACTTTTCACTGCCTTGAACTCGGTATGCAACTGGCATGGTCGCGGCGGGGTTCTGCTTGAATCTGGACAGTACGACCGGTGGCACGTTGATGATGAAGGAAGGCTTGTCGACATTCATACCAGTGGTTGCAGTAGCGGTCTTACGAAGCGTGTTGTTGACATCGTCGTGCAGCAACTGAAAGATGCGTCCCATTGGGGCCTAGGGATGTTGCAAGAACCCGCCATACATAGGTTGACAAAGCAGTTACAACATTTGTGCAAAAACCCCTCTTTCAAGCTTGATGCCGCCCTCCGTCGCTGGGCTGGACAACCCTGGGAGGGCTCTCGGCTATTACGCTTGATAGAGCGTGCCACAAAGGTTATACAAAGAAACTGGTATGTAGATCTGCATCACACTACAGGAAAAGGTGACACGCGATATCCAAGACCGAAACTACCCCAGAACCTCGCTGTACCGTCCGCCCCGACCGTACTTCCTTTTCATACTTTCACATGTCCTCTCTCTGCAAGTGACATTCGAACCATCGCCCAGCGAAATGCTATTCGAATCTCCTGCTCAACGCTTCGATCGCCCTGGATACCTACCACGGTCTGCCCCCCTCCACATCCACCCAGCCCACAATTAAATGTCGGATACTTATCATCAGATTTCAACAATCATCCACTGGCACATCTGTAAGTCGCTTGTCTTTGCTAAGTCTCGGATAATTGTGAGACCGGACGTTGAACGAGCTAAATATGAAAAGGATGCAATCAGTATTTGGCTTCCACAACCCGCACCGTGTTCAGGCAATCTGTTATGCGACTACACCAAGTGATGGGTCGATTCATCGACAACAAATCGAGAACGAGGCCCCCGTGTTTCGAGATGTCAGTAACTGGCCACCAGACAAACTGATCGAGCAAATACATCGAGACAATATTCATATTTTGGTAAATCTCAACGGCTACACTCGTGGCGCACGGAACGAGATATTCGCCGCTAGGCCAGCTCCGGTCCAGATGTCATTCATGGGATTTGCTGGCACACTAGGCGCAGAATGGTGCGACTACCTTCTAGCAGACAAGATGACTGTTCCGCAATCAACCCTCCGGCCTTGGAGAGACAACGTCTCCATAGAGGACATTTTCCATGATCATAGCGAGGGGGCTGACGGTGGTTGGATGTACTCAGAAAACATCATATTCTGTCGCGAGACATTTTTCTGTTGCGATCATGCACAATCTTGCGCATCTGATGAGATCAGCACTAAATGGGCAGAGGTAGAGAGACAAAGATGGGAAATGCGCAAGGGACTTTTTCCCGACATGGAAGATGATGCTGTCATTCTGGGCAACTTCAATCAACTTTACAAGGTGAGTGCTGGATTATTACTGGTTGAAACATCCATCACGATAATGACGTGTCAATGTAAACTTGATCAGATCGATCCTACGACATTTCGGTCTTGGTTACGTATACTTGCTCGAGCACCACGTGCTGTGCTGTGGTTACTTCGATTTCCCGAGCCCGGTGAGGGCAACTTGAGAGCGACTGCAAGGCTTTGGGCCGGACCTGAAGTGGCATCTCGTATTATTTTCACTGATGTTGCCCCCAAGAACCAACATATTTCCCGAGCTCGTGTTTGTGATTTATTTCTAGACACCCCTGAGTGCAACGCACATACCACCGCTGCGGACATATTGTGGTCCAGTACGCCATTACTCACTTTCCCACGATACCCCTACAAGATGTGCTCCCGTATGGCGGCATCCATTTTACAAGGCGCACTTCCTCATTCCACCGAAGGCCAGCGAGTGGCTGCGGAGCTCATCACAGACACGGAGGAGGAGTATGAGCATCGAGCAATTGATTTAGCAAATGGCTTAACGTATACCCTCAGTGTGGCTGGTTGTGGCCAAGCCAAAGGGCGGTTGGCTAATATGCGGAAGCTATTATGGGATAGTAAATGGCACTGCAGCCTCTTCAATACCCGGAGATGGGTTGAGGACCTCGAGACAGCCTACGAGGAAGCGTGGAAGAGGTGGGTCAACGGCATCGGAGGTGACATATATCTCTGAGCAAGTGTTTGCCACACTTTGGTCTGGAAATTATGATGAAGATGAGGAGATGACGACGTCGAATGATTACGAACATCACTGCAGCTCAGGTTATTGCGGTATCTTGCAGTATTATGAAAAATGAGGAGTTGAAGTTGACACTCTATTGACTACATTTTGCCGCTTGGAACGACATTCGGCTGAAGTTAACGACTGTGAGCCGGCTTAGCCATCACAATTCAACCGCCGATTGGTGGGTAGATTTGCCCCGTGAAATGGCTCGATGGTTTTGGAATAAGCTCCGACGTGCAAATCACCCACTAGCGCTCCCATTCGATGGTGAGAGCGAGGTCATTGTCTGCAGGAGCTGTCACAACTGCCAGCCTGACGCCGCCATTGGGCATGTACTGTGGGCAAAGGGCATGTAGTTTCGTCTGTTAAGAGCATCTCATCTTGCCTGCACCACTAGTCTCGCTTATCACACCACCGAGACCACGAGAAATGATCTGCCTGGAATCAATCACCACAACTCTTACAATCTGTGGGATGTGACAAGCTCTTATGCCAATATCACACAGAGACGATAGTGCACGAAGAATCGAGTGTAATGATAATGCTAGAGGAGACAATAATTCACCCCCGTCGCTGATCATTGTAGCAACTTGCGATAACGCATGGTGTGAGAACACCAGACTTGCCCAGATGAGGACATGGACCGAGGTTCGAGCAGAACGCACGCCATCGATGAATTGTCCCCATCGCTAGTAACGCTAGTCTATTTCTTGATAATGCTAGCTTATGAACAAATGATTATTTGAGTTGATGATTGGTCCCTAGGTATGTTGTTGTTGTTGCGGTCGTTGTACCTATTGAAGGATCTTACCACTGTGCCCTGGAGACATCCCAGCCGTCTTGTCCAGGCCAGCTTGGTGAGGGAGTTATACGGACGACCATATCGTTCTCAACACGTTCATTGATAGAGTTCACCCAACCTCCTGTCCGTGGCCACAACCAATGAGCCCAAAAAAACTATAAAAATCAATCAATGTTGCGTTTAGGTCCTCGACTTTACAGCTAGATTACGTACTGTGCAGATTTCAACATTAGTGCTCCACCTATACAAGATATAAACCTTCTTAGCTGGATCCGCTAATTTTTTGGGGGGCGGGATTGTGGTGAGTGAGGTCTTATTGTTGCAGAAGTTTTGGCGCATCGGGAACTTGCGAGGAATAATCCACATATTGTTCCCCGCAACACGGTTGTTCATGTCGCGCTTTGGACTGACCTGTTCAGTATACGCTTACATGCGAATATTATCTCATCTCTTAATCATACTTTATATTCTACCAATATTAATTTTTTTCGCTGAGTTAATCCTGTGCTACTCGTCGCTGATCCAAATGACAGCAGTATCATTGGAGCAATTGGAAGAAGAAGAACAAGGAACGCTCATGGGCCTGTGGCAACCAGCAGGTATCTTAACATTTTTTTCACATTTGTCTCTCCTTTTCTTGGTGGAGGGAATAGATGCCTGGCGTGTACTCCTGAACTCTCTGAGGTGACATCGATTAATAGCCACCAAAAACAATACATGCAAAAGAAATGTCGACCAAACTGACACCCAGGGAGCCGAGTGCTAGTCTGTATTAACATAGCTGCTGATTAGGGAGAAAGAAAAACCTTTTGTTTGACTTTGAGAGATTGACTCCAAACTTTATAGGTACCCAAATATCCAGGTACCTAGATACAAGTGCATCATTGAGAATATTCAATCCTACATTCGGTTATGACACAGGTTGCGACCACATACGTATGTGCATAGGTAGGTACTTAGGTTATGACGCCCCGGTAACCTCCACAGAAAGCGCGTCTGGCTGCAGATCTTAATAGACTGCATCTTTTTTTGCTTTGTGACACTGGACTCTAGGCATGCATCGCACTAAAAATTTCAGCAATAGTGCGACATGCAACTTTTGTTCTGTATTGCCTGTAGCCTGTTATGCAACGCCACCTCCGCCCATTAGTGCCCACTTTCAGGCTCAGTACCTGTAAAATTTTCAACATGGGCGCCCTTGAAGTTGGCCCTAAAAGAAAATTTGGAGGCTAAAATCTTTATTGCAAGTCACGAGGTAATGGCTTTGGGAGTGACAGTTATCTGACCATTTCTTACCCGACGGCGATGGCGATGGCGATGACGATGGCCAAATGAGGACTGCTTTGTTGGGCTAACTCGCATTACGGCCCATTACGGCCTAGTAAATACTAAGCCTGGGCCAAAAAACAGCGCTAACAAAGCATCCCTTCCTGTCTTCGTGACACACCCTCCCCTCCCCTAGCCGCAGCCACACCCCTAGCAGCGGCCACACCCCTAGCCGTGCCACACCTTCCAAATCGACAGTGGTCCACAAAGTGTCTGGTGTCTGACAGCGGCACCAGAATAATAAGTACACCGAGCCTCATCGGACCTGCTCATCAAAGACGCGTTTCTCCCACTTACTTCGTCATATACGCCGCCCCCCTCCCCTTTAAACCTTCTTTACAATTCACAACCGTGTTTCGATATCTTTCTATTCAGACAGCAGGCAAGAAACACACTGATTTTATGGTGACCTATCCGTTATATTGTCGAGAGTCGGAGGGATACAGTTCTCATTATCGGCACTTTGTATCGGTCTGGTATCTTAGGTATGAAGTTGCCGTTGTCTTTCTTGGTCCATCACTCTAATCAGATTAGAATTTTCATTCCGTTATGGACACCTTACAAAAAAAGGGCCCTTGGACAAAGCATGAGGATGATATTCTCATCCAATTAGTTCACGTACACGGTCCTGTCAACTGGGTCGATACCGCCGCAGTACTTGGTACTCGATCAGCAAAACAGTGTCGTGAACGGTGGACCCAGACCCTTAACCCCGAGCTCAATCGCGAGCCAATAACTGAGCAGGAGGGCATTGAAATTGAGAGATTAGTCAACGAGATAGGGCACCGCTGGGCCGAGATAGCCCGCCGCTTGAACAGACGTAGCGATAATGCTGTCAAGAACTGGTGGAACGGCAGACAGAACCGAATGAAGCGCAAAGCGCGCTCGCGGGCCATCGGGCCTCCAACCGCTTCACATGAAGACATTACTGGAGCACCATCGACAATGGCGAATGCGACACTCATCTTGCCTCAAGTGGCCTGTTCTGCAATATCCAACAGGCCTCCAACCGCTTCGCATGAAGACATTCCTGGAGCACCATCGACAATGGCGAATGCGACACTCGCCTTCCCTCAAGTGGCTTATTCTGCAACATCCAATAGGCCTCCAATCACTTCGCATGAAGAAATTCCTGGAGCTCCATCGAACATGGCGCGCGCGACACTCGCCTTCCCTCAAGTGGCCTATTCTGCAACATCCCTCAATTCAGTTTCTGGTCAGTACAAAGCAACGTGGCGCGAGACCCCTCTCCTGTCGCCATGTTCCTCTGAACTTGCCGAGTCCGATTTCGGTTCGAACTACACAACGTCCCCTGCCGATCTCCCGTCCTATCCACGCCAGATTGAGCTTCCACCTCTCCGCGACTGGCCTCGAAAAAGCGTAGTTGAATCGCAGCTTCCCTCGGTACATGAGTCCAGTCTCGGTGCCTTTACTCACGAGAATAAATTACCCCCGCTACGCAGCCAGTCGCAACTACTCACAGCACCGAACTCGCCAATCCAGCAGCAGCAACATTCGCAAAAGCCCAGGTCGGCCGACGACGAACCGACGTCATCAGACGTGGCGCGCCACAAGATGAAGTTGGCCTCTTTGCTGGCGTAGGGCACATGTCATATGGTCTTGATCATGAACTCATTTGTCTGCCTTTGTCATCTTCGCGTTGCAGTTCACCAACGCGGGGATATATGAGTGCCAATATGCCCTCCAGTGGCATACGCAAATTGTTCATGAGTTGCGTCGTTTTCTCCACGGGGTGTCCTTCAGTGACCGCAGTTTGCTCTTCGCCTTCAATCAAATCACGATCGTAATTTTCCTTTTTCTTTATGCTTTTTCTGAAGCCTCGCGTTTCAATACGTACTTAGCACCCTCTCGACAAGGCTTATGAGAGCTGGCTCGCGGTTGGTCAATGCTAGAAAAATGTTTCAACCTATACCCCTATCATTATGAAGACCTGACTTATTACTTTAAAATTAATTGTGTATATTACTGAAAAATGTCGTCGGGACTTGACTCGCGACTGGTCTGGCGCACGCATGGGTTAAATGGGGATTGGAACTCGTGATACAATCGAGATGCTTGTTCTGGTAGGAAGTAGTTGCTAGAGTTTTAGGTCTAATTGAACAAAATTCTTTCTGGTCACTAATCTCGACCAGTGCCATTGGCACCGAAGCAGCGAAGCGTGCTGGGACATGGAAGGATCACCGGGGCCTTCATACTCCGCGGGGAGAATCGCTCCTGGAAATATGTGCATATCGTGGATAGAGCTACGTAATTAAGAATACTCTAATTCGCGCACATTGACGACGGGGGCACAGGACTCTCATCGATGTTGCGCCACGAGAGGAAAAGGGTTGGGGTCAAATCGCTTGTGAACTAATATCCAGGATACCGGTTTAGGGGTTTTCAGAAAACGCATCGCACCCTGGCTGTTGCAGGAGACATTGGAGCCCCCGGCAGGCCCGCCCCCGCTAACCCTCAGTGAACATGGCTGCAAGTTCTACAGTTAGCTGTATTTGGAATTGGTAGATTCGGACAGAGTAAATATGCGATAGTTTGGATCGGCAAGAAGCGACTGCGGAGGGGGGGGGGGGGGGTATTGCCTCGGGATCCATTTGTTTTTCGCCGGGCGAATGCGCATCGATCTTGACCTATCTTCGAATATCAGGCGTTCGAAAGGTCAATAAAGAATGAGCCTTTCTTTGGCGTTGCGATGTTCTGAACAAATCACAGCTGGCTAAGATATCGTGCAATCTATCATTACAGCATTTATGGAAAATCTAGGCCAGCTCGTACCCCAGTACAAGTTATACTTCTCCTTGGCCCGGATAACATGAAATATTGCTCATGTGATTCTGGAGCAATATTTCCATAGCTTGATCCAAACGGCTACTCGCTGTTGAAAGCAATCGCTGCAGTCACTGACGATCGTGGTGCTAAGGGTGTGAAACGATTTATGAATCAAGTCTTGGGGTAGCATTTGCCGATCGAAGGTTTCTCGGTATGTGCATATGCGCATGAATTGGCTCAACCTCCAGCGCCGACACGGGGCGTACCAGCCAGCCTTGCGATTGTACTGGAACGGCGAAATTCCATCATATTTTTATGGACTTTGTCAAAGTAAATGGTCAACTCAGCTCAATTGCGATCTCAGGTAAGCGAGAACACAAGCCTTTGATAAAGGTTTGTTGCCGAGTCCTGATAGAAAGTCCTATAAGTCGAACTCACGTTTGAGTAGATTCTCCGTGTCTGCGGAGTACGGAGCACAAACGTAGATCACAAGGGTACATAAAGCATAGGTGTGACCCAGCCAGGGAGGGAATGGGAGGTAATGTGCGGATGAGGCCGTTCGGCTGCATGCCTGCTTCCGGGTCATGGCGCTGGGGCCTGGGGCAGGTCAGGGATACAGCTAACGTAGATATGACGACACAAGACGTAATAGGTATAGGGTGGGAGGAAAGGAGGCCCCACGTCCCATTGTTTTTTTTTTAAAACATATTTAAAGTATAGCATGCCTAAAGTCATCGGTTTCGCAACGGGATAGACATCCCATGCCCGTCTGACGTCGTTTTCTGTACGCCTGAAAATCACCGGGATGGTTTGACGTGGGGCCAAGACGTGATCCTTTCGCTATGTGGCACGTGACTTAGGCAAAAGGTGTGATTAGAAGGGATAATTAAAGGCAGAAGAAGTGATTAAATTAATACTAATTCTATTATACAAATAGAAGGATTAAAGCTCTTCTTTTATAAATAAAGTAGTTATAGTAAGTCTCCTATGCTTCTTATTCTATAATTATATATCCTAATAAGGTGCCTTTTAGCTTCCCTAATATAGTCTTACGCACATAGAGTATATAATTAATTATATTACCTATGTATAATTAGTTATATTACCTACTATTAGGTAACACACCCCCTAATTAGTGTTAAGGTTATTAAGACTACTAATTATTACCTTAACTAGTAAATATATAGTATTATTATTATAGGCAAACCTAATATAAAATTAAAGTAAGCTTTCTTACTTTTATACCTATACTCTTTTCTTATAAAGGCTTTTCTAATATAATATTTATAGGCTTCCTTTTCTTACCTTTATAATATACTTTTTATTAACTATCCCTTTATTTTAATTAATATATCTCTTTATATATAAGCTTAAGCTAAGGAGAAGGCTTACTCCTAGGAGGGCTTAACTACTCCTAAGCATAAGCTTTATATTATTAGTAATTTAGTATTAAATAATATCCTAAGCCTTAGTATAGCCTATAGTAATTATATTCTTTCCCTAGTATACTCTAAGTAATATACTAGTAAGTTATTATCTCCTATAATTACCCTAGGAAGGCATTCCTAGTGCATTTCTTTATAAACCTTATATTCTTTAAGAGGCTAAGTAAGAGGTAATATAAGGCATAATCCTTTATATAGTTTATAAAAGTAACTTATTTATACTACACTTTCCCCTTTAAATAGTAAGCACTAACTTTATAGCTTAATATACCTATACCTTATAGTATTTTATAAGATATACTTTATAATAAGTATATTTAAGTAAGTATTATAAGTAAGGGTAACTTAGGTTATTACTATAAGGTTAGGTTTAAATAATCTTAGAGATACTACTTATATAAGGTTAGTAATTACTATTATTAACTATTATATAACACTTATATTCCCCTTACTAAGCGGATGCTATTAGCACTAGATAAGGACTCTAAGGTTAGGTATATTCCTCCCTCTTTTCTATGCTCTTTACTAATAACCTATGTAAATAGTAAAGCATTACTATAAGGCTTTATAACTCTAATTAGAACTTATTATAAAGCTAGACTTTATATATAAAGAAGTTATTACTCTAAGTAATAAGGCTATTACTACTACTAGGGGCTCTTTAGTAAAGGTTAATAAGAAAGTAACTAAGGTAATAGCCTATCTTAAGGAGGTTATTTGCTTTCTTATATAAGTCTTATTAATTTTCTTTATTTAAAATAGTATTTATATATATATTTTTATATAATAGTGTTTTAGAGTTTATGTTTTACTAATCCTATTTACCTTAGAAGCGCTTTACTTACTAAGGAGAGGGCTTTCTTATATTTCTAAGGTAATTAATTTTATGCCCCCTTATTAATATTCCTACGCTTCCTTAGTAACCTATGTGCTTTAAATATTATATAGTATATGTAAATCTACTAACCTAAGTATTCATCTAAAGCGTTTAAATTACTCCTAATTTAATACCTTTATAAATCTATTAGCAAGCATTTTAGCTATTAGCAAATATGTAATCTTAAAGCTTCCTTTCTTAAATTCTTACTTTAACTATATATTATAAATATTAATATAACGTAGTTAAGTGTTTAATTACTTACTCTTATTTAATATAAGCTAAATTATTTACTAATTATTATAGTTAATAACCTAGTCTTTATAAGCGTTAAATTTAATATCTCTAAATAAGCGCTATAGACTTATAGTCTCCCTTGCTACTTATTATAAAGCAAGTAATTTAGCTTCTATTATAGATATAGTTACTATTATTTAGCGTATAGCTTTCTAGATAATTAGTTTACTAAAGAGAGTAATTAAATATCCTTATAATAATTTATATGTCTTAAGATTATTTACAAATAAAGTATTACTTAAGATCTAAAGAGCTTAAAGTTTAGTGCTTATACTAAAGCATAGTATAAGTTTATATATAATAAGTAAATAGTAGATAGCTTAGTCTATAGCCTTTATATGCTCTAGTCCTAGATTTATAAGGTATTATAATAACTTTACTACTATAAAGGCTATATCTAGTCTAATTATAATTATAATATATAGGATTAATCTAATCTTCTCTTAGTAAACCTTAATTACTTACTTCTTAGCTTTACTTATAAACTTATAATACTTTACTATAAGGATTAGTATAGTAAGGAAAGTGCCTTTTCTTACTTAGCTAAATTTCTCCCTAATCTTACTAATATATACCTTATAACTAAGATATACCCTTTACTATAGTTAGTCTCTAATAATCTAAATCCTAAGAAAGAATCCTACCTTACCTTTTTTATCTAATTTATATACCTTCTTTAGTCCCTTAGAGATCTAGTTAGTAGTTTTCTTATTATCCTTATAAAAAGCTATAAGAATATTATTTATAAAGAATATAAGGAAAATAGTCTAATCTTTTATATAGAATAAGTAAGGCTTCTCTTAGCTTAACTTAAGCCTAAGCTTCTTAAGAGACTTACTTAGTTCTTTAAACTAAAGCTATAAAGAGTCCCTTAATTTATATAAAGCCTTAAGTAATTTTATACACTCTCTAAGTACTATAAAGCTATTAGGAAGTTTATATATTATAGGAATTCCCTCTTTTCTATATTTTATATAAAGGAAGGTATTCTTAATATTATACTACCTAGTCTCTAAATTAAACCTAGTAACTAGCGCTATAAACACATAGAATACATATGTAGTAAGCGTTATAGTATAGGTATGTTTAATTATTAAGGTTTCCTAGAGATCTCTATGTATATATAAACACGCCTTATAATAAATTAATATCCTTTTCTTATTAAACTTATAAGAAAACACCTATTTTAATAGCAAAGGCTTTAATTAAGCTACTAAACGCTTTATTTACTACCACATTTCTTATTTTTTTAGCTTATTAATCTCTTTATTTATTATATTAATCTATTCCTCCTTAAGAGAATAATCCTTTACTCTCTTCTATAACTTTAGAGGTGTAGCTAGGTCTAATTAATAAATAGTCCTTACTTTTCTCTTTAGTTTAAGAAGTAATTTACTTTCCTTATTATAATACATATTAATTACTAAAAATACTATTTTATAGCTCTTAAAATCCTAATCTCCTAAAAAGAGCTTATAAGGGTCTTTATCCTTAGTCTTCCTAAACTCTAAGAAAAAATCTTTTAGGTTCTAAAGGCTATTAATAAGAGCTTTATTAGGTCCTTTTCTCTTTCTCCTTATTAGTAAAGTATATAAAGAAATCTAGCCTTACTTTCTTTTAGTTTATAATCTTAAGCTAGTCTATATACCTTCTTATATTATAACTATTCTAAGGCTCTCTTTTATAATTTCTAACTATATAGCTAGAGCTCCCTTTAAGCTTTTTATATAAGTAGCTAGTCTAGTATTTACTCCTATAAGTTTATCTTATTACTAGTTTGCTTTATTTCCTAGCTTAGGTAGTTAATTACCTATTAAGTTATTAATAACTTAGTCCTTAGTATTATATGCTTAGTATTCCGAAACCTTATAAGGATATTAGCTCTCCTAAGCCCTTATAGTAGTATCCCGCTTATTACTTATTAAATCTATTATTATATTACTTCCTTAAGCATATAAATCTAGAGCTTTATACTCTATTTTACTCTCTTAAGCACCTAGATTAGGAGTCTCTTACTCTCTAATTAGTAAATTTAGTAATAGCTAAGGTATTTAAAGTCTAATATCTTTATTAAAATAAATAGCTTCTCCCTCCTTTAGTTATAATTAAGAAGTCTATAGGGTATCTACCCCTAAGTTTAAACTCTTAGTCTAATCTATCTAAGGTTTAATTAGTATAAGGAAAAGATTTAATTTATTATCTAATTTAGTGTTAATTTTAAGGACTTAGAATTACGCTTTAAGCTTATTAATTAAAAGCTTAATCACGCTTTTATATACTATATTGTAAAAAATTAACTTATTAAACATAATATTCCTTATTATTATAACCTTTCCTAGCTTTAGGATCTAAATATAATAAATATTAGAGGTAAAATACCTAACTAGATATCTAATATAACCCCTAGGATTTATCTTATAAAACTATCTATATTTATTAGCCTTATAATCCCTTTTAAGGGAATAGGCGTAGTAGCTATATACATATAAACCACTCTAATCTAGCCTTAGGTTAGCTATAGGCTCCTAAATTAGTAGCTAAGCATTATTATAAAACTAGCTTTCTAGGGTCTCTAGTGGTATTTTCTAACTAGATTATTAAATAGGACTAATATTATAAAGGTACGCTACTACTTATATGCTCTCTAACTATAGATTTAGTAGTAGCCTTACACCTATAAGCATTATATTTAACTATAGTGTAATTATCTAGCCTACCCTCTCTATGACTTTATTTAGTTTATAAGTGTATAGTAATGTAAGCTTAAGATTAATGCCTTATAAGCGTGCCTATGTCTAAAAGATTATATTAGTAAATTAGCTAATAATAGCTCCCTTATAATCTTGCCTAATCTTTATAATTAATAATCCAAATTACCTTATAACCTATTATTTAAAGTAAATAAGTATATTAAACACTATTACCTATAACTTATTAGGTAATATATAAACTTAAATTATACCTAAGAACTTATCTTTTATAACTAGTAACTAGTTTATGCTATTATAACTAGTCTTATAGTCCTAAAGGTCCTAATAGATTCTCTAGAATAGCCTTAGTAATATATATTCTAGTAGTTTTCTTAAAATAACCTAGTAGGCGTAAACTAAAGTATATATCTTATAGTCTTTATACTTTATACCTTATAATTACACTCCCCTTATATAAGTATAACTCTTAGCTAGAGTATTCTTTTTAAGGTAACTAAAATATAAGTACTAAAGTTTTTTAGGGTTTACTTATATAAGACATAGGTCTTTACTTAGTTAACTATACTATAAGCTTTATTTATTTACTTCTAAATTAATTATTAAGAATATCACTAGTACTATAGCTAAATTCACTTCTTACTTAGGACTATTATAAGAGAAAAGAGGCTTATATTAAAGGAAAATAATATTATACTTTCTCTTAAGTTTAGCTAGTAATAAGCTCTTATAAAAAGGTCTAATATATAAGGAGTAGTTTACTTTATAGTACTATATGCCCTTTTTCTAAAGAAGGCTCTTAGATATAATATTTATATAAAACCCTTCTATAAGTATAATATTTTATAAAGTAAGGTTTTCTATAAGTTTCCCCTTAGGCTTATTAAAAACATTCTTAATTATATAAGTGCCTCTTTTAATAATCTAGAAAGAGGTTATTCTAGCCTTAAGATAATTATTAACTATTTCTTTAAAGGTTCTAGGCTTAAAGTAACTTATATTATTAATAATATAAAGAGCGCTATAGTTATTAAAGAGGGTGCTCTCTAAAAGTATATACTTTATGTTCTCTAGTATAGTATAGCTTCCCTTTAGAGAAGCTATGCTCTCTAGAATATTAGGATTAATAATTATAGTAGTAATAGCCCTAGGTAACTTCTCTTCTTTATAATCTTTAGTGCCTTTTACTATCTACCTATTCTTTACTACCTTAGTGTGTAAGTTTTTCTATTTTACGCTCTTATAGCGTTCCTTAACCTTCCTATAATTAACCTTTAAAGAGAGCTTAAATCCTTAAACTTTCTTACTAGTTACTATATAGTATAAGATATAGTATACTTAGGGAGACTAAAAGTAAGTATTTAGTGCCTTACCTATATAGTAAAGGTACTTCTTAGAATTATTATTTTTCTAGTCTTATTTCTTATTACCTTAGTTAGAGTATTCCTTAAGTATAGTTATAAAGCTTCTTTTATTAGAGTTAGTATATATAGTTTATATTACCTTATAGTATTAAGTATACTTAGCTATAATACTTATAAGAGTAATATCCTTAGGAAGAGAGTCTAAGGTTTATACTAGCTATATAATCTTAGTTTTTACTTATTTAAGGTTAAAGTATACTCTAACTACTATAATAAAGTTATAAATTATATTAAAACCCTAAACTTTATTAATCTTATATATTAAGGCTTTTAGTATAGCTTTCCTTATTACTTATTCTAATACTTAAATTATATATTTATGTGTTTAGCTTTATTAAGGTATACTATATACTTAGCTATAACTTCTGCTTTAATAATAACTTAACTAGGTAAGAATTTCTTTTTAAGCTTAATAGTAATTTAGTAAAGAGTAAGCTTCTTATTATTAGTGTTTTCCTTCTTAATCTTATTAATTACTATTATATAAGTATTAGAATTAATAGTGCTAGTAATCTAGGTTCTAATAGTTCTTTCTCTAGACTTAGTTACCTTATATACTTAATACTTAAATATATACTTATAAGAAAGGAAGGAAAGAGCCTCTTAGAAAGTAAGCTTAGTTTTTACACTTTCTTAGTTCTTAGTAATAAGAGCCTTATAGGCCTCTAGTGTAATTATAGAGGGCTCTTATAAGTAGTTAGAGTTAAGCTTTAGAAGCTAAGAATTAACTCTTTTCTAAATCTCTTAGCTTTAAGTAGCTTACTTTAATACTTTATACTATTTCTTTTACTTATTAGATAAGACTAACTTAATATTAGTCTTAAGACTTAGGTAAGGAGAAGTTAAGGTATTTATTATAAGCATAAATTAGTAAGTAAGGCGCTATATACATATAGGTTTTATATATTAGGAATTTAGTGAAGTTATAGGTATATACCTCCTAGGCTTATAACTTTTGCTATATAGTATATAACTTAGGCAAAAGGTGTGATTAGAAGGGATAATTAAAGGCAAAAGAAGTAATTAAATTAATACTAATTTTATTATATAAATAGAAGGATTAAAGCTCTTCTTTTATAAATAAAGTAGTTATAGTAAGTCTCCTATGCTTCTTATTTTATGATTATATATCCTAATAAGGTGCCTTTTAGCTTCCCTAATACGGTCCTACGCGCATAGAGCGTACGATCGATTATATTACCTGCGCACAATCGGTCATATTACCCGCTGCCGGGCAACAGATCCACCAAGGACGGCCCCGGCCCCGGCCCCATAGGTAATACATGTATGTATGTATTCGTCTCCCGTGTGTAGGCCCTGCTGACGCTAGGACTCTCAATGTGGCCGGCTGCTGTGATTAGTTATGTATGTTGTGAACCGTTTTCTTTTCTGGTGGGGGCCGCGATGGAAGATCCGCCGCCATCCGCCAGTGCAAGGGCCCATGTCATTGAATCCTGGCCACTTATGTACATGCATGTAGGCACTCCGTGGAACTAGATATGTACAGATGCATTATCAACATTCACAACAGAGGAAGCAAAGAGCCTTCGTGAGAAAGTAAAGAAGAAAAAGGGCGAGAGAAGAACTATAATGTAAGCCACCAGGGCTTGCAAGTCCCAGAAGCGTTGTGTCAGTCTACTATTTTGGACCTTACAAATCTCCACATTGTGGCTAACACTCTGGGGGTCTTTAAGTGGAAACAAATTGGTTATTGTCCAGCCTATGGACCTGGACATTATTAGCCCATGACCGTTTTGGTGGCTGGGATGCCGGGGCTAGGGTGTGGAACTCCTCTTCCCGGGTTCCCCTCCCTTCCCCCTTCCCGATCTTTGTTAATTCGAGCTAAGTAGGGTGGTATAACTTCATTAGACGTGCTTCCTGGAGCCGACGATCTTCGGCCCCCTTCCTACCTAAAACGGTTGTGGTAAAGCAGGCATCCCCTTTTAGACCGTTATGTACACTTGCGGGTTCTGCTTTAATATGAAGCGCCAGTTTGGAGCAGTCGCGACTCAAGTCAGGATCACAGATTTTGGCAATTGGCATTCCCAGAATCATGACTGCAAATTAAGCCGAGCTCCGTGCACGATGATCTTTCGATGGACCTTGTCATCACTGGAGGTTTAGGTACATTTATGATATTGCTGACGCTGTATTATAATTTCTTCACTCGTCTGCCCTTTCTGCTTCGGTTTCGGTGTACAGTGGAAGAAAACGTCATACAATATGCCCAAGTTGGAAAGGGAAGCGCATAATAAATACATTGCTCTTGTTGGGCATTTGTACCTTGATCCTGGCATGAAGACTTATGTAGCAAAGGAAACCATTACCCTTTGCTCAGCCCGAGTGCTTGACATTGACATCTACGGAGCACTCTGTGGACAAAATAGGACTAGTGGCCCGTTAGATAAACACACAAGACTCCACCTCCACCAGGCTCGATAGACACCGTTATACTTACATCCCTACCGCCAAGCAGTGTAGACTACTGCTGGGGTGTAGCATTTGTGGAGTGGCTCAGCCGTACGGAGTAGACACACCCAGCTGGAAGTGTCATGAGACCATGGGTACTGCGGAAGCTGATTCGCTCAAATACGAAAAGCGCATTCCGAGATCCCGAACCAATCTACCGGTAATATCTTGAGCACCGGCAGGGTATGATTCCATGGTCGTACTATGTATGGGCATGCATCGATTAGTGGTCTCGGACCAGTCAATCATGTAGTGCCACTATCATCCGTGTCCCATATTCCCATATTTCAGCAATATGGTTTTGTACAACCATGTTTATGAACTAAGCGACGAACGATTGAGTATTCATTCAAGCAGTGCATCGAACGCGTGCTACTGAACCATTGACGACACTGCGTTACCAGATTGGAGAGCAATGATACGCCTATGTTGATCGGAGTCACTGCTGGGGCTCTTCATATATCTCGTGTCGTTTAGCGTGCTGCTGTGTGGTAGCGTCATTAGAATCGATGTGAAGCGTACTATGGCCGGGGCAAAACTCGCGATGCAGGCGAGATCCGTCTGGTAGTACTTGATTAGAATGTATTTGAGAGGTGGTTCATAAATTCCACACTGAGCCGATATTGGACTACCTATCCTGCCCTTTAAGAAAGCGAGTGCCTGACGCGTTGACCGTGCTGATACTGGCTGCTGTTCGTGAAATTTCCTCCGTAATGTTGATAATCTGATGATTCGTCCCAGGTTTGGCGTTAGTTATGCTTTGTCACCGAGTCTGAAGTCCAATGAATCGCTTAGAGAAGTCAAAATTTAGCTACATAAAACCTACTTGTATCACTACTATTGACGTCCCCCTGCTGTTAAGCTTCCGATACCAACAACATCAATCGCAAGCCCATCGGCTCAAGGTTTCGGGTTTAAAACATGACAGGAATCATGACCCGAGCGAATTCATGAATGCATACCTGTGTTCAAACTTACCGACGTTTCTGTGCGAATATTGTATACAAAATCGAAAGGCTTATCTGCACCGCACAGTCGGTCGGGCTGCCAAATCTGGCGTCGTAGCACAGGTCTGACAGAACTCGACCGTTTCTTTGCGCATCCATGGAATCAAAAGCATGCCTGTAAATGCACTCCAGAACAGGTCTCTATTGATGAACGACCTTCCCTGGACGTTTCCCTTCGGGTGGAGGAAATGTATAGTCACCGACTACAAGTCTACGAGCCACAATGCCCATTTTGAAGGATATCGCGAGAAAATCGTATGATGTATTGATGCGCTGCAGCGTACACTTCACTACTTGCTGTATTACAAGTCTTCACTGCAGCAGACGTGTCCAGGTGTCTTACATTATATTATACTTTTAGACAACCCTCCTGGGTAGGAGGATAAACTGCTTGTATTGTTTTTTTAATCCAGTTCTACCACAAGCTTCCTTGACCGCCTTTGGTCAGTGCAAGGAAGAGAGGATTAATGTGCATCTTGTAAAGGTGGTCAATATTCACCTGGCTGGGTATGGCTGGCATCTATCTCGTATGAAGAACACTTGTATTGCGTCAGATTCATTGGCCACAACGAATGAGCGCAAAAAGAATTGTCAAAATTCAATAAGGAAGGAGGGAAACATTACTTTTCATGTTATGCAACTTCCTACATTACAGAAAAATTAAGGACCACGTCAATATTCTTGAGTATAGCAATATGCGACGTCATCCAAATCTACGACAATCGCGTACTTGGTTGGAAACTGAGAGACATATCTCTATGATGAATTTAGATTGTGCTTCGTTATGGCCCAAGATAAGGAACGTCTAAGTTGGCTAGCTAATGCAATCACTAGGCTAGATGATGTTGAGCATATGATATGCTCATTTATCGCAGCTACTATTAGGGGTGCGCACCCCGTTTTTGGCTGTTTGGCCTAGCTACTTAATATATGACGCCTCCTTCTGCTACCACTACCACTACCACTACTCACTCCTCTTGCTACAAGCGTGCGAATCAGCCCCTCGCCACTCAGACAACCAATTGTTGAAGGTTAGGGATATCGCAAATGCTGTAACCCATGAGTCATTTTCTGCGCTGTACCAATTCCTACGTCACGACACGAATTTTCGTGCCAAATTGAAGTCATGTGGTGTTGTCCTGGCTGCGTCTAGCGAGCGATATTTGTTCACATTATCATTGTTACAGCTAGTTACAATTAATAATTAGAAATAAAGTAAGAAGTTCAAAGAGCAGCCGTACTGAGGTTATAAACAGCAGAGCAAAGCATAGGACAGTACCAAAATTCGCAATACGTCATAGAATGCATCTATGACAGCGACTAAATCGACTTAGTTCCGGGGAAAAGACCATGTTGAAGTAAAAGGAACTGATACTAGGCGTTGTTAGGCCTGACATTCGTCATGTTCGATGGGGAATTCCGTCAGAGCAACTACGAGACTTGTGTCTGCGTTTTCCCATGTGAGAATTTTCCATATAGCCATTGATACTCGGCAAAACAATCATAACATACGGACACTTAACGGTCAACTCAGCCGCAACAATACGAGCATTACATCTTCAGAATCAACATACACATAGTGGCTGGCTAAGTATTGCGCCTACTAGCTCTTGCTGAGAATTTTCTGCGTGGCTTCCTCCTTACCCAACAAACCCAGATTCCGTATTTGTTTGGCACTCGGTGTGTCGTCTCGGGGTGTCGCGGTCTCAGCTCGGGCGTACGCAGCTTGCATTGCCAGCGCTCTTGCATGCTACATACTCAGGTCAGCCATCATGGCTCAGAAGTCGCGGGAATCATGGCCTCACCTACCTCCTTCTTGTGGTGTAGGCATTCATAGTAGTCCTCCAGAGCTGGGGAACACTTCTTCTTTCCGGAATCGTCTTCAGCTGAGGTATTCACGACGTAGCAGGCCATGACTTCCTGCCAGAACGGAAAGCAGCGTCCAACACCTTAACGCATTTCCGGTCAGTTGTTTGGTCAATATACAAGGAGGGAGCCACGTTTATAAATACCTCCATGCATGCCATATCCCGATGCCATGATGAGTCGGCCTTAACGGGTACTATAGTTGAATCGTAACGCAACAATTATGATGTCTGGTTGGTTGTTTAGGGCAGCTTGAGGAATTGATGCGTCCAGAAATTATGATGATGTGATTGGAGCAATGCTTGAGCACAGACTAACGTGGGTACTTGTGAGTCATCGATAATAATGCCTGCACAGAAGTATACACGATTAGGCTGGCGCCTCATTTGCAGATGCCCCCGGTAGGCGCATAAGTAGGCCCAGTTAGTTGCACATCACTTCCTGTAAGCCAGCTAAATCTAAAAGGGAGGTTTGGGCGCGGGACGATGTGTCGTAGCGCTGAAGGGGCAAAGCTCGAACTAAAGCTTAGCCGGAGTGAGATTTTGTATGTATCAAATATCCTAAACACATCCGAGTGTTTTCGAATCAATTCACTTATTCTTGGTATCTTCGCACATCATGGCCAGCGCGTTGTCCCCGGCGAAGGTGTTGCTGCTTGCAGTGCACTTCGCTACACATGCCGACATCGACAGCTTTGCAGTGCTATGCCAGCTTAATGCGTCCACCCTTGACGAAGAACTTCTGCTTCGAATTCTCTTGACTTATTTACCTGAGACTTTGAAACCTGCCTCATATGTGGGATTTCTACAACAGCTCTCCAATGGGCAATCCCAGGACACAAACGCTCATACCCTGGACTTGTCACCTGTTATCAAAATGACAGAAGTTAGGGCTCTCAAACAGGCCAGAAGGTTACATTTGCGGTCACTGAAATGCGATGGGCTACAGTCAGATCTCCGAGGGGATGCACTCGATAGATTCTTGGTATTGCGAGCTCGCTCATTGGACACCGAAACGGGAATATCTTCTCAGTTGTTGGATTTGCTTTTGCCATTTGTCCATCGAAGTTCGTACCTCCATACGTGGATTTTAACCATTGTTTTGCCCTACGTCAAGAAAGAACAAACGACCGACTATCGGAAATCACCCGAATTCTCTTTGAACCAGTTTGAGACGTTATCTGATCGTCAAGCGAGCAATTATCTTTTGCTGCAATCTGTTTCATCGACACAAAGACAGCCGAACGTTGATTATCACCTGAGGAGCATTATTGGGCCATGGCTATACAACTCGAATCGATGGAAAGAAGTATTGGCTGGTAACGGAGCGAATTTTCCAGGTGTCGTTTGCGAAGGCTGGCAAGAAGCCATGGATTGGCTAATTCTGCAAGCTGCGTCGTCGTGGTCTGTTGCCGTTCAAGCTCTTGAGAAATGGGGGGGCCTGGACGATGTGGATTTCGGTTACCAACTAACCATGGAGCTTCCGAAACAACACCAAGATTATGCTCGCGAGACTTACGCAACAACGACGCTCGCCTGCGTCTACTGTGTACAGGACACTAGCCTCGAGTGCCTATCCAGACTTTACGATATAGTGGCAAAGCTAAGATTCAAACTTGCATATGATGAGAAGTACAAGTCTCTTGAGGAAATGCTGGTAACGTTGCCAGACTTGTCTCTGGACAATGTGTCCACATTCTGGGAAGATCAGACTACAAGTTTTACGAGAAATAATATTATGGAACCAAACAACCGGCTTACCAGCCCAAATGCCGAATCTACCAAACTTCTGCTTGCTTTGGTTTTGAGTGCATATATTCTGACACTGTATGGCCTTCCATCGTCAGTAAGGACAGTCAGAGACCTCACGTTTTTTCGCGACATACGAGATCAAAAAGCCGAGTTTCTGAAGATATTGCGGGCTGTTGACAACCAGAAGTCCATTCCTGACGATGAGTACATGACACGGACTCAAAAACATTTGCTTTGGCTACGTGGCTGGCGTGACAACATAACACGTGACCCTCAAATTATCGAGAACGGCACTTTTGGCGCGATTGATGGAGACTTTATGGATGCCGAACTTTTAAGGCTCCTCTTATCAAAAGGACGTATGTATGGACAGAAGTCGAAGCGCCTCGGCAACGATATTAGATGGTGCGCACCCGGCTAAGGGCAGTTCACTGATACTGTCTCAATAGGCTACGATCTAGCGCGCTCCTTGTATGAAGATGCAGACAACAAACGTCTTCCAGTGGAGGTAATGCAAGAAGCAGTTTATAAATCTGCCCTGGCTGCGTTTGATAGCGCGACGAATCCCAATCGGGCTCGAGGGGGACTTAAAAGATGTGGTGAAATGTAAGGACGCACTCTGGATAAAAAGACCATCGCCACTAACTCCCACCAGACTCCATGCTCTCCCGAGTACGGTCGGACCATCATCAGCCGGAGCTATGAGGATTCAGGCTCTGCTAAAAGCTACACACGCTTTGGGTGATTACCGTCTGGTTGTAAGGGCAGGGGAGCCATTCAGTCCCATTGTGCTGCGTGTGCATTCTGACCCTATCTCAATTGTTGGAAATATCCTTGAACAGAATCATGGCGCTTACGCGAGACTTCAAGAATTCTTGGAGATGGGCGTCAACATATCTAAAGCTGGACTGCCATGCCATAGTAGTCATCTGACCGCCATTGACCTTACAACAGAGCAGCTTGATGCAAATATTGAAATGGCCGAGAGGCGCATCACCGCTTTGTGTGTTCAGGCTGCTCTGAGAGAGGAAGATTTTGAGACCGCATAC
The DNA here is from genome assembly GCA_030389615.1 of Epichloe typhina subsp. poae. Taxonomy (NCBI): domain Eukaryota; kingdom Fungi; phylum Ascomycota; class Sordariomycetes; order Hypocreales; family Clavicipitaceae; genus Epichloe; species Epichloe typhina. The sequence continues at coordinate 1,208,962 of CP098318.1, read as the reverse complement.
TCATATGTTGCAAGTCGATTAGGCCCTCACTCTGGCAATATTTCCAGCCTCGCACATCCTGCGTTGGATGAGTGGTCCTGGAAAGCTGCGTTGCAGGCAGGTCAATACATTCGCACAGAACGGTCTAAAAAGCCAACTCATCTTGGTATTGCAAGTGGTAACCTTGATATCAGGCACCTCGAGCAACGCATAGAATGTCTTGCAACAGCCTTACGCCTTGCCCCGACTAGCGAGCTTCAGGATATTCTCAACAGTTTCCGGCGATGCGAAGAGCAGCTCGACTCAGCGATCAAAGAGGAGGTGGCCAATGAGGCAGCTTGGGATACCGAGGCAGATGCTGATAGACTGCCTGGCGCCTTTGGCTATACTTCAGTGGAAAAGCAATACGTGCCGAGAACAGTGAATGCCAGCGCAGCGGCACGCCAGGCAGATGAAGCACCGATGTCTCTTCTTGACCTGTCTCGAGCGACGGCCCGTATTGCACAGAGGAACCTTTCCACTATTTCTGGCCTTCAAAGCATTTCGGGTGATAGTGATTTGGATGCCACTGAGCACGGCGAAGAAACTCATCACCGAGTTAGAAAACGTGATCAGTTACGAGAGGCAGCAACCGGGACTTTGGTTTCGGGTGTAGGGTGGCTCATAGGAGCAAATGTGAACCAGAAGCACACGCCACGTGAGGGAATGTAAATAGAACCAATGAGACTTGCAGATTTTGCCAGGCAATAATACTGCATTTTGTTTATCTAGCCAGTACATTGATTCAGATTATCGGCCGAGGAAAATACCATGATCCGAAGTGCGTACGACAGCATTCGTGGCCGCTGAATACTCTCCAGCGACCCGTATAGTCAGTGACGTGTAGCTTTGCTGATCTCAGTACATTTACAAGTCAAGGAATGTGGCATGGCCAATACTATGAAGCTATGACATGACATGTCAGCTATCGCAATAACACGGCCCATGATGTGCAATCTTCTATTTCAGGCCCATGACAACTACAAGTGTGACCTCCATGTCAGTGGGACGCGAACGCTACAGGTCAGCGATCGAGAGCTGCCATGTGGCTTCGAATGATGATAAACGTTCACCAAGTTTCTTGGCATGAACCTGGCTCTCATGTACGAACCTGGGTAGTAAAAGTTTGCGAAAGGACCTCGGGCATAATATGGCAGGTTCTCACTCGGAGCCAGGAAATAGACCGATTGTAACAAGGAGCACTATGACGACGGGTTGGCTGACGTGTCCAGAACTACTACCTGAGGTAGAGGGTCAGCAATTGCGCACATTGAAACACGAATACTTCGAAGAAAGCCAGGTGAGTGACTCAGCTAATGTGGCGTGTCGTTGAAGCTCCAAACGTGTTTTCGTAAGTCAATCACTAGGACCTCAAATATACCGTGAGACGGACTATGACAAAGCAGTAGCAGCCATGCCATATACACACATATTGGGCACCGGCCATTCCGAACGAGGACGCCCGACTATCCGAGGTGCTGAAAAAAATCTTACAGGAGCTGGGTCGTTAAATCGCGGGTGGCGGCATTTTTACGATCAATTTCGATTTAGTCCGAATTGGTGCGAATCAATAATTGCGTAGCTTCTTAACGTTCTCAGATGTGAATACCGACAGTTGAAGTCCATTTCAGTTGGGCAATGCGAAGGTTGATAACTTTTCTCAGGATAATGTTACATGTCGCTGCAAGAAGCAGCTGCCGTTGTCGATTGCGAACCTAGTGCAGAAAGGATTTGCTTGGCCAAATGCCGAGGCCATTGCCTGTGAACGTTGTGCTGCCCATAGCTATCATATTCTGCCGTGCAATATGACGATGCCGAAGATAAAAAAATCTGCAGTGGTTTGAGGGCTGACACAAGTGACCCCATCCGTAGCCCAGTTGCCGCATGAATAACAAGGAAGTCAAAGAAATAAACTTATAGTAGACACACAACAGACAAAAGAGACCTAATGGCAGAGAATAAACAACGAAAAAAAAAGGGTTGGATCATAGTGAAACAGTTTCAGGGGACTCTTCAATCTTCTCTTTACCACCCATGACGGGAGTCTGCTCAGTGTAACAGTCCTAGCATGATGTCATATCGTTTCCATGTTGATGACATGTAGGGCTCCAGATCATAAGCTAGGAGAAGGTGTAACAAACGATTCCCGGAGATCGATTTGAAAGGCAGTCCTGCCCAGGTAATATCGGTGGATGGGGAGTAGATGAATATTCCAGCTCATCGAGTAGATTGGTCAGTTCCTGCTCAGGTTAGCGAATGGCCTTGCACACATGATAAGTGGCCCGAACCTCCATATGTCTCACGAGCCTCAGATCTCGGAGCTGACTCCCCGTAGCCAGATCCACTCGCAATGCCTTCGCGATCTCTGGGAGCGCTGCGATCTGCTTGACGCTCATATCGATCACGATCATACCCACCAGCGGCTCCACGAGGACCGTACCGGTCTCGATCCTCGCGCCCTCCATACCGTTCTCGACCGTAGTACTCATCACGATCTTTGCGTTCATATGCTCCTCGATCAGAATCGCGAGTATAGCCACGATCATCATATCTACGCTCGTCTCTGTAGGCTGGACGGTCATGGCTACGTTCGTAGCCGCCGCGTTCATAACCGCGATCTTCTTGTCGGCGATCATAGTTCCGTTCATACCCACGGTATCTGTAAGTTTCATCGCGTCCGTAGCCGCCGGTACCACCGTATCCGCCGCGACGACGATCATCAAAACGAGGACGAGGATCTTGCCACAATCAGCCAGAATACAAAGAGTAGAGGTTGTCGATGCTATACATACCTCGCTTAGGTGGTCCAAAATATTTGCCGGGTGTTGGCGTACGAGGGCATGCTCGGCGTGCTTTTTCAATACTCAAGGTGCGCCCTTCAATCTGTTCACCTTGAAGACCTTCTCTTGCGGCTTCAGCTTGCTCTGAGGTGACCATCTTAACGAACCCAAAGCCACGGGACTCCTTGGTATGTGGATCGCGCATAATTTGACATTTTTCAACGTCACCATACTTTTCAAACATCTTGGAGACCTCCGCCTCAGACAAACGAGGATGAATGCCAGTGACAAAGAGATTTGAACCTGGATTGACTGCACCGTCGTCATCGTCTTTGGGACCAGAAGATTCCTTTGACATACTTGAGAGGGAAATAAATCGGTGAGCTGAACGACACCAGAGTTTCTAGAGGACTTTACTTACGCTTCAGCGTTTCCGTTTGGAGAAATTGATCGACGACGACCGCCATCGTTATCGTCGCGAGCGGGCCGAGGGGATGCGCTCCTGTTGTCACGATCGTAGCGGGGACCCTCGTCTAATTAGAAAAAAAAGAAGCATTAGTACGTTGAATATAAGAGAAAGGTTATCAGGAAAAGGTGCGAAAACCAATGCAAAGCAAATTTGATAATTTGCAGTAGGTTCTGTGGAACCGAGCCTACCTTCATAGCGGTCACCACCCGCAGCCTCGTAATCCATCGTAGTGGTTGCCATTGCGTTCTATGACGACCGCGAGAAAGGATAAAAAACGGATGCTGGATCTAGTTCTCTAAAGAAAGAGTTGTGTGTGGTATGTGGTTGATGCTGTCGAGAGCGACGTAGGAGCATGTAAAGTTGGCTGTTGCAAAAGGGAAAAAAAGAAAGAGCACAAAGACATAACAATAATGCTCCATGTGCTGACTGGCCAGAACTTGTGCAAACGCGCCAAACCGCCGATGATTAGGCGGCAACCAATGACGTGTACCCTTCAAGAATAAGTGACCACCTCTTTTTTCGCCTCAACCCTGTTCTGGTCACATTACTTATTGCAAAGCAACTTTCCACTGTGTTAACTAATGTGTGAAATTTCTGGGCCACTGCCGCCGTCAAGGACCAGCACAGCTTCTAACTCTTGCTCTTCTGATCTGACCACGTGTTTATCTTCACATTTACTTATACTATCGAGCTTCTCTTCAGTTCCTGCACAGGTCCCACAGCCTATTACACTAGACGATGAACCTGCTGAAATCGATCAAGCAATCCTGCTCATGACCAAAACATGGAACAGTATGGTCTGTTTCCACACTTGCGTACAAGCAAGTGATAGTATCGTTCGTGATTATGGAATAAAATGCTACCAGTGTCTTAGAAGAATGACTGAACGAAGACGGTGGAAGATTACACACTTCATCCATAGCTCCAGTGCTCTTTGCTCCAAACCGATTTGTAGCAGTTCTTCAACGAAGCACGAATATATGAGCAATGTGAACTTTGCATTGATGTAGATTCTTGTTGAATGAACTCATTCAGAATGACCGAATAGCAACAACACAGAGTCTCGGGAGGTCACAGGGCCGCCGCAAAAAAAAGCCATTAGGAAGGAATGTTGTTACTACCAAACATCTTCCGGGTCTACTTCGTGACTTTCGCCATCCTTCCGAATGTGGTGAAGGGCTGCGTCTCTTCTCATAGGCTTTCGCATGTCGAAAGCATCCTCGCTTGATTTGCTTGCGTCTGTGGCATGTTCACCGTAGTAACCCTTGACGACACGATATACACTATAGCCCAGATTTTCGTAAAATGCTATAGCGCGATGGTTGCTCTTTCGGACAAATAAGTCTACAAACCAAGCATTGTTGTCGTCCGCTGCTGCCTCCAACTGCTGTGTAAGGATCTTGCCAATACCAAGTCTACGTGCTTCAGGTGCCACTGTAAGAGCAGTAATGTGTGCGTGCCACGGAAGATAATGCTCTGAGTACTTGTAGGCATCCGGAGATGATTCTACCTTGCCCATGACTGATCATCTCGGGTGTTAACCAGACCCGTGTGCAACTAAGAAGGTAGCAATACTTACTGTAACCGACAATGTTGCCATATTTGTCTTCACATACTTGAAAAAGAGACGGCCACTTCGCAAAATATTGTAGATAGAAACCCGACTCATAAGTCTCTGTCAAAGGATCCAAATTGCATTTGGAAAATTTGTCAACGTCTTCAGGTCGAAAACGCCGGAAAGTTGACATGCTTGCACGATGTTTCCCTTTTAGAGTTTACTATTTGAAGTTTCGAGGTAGACATCAGAATCAGCACCTTAGTTCACTGGACAGGTGACCTTGGTGCATACGTACCTCGGCGAAGAAGGGTGTGTTCGATAAGGGGAAAATGGTGCCTTGACCGAACCCCTCGTCGTTCGTTTGCCCTTCGAATTGGCTATATTTAGTCTAGAAGAAAAATAAATCGACGCCGAGGGAAGGGGAAGACACAAAGAGACAAGGTGATGTTTTCAAATGTAAAAACCACTGGACGAGGAGGTGTTACGCCCCAATAAAATTTAGGGATCTCGGCTGACCAATTATAGCGTCCACACTTACTCCGTACATAACAGCTCGAACTATGGAATTTGGTAAGACAAGCTGTCTTAGCACGTATTACATGCAATGAAACAGCCCCTTCGGTAGGCATGTGGTTTTTTCAGCGGCGAATTTTGCAAGCCCAAATCTCAATCGTTTTCAGGTTAGAACATGCACCTGTTTGAACAACAAAGAAAGGTACATTATTTATTTGCCCAGGGGTGCCGCCAAATGTTTGACCCCCCTCGTACCTGATTAAAAAGCAAAAGCATTCTCAGTTGGGTACCAGCCAGCATATTAGCTACCCCTCATGCTCCTTCTCCGTAGCAGCACCAGACAGCAGTAGACCGCCAAGTTCGGGCGCGATGGTCCAACGCATTTTACTCTTCTAGCTACCTGGCAGACCGAAGCCTCTAATTTTAGCCCTTCAAATCGCAGTACTTGCGACGACCACATTCTATGTCCTGCGATCCCGGGACTCGTCCGGTATCGATCAACAAGAGCGCAAATTCGCAACGCGTAACACCCCCCAAGCGATAAGGCTATCCGTATCGATTTTTAGCTTTCGTCGCAGTTCGACTCGAGCGCTGACGGCAATTCAGAGTGCACCGAAAAATAAAACCATCGAGGCAGCATGCCTCCGTCACCGGTCACGCCGCAACACTCTCGACATTCTTCTATAGCCGATAGCCTCCAAGGACATTCATATGACCGGAGACAGTCAAAGTCCTCAACTCATGACCCCGCAGCTCCTCTCCTGAATAGCTTGGGTCATCACGATCACATAGACCTCGGGGTGCTGAACAGCGGTGGCCCTTCTTTAAAGCAAGGAATGGGCAATCTGGCAGATGAGCTTGCTGACGCATTTTCTGATTCGGAGGAGGAAGACGAGGTTGAACCTGAAAGTGGTCAACGTCTGATTTCGGATTCTCAAGGAAGAGCAACGCAGAACATAGCCACAAATGATGCAGCAGGCAACGGGACAGACATCCCATCGACAACGCGTTTTCAAACCAGCGACGAGAGTAACAACCTGAGACTACTTTCATCTCATGGAAGGGAGAATCGCAATATTGCGACGGAGTATGATGGTAGCGAGTACGGCTCAGAATCTGACCTAGATTGTGCTGGTATCCCGGCAACCTTGGTTGCCAAGATCGACGGAATAGAGTCTCTGGCTCGACGCGGGACAGAAAACTACGGTGGTCCAGGTGATGATGTGTTCCGGCGCGTGACCGACGGCCTTCGTGATCTTGGGTCACAATTGACTGTTGAAGGAAATGCTTCGAGGTCAGATTTTCAAAGCAGAGTTAGCTTTCTTTACCCTAAGTGTTATGCTAATGAGAAACTTAGACTGATAACTGCACACACGGCACTAACCACACATCTTGTGCATCAAACCCGTCAACTCCATGGCCTGACCTTCCCTCTTCTATCGCCTTTGGCCCCTGCACCGGACGGTGAAACGATCGAGGATCTTATTCCATTACTGGTATCTCTGTCAGCTGAGATGCCACGCCCGTCAACGTTTGCATTCAGCTCCTTAACTGTGCTTCATACGATCACGTCTGACTTGATACAAACACTAAGCTACTTGTCAGACACGCTACAAATGTCACGTCAAACAACGGCCACGGCTACGAGGCGTCTCAAGAGTGCGAGGGAGCTGGTCTCCGAAATACGGCGTGATAAAGAGCTGCGCGAAGAAGGAGAGAGATGGCTGAATCGAGGTAACTGGAGCCAGCGGCTCGCCCGTCGAGAATGTGCAAGCGTTTGTGGTGAGGTGATTGACGGTTTTGAGGATGTCTGTAATGGTTGGAGACAGCGACTGTTGGCCCAAGCTGAATCCCAAGCCTGATATGAGGGCACGTTGTGATGCTGTTCTCATCGGTCACAACGTATTGAGGCATAGCCTCTTATACTGCTTAATATCTGCGCCATACAGTCAACATCCCTCGAGCTACTATCTCTTTCGCACCCCTTGCACTCGTGAGAAATGAAGCTGAGCCTACACACTCTCACACATTACGGTTTCGAATATGTCTCTCTAATTTATATGAGACGAGGCTAATAAGAGATTGCACAGAAGGGTACGGTTTGCGTTCATATTTTCTTCCTTTTCCCTTTTCGCCATAGATTCAACGAGATATGATTGAAGCACAACCTACTTCGAGCACAACATATAATGATCGCATTAACATGGGTGTTCTATGACAAACAAACAAATTCGACATCTTGCTTCGGAATTTTGTTGAATGGGCCTCGGCGAATACCAATTTATGAAAAATTCGGCATCATGTTACCAGGCTTTGTCTTCCAACACAAAACTCATTTTTGGGCAAATAAAATCCACACCTTGTAGGAAACAGGCAGCCACGTCCAAATCCCGCTACCAGTCAGTCTATTCGGGCCAAAGGGATGTATGGTGTAGACTTGTAGTATGCGGAGTAAACCATTTCTTAATCTTTGATTTCTACCCTGCGAAAACTGAGAATTTACCCCAGTACCACACTATTGGAAAATTTTGTTGGAACACATGGCGCAGAACGGTCGTAATATGCGATCACAATGATAAATGCACAAGCCGATGTTGACGTCCACGTTTAAATTTACGAATGGCGAAGTTCGGAACTATCGATTGCTATTGGTGGTCTGGTCGCGAACGCGACAGGAACGCGGTTCACCTGGTCTTGTTGTAGCCGTTGCGCGTCCGCTGTAACATGTTGCAGCCAATCAATCTAGGTATGTGCGTTCATCGCGGACCTACACAGTGTAAAATACCCATTATTCGCGCATACGGATTACCAGCGTCAACAGAACTTTAAGGAAATGCTGTATAGCAACGCATTTCTAGATTACCCTTAATTCCTGCTAATATGATTGCCTTTAGCCAAGTCTATGGTGCATCTATTTCCATCGACCAGTACCTATCATCTTTGAGGCAGATTTTCAAGAGTGTGTAGGTTATTAGTCATCACCTCTTACCAACCTTACAAGAAGATCTCGGGGTCTTCAACTGCCTCATTGTGGCAGCAGCGTAATGGTTTTTCATAAAATTTATCGTAATAAACTTTCAGGTGGCGGCATGCTCTCCTCGCAACCCGACATTATGGGTGCCATGCCCCTGACGTTCATTCTGCTTAATGCACGGAAGAATAAGACGAAAGAAAATATTCATCTATTAAGTGGTCAAAATACGCGGGGCAACTCGTGTCGATGGGTATTGGTGAAGAACGGTATCTGTTTCGGTTGGAATTACGGATTACTAGGCGAGTAATGAACATAATAGAATTAACAACCACAATTTTGTCTATTGGATAAGCAGCAGTCATATATCATGGTTGCTTCAGTTTGAGACGTCTGCGAGATGCATACTCGCTCGCCGCGTCTGGATAATAAAAACACAAACAAAACATATTTCATTGGCATAACACGTTAATGCTGTCTGTTAAAAAAGACGTGTGTCATGGCCTTGAGTGGGACCACGGCCGTTTACGAACCCAATCAAGCATAGCGTCGAGAGTCGGTCGTTAGCGCTACTTGGACCACCACCCACCTCCCATTCCTGTCTTCCCACCTCCAGATGGCTCGAAGACAATCGGTGGCTTCACCATCATTCA